>JAKOGI010000046.1:580000-1180000 GCA_029747015.1 Carnegiea gigantea | reverse complement strand
GTAGTTGTCTTTTGGGAGTATGGTTTTTATATTTAGTTTAAGTCTTATATATTTTTTTTTTTTCGCTTGTGCTTTGCTACATTTTTTTTTATAAGAGGGGCATGTGCTTCTGGAAGACAAAAGGCTTTGGAAAAAGCTCCTGTTGCTGTCCTTTTTATAGTTGCTTTAAATTTTAATCCAATACATAATAAAATTTCTTCTTTTTCATTGAAACCAAATGGTTGGTTGAAAATTGTCTTGTCAAATGGAATTACATCTTTTCCAGCAATTTCTTTGAGCTTATTGATTATTCTTTAAGAAAATAATAAGGCTAGTCCTGATATGTATTCTCCACATCAGGATGGTTCATGTTATAATTGAATGATCTAGGAGACCTATAATAGGTGAAGTGTGGACGTTCTTCTTGATAAATTAAAGAAGATAATTTTCTACATCGATTTGATTCTGATAAATATTTTGCCATCATGTACAACTCCAATTTGTTGAATATGCTTTTAAGTAATATTTCTAGGAGATTTATCATTTCGAATAATAAACTCTTGAGGTATAGTAATTTAATTCCATTTTAATAATTGTTAGCTTTCCTTAAACTGATAATGTGTTTTATTAATATGTTCTAATGAAAGATAAAAGGGATTGGTCCATTGGTATATTCATCATGTGATAGTTCGATTACCTAAGTAATTCTATTGTTTAAATATGTTATGATTCTAAGTGGATATTGCCATGCTTGTATTGCTTAATTGATTTTATATAAGGTGCCATAATATCTTTAAGATAGTTTAGTATTCAAATTTGAATACATGATCTTTGTGGTTTTTATTTTGTGATTCAAATTTGATTATGAGATTATAAGCTAATATATGCCACATTAGTAGGGATACATGCTTAACAAAGATCTTAATTTGTCTTAATATTTGCTTAATATGATTTCAGGGATCATGGATTATTTTGGTAGAAATTAGTGCTTCATATTTGCTTGATTTATGGAAACCTATTGCAACTTATTCTTAAAGAATCCACTAATCAACTCCAAAGCAGAAATTTAATCACGGCTGAGAGCACTTGCCATATTTGTTAAACTGCAGAATTCTCAAGCGCCTGAACTGCTTTCAAAGCCTTCAAATCGGCTGAAGATACTAGTTCATGAATTTGTGGCAATAGCTACTTCCCACTGGCTATATTTTGTTGGCTACAAATAGTGGAGTATTTTAAGCTTGGAAGCACACAAGAGAAAAAGACAAGCGTTTATAGTTGCAAACTAAGAGGAGGAATTTGAGAAGAGTGTAAGCTTAGGTTGCCATGTTTATTTCGTTCTCTACCAAAAAAGTGTGTATCTTCTAGCTATTATCTTCCTTTGTATTGGGTTGGGTTTATTAGTCAGATGGTCGAATACCAAAGTACGGTTGAGAAGCAACGCGTACATTGAGACACCTAAAGTTGTTTGGTCAGTTCGTAAGTTGTACGATTAGTGAATCGTGTGTAATTGACTGATGTAATAAACTAAAAAGGTTCAAAATCCGATCGTCGAGGGGCGCTTATGGGTAGAGGACTAGGCGTGGCCGAACCTCTATAGAAAGCGTATTTTGTCCACATTTATTCTTTTGTATTTTTATTTTGATTATTTTGTGACTTTGATTATTGCCCTATTCAACCTCTTAAGGTGATTTAACTTAGCTAAATAGTGTTAACTATTAGTATGAGAGCTAGTACTACTTTTTGAGACTTTATCGTCTAATAGTTTGATCCTATGGCTAGTTATGAATTTGACTCTAATTGCCTTCCACTTTTTTAATGTACTAATTATTTTTTATGGTAGGAAATAATGGAACTTTATGTCAAAGGTCAAATAGTTGTTGAGAAATCGAAAGATGATATACTAAAGGTGATTATAAGTGAAAATCCAAAAATTTTAAAGCTCTGAATATTTTGTATGTGCTCTTATTGATATTTATAAGTTTATTTCACATTGTGATACTGACAAGGAGATTTAAGAGACTCCTTATTATTTGTATGGTGCTAATCAAAATGTAGTGTTAAGCGAATTTGTGGCATAGGATGAAATGATCTTGGATGGAAATATTAAACAAGTAAAGGGTCATCGACTACATTAAGAGTAAGAATATGAAAGTGGTGATCCAATTCAAGGCCTTATAGATAATGATGTTAAGCATGCTCATGAGGACCTGCTTGAAAATGGTGAGAAAAATAAAGATTATTGTTATTCATCTATTCTGCAAAGTGGTAAGTATGAGATAAAATCCATGATTAAATTTTTAAACTATGGTTTATCTCCAAGTAGTCATATTTTTCATGATTTAAATGCCATACCAAATTTTCAACTTTCAAAATTTCTTGATTGTTGTTTTAAATCAAGAAAATGTGCTAAGATTAAGGAAAAGAAGAATTTTACTTCATTATTTTTCTTACTTCTAATAATTTTGAACCCAACAAGAAAAGGGTATCAAGATTTGATTGAAGAGCTACATTTTTTAAGAAATCAATAAAGAATGCGCATGTTTGTGATAAGTTATTGACTCCTTATTTGGCTACTAATAATCAATTTCGGATAGCATTTAATCCTACTAAAAATACAAGTGGACAAGGAAAAACTGGAGCACCGCAACGTGATATGGTATGTTGTGGTTCGCCAAAAGTAAAAAATAAGGGAAGTCCACTTGTTTTATCAGTTACCAAATTTCAAGGCTCTAAAATATAGTCAAAAGCCTTGAAAATTAGGCAGAAGCTAAGACGTTATTGCTTCTAAATAACTAAAAATTAAGGGCTTGAATTTCTATCTCAACAGCATGAATAGAAACCAAAATTCAAATTCTTACTAAACTGAAGGCGATTATCTTTGGAACATGAGCGTGATCAATACGTTGTCATATCTTATACTATTGTGGCATGTGATTATCTTTTTCCACAAATGATATGCTATATATGATCTCAATATTTTTGTCTATAATTGTTATGCGCCTAATATTTACATAATGATATCGCTTATGTCTATAAGTGAAGAATTATATCAGTTCATGATTTTTTGATAATCATGATTTTCTCTTGATAGGGGGTGGTTATGTCCATAAGCATTGGCATATGTGATATTAATATTTTTGGTAATCATAAATGATATTGCTTATGTCTATAAGCATTAGCATCTGTGATTAACTTTACTGTTAGTATTTAATCCCTAAATTATTTGTATGAGTGCTATATTAAAGGAGAATATCTCCATATGTCATTGATTTATCAAGGAGAAGTTGTATGTGTTCAGCACAATTCCCTACATGCTTTGACTTCTCTTCTTGCACTACCTTTTTGATGAAACACAAAAAAGAGGAGAAGTATATTAATACGTTATGTTTATTAGTTTTGTCTTTCATCAAAAAGGGAGAGATTGTTAGCTTTCCTTAAACTGAAAATGTGTTTGTTAATATGTTTTGATGAAAGACAAAAAGGGATAGGACCATTGGTATATTCATCACGTAAATTATTACGTACAACCAGTTGGACACTTCATTTGTCCAACCGGTCCCACCTCCCAGCGGTTATATGCGTTGCCTATTTGAACTACCACTAAAAAAAATATATATTTATTCTTCTAATTTTTAAACTTACCGTTTCCTGTTTTCATTCTCTCTCATTCTCGCACTCAGTGGTCGTTGTTGCAATTGCTTTAGTTTTCTGCCAGTTCTTTACGAAATGGTTGAATTTGATCTTAACGTTGCTATTAAAGTTGAATCTTCATCAAATGCGATTTCATCATCAGGCTTGATATCGATTTTGGATCTCTGTTTTTGTGCTCGTATTTTGAAGTTGTATGCGTGGATTTTTCATTAGTTAGTTTCGAGTTGTTTGAACTGGTATGCATTCATTGTTGTGGTGCCGTGATCTGACATTATAATGCAATTGTTATTGAGTGTGTTATTTTGCGATTTGCTATTCTACATTTTGGCAGAATGTTTGATTGGTGGTTTTAGTTGTGTTTTGTGTTAATTTCGGTTAAGATACAAGTTTACAATTATTTTTTGGTTTAATTGTTGAATATTAGGTGAATTTTGGCTGCTGACATATGAGAAACGATTGCTTATCGTTATAAGTTTTTGGTTTACTAAATATAGTCGTTGACTCACTGGTGGCATATATTTCGCTCACTAAACATAATATGTTACGTTGTACTACATAGCAGTTTTTTGCTCACTAAAAGAAACGTTTAGCTCACCATGATTGAAGCTTGAGCTCACCGAGTTTGCATTATAGCTCACCACAAATGTTATGGTTGTTTTACTGTATGATATTTTTACTTACATATGAGAAGCAATAACTCACCAATATGTGTTCTGTGCTCACTACATGTAGTCGTTGGCTCACTAATAAAAATATCTTGAGCTCACTGAGGTTCACATTGTATGCATGAATCCATGTATGCATGAATCATTTATTAGTTTCAGTGCTTATGAAATGTAATTCATATATTCAATGTTGTCCCTATCATGGAACAGAATCTGTTGCCTTCGACCACGCTACAGAGTATTCGGTGCTCACTAAGACAAGCTTTTGGATCACTACACTAAAGCCTGTGCTCACCAACGTTACATTATAGCTCACCATAAAAAACTTTTTTTTATACAGATGATACTACATTTTACACATCTACATTAGATCGTTGCGTTGCTGAGGCAGTTGATGTTGATGATTATGTGAGGATTTTGTGTAACCGTACAGGTGGTTCAAAGGGCAAAGGTGTGGCTTCTGATGATGGTAATGGTGCTGGTGGTGTATCTAACTATGTTGTGATTGATAAGGAGAAATGTGTAGGTGGTGATGAATGTGTTGTTGAAGTAAAGGAATGTGAAGAATCAGAGCTGATTGGTAAAAGGGTCAGTGCTCTAGATGCTACATTCGAGGTACACAATGAGTATGTTTTCCGAAAGGGTTTTTCTATTAGGTGTGATAAGTTGCGAAGGAGAGAGGGTTCACAAGAGGTTCGTTCAAGGGAGTTTTGCTGCAGCAAACAAGGTGTTAAAAGGTGTCCAGGAAAACAAGACAAGACATTTACCAAACGGAGCCGGAGGTGTAATTGTAAAGCTAGGGTTATATTTTACATTGAACCAAATGGGGAATTGGTTTGTAAGAAGCATGATATGGTTCATAATCATGAACTGCTTTTGGAAGATGAGGTGCATAAGTTCAGGTCACATTAAGAAGTCGAGAAAGCTCATGTGGACTATTTCCAAAAGATAAAGAGAAATGGCATGAAAGTTTCACATACGTATCGGCTTCTGAGAAATGAGGCCGGGGGTTCACCATCACTTAGTTTTAGCGAGAGGGATGCATACAATAGTGATGCAAATGAAATCAAGAGGACTTTAGATGGGGGCGATGCCAACCATTTGATGTGTGTTTTAGAAGCTAGGTGCAGTAATAAACAAGATTTTTTTTATAAGTTTAAATTGGACGAGGACGATTGTTTGACGTGCTTTTTTTGGAGAGACACACAGATGAAATGGGATTGCATGTTACTTGGTGATCTCGTTGTATTTGACACAACATGTAGGACCAATCATTATGAGATGATTTGTGCACATTTTGTTTGTATGAATCACCATACAAAGAATGTTATGGTGGGATGTGAGTTTTTGATGAATGAGAAGATTGAGAGTTTTGTTTGATTTTTTGAAACATTCTTGGAAGCTATGGGTAATGTTCAACCGAAAACTATCATGATGGACCAAGCATTTTCTATGGCAAATGCTATTAAAAAGGGGTTCTCATTGGCAAAGCATATGTTGTGTACTTAGCACATCTTGGAGAATTCCAAAAAGAATATTGGTCATCTTAGAGTATTGGGTGGATTTGTTGATAAGTTTGACCATGTTTTGATGAGATATGATGCAGAAGCAGAGTTTAACTTTTGTTGGCAGAGGTAAGCCCTGTCTGTGCTTGCTGATTTTTAATGTGCTCACCAAGTTATTGCTTTATGCTCACTAATTTCTAGTGTCTGCTCACCAAGGCTATATGTTTTGCTCACCAGGGTTACATTTTCTGCGCACTAATTTATTATTTTTTTGGTAACTGGTTTTGTGTGTTAGGCTGGTTGAAGAGTATAATTGTGCTCAAAATGCTTGGTTGGTTAGACTGTTTCGGTTGAAAGAAAAATGGTGTCCAACCTATTGTAAGGATTTTTTTCTTTGGTGGCATTTTGTCATCACAAAGAAGGGAGTCGACAAATGCTTCTCTGTCAAAGAGAGTCAATGCCACTTATGGGCTGTTTGATTTTTACAATATATTATGTGATTTTGTTATTGAGTGGAGGATTAAGCAGAAGGCCGAGGATGGATTTCCAAAAATATACTTGCCATATGTTAGCATTTTGCAGCATGCTTCAAAGATCTATACAAACAACTTGTACAAAGTGTTTGAGAATGAGTACATTAAAGGAAAAGGAAGCTGTCAAGATCTTCTTAGCTCAAGTAAGACCCCATACGACATAGAGCATACATATGTTGTGCATGAGAATTGCCTTTTGAAGAAGTTTGGGTGTATGGTTAGGTTTAATCTACCAGACCATAACATTGTTTGCGATTGTAAAAAGTACAGTGAGAATGGTATTCTCTGCTGCCACTACTTGCGTATTTTTAATGTTTATTGTGTGGCTAAAGTCCCTGATCAATATATTTTGAAACGATGGACTAGGCCCCCACGGGCTATAGAAGAAGCTGTAAGTAGTAGTAATGCATCTTGTGTTCTCGGTTCCATATGGAGGGTTTAGATGCAATGGCAATTTGAGGCTTTGCTCGTTGCAAGTGAATCAAATAGTCAAGCAAGAAAGCTATGTGAAGAAGCCTTTGCGAAGCTGAAGGGTGATGTTGGTGTTGTTGTTGGTTCTGTTTATGTTTCTGAGACTGAAAATGATCAATAGTCCAGTGGTGGTAACAAAATCATTGGTAACCCTAAAGGTTCGAGGAAGAAAGGTGAAAGGAATGTAAGGAGGAAGAGTACGATGGAGAAGATATCGAACATTGTTAGATCAAGGACGGCAAGGTTTTGTTCAATAGATGGAGGAGTTATGTCTCAAGATCAGGTAAAATTCTATTGATAAGCTGATTTAATAATGTATATTTCTTATCTCAATGTCGTTTTGGATTTTGCTGATTCTGCTGCTAATAGCAGTTCAATTAATATGTGTTTTTAGCTCACTAACTGTTTTAATACGCTCACCACTATATGGGCTCCGCTCACTAAATGTTTGTGTTGGCTCACTACGTTTTCAGTTCTCACACTGTTACTCTTACACGTTGCACCCACTATATTTGCACGTTAGCTTACTATATGCATATATATGCTCACTACCACTATGTTTTTGCTGTGGTGGTTTAGGTTGTTGCTGCAAGTTCATCTAATGCCCCAGTTGCATGTAACCCAGTGGTAGACTTTAATGAAATGTGTAGGGTTTTTAGCTTGATTTTTGATGAAATGTAGAGGCAAACAAATGGGGATACGATTCCTCGCAATCAATTGAATCAATAGTATGACTTGAACAAATATTTTTAATGTAAATCTGTTTCTTGATTAATAGTGGTCAAATGTGTGTTCTTTATCATCATGATGTGTTTTTTCTTTGAAGTTTAAGTAAATGATGCTAAATAATTTTGAAGGTTATGGTAGGGTGAATACTTCTGACACTTATAATTTGTTGCTCACTGGTGAAGATTGGCAGCTCACTAGTTTTATGTGTTAGCTCACTATTTTCCACAAAAGTAATGTAATGTTTTTTATGACTTTACATTGTAAAAGAATAGCATTGTATGACAATGACATGTTGAACACTTTAATATTTGGGTTAACATTGCAAAGAAAATATCATTGTAGTTTGATTCTGCATACATTTATATAATTTAGCATAATAAAAGTTATAGCTCACTGGATTTTGATACGAGCTCACTCCATGTGTATTCTAGCTCACTGGAATTTGATATAGTAATCAATTAAAGATATCAAATGGTGAATGCTGTTTACTAGTAGTTCACCATCATTAAAGGTATGAATAGTAACAGTCTAAGTTAAAATTAGTCTAGCTAAAAATTAGACTGTGAATATAAGTTTCTACAATTATTCTAAAATTAGTCATGATGTTTGCACTTGAGGCTGGGCTGATTTTGCATTCAGTTCTGCTTGTTGTTTATCGTAGAACTCTTTGGCGAGCCTCTTCACCCTATTTTTATATATGTTGTCTTCATTGTTGACGATTTCATAGCAGTACCTTGCTCACATTACATCAAGCAGATTTTTGTCCTGCAAACAAACCCCCAAAAAAAAATTAAAAATGAAAAATTAATTAGTGTTGTATTTATGTTGAACATATTTCTGTAGAGAATAAATGTTTGGTAAACTTACTTCATTTTTCTTGAAGCTACAATCCTATTTATCTCCTTGTCCAAAATAGGTCTCCATGTGCCTTATACAAAAATTCAACAGCTGTGACATTATCTGTTGTCCTTTATTGCATTCTCATTCACACTAGTTTTATGTTCTTCACAATTTCATGTTTCGGATGGTCAACACTCTCTTGAAGAAATCTTCCAAAAGATCTTATCTGTGTAGAATAAATAATTTTGTTTAGCACACTGGAAATGGGTATTAGCTCGCCACAAATGTGCATTGGCTCACCATAAATGTGTGTTGGCTCACCAAATATGAGTGTTAGCTCACTATATATACATATGAGCTCACCAAATAAGTGGTTTAGCACACCAATATTATGTGTTAGCTCACTACACATACATATTGGCTCACCACGTACGTGAGATAGCTCACCAATATTATGTGTTAGCTCAGCAATAATATGTGATAGCTCATCACATTTGTAAGCTCACCAGTTTTTTATGTTGATGTATCATAGAGTACATGATTCAGTGAGGATTTCAACATACCACTAACAGACGGGTTTCTCCATATATGGTTTTGTATGGAGAAGTGATGTGCATATGTTGTCGATGATATCAAGCCTGTTCTCCTTCAAATCAAAGCAGAAGACAAAGAAGTTCTTCTTGTGACATACGGGGAAGAACACCTTGAAATTGGAGAGTGATTAGTATTATACAATGTGATGTTTTTATATACAAATAAAATGCATTATATTATTGCTTACCAGATGCACTAGTTTTCCTGAGATCCATTTATCACATCTCTGGAATTCGTTTTGAAGAATTATTTCAAAATTAATGTACCTTACCTCCACTAATTTCGCTGGATCTATCGAGGGGTCCAAGGTTGACTGAATGTTTGCAGCAGTATAATTAGTTGCTTGATTATGTGCATTTGTATAAATGTGAAATAAGTATGTACTTACCATTGCATCCAGTGGTGCAAAAAATCTTCTTGGAAATCCTTCACTTCTCTTTCTCTCCAAATTGTTGAGGATAACAACCCAAACATTGATCACCTGGGCATCAATGTATTCTCGTGGACGCATGGTAGACATGTGGTAATGATATGCAACATGTATGTCGTTATCAAAGATTTCTTCACTGGTTCAGTAAGAAAAGTTAAAAAAACAATGTAAGTTTACATTCATTTTATTTTAAGTGTTTTGAAGTGTGGTATGTGTCAGAGTTATGTGCTGACTTTGAATCAAGGTCCTGTGGCGGATGGAATACATATTCAGCTACTATCCTCTCCTGGGCTAATAAATCCCTTGTAATCTTGGTTATTCTCTCCACAAAAGGAGAGTAGAGGGGCTCTGTCATTGGGCCTTTGCCTCTCCTCGGTTGATGTCTGGGCTTCTTGCTCTGCTCTTCTCCTGCATACATAATATGAGTAAGTGCTCACCAAAATAGTTGTTGAGCTCACTGAAATACTTGTTGTGCTCACGATCATATATGTTCTGCTCAGTAACACATGTGTTCTGCTCACCAAGTTATACTTTGTGCTCACTAAAATATAACTTATGCTCACTAATATATGTGTTCTGCTCACCAAGTTATACACTACGCTCACTACAATATAACTTCTGCTCACTAACATATGTGTTCTGCTCACCAAGTTATACTTTATGCGCACTAAATTTTAACTTCTGCTCACTAACATATGTTTTCTGCTCACCACGTTATTGGTTATGCTCAGTAATATATGTGTTATGCTCACTATCTCACTAACATATGTCTTCTGCTCACTAAGTTATACGGTATGCTCTCTGAATGTGAAAGCATGGTCAAAGCAAATCCTTACCATCCTTTTTTTCTTTGTTCTTCTTTCCTTCTTCTCTACCTTGGCATTTCTGCTCGCCTTCAGTTATTTTCTGCTTTTCTTTCCCATCTGTTTGTGTCTCTGGAATTGGTGGTGGTGGTGGTGTTTGAGATGATTCATGTGGTGGCTGTGTCTCAAGGGTTTGTGAAGGGTGTTGTGGGTGGGAGGGTGGTGGTGTTTGATGTGCCTGTGGAGGAGGGGAAGGTGGTGGTGTATGATGTGTTTGTGGAGGAGGGGAAGGTGTTGGTGATTGATGTACCTTTGGTAGAGGGGATGGTGGTGGTGTCTGATGTTCCTTTGGAAGAGGGGAAGCTGGTAGTGTCTGATGTGTTTGTGGAGGAGGGGAAGGTGGCGGTGACTGATGTGTCTGTGCATGAGGGGAAGTTGGTGGTGTCTGATGTGTCCCTAACGTGGGGTAGGGTGGTGGTGCTTGATCTACTTTTGCGGGGGGAGGAAGGCGGCGTGTGAAGTGATGCTGGTGCTGTTGGTGTTGCAGTAGTTGGGCTTTGGCTATCATCAATGAGCTTAAAACTTGGCATGTCATTGGCACATTGCCTTGATGCAGAAGCTTTGATGTTGGTGCTGCTAGTCTGTTGTTGCCTTACAAACGCATTCTCCAACTTAATTATGGCCTCAAGTACAGAAGCTCTATTCCACCATTTATCATCTTGACTGAATGATGGTATCTCAGTAGTTTCATCGCACTTTTCTCTTTGGGTCATTGGTGGGGATTTGGAGATTTGAGCCTCACAGTAGGAAGTGAACATGCTTATAGCCTTATCTCTTATCTTCTTGAGTGCTTCATTATTTTGGTACCTTTTTGACAAGTAGTCCATGAATGTCCTCTACCTCTTGAATGCACTTGCTAAAGCCTTTGTTACTTCAGCCACTTCTTCCATATCTTTCTGCAATGTGGATAACATTCAAGTATTATAAGATATTAGATGCATATTTGGTTAAAATATTTCATTGTGGTTGATTGATATAAATGAAACAAAGAAATAAATGTTACCTCTAACTCTGACGGTTCATCATGTTCTGGTAAGATCTTTTGATATTCTCCTTTTTGTGGCTGAGGTTGGTTTGTTAGAGGCAGGTCAGCACGCACTTCCTTGGGTATTTGTATTGGAGGCTCCACTCCTCCCTTTCCAAAGCCTTTTGGCGCTTCTGTTCCAGCAGGTTGATTGGCTTTTCTCTATTCTCTGACTATTTCCCTTAGCTTTTCTGTTGTCCAGCCCTTGATTGTTGGGAATTGCATCTGAATAGTCCTTCTTATCAAAAGAACCCTGTTAAGATATAGCATCTACAAGAGAAATGTTCTTTGTAATCAGTCTGTATAGCTCACCAAAAGTTTTTGTATGCGCACTAAAATACACCTTCTGCTCACTACAATGTATATTGTGCTCACTAAAGTATATGCCATGCTCACCATGACATATGTTAAGCTCACCAAAAGTTTTGGACTGCTCACTAAAATACATCTTCTAGTCACTATAACGTATGTTGCTCTCACTGAAGTATATGACATGTTCAAAATGACATCTTAGCAAAAGTTTTCGTATGCTCACTAAAATACACCTTTTGCTCACTACCATGTATGTTGTGCTCACTAAAGTATATGCCATGCTCACCATGACATATGTTAAGCTCACCAAAAGTTTTGGACTGCTCACTAAAATACATCTTCTGCTCACTATAATGTATGTTGCTATCACTGAAGTATATGATATGCTCAAAATGACATATGTTTAGCTCACCAAAAGTTTTGGACTGCTCATTAAAAAACATCATCTGCTCACTACAATGTATGCTACGCTCACTAAAGTATATGCCACGCTCACCATGACATATGCTAAGCTCACTATAATGTATGTTGCTCTCACTGAAGTATATGACACGCTCAAAATGACATATGTTTAGCTCACTAATTGTATATGTTTATCTCATTAAATATGACATTGTGCTCATTAAAGCCACGATATTCTGATATAGTATAAAGAACTTACCATCAAGAATAGAATAGGGCCATCAAAGTTTGAAGCCCTCTTTTTGACAGATTCACATAATCTGTCAATGGTGTACTGACAACAATCAATTGATGCTATGTCTTCAACATGAGCCACATTCTTAGCAAAATAGAGTGAGCAATGTACGTTCTTTGAACCATTGAAGAAGCATGATACCATGTACATTACAAAATTTCTTTTGAAACTTTCCCCTGTATCAGTCTGGCTGAGAATGTATTGTGGCATTTGGCACAGTTTAGGGGTTCCATCTTGCAGATTCTAGTCTTTTCTCCATGCATCAAGGACTTCATTGTATGCGGTATCTTTAGGCTTTTTTCCCATAAAATTCCTCAACTTTCTTTCCACCAATGGGGAGTGCCAATGTGATATGCACATCCATTGGTGTAATCTTAATCCTTTTGTCTGGTGATATGTACAAGGTGACTGAGTATGGATCAAATTTGTCCACTAGCCATTTGCATAAATCCCCTGGCAGTTCTGTGACCTATAAGTGGAGGAATCCTCCAAACCCCATATCTTGTATTGCCTCTGTCTGTGCCTCATTGAAATGAGCAATCATGCCAACAAACCCTGATGGTGACATTCTTGATTGAAAGATCTTCTTGTGCTTTGTGTCTCCCTCTACAGGCTTTGGCACTGATTGCACGGACTTGGGGCCTTTAACAGGTACAGCAGCACTTTTTTGGACATGCTGTTTCTTCTTCAAGGATTTATGTTCTTTTTTATGCTTTGTAACTGAGAGCTGTGCAATCTGTATAGGAGGTTTAGGACTCTTTTTCACATCCTCCTTCTTCTCGGGTTGTGACTTAACAAACTTTTTTGCCCTCGGTTGCATTTTCTTTGGCCTGGACTTTGTTCCTTCTTTTTTTCTTCTTTATTCTCTTAACCAATACTTCATCATCAGAGTCTGATTCATTAACATGTCCAAGGGGAGGCATTTTATAAGTGGTGTCCTCCACTGTGTCATCTGTTTCCTCAGAAGGTTGTTGATGACTGTCAGTGATGGTTTTTCCAAAGCTTTCTTGTGCTGTATTTTTACAGTGCATTATTTTCCTTTTTTTCAGCATGAACTTTAGTCTCTTCCTTGATGATGTAGTGCCTGGTTGAGGTGGGTTTGCTGATCTTTATTGCTGTTGTCCTCTCTCTTCCTGGTGAGTAGGCTGTGATGGTTGTCCTCCCTCTTCCTGGTGTTTTTGTTTCTCCTCTACTGCGGGAGCTTCTGGCTGTTTATCTTCTGAAGTAGTTGGAGTACAAATATTTCTGTTTTTCCTCGCTTCTTGTTTCAGCCTTGTCTTAGTTGCAGTAGTACTTGTTAAACTTGTTTTCCCAGCAAAGGTTGTCTCCATTGCGGTGGATAGGGTTTGTTGATGCTTTGGTTGAGCTGTGTTGGTTGCTTCTTCTGTAACTGTACATGGTATATTGTATAAGTGAACAAGATGTATAAGTAAATAAATGTGTAATGTTTAATGTAATGTGCATCTCAATATATATATTTCAGCTCACTAAAATAAAAGGTATGGTCACCAATGTTATAGGTCAGCTCACTAAACATAGTTGTCTGCTCACAAGAATTATGTGTGAGCTCACTAGATGTAGTTGTCTGCTGAGTATAATTATAGGTCAGCTCACTGAACGTAGGTGTTTGCTCAGTACAATTGCAGGTCAGCTCACTAAATATAGTTGTCTGCTCACTGCATTTGCTTATCAGCTCACTAGACATTTGTATTGGCTCACCAGCCCATATGTCAGGGCTCACTATTTGACAGGAATTAACATAGAATATAATGTATACATACCTTGCACTGACTTGTGAGGAATATCATCTGGACTTGTTTGATTTGTTTGTTTTGATCATTTATGCTTCAATAAAAAAGGAAAAGATGATGTTAGCGCAGTGGACTACACTGTGCTTGTTTTTCATGTATTTGAAGTGGTAATTACCTAACGTTCACTTGCTCACTTGAGATGTCTCTAACAATGTTTATTATGATGTCTTGAGGGCTTATGATTGAAGTCTTTGATCTATGTTATGAAATATTATTGAATGTTATGTTAATATCACAGGAAATGTGATAGCACACTAGAATAAAAGGTACAGCTTAGTAACAGTTTAAGGTAGGGCACACTAGGATGTAAAGTAAAGCTCACTACATTATAAGAGAGAAGTCACCATAGGACGCATATGTTGTCATGGCTCACTATATTCAAGCCATAGCTCACTAAAATATATGGCACAACTCACTGGAGCATGCATATGTTGACAGGTACTAGTATATAATGTACAGCTCACAAGATGTTTGTCATGACTCACTATATACAAGCATTGGCTCACTAAGCATGGCTCACTAGGGTGTAAAGGACAGGTGACTATATTATAAGATAGATGTTCGCATAGGATGCATATGCTGATAGAAACTAGCATATTATTCACAGCTCATTACAGTTTTGTCGTGGCTCATTATTCAAGCCATAGCTCACTAAAATATATGGCACCACTCACTGGAGCATGCATATGTTGACAGACACTAGCACATAATGTACAACTCACCAGATGTTTGTCATGGCTCACTATATACAAGCCTTGGCTCACTAAGTATGGCACACTAGGGTGTAAAGTACAGCTGACTATAGTATAAGACAGATGTTAGTATAGGATGCATATGTTGACAGAAGCTAGCACATTAGTCACAGCTCACTACAGTTTTGCTCACTAAAATATATGGCACAACTCACTGGAGCATGTATATGTTGACAGGCACTAGCACATAATGTACAGCTCACTAGATTTTTGTTATCGCTCACTACATACAAGCCTTAGCTCACTACATTATAACACAAGAATCACTGTAGCAGACATATGTGTACAGGAACAACCACATAATTCACAGCTCACTGAAATGAATATATGGCTTACCACAATATAAGGTACAACTCAGTATTAAACAGAATCCCAATAGTTGAGGTAAAAGTGTCTTGGATGTATTAGTGAACATCAAGGTAAACGTGTTCATTGTAAATTTGCAGACAAAATCAAGAACAAGCACATACTACTCACTAGTTGTGCACGTTCGCTCACTAACATTAGGGTTAAGAAGTTTCAGGTTGTCCACATACCTCTTCTGAGGAGTGTTTGATGCATCAGTAGCAGATCTCTTCTTTGATAATGATGATTGTTGAGCTTCCATCTACAAACATTTGAAAAACACGATAATGAGTGTGCGATTTTGTCAAAACCTAGAATGCCAAATGAATTCATCATTTTCTTTCGATCATGCCAATAAATTTCGAATTTGCTAAGGCTTACCTCGATTTTGTTTGCTTGAAACTTCAGTGGCAATTTTGCGAAGATTTCTTGAGAAAATCGGTGAGCAAATGTAGCAGAATTTCTCTAATTGAAGCACAAAGTTGAGCGGGTTTTGGGAGAGAGAAAGTGAGGGAAGTTTTTGGGTCGTGGTGTTTTGAAGTTACAGTAGTTACCAGCTTTTGTTTTTTTCTTTTTAGGCAGCGGGTTATTCACTTTTTGCATGGGTGGGCAGTGGGTGGGCCCAGGTATACGAATGCAATTGTATAACCGGATGGACGGTATAATTACTGTATTCATCATGTTATATTTGGATTACCATAGTAATTCTATTGTTGAAATATGTTATGATTCTAAGTCGATGTTGGCATGCTAGTATTGCTTAATTGATTCTATATAAAGTGTCATACTATCTTTGAGATTGTTTAGTATTCAAATTTGAATAATTGATTCTCATGATTTTATATTTTGTGATTCAAATTTGATTATAAGATTATAAGATAATATATGCCATATTAGTAGGGATGTGCATGCCCAACAAGATTTTAGTTTGCCTTGAAATTTGCCTAATAATATTTTAGGGATCACAAATTGTTTTGTAAAAATTGGTGCTTAATCCTTGCTTGATTTATGGAAATCAGTTGTAACTTATTATGAGAGAACGCACTAATTAACTCCAAAATAGAAGTTTAACAGTAACTAAGTGCACTAGCCATATTTGTTAAACGGCAGCATTGTTAAGGGCCTAAACTATTTTCCAAGGCCTTGAAATCAACTGAGGATACTGCTTCCTGATTAGGTGGCAACGGCTACTTCCCAATGGTATGTTCTGTTGGCTATAAATAATGGAGCATTTGAAGCTTAGAGGCGCACAAGAGAAAAAGACAAGTGCTGCACTTGTAATCTAGAGGAGGAATTTGAGAAGAATTAGAGCTTACATTGGCATATTTATTTTGTTCTCTACCAAACAAGTTTATTTTATAGTTATTATCTTTATTTGTATTGGGTTAGGTTAATTAGTTGGAGGGCCGACTACCCTAGTACGGTTGAGGAGCAACACGTATGTTTGGATACCTAGAGTTATAGGGTTAACTCGTATGTTGTACGATTAATGAATCATATGTAATTGACCGACCTAATAAACTAAAAGGTCTCAAAATCCCATTAGCGAGGGGTACCAGTGGGTAGAGAACTAGACTTGGCCATACTTATATAAACAGCGTGTTTTGTTCACGTTTATTTTTTGCATTTCTATTTCAATTACTTTCTGACTTTGATTATCACCCAATTCAACCCCTCTGAGGTGATTTAACTAGCCAAATCGGGCCAACAATAACTTTGGTGTGAATGTAGATGTGTTACCCATTTAGGCTTCTAATAAAATTGTTTCAATCTTTTGTCTACAAATTTTCCATTTTAAAAAGTCAACCGACCAAGTTAGTTACCATATTACCGATATGGAGTTAACTCTTTTGTAAAGTATTTTTGTTCTGTGCAATAGTAATGAGTTCTATAGTATTCAATTCGTAACTATCTTTTACTTTTAGAGTAATGTAAATATGTCATTTTTTAAAACAAATACGATTAACAGTTGATATGTATTATTGATACATAGGTTGTTCTTGAGATATTGGAATGTTTTCTGGTTGTTCGGGGAAAAGGAAGAGGCTCCTATTTCTATTAACGCTAGTCTGATTACTATTTTAGGATCTTTTGTTTGAAGAGAACATATTTCTTTTTGTGATTCTTTTACTTGTTCTTTCAAGATATTAATTTCCATCCTTTCAATCTTGAGTGCCTTCTATTTTTAATATTTTGGTGTTTTGCATTTGTCAAACGATTTTTGACAAATTGATAGCTAGAGGGTGAGATATTGAATCTCGTTTTATTATAGTTTAACATTCTCTCTTTAATTTTATACGTTGAAATTTATCAATTAAGTCAAATCAAAAATCTTTTTCATCTTTTTTGGTTGTTAATATATTTATGCAGTTATCATAACATAACCTTCAAGATTCATTTTCTGAGGACTCATAGTCTGAATCTGATTACATTTAAAGTATGGCCTCTTTCTCATTGTATGATGATGAATTTTCTGATTGAATTGGACTGCATTTTGGTTCAAGCAATGATATTATCTTTTCTTAAATATCTTGATAATTTGCGCATCTTTCATTAACCTTTTTTAACTTTGCAATTGTCAACTTTATGACCGACTTTTCCACATTTCTAACACGTTGTTTTGTGTGGAGTCTTTTTAGTGGTTGTATTTTTAAAATATGGTTTTTTTAAAAGTTTGTGTCTTATAAGGTTTTTCCTTTTCTGTTTGCGCTTTTCCTTTTTTTTCATAGAATAGGCTTGTATTTTTGAAAGACAAAAGGTTTCGCAAAAAGATCCTAATACTTTCCTTTCTATAGTTGCTTGCAACTTTAATTTAGTACATGATAAAATTCTTTCTTTTTTAATCAAACCAAATGGTTGGTGGAAAATTATGTTATCAAATGGGATTATATCTTTTCCAGTAATTTCTTTGAGCTTATTAAATATTCTTTAGTTAATTAATAAGGCTAACCCTAATATGAATTTTCCATATCATGAGGTTTCATATTATAATCGAATGATCTAGAAGATAAAGAATAGGCAGAGTATGGATGTTCTTCTTAATAAATTGAAGAAGATAATTTTCTACCATTGAACTAAATTTGATAAATATTTTGCCATCTTGCACTACTTCAATTTGTTGAATATGCTTTTTAGCAATATTTCTAGGGGGTTTGTCATTTCAAAGAATAAATTCTTGAGGTATAGTAAATTGATTCCATTTTGATAATTTTCGAGTAAATGTAAAAATATTATCTATTTAAGCTTCTAATAAAATTATTTCAGTCTTTTTCTTTTATTTTTTCCAATTTAAAAAGTCAATCAAGCAACTTAGTTTCCATACTATTCATTATTTTACTAATAATTCCACTAGTATCACCAAGACGCAGATAGTCTTTGATCCAAGATGCCCTCATCGCTAAGAATGCATAGTTAAACAGAAACCACGCATGTTATATCAGGACCATTGGGACCATCCAACCAGGGATTGAATTTTTTTTCTTGACTAAGCATACTCTTATTACTACTCATCCTAAGCGTATTAATTAGTTTGAATATAGATGATGTATGAAGTAACATCATCTCCTTTTGATAGGTTGGACCAATAAACTTGAAAGAAATGAATTTTTCTAGCGTTTTAGTGTGAACTTTGTATTAATTTACTTTAAATGGATAAATTTGACTGATGGTTAGGGTTCTGAGAATAACTTTTTAACCCATATCTCTAAGTTGAATAAATTAAATTTTTATACAATATCCTTGATTGCAAATATATGCATTTGATATTTTGTATTTAATTTGTAATGTAGTTCCGTTACTGCTATGAAGCCATCCTTTAGTCTTTTAGTAATTTTGAGATGGAATTAGTTCATCTTTAACATCATTTTGATCTACGACACCATTAAGGACTTTCAGATTGTTCAATTCAAAACTATCTTTTATTTTTAGAGTAATGTAAATGTACCTTTCTAGAAAAAATGCTATTCATAATTAGTTCGTATTGTTGATCTATAGGTTCTTCTTGAGATATTAGAATGATTTCTTGTTGTTTGAGGAAAGAAGAAGGGGGTATATTTTCTATTAGCATTAGTCTAGTTCCTATTTTAAGATCTTTATTTTTGAGAGAGCATCCTTTGTTTTGTAATTATTTTACTTATTCTTTTAGGATATTAATTTCCATTTTTAAATCTTGTATATCTGCCATTTTTAATATACTAGGTGTTTCAAATTTGGTAGATAATTTTCTTAAAGTTATAGTTTGACGGGGAGATAGTGAATCTTCTTTTATAATAGTCCTAATTTTAGTAAAATGTTCTCTTTTTGATTCAGTACCTTGAATTTTGTTGATTAAGTCAAATTAAAATTCTTTTCCATCTTTATTGGTCATTAATATGTCAATACAATTACCATAATATAATCTTGAAGATTCATTTCTTTAGGACTCATAATCTTATTATGATCCCACTTGATATGGAACATCTTAATTGCTATGAGATGATGAATTCAACAAATGATATTATCTTTTCTTTAATCTGGACAATCTCTACGTATTTCACTAACATTTATTCACTATTGCAATTATCGGCTTTATGAGCAACTTTTGGACATTTAACACTTTATCTTGTCTTGAATCTTTTTATTAGTTTTCTTTTCAAAATATGGTTTTTTATATTTAGTTTGAGTCTTATGTTGTTTTTCCTTTGTAGCTTGTGCTTTTCTATGCTTTTTGATAGAAAAGCTTCTTCTTTGGAAGACAAAAGACTTCGCGAAAAGATCCTAATGCTTCTCTTTCTGCAGTTTTTTCGAAGAATATTTTGCTTGCAATTTTAATTCAATACCTATCTAAATGCCTTTTTTTTTTTTAAATGAAGCCAAAGCGTTGATTAAATGTTATCTTATCAAATGGGTTTGTATCTGTTGTAGCAATTTCTTTGAGTTTATTGAGTATTCTTTATGAAAATAGTGAGGGGAATCCTTATATGAATTTTTCTTTTCAATAAGGTTGTCTACAATCTTCTCTTCTTTATAAGCATGCAAAGAAAGTGCCTTTGTGCCAAATTGCAATCATTTAATGTTAAACATTTTAAATTTGTTTGAACTATTTTCAGAAAGACACAAGCACCTTTTCGACTGCCTATGAAATTCATTATAATGGTATGCATTAAACTTCAACACCATCAAATCTATCTTGAGCATTTTGTGAGTTTTAAATGTAATTCCCATTTCTTCAGTGAGATATGAAGCTCACCAAAATCTTAATGTTCTAGTAAATCCTGCAATTATAAGATCAAATATTAATAACACATCCTCAGTCCTGCGATGATAGGCACTATAAACTATAAGCCTCCTATGGGAGTTGTAATTATTTCATGTGTGTAAGTGTTGTCTAAATTCCACTCATGAACTGAATTTCCATCATATGTTTTCAAAATTGATTCTTTACTGCTTTCTAGTTGAAGGTTTAATGGAGTTGTTCTAGAGTAATATGGATTTTTTTTAAAAATTTTACTTGTTTCTTAAAAATCTATCTGGTTATTAGTATGACCTGATTCCACAATATTTACTATATTACTTGAACTTTGAGTTTTGTGTACTTTTGGGGTTACTTTTAAAACAAGAGGTTTATTCTTATCTTGTACTTCTTAACTAATAGGGCAGCTAATTTTTAAATAAGGTTTGGATATGTCATCTAGGAATTTCCGCTTTGATTTTTCATGGTTCATATTTAAATTAAGATATTCCATTTTCTCTATTAATGAATCAATATCATTGTTTTCGACTATCGCTTCTACTTGGATGAAAACCAGATTGATTTGCTTTAAAACTGTATGGTGTATGCGTTTTTTTAGTATTTTCATGATAGATTTTTTTAATATCTTTTGATTTGACTTGACTATTTTTTGGGTCAGGTCTTCCCATTTTGTAAGGGGTTATTGGAATAGGTCTTTCACAATTTGGAGCTAAATTTGCCCTAGAAGAGGAACTATTAACTGTATAGTTTTTTTTTCCCTCTTTTAATGTCCATTTTTTGCCAACTTTGTATTTTTATTAATACTTTTAATACCATAATGGTGTCGAAGATTATTTTTTGAAGCATAAATTGGAAACTAAGTACAAACAGGAAAATTTAATTCAAACTTTTTCATTAATGAATTCCATATTTATCCTATGTGTCCTTTGCTTTTTATATCAAAAAAGCATAAAAACCAATATCGATATTCTTTTTTTTTAAATTGAATTGAAGTCTGTCATTACGTACTCTTTGTCTATTGTGAAGGTTTTATAGATGACATTAATAGATGAATAGCAGGGAGGTTCCACAGTAAAATGGGTTGGTGATGCTACAAGTAATGCATTATCACTGTTAGGTTCAACTATTAGAGCTTTGAAATAAATCATTGAAGACTTCTTCATTTAAGGTATTAGACCCACGATGTTAACAATTGAATGATCTAGGAGGCATAGAGTAGGTAGAATGTCATCATTCTGCTTAATAAATTGAAGAAGATGATTTTCGTGGCATTGAATTAAAAAGGATAAATATTTTGCCAACTTGCTCTTCTATAATTTGTTATTTGAGCTATATCTCTAAGGGGTCCAGTCGTGCAATAAACTCTAGACGTATAGTAACTCCATTCCCTTCTAATAATTTTAGCGTAACAAGTATTATCCATTTCAACTTTTAGTAAAATTGTTTCAATCTTTTGTTTTAGAATTTTCCTGTTTGAAAAGTCAACTCGGCAATTTATTTCTCTACTATAATAGCTCAACTCTAAATCATAATTATTTATTTAATTAAGCTATGTTATTAATTTTCCCATATTTATTTATCCCATTTAGTCATTCTGGTTAGGAAAAACTAATTTTGAGCCCACTTTGCAATTCAAGTTTTAATTATCGTAAAAATTTCGAGTGAATCGATAGTAGGCCCCCGTAAATATGATTAAGCGATAAATTATTTTCATAATGTCATTTAATTTTGAGCAACGTAAAAATTTTATCGTAATGGAGTATTATTTTTCCAAGCCTGATGGAATCCCCACCAACCAAGACAAGGAAGAAGGTCTAACAAGTCCAACAAGGCCCTTTGCAAACTCCAAAGTCCAAGTAATGGCTCAGATTATGGAAAGGAGCCAAACTGAAATAACCGGGTTGTACGGCCAGAAGGTGCCCGGTTTTGTTCATCGCATTACTTAAGCTACATTGCTGCTTGAGTTTGATATTTTTACATTTTTGGATTCCTCATGATGTCTACTTTCAGGTCCAAGCATTAAATTCCAATCATGCACAACCAAAGTTAAGAGATCAAGGCATTTTGTCCAACCTGTCAGTTTTGGTTGAAAACTACACGGTTAAATATTTTTGTGGAATTCTTCTACTTAAACATGATTTAACCTTGATTTCTTTGCAGGGGGCCTTGTAAGGTTTACCCCCATGGCCTGATATCAGAATGATGACCACTTTTGGTTGGGTTTAAAGAAATCAGAAAATCGGGTAACTTTTGCTCCTAAAGCCCGGTTTACAGCAGCTCGGCTTTTTACCTTCATTCGTGGGTTTCCTTTGCTATTTGCTTGCTTGCTAGCTTCACACACTATTCAAGATGTTTAGAAACATAATCATCAACTGCAAGGTTCAACATTTTGGGAGGAGGAACCAATGAGAAGCAAAAGGAATGAGAAGATGTCTCTTTGCCGGGATTGTCTCGCCGAAAAGCAACATCACTTTACAGCTGCTTTGTTTTTCTTTTCCTAGTATTATGATTGTATTAGGCTTAATAACATGTAATTAAGGTTGTAAACATCATTTGTCTTGCTTTCCTTTGCATTTTGATTGTAATTAGATTAAGCTAAGTAAGTTAGTATTCTGTTTAGTGTTAACCGTGAGGATTTGCTTAAGCTAATACGTTTCCTCCTTAGGAAGGAAACCTCAGCAGCTAGCTTGCTTGTTTAGGTGCTAGCTAGGCTTGTACTAAGGCATACTCACGACTCCCTTGCATTTGATTACTTACTTGAATCAAAAATCAGTTTGAGAGCATTTTGCTTTGGCACACTCAAAACACTTCACTTGCTTATCCTTAATTTGGCCGATTAAGGTGGTGATTAAGTAAGTCCTAATCTTTACTTAAGTGGTAATTCTATATCTTATTCAAAGTTTAGGGACCTTGAACTAGAGTTTGGTGGTGTTTCTGTATCCAAACAAAGGTTTAGAACTATCATTCTCCATTGATTATCCTGCAGGTTTGCTTAAGCTTAACTAGAATTCAGTTTACTAAACCGTGAGCACTTGAATTCTAGCTTGAGTTTTCATTCATTCCTGTCAAGATACATCATATTTGGTATCAATGCAATGGTTTCGCCTTGGCCTGGTACATCCATCCCACTTCCAGAATTCATTCATTCATCCACTTTTAAACACATTCCTAGTTTGAGTGCAAACATAATCCGTGAACATGAGTTCAATAAGCATGACTTTGGAAGAGAGGTTTGAAGCCTTAATGAAGCAGAATGAATTGCTAGCAAAGAAGATTTAAGAGGATACTAAAAGAAACCAAGAAACTCAAGCACAAAATGAGTATCTAAGAAAGCAGCTTGGTGTGGTTTTGAAGCAAAAGCAGAAAATGAATGAAGAAACCTTACAATCCGAACCAAGAAGGGAAGAACAAGTCCTTAGTCATGAAGATGATTCATCTAGTGAAGATGAACCAATTAGAGTGACAAGGGCAGAACCTCGAATTCAAGCAAACACCAACAAATTTGAAGTTAAAGTTCCTGAATTTAAAGGTAAGCTTGATCCTAAAGAATTTCTTGATTGGTTGCATACTGTTGAGAGGGTTTTTGAATACAAAGATGTTCCTAACGATAAGAAGGTCAAGTTAGTGGCCTTAAGACTAAGAAAATATGCATCTTTATGGTGGACAAACTTAAGTGCTAAACAGGTTAGAGAAAGGAAGCCTAGAATCCCTACGTGGGAAAAGATGAAATCCAAGCTTAAGGCTAGATTTCTTCCTCCTACCTACGTGCAAGATTGTTATTCTCAACTCCATAATCTTACTCAAGGCAGCATGAGTGTAGAAGAATACACATGTGAGATTGAGAAGCTTTTAATCAAGTGTGATATCCAAGAACCCAATGAGCAAACCATAGTTAGATACTTGGGAGGTCTTGATCCTAGGTACTCTAATGTGGTAGAATTGCAAGCTTATACATCCTTTGATGATGTTTGCATGCTGGCACACAAGGTAGAACAGCAGAAGAAGGCAAGGTAACCCCTTAAATCCCAAAACCAGAAACCTTACACCCGGAACCAACCTTTTAACAAGGGGAGTTCCATTCCTATTTCCAAGCTACAACATCCATCCTCTTCCTTTCCACAAAGAACCCCAACACCACAAAAGACCCAAACTCCTCAAAATAGGCCTAATCCCAATCCTTTGATTAGTAGTAGATGCTTCAAATGCCAAGGACTTGGACTATCCAAACGGAAAGATGATTACCTTGTCCGAATGGCAGCCGTAAAGGAAGTTCTTGAAGAGGAAGAAATTGAAGATGAAAATGATCATGAACTTGAGGAAACTCAAGAGAAGGCCATGGAAGAGGCTAATAAAGGAGAACTCTTGGTTTTGAGAAGAGTTCTAAGCAATCAAAAGGGAGTTAAAGATCAACAAAGAGAGAACATATTCCATACCCGTTGCACTGTCCAAGGGAAGGTGTGTTCTTTGATTATTGATGGAGGGAGCTGCGCAAATGTGGTTTTTCTAAGCATGATTAAGAAACTAGGATTGCAAGCAATGACTCATCCAGATCCATACAACATCCAGTGGTTGAATCAAAGCAAGGGAATTCAAGTGAATTCTTGGTGTTTGATTTCTTTCTCCATTAGAAAGAACTATCAAGATGAGTTATGGTGTGATGTTACTCCTATGGATGCTTGTCACATGCTTTTAAGAAAACTATGGTTGTATGACCATAGGATTATGCATAATGGTTACCTAAATACTTATTCATTCACCAAGGATGGCAAGAAGATTACCCTAGCTCCTTTACCCCCACCCAAACTCCATGAAATTCAGCCACAAAATAAACCAAAGCAAGCTGACTTGCTTCTATCTATGAGTGAATCTATACTAAAGGCTCCCCAACATGAGTTTAAAGCCTTTAAGGAGTGGATATTATTCAAGATGAACCAGGAAGTCCATCACCCACTCACCCTGTAGCCAAAGCACTCATCCAAAACTTCTGTCATTTGTTTCCTAAAGAGATACCTATGGGTTTGTCTCCTAAAAGTGACATTCAGCACCACATTGATCTTATTCCAGGTTCTATCCTACCAAACAAGCCTGCTTATAGGATGAATTCAAAAGACACCATGGAAATACAAAGACAAGTTAACGAGTTGAAGACTAAAGGCTTAATCTGTGAGTCTTTGAGTCCATGTACCGTTCCAGCTCTTTTGGTACCTAAGAAGGATGGTGGAATGAGAATGTGTGTGGATAGCAGGGCCATTAACAAGATTACAATCAAGCATAGGTATCCTATACCTAGACTTGAAGACATGTTAGATGAGTTGTGTGGCTCTAAAGTGTTCTCCAAGATTGATCTTCAAAGTGGTTACTACCAAATCAGAATTAGAGAAGGTGATAAATAGAAGACAGCTTTCAAAACTAAAGGAGGGCTTTATGAATGGTTGGTAATGCCCATTGGTCTTTCAAATGCACCTAGTGCTTTTATGAGATTAATGAACTAAATGTTCAGGCCTTACACAGGGAAGTTTGTGTTAGTATACTTTGATGATATTTTAGTGTATTCCAAGGATGAGCATGAACATCAAGATCACTTAACTCAAGTAATGCTTGTTCTAGAACGTGAAAAGCTATTTGGTAACCTTAAGAAATATGCTTTCTTTACTCCTGAAGTAACATTTCTAGGTTATATTATTACTAGAGATGGCATAAAAGCATATGAGAGCAAGGTTGAAGCAATTCGGTCATGGCTAGTTCCAAGGAGTATTCATGATGTCTAAGCGTTCCATGGGTTAGCTTCATTCTGCAGGAGATTCATTCATGGTTTTAGCACCATTACGGCTCCTATGACTAAAGTTATCAAAGGTACATCATTTATAAGGACACCAAAAGCTCAATCTGCCTTAGAAAAATTCGAGACAAGACTTAATCAAGCACCGGTTCTATCCTTGTTGTGCTTTAGCAAAGTCTTTGAAGTGAAATGTGATGCCTATGGAGTTCGCATAGGTGGTGTTCTTACTCATGAAGGAAAACCTCTAGCCTTCTTTAGTGAGAAGCTTTGTGATTCAAGAAGAAAATACTCCACCTATGATAAGGAGTTTTATGCCATTGTGAGGTGTTTAGAGCATTGGAATCATTATCTAATTGCAAATGAGTTTATCTTACATTCTGGCCATGAACCTTTGAAGTACATTCAAGGCCAACATAAGTTGAACTCACAGCATGCCAAGTGGGTTGAGTTTCTCCAATCATATCACTTTACAATTAAGCACAAATCTGGAAAACGAATCAAGGTACAGATGCTCTATCTCAGAGGTATCTTCTTTTATTTCAATTAGATGCTTGTGCACTCGGTTTTGAGCATCTAAAAGCTTTATATAGTAAGGATGAAGACTTTGGGGAGTTGTATGCTGATTGTTCCAAGCACCCCCAAAGGAGACTTTTTGATTCAGGAGGGATTTCTATTTAAGGATACACGGCTGCGTATACTAAAGTGTAGCATAAGGGAACTTCTAATCAGGGAAATTCATGGACGTTCTCTAGTTGATCACTATGGAGAGAACAAGACACTCACTATGCTAAGGGAGCACTACTACTGGCCAGCCATGGAGAAAGATGTTCAAGACATACAAAGAGGTGTGGGACTTGTCAAGTGGCCAAAAGTCATTGCTTACCCCATAGCCTATACACACCTCTACCTATTTCTACTACACCTTGGGTTTATATAAATATGGACTTCATTCTTGGACTACCTAAGACCCAAAGGAACAAGGATTCTATCTTTGTTGTGGTAGATAGGTTTTTAAAAATGTCTCATTTTATTCCATGCAACAAGACTAATGATGTTACACATATTACTGAGTTGTATTTCAGGAAAATGACAAGATTACATGGCATTCCTAGGTTCATTATTTCTGATAGGGATACTAAGTTTTTAAGCCATTTCTGGATTACATTGTGGAAGAAGTTAGGTACTAAACTCAATTATAGTACTACTTATCGTCCACAAACTGATGGGCAAACTGAGGTTACTAATCGAACCTTAGGAACACTTCTAAGGGCTTTGATTAAACCTCTCGCCAAAGCCTGGGATTTGCTTTTACCCCATTCAGAGTTTGTTTATAACAAGGCACCAAGTAAGGCTACTAGTCTACCACCATTTAAGGTGGTCTACGGGATTGATCCTATTAGTCCACTTGATCTTACACCACGACCATTAGATCAAAAGCCAAGTGTAGATGCAACTTCAAGGGTTGAAGAAATCCAGAAGATTCATAAGTTGGTAAGGACCAGAATAGAGAAGACCAATGCATGATATCAAGCTCAAGCTAACAAGCATAAGAAGAAGGTGGTGTTGTTTCAACCTGGGGACCTTGTGTGGATTCACCTAAGGAAGGAGAGATTTCCTTCCAAAAGGAAGAACAAGCTCATGCCAAGGGCTGATGGTCTATTTGAGGCACTTGAACATATAAATGACAATGCTCATAAGGTTGATTAGCCAGGTGACTATGGAGTTTCAGTCACATTCAATGTAGCTGATTTGAGTGCTTACTAAGCCGATGATTACCTTGTTGATTTGAGGATCAAATCTTCTCAACAAGGGGGGATGATGGAGTCCCTACCAACCAAGACAAGGAAGAAGGTCCAATACATCCAGCATGGTCCTTTGCAAACTCCAAAGTCCAAGCAATGGCTCACATTGTGGAAAAGAGCCAAACTAAAATAACTGGGTTGTACGACCAAAATGTGCCCGATCTTGTTCATCTCATTACTTAAGCTACATTGTGGCTTGAGTTTGATATTTTTACATTTTTGGATTTCTCATGATGTCTACTTTCAGGTCCAAGCATTAAATTCCAATCATGCATAACCGAAGTTAAGAAATCAAGGCATTTTGTCCAACCTATCAGTTTTGGTCCAAAACTACACAGTTAAATGTTTTAGTGGAATTCTTCTACCTAAATAGGATCTAACCTTGATTTCTTTATAGGGGGTTTGTATACACCCTAAGGTTTCCCCCATGGTCTAAAATCAGAATCATGATCACTTTTGGTTGGGTTTAAAGAAATCAGAAAACTGGGTAATTTTTGCTCCTAAAACCCGGTTTGCAGCAGCTCGGCTTTGTACGTTCATCCGTGGGTTTCCTTTGCTATTTGCTTGCTTGCTAGCTTCACACACTCTTTAAGATGTCTAGAAACACAATCATCAACTGCAAGGTTCAGCATTTTAAATGTAATTCGCATTTCTTTCGTGAGATATGAATCCCACCAATTTCTTAATATTCCACTAAATCCTGCGGTTATAAGATCAAATATTAATAATACATCCTACATTCTGCGGTGATAACCAGTATAAGCTATGAGCCTTGTAAAAGTAGTTATAATTATTTTGTGTACACAAGTGTTGTCCATATTCCATTGCATGAATTGAATTTCCATCATATGTTTACATAATTGATTCTTTACCACTATCTAGTTGAAGGTTAAGGGGAGCTGTCCTAGAGTAATATGGCTATTTTTTAAAATTTTATTTGTTTTTTGAAAATCTATATCATTATCAGTATGAACTAATTTCACAATATTTACTATATTACTTGAACTTGGAGTTTCGTCTAATTCTTTTTTTATTTTTAAAACTAGAGGTTCATTCTTGTCTTGTAATTGTAAATAGATAGCACCACCAATTTTTAAATAAGGTTTGGATATATCATCTAGGAATTGCTGCTTTGATTTTTCTTGGTCCCTATTAAATTAAGGCCTTCCATTTGCTCCATTAATAAATCAATATCATTATTTTTGGCTCTCGTTTCTATTTGGGTAGAAACCAAATTGATTTGCTTTGAAACTGTGTGAGGTATTTCTTTTTAGTATTTTCATGATAGATCTTTTTCATATCTACTAATTTGACATTACTATGTTCTAGCTCAGGTCTTCCTATTTTGTAAGGAGTTATTGGAATAGGTCCTTTACAATTGGTGGCTAAATTTTTCCTAGAAGAGGAACTATAAACTATATAATTTTTTTCATCTTTTAAAGTCCATTTTTGGCCAATTTTGCATTTCTATTAGTACTGTTAATACCATAAGGGGGTGGAAGATTATTTTTTGAAGCATAAATTGGAAACCAAGTACAGAAAGGAAAATTTAATTTAAACTTTTTTGATTCATGAATTCCATGCTTGTCCTATGTGTCCTTGGGCTTTTATGCCAGAAAAGCATAAAAACCAATCCCTATATTTTTTTTATTGAATTGAAGTCTGTTATTACGTACTTTTTGTCTATTGTGAAGGTTTTATAGAAGACATTAATGGATGAATAGGAAGGAGGTTCCACAATAGAATAGGTTGGAGATCTTACAACTAATGCATTATCACCAATAGGTTCAACTATTGGTGCTTTAAAATATATCATTAAAAACTCTTCATTTGAGGTAATACACCATGGTGTTAATGATTGAATGATCTAGGATACATAGAATAGGTATATTGTGGACGTTCTGCTTAAAAATTTGAAGAAGATGATTTTTTTTGGCATTGAATTGAATCTGATAACTATTTTGTCATCTGGCTCTTCTATAATTTGTTGTTTGAGCAATAATCTAGGGTGCCTATTATTTTGACCAATAAATTCCTAAGGTATAGTAATTTTATTCCATTCTAAAAATTTTTGCTTAAAGTAGAAATATTATCCATTTCAGCTTTTAATAAAATTATTTCAATCTTTTATTTTGGAATTTTCTAGTTTGAAAAGTCAATTGAGCAACTTATCACCCTACTATTCACGATTTTACTATCACTAGCACTAGCACCACCAAGACTCAGATGATCTTCGATACAATATGCCATCACAGCTACAAATGCACAGTTAAATAGAAATCATGCACACTATACAGGACCGCTGGGACCATTGCTGGGACCACCTGTCCTCAGATTTAAATTTTTTCTTTACTTAGCATATACTTATTATTGTTTATTATAAGAGTTTTAATTTGTTTGAATGCACAAGACGTTTAAAGTGATTCCAAATCCTTTTAATAGATTGGACTGCTAAGTTTGGAAGAAATAGCTTTTCCCATTATATTAGTATGAACTCTATTTGGTGTACTTTGAATATATAAATTTGGGTGATGAATGGGGTTCCAATAATTTCCTGACTTATATCTCGAACTTGGTAATGAATGTTTGAAACAATATCCTTGGTTGTCATACTATTGATATGGAATTAATTCTTGTTTAATGTGATATTGTTATGTGCAATAGTAAGGAGTTCTATAGTATTGAATTTGTAACTATCTTTTACTTTTAGAGTAATGTAAATATGCATTTTAAAAAAATAAATACAATCAATACTTGATACATATTATTTATCTAGGTTGTTTTTTAAATATTGAAATATTTTCTGATTGTTCGAGGGAATAGGAAGAGGATCTTATTTCTATTAATGCTAGTCTCATTACTATTTCAGGATCCTTAGTTTGAAGAGAACATAATTGTTTTTGTGATTATTTTACTTGTTCTTTCAAGATATTTATTTCCATCCTCTAAATCTTGAGTATCTTCCATTTTTAACATATTTAATGTTTTGAATTTGTTAAAAGATTTCCACAAACTAATAGTTGAAGGGGGAAATATTGAATCTTTTTTTTGTTATAGTTCTATGTTTAATAAAATATTTTCTCAATAATTTTATATATTGAAATTTGTAAATTAATTAAGTCAAATAAAAATTTATTTTCATCTTTATTGGTTGCTAATATATTCATGCAATTATGATAACATGACCTTGAAGATTCATTTTCTAAGGACTGATGATCTGAATCTGATTGCATTTGAAACGCAACATCTTTCTCGCTATATGATTATGAATTTTCTGATCGAATTGGACTATCTTTGCATTCAAGTAATCATATTATCATTTCTTGCATATTTTGATAATTTCTACATATTTCACTAACCTGCTTTTTTCAACTTTGCAATTATCGGCTTTGTGAACTAGTTTTCTACTTTTATAACACATTATTTTCTCTGGACTCTTTTTAGTAGTTGTCTTTTGGGAGTATGGTTTTTATATTTAGTTTAAGTCTTATATATATTTTTTTTTTCGCTTGTGCTTTGCTACATTTTTTTTAATAAGAGGGGCATGTGCTTTTGGAGGACAAAAGGCTTTGGAAAAAGCTCCTGTTGCTGTCCTTTTTACAGTTGCTTTAAATTTTAATCCAGTACATAATAAAATTTCTTCTTTTTAATTGAAACCAAATGGTTGGTTGAAAATTGTCTTGTCAAATGGAATTAAATCTTTTCCAGCAATTTCTTTGAGCTTATGGATTATTCTTTAAGAAAATAATAAGGCTAGTCCTAATATGAATTCTCCACATCAGGATGGTTCATGTTATAATTGAATGATCTAGGAGACCTATAATAGGTAAAGTGTGGACGTTCTTCTTGATAAATTGAAGAAGATAATTTTCTAGAATTGATTTGATTCTGATAAATATTTTGCCATCATGTACAACTCCAATTTGTTGAATATGCTTTTAAGTAATATTTCTAGGAGGTTTATCATTTCGAATAATAAACTCTTGAGGTATAGTAATTTAATTCCATTTTAATAATTGTTAACTGATAATGTGTTTTATTAATATGTTCTAATGAAAGACAAAAGGGATTGGTCCATTGGTATATTCATCATGTGATAGTTGGATTACCTAGGTAATTCTATTGTTTAAATACGTTATGATTCTAAGTGGATATTGCCATGCTTGTATTGCTTAATTGATTTTATATAAGGTGCCATAATATCTTTGAGATAGTTTAGTATTCAAATTTGAATGCATGATCTTTGTGGTTTTTATTTTGTGATTCAAATTTGATTATGAGATTATAAGCTAATATACGTCATATTAGTAGGGATATATGCTTAACAAAGATCTTAATTTGTCTTAATATTTGCTTAATATGATTTCAGGGATCATGGATTATTTTGGTAGAAATTAGTGCTTCATATTTGCTTGATTTATGGAAACCAGTTGCAACTTATTCTTAAAGAATCCACTAATCAACTCCAAAGCAGAAATTTAATCGTTGCTGAGTGCACTTGCCATATTTGTTAAACTGCAGAATTCTCAAGCGCCTAAACTGCTTTCAAGGCCTTCAAATCGGCTGAAGATACTAGTTCCTAAATTCTTGGCAATAGCTACTTCCCAATGGCTATATTCTGTTGGCTATAAATAGTGGAGTATTTTAAGCTTGGAAGCACACAAGAGAAAAAGACAAGCGTTTACAGTTGCAAATTAAGAGGAGGAATTTGAGAAGAGTGTAAGCTTACGTTGTCATGTTTATTTTGTTCTCTACCAAAGAAGTGTGTATCTTCTAGCTATTATCTTCCTTTGTATTAGGTTGGGTTTATTAGTCGGAGGGTCGAATACCAAAGTACGGTTGAGAAGCAATGCATACATTAGGACACCTAAAGTTGTTTGGTCAGTTCGTAAGTTGTACGATTAGTGAATCATGTGTAATTGATCGACGTAATAAAATAAAAGGGTTCAAAATCCGATCGTCGAGGGGCGCTTATGGGTAGAGGACTAGGCGTGGCCGAACCTCCATAAAAAGCATATTTTGTCCACATTTATTCTTTTATATTTTTATTTTGATTATTTTGTGACTTTGATTATCGCCCTATTCAAGCTCTTTAAGGTGATTTAACTTAGCTAAATAGTGTTAACAATTAGTATGAGAGCTAGTACTACTTTTTGAGACTTTATCGTCTAATAGTTTGATCCTATGGCTAGTTATGAATTTGGCTCTAATTGCCTTCCACTTTTTTAATGTACTAATTATTTTTTATGGTAGGAAATAATGGAACTTTATGTCAAAGGTCAAATAGTTGTTGAGAAATCGAAAGATGATATACTGAAGGTGATTACAAGTGAAAATCCAAAAATTTTAAAGCTCTGAATATTTTGTATGTACTCTTATTGATATTTATGAGTTTATCTCACATTGTGATAGTGACAAGGAGATTTAAGAGACTCCTTATAATTTGTATGGTGCTAATCAAAATGTAGTGTTAAGCGAATTTGTGGCATAGGATGAAATGATCCTGGATGGAAATATTAAACAAGTAGAGGATCATCAACTACATTAAGAGTAAGAATATGAAAGTGGTGATCCAATTCAAGGCCTTATAGATAATGATGTTAAGCATGCTCATGAGGACTTGCTTGAAAACGGTGAGAAAAATAAAGATTATTGTTATTCATCTATTCTGCAAAGTGGTAAGTATGAGATAAAATCCATGCTTAAATTTTCAAACTATGGTTTATCTCCAAGTAGTCATATTTTTCATGATTTAAATGCCATACCAAATTTTCAACTTTCAAAAATTCTTGATTGTTATTTTAAATCAAGAAAATGTGCCAAGATTAAGGGAAAGAAGAATTTTACTTAGTTATTTTTCTTACTTCTAATAATTTTGAACCCAACAAGAAAAGGGTATCAAGATTTGATCGAAGAGCTACATTTTTTAAGAAATCAATAAAGAATGCGCATGTTTGCGGTAAGTTATTGACTCCTTATTTGGGTACTAATAATCAATTTCGGATAGCATTTTATCCTACTAAAAATACAAGTGGACAAGGAAAAACTAAAGCACCGCAATGTGATATGGCATGTTGTGGTTCGCCAAAAGTAATAAATAAGGGAAGTCCACTTGTTTTGTCAGTTACCAAATTTCAAGGCTCTAAAATATAGTCAAAAGCCTTGAAAATTAGGCAGAAGCTAAGACGTTATTGCTTCTAAATAACTAAAAATTAAGGGCTTGAATTTCTATCTCAACAGCATGAATAGAAATCAAAATTCAAATTCTTACTAAAGTGAAGGCGATTATCTTTGGAACATGAGCGTGATCAATACGTTGTCATATCTTATACTATTGTGGCATGTGATTATCTTTTTCCACAAATGATATGCTATATATGATCTCAATATTTTTGTCTATAATTGTTGTGCACATAATATTTACATAATGATATTGCTTATGTCTATAAGTGAAGAATTATATCAGTTCATGATTTTTTGATAATCATGATTTTCTCTTGATGGGGGGTGCTTATGTCTATAAGCATTAGCATATGTGAGCTTAATATTTTTGATAATCATAAATGATATTGCTTATGTCTATAAGCATTAGCATATGTGATTAACTTTACTGTTAGTATTTAATCCCTAAATTATTTGTATGAGTGCTATATTAAAGGAGAATATCTCTATTTGTCATTGATTTTTCAGGTAGGAGTTATATGTGTTTAGCACAATTCCCTACATGCTTTGATTTTTCTTCTTGTACTACCTTTTTGATGAAACACAAAAAAGAGAAGTATATTAATACGTTATGTTTATTAGTTTTGTCTTTCATCAAAAAGATGGAGATTGTTAGCTTTCCTTAAACTGACAATGTGTTTATTAATATGTTTTGATGAAAGACAAAAAGGGATAGGACTATTGGTATATTCATCACATAAATTATTACGTACAACTGGTTGGACACTTCATTTGTCCAACCGGTCCCACCTTCCAGCGGTTATATGCGTTGCCTATTTAAACTACCACTAAAAAAAAAATATATTCATTCTCTCTCATTCTCGCACTTAGTGGTCGTTGTTGTAATTGCTTTAGTATTCTGCCAGTTCTTTACGAAATGGTTGAATTTGATCTTAACGTTGCTATTGAAGTTGAGTCTTCATCAAATGTGATTTCGTCGTCAGGTTTGATATCGATTTTGGATCTCTGTTTTTGTGCTCGTATTTTGAATTTGTATGCGTGGATTTTTCATTAGTTAGTTTCGAGTTGTTTGAACTGGTATGCATTCATTGTTGTGGTGTCGTGATCTGACATTCACTATAAAAAAAAAGTCATACTTCCACTCTTATTTAACCACACATGGCTAAGTATAGCCAAAAAATAAGTAAAAATGAGCACCTGAAGCTATTCCCACATATAATAAGCGAGGAAAAATATAACTACTCTTATAAGAGTGGTAGTTACTAATTAAGGTATGTCTACGCATACTAAGCGTGGAGATTTGTATTTTGTGAATAAGGCACACTTTATACGGATATTAAGTGTGGTAGCTATTTTTTTAATTTTCAAAATTAATTGTAAGTTTCTTAGACTTTTGGGCTGCCAACGCACATCATCGATTGACATTCATCACATCTCATGCGTATCCCTTACACAAAACCCTAGTATGCTCTGGTTATGCTCGCCGGTGAAGATTTCGACGGTCTTGTACTCGGTGGCGAGAGTTCTGGCGTTGAGCGAGGTTGTCTGCCTCTGCTTCTACGTGCGGCCGTTCGTTCCTTTGCTTCGTGTAGCCCTGACTCTCAGCCCTCCTTCATCGTTTACACCCGCTCCTACGTTCTCATCACCGGCGGTGCGGTAGTCCTATCGGCGGCTAGAACTGGCGTCGATGTACTACTGCCTTGGTTCACAGGTTCGCAGGTTCGGTTCTTCTCATCTCCTATCCCCCATTTTTACATGGCTTGGTGCTCTCTATTCTAGCTGGTTTCCCTCACCATCATATCTCTAGGGTTTGAATGAAATTGATGCCAAAATTGAGGTTTGCTTCGAATTGTATATGGAAGGGCCAATTGTCGATAATTAATCTCTCAGTTATTCAAGTACTGTTTTCTTTTGTTATTGAATTGATGATAAATTGAATGTCATATGCTTTATCGTTGCTATACTGCAATTTCGTGAACTAGATTGTGATTTAGCCTTGTAGTTGTTTATCTCAATTTAGGAGACTGGAGGTGCTTTCCGAGAATAACTAAGAAGCTCCTTTGAGTAGGTTCTGTCATTTGATCAACCATGACAACCCAAAGCTTGTGTATCAGTAGATGTATCCACTCGAAGCATATCCAGCACTGATGAAGCAAAGTCTTGATGTTCACTGTCAGGATGCAGATACTTGAGAAGAATGGCCTGTAGGAAGGACACCCATGCTAAAGTCAGGCAGAGTCGAATTTCCCTGAAGCGAACACCACTTGCTTTAACAAAGGGAGAAAAAAAGATGCTTGTGCAAGCCACCTTCTAGTTTCTTTGAAGGAGGAAATTGTCCTTTTCGTCTAGGTTGAACCTGTGCCTCAGGGTTTATTCCAAGAGCAAGCAGTGCACTCAAGGCTTCAGCGAAAGCATCTCGTACGGATGAGACTGGATCATTGAACACCTTGACACACAAACTGGCTGAAGCGTCAAGCTCCACAACCCTTAAGCCTGGCCCCGCCAACATTAGCAAATATCTTTAAACATCTAGCAGCAGCTATTCTGACAATAGGTGCCTTGTCATTGATACCAAATCGCGTGATCAGTCAAAATGCTTCTGTATATGCTGCATTAGTTGCAAGGCCACCACAGCTCTCCAGAGCATTCTGAAGTAGTTAAAGAGCCTGTTTTCTCACATATGCCTCGTGAGACTTCATCAGTTTTGAGACAATGCTGCTTGTTTCCGCCAACCCTGAAGTAATCCTTCTTCCAAAAAAGTTATATAATTCTCCCAAACACTGAACAGCACCAGCAATAAGTTGAGGTACATTATTCTTTCCACTAGACAGAAATACTTGGGGAGAACTAGCCCTGAAATATATAGAAATAGGATCTCCTTTTAAAAGAATTTTAGCCATAGCTACTGAAGCCAAGTGCCGTAGAGGCCTTCTTACACCAAGAACCAATAGTGATTAGAGTGCATCCTCACATTTTCGTTACCATAAGAGGGTGGCAAGAAGATTACCCTAGCTCCTTTACCCTCATCTAAACTCCATGAAATTCAACCACAAAATAAACCAAAGCAAGCTGATTTGCTTCTGTCTGTGAGTGAATCTGTACTAAAGGCTCCTCAACATGAGTTTTAAGCCTTTAAAGAGTGGATATTATTCAAGATGAACCAGCAAGTCCATTACCCACTCACCATGTAGCCAAAGCACTCATCCAAAACTTCTGTCATTTGTTTCCTAAACAGATACCTATGGGTTTGTCTCCTAAAAGGGACATTCAACACCACATTGATCTTATTCTAGGTTCCATCCTACCAAACAAGCCTGCTTGTTGGGTGAATTCAAAATACACCATGGAAATATAAAGACAAGTTAAAGAGTTGAAGACTAAAGGCTTAATCTGTGAGTCTTTGAGTCCATGTACCGTTTCGGCTCTTTTGGTGCCTAAGAAGGATGGTGGAATGAGAATGTGTGTGGACAGCAGGCCATTAATAAGATTATAATCAAGCATAGGTATCCTATACCTAGACTTGAAGACATGTTAGATGAGTTGTGTGGCTCTAAAGTGTTCTCCAAGATTGATCTTTGAAGTGTTTACTACCAAATCAGAATTAGAGAAGGCGATAAATAGAAGACAGCTTTCAAAACTAAAGGAGGGCTTTATGAATGGTTGGTAATGCCCATTGGTCTTTCAAGTGCACCTAGTGCTTTTATAAGATTAATGAACCAAATGTTCAGGCCTTACATAGGGAAGTTTGTGGTAGTATACTTTGATGTGTATTCCAAGGATGAGCATGAACATCAAGATCACTTAACTCAAGAGAAGACTTAATCAAGCATCGGTTCTATCCTTGACGTGCTTTAGCAAAGTCTTTGAAGTGGAATGTGATGCCTCTGGAGTTGGCATAGGTGGTGTTCTTACTCAGGAAGGTAAACCTCTAGCCTTCTTTAGTGAGAAGCTTTGTGATTCAAGAAGAAAATACTCTACCTATGATAAGGAATTTTATGCCATGGTGACGTATTTAGAGCATTGGAATCATTATCTTATTGCAAATGAGTTTATCTTACATTCTAACCATGAACCTTTGAAGTACATTGAAGGCCAACATAAGTTGAACTCACGGCATGCCAAGTGGGTTGAGTTTCTCCAATCATATCACTTTACAATTAAGCACAAATCTGGAAAACGAATCAAGGTACAGATGCTCTATCTCGGAGGTATCTTCTTTTGTTTCAATTAGATGCTTGTGTACTTGGTTTTGAGCATCTAAAAGCTTTGTATGGTAAGGATGAAGACTTTGGGGAGTTGTATGCTGATTGTTCCAAGCACCCCCAGAGGAGACTTTTTGATTTATGAGGGATTTCTATTCAAGGATACACGACTGTGTATACCAAAGTGTAGCATAAGGGAACTTCTAATCAGGGAAATTCATGGACGTTCTCTAATTGGTCACTATGGAGAGAACAAGACACTCACTATGCTAAGGGAGTACTACTACTGGCTAGCCATGGAGAAAGATGTTCAAGACATGCTAAAGAGGTGTGGGACTTGTCAGGTGGCCAAAAGTCATTGCTTACCCCATAGCCTATATACACTTCTACCTATTTCTACTACACCTTGGGTTTATGTAAATATGGACTTCATTCTTGGACCACCTAAGACCCAAAGGAACAAGGATTCTATCTTTGTTGTGGTAGATAGGTTTTCTAAAATGTCTCATTTTATTCCATGCAACAAGACTAATGATGCTACACATATTACTGAGTTGTATTTCAGGAGAATGACAAGATTACATGGCATTCATAGGTTCATTATTTCTGATAGGGATACTAAGTTTTTAAGCCATTTCTGGATTGCATTGTGGAAGAAGTTAGGCACTAAACTCAAGTATGGTACTACTTATCATCCACAAACTGATGGGAAACTGAGGTTACTAATTGAACCTTAGGAACACTTCTAAGGGCTTTGATTAAACCTCTCGCCAAAGCCTGGGATTTGCTTTTACCCCATGCAGAGTTTGCTTGCAACAAGGCACTAAGCAAGGCTACTAGTCTATCACCATTTAAGGTGGTCTATGGGATTAATCCTATTAGTCCACTTGATCTTACACCACGACCATTAGATCAAAAGCCAAGTGCAGATACAACTTCAAGGGTTGAAGAAATCCAGAAGATTCATAAGATGGTAAGGACCAGAATAGAGAAGACCAATGCATCATATCAAGCTCAAGCCAACAAGCATAAGAAGAAGGTCGTGTTTCAACCTGGAGACCTTGTGTGGATTCACCTAAGGAAGGAGAGATTTCCTTCCAAAAGGAAGAACAAGCTCATGCCAAGGGCTGATGGTCTATTTGAGGTACTTAAACGTATAAATGACAATGCTTATAAGGTTGATTAGCCAGGTGACTATGGAGTTTCAGTCACATTCAATGTAGCTGATTTGACTTACTAAGCCGATGATTACCTTGCTGATTTGAGGATCAAATCTTCTCAACAAGGGGGGGATGATGGAGTCCTCACCAACTAAGACAAGGAAGAAGGTCCAACAAGTCTAGCATGGTCCTTTACAAACTCTAAAGTCCTAGCAATGGCTCACATTGTGGAAAAGAGCCAAACTAAAATAACTGGGTTGTACGACCAAAATGTGCCCGGTCTTGTTCATCTCATTACTTAAGCTACATTGTGGCTTGAGTTTAATATTTTTACATTTTTGGATTTCTCATGATGTCTACTTTTAGGTCCAACATTAAATTCCAATCATGCATAACCGAAGTTAAGAAATCAAGGCATTTTGTCCAACCTGTCAGTTTTGGTCCAAAACTACACAGTTAAATGTCTTAGTGGAATTCTTCTACCTAAATAGGATCTAACCTTGATTTCTTTACAGGGGGGTTTGTATACACCCTAAGGTTTCCCCCCATGGCCTAAAATCAGAATCATGACCACTTTTGGTTGGGTTTAAAGAAATCAGAAAACTGGGTAATTTTTGCTCCTAAAACCCGGTTTGCAGTAGCTCGGCTTTTTACGTTCATCCATGGGTTTCCTTTGCTATTTGCTTGCTTGCTAGCTTCACACACTCTTCAAGATGTGTAGAAACACAATCATCAACTACAAGGTTCAGCATTTTAGGAAAGGAACCAATGAGAAGAAAAAGGAAGGAGAAGATGTCTCTTTACTCGGATTGGCAAGCCAAAAAGCAACATCACTTTACGGCTGCTTTCTTTTTCTTTTCCTAGTACTTTGATTGTATTAGGCGTAATAACATGTAATTAAGGTTGTAAACATCATTTGTCTTGCTTTCCTTTTCATTTTGCTTGTAATTAGATTAAGCTAAGTAAGTTAGTATTTTGTTTTGTGTTAACCGTGAGGATTTACTTAAGCTAATACGTTTCCTCCTTATGAAGGAAACCTCAGCAGCTAGCTTGCTTGTTTAGGTGCTAGCTAGGGTTGTGCTAGGGCATACGCACGGCTCCCTTGCATTTGATTACTTACTTGAATCAAAAATCAGATTGAGAGCATTTTGCTTTTGCTTTGATACACTCAAAACACTTCACTTGCTTATCCTTAATTTGGTCAATTAAGGTGGTAATCAAGTAAGTACTAATCTTTGCTTAAGTGGTGATTCTGTATCTTAATCAAAGTTTAAGGACAGTAAACTAGAGTTTGGTGGTGTTTCTGTATCTAAACAAAGGTTTAGAATTATCATTCTCCATTGATTATCCCACAGGTTTGCTTAAGCTTAACTAGAATTCAGTTTACTAAACCATGAGTACTTGAATTCTAGCTTGAGTTTTCATTCAATCCCTGCAAGATACATCAGAACCTAATTCATTTGAGGCCAATTAGTGGTCCAAAAATTTAGCCCGAGTGAATTAAGCTTATTACCATTATTTGTGCCTAACTGTAATTAGTTAAAAGCTACTTTTGTGAGGATATCTATCACCTAAATGATCATTAAAAATCTAGCCAAAGCCAAAATCATTTTCTCTTCTTCTTTCTGCTTCACCTATGGCTCCCCCTCCCTTGTTGCATTTGCAGTGCTGCTACCGCCACCACCTCCAGCTAGCACCGGTCACCCTCTCGAGCTATTGTTGCCTCCCCTCTACTCCCAGCACCACCGGCCATTGTTAGCACCACCTCCCACTACTCCATCCTCTCTAAAACCACGCCTAAAGTGAGGTAAAATCCTAGCTCTTTTCTTGTTTAATTTTGGATTTTTATGAATGATTTGATTATTAATCATGTCAATATTGATAACAATGAGATTTAGTTTGGTGTTTTATTATGTGTGAGTGAGTTTGGAAGCATGTAAGAATTGGGATCATACATGATCATGCAGGGTTGATGTTGAAAATGATAAACTATGAATTTTTTTATTTAATTCTATGATCTATGTTATAAAGAGTGTCCTAAGTATTGTGGATAATGATTTTTGGATGAAAATTTGAATTGGGCATAACCTAGGGTTTCATGATCATGTATGAGCAAGGTTGATTTTTGAATCAAATGTGTGGGTGAGTTTAGAAGCACATAACAAATGGGATCGTACATGATCATGCAAGCTTGATGTTGAAAATGATGAACTTTGAGCTTTTTTTAAATTTAATTTTGTGATCTTTGGTGTAAAGTGTGGCTTAAGTGTTGTGGATGATGATTTTGGGATGAAAATTTGAATTGGGCATAACCTAGGGTTTCATGATCATGCATGAGCAGGGTTGATTTTTGAATCAAATGTGCTTGTTTTGATTGAATTAGATGAAATTTGGAGGTTGGGTATATTATGAGCATGAAAAATGAAGTGAGAATTTTGACAAACTTAGTGGACTATGAAAAAATCCTGTAAGTGATCAATAGAGGTCGTTTGGATTAATAATGCAAGTAAGTGACTTATGGGAGCATTCTAAGTGACTATGTGAAGAAACGTATTGAAAAATATGTAAGATTGATCATGAAGTAATTTCTGAGTGTTTTGGCTGAAATAAGATAAGGATAAGAAGGAAACAAAGGTTAACGTACATGATTTATGAGATAAGAAAGAAACCAAGAAAAATTAGAAGTTGATACATCCGCAAGCACACGGGTGTTATAGCATACATTAAAAGATCGCCCTCAGGGACCAAAGTAGTCTATCGAGTCAAAAGCCTATTAGAATTTGCTAAGCGATAAATCCTTTCAAATGGTCGATTAAGATAAACTATTTAACTATTTCGAAAATTCAATAACGGAAAAACATATGGGAAACTAGCTCACCAAGTAAAGAGTCGGATCATAGATTTAAGCATGCACTTTTCATAGAAAGAACGATTCAAGGAATTGTAATCAAATTGAATTTAATCCTTTCTTTTGAAACAGACTAAAATTACCTAAACAAATTCAACTATCACTGTCTCATGTGTATTTGATTTAGTCTAGGTTAAAGATCTATTGATGTTAAGTCTCCTCTTAACAAGCATTTCTCTCTCGAGTTTTGCTAAATTAAGTTCTATCAAGACGATCAAGTAGAGAGTTTCTCCTTTTAGTACTTCCCCCTACTACCTAATATAAGAAAGCAGAATTGACCAAATTCAACTCACAACAATCCAATTTCAAGAAAACATGAATTATTCCAAACATGAAATAAGCTGTGAATTCAAGGATAAAGGATCCAATAACAATTCTATGGCTAGCAAATACCTAGATTAGACAAAACTACTCACTCATGATTTTAAATTCAGCTAAAACAAGAGTTTCAAAGTAAATTCAAAAGAAGGAAGGGAAACTTCATAATAATGGTAGCCCTTGAATTATGCAACAATTTGCAAGCTTCAAAGAGCAAGTTTCTCCCTTCTAAACTCAACAAAAATCACACTAAAACTAACCTAAAGTAAAAAAAGTGAAAGTAGGGCTATGGTTATTGAACTAGATCTCCTTTTCTACTCTGAAAACACGTCCTTTTAAGCATCAATTGGATGAACCTCATGAGCGCACTGAAGGAAACGAAGAGGGTAGCAGTTACCAGCTTACCACTGTCCGTGGCAGGCACCGCGGTTCGATTGTGGTCTTAGTTAGAACCGAATTTTCCACTCTTCTCATACTCGATGGGCATAACATCACAGGGGCATCATTGGGGGGTCAACATACACCAAAATTAGGGTCAAATGCCAGGTCAAAATGGTCCAAAATCTTGTAAAACACAGAAAAGAACCATAGAAAGTCGAACAAAAATATATTGCACAATTAATAATGGGTTTGCAAAGACATGGAAGATCACGCTAATAGGAAATATCGGGTTGAAATGCAAGGGAGATTAAACAATATTGGATAGTATCATGTTTTGAAGATGAGACAAGCAAATAATTACAAGAATTACTATCAATGGGAATCTTACAAAAGATAAACCGTGGTTACATAGTTTAGGTGTGATATCCGGACCTCAAATCATTCCTAGAAAAGACATCTGTTGTTGGCAGCTAATCCCATAAATCATCTATTCAAGGTATACTGCACTTGTTTTTGATAGTGATCTTGTTCAACTCTCTGTATGCAGTACACAACCATAAGGTTCTGCGTTCATTCTTCACACATATAAAACTAAGTTTCCTACGTTGACATACTTGGTCAAATAACTCCCTTCTGTGACAACTCATCGTACTAAATCTTTAATTCTTTGAACTCTGCTGGGGGTCATATGATAGGGGCTCTGAAAATAGATTGAGCACCGAGAACTAGGTTGTTCTAAAAATCAATGTTTCTTGAGGAAAAATAGTCATGAAAATCCTCAGATGAAACATCTCTAAATTCATAAACTGTAATTATGGATATGCATATACCGAGTGTGGTTGGCATATCACTAATATTCAATGCATTACTAACACGATAATTCACTTGTTTGCACAGTGTAATTCGGGTGGAAATAAGGTTTTTCTTCCCTCCATCCATAGAAACACACGTCTAGCCTTTCCTCATTTCTAAAGCTAACCTTAAGATCTTTACAAGTCATCTTCTGTACCTACACAGTTAGCTCATCCCCATAATGATAACAAGGTCTGCCAATCATACTGAATTGAATGCCCAATGAATATGGTTCCAGCAATACCAATAGAGGTATATTTATAAAAGATAACACATTCAACCGCCTACTATTCTCGGTAAATTTAAATCACAAGGGAACAATCTAAAGTGTAAAGAGATGTAACCACACCATGAACTCTTGCAAAGATATTTCTTTATTGGTTATAAAGGACCGACATGTAAGTTGAATGAATGAAAGGATGAAGAATCGCAATGAAAGAGGTAAGGCATATAAATGACCTACATATACAAGACATGCAGTTTACTCATGATGGTTATGATAAAAAAGTAAGTGAATGATGTTATAAAGTTGAGAGGGATTATTAAGTACTGGAGTTGAAGAGATCTAACAGATTATCAAAGAGGCATTTGAAAAGTCATACGGTACCCGTACGTGAGCAAAATGACGAAGATAAGGGTTAACATCACCAGAAGGGAAATTTTATTCATCTGGTGTTTGAAAGGTCAATACGTCAAGATGAAGGAGTCAGTCTTATGACTGAACATGATGGCATCCATCAATAGCACATTCTGCAATAAATGGAAGTCTTTTGTAGGCAGATAAACTCCGAAACTGCTGGTAGATGGAAATTGTACAAATCGTTGTTTATCATTAATAAGACAGGTTGTACTAGTATAGAAAGGATTGCCAAAATAACTTGAGTAACGCATGGAGTCACGGCCATAGAGTAGTATGCCAACATGACGTTATGGTGCTATAGAAACACAAATAACATGGATGCATTTAATTGCTGAAAAGGCGCTTAATGACCGGGTCTGAAGCAACCAAGGGCTTCGCAAGCAATAAATGAATAGTGTGCAATTAGAAGCAAGGAGTTAAAGTAGGTGACAGTAAAAATATGAACGTAGTGATGACAGAAATGTAAGTAGAATGGATCAAATATGCTTAGGAAGAACTGTAAATCACACAGTAACGCACACCGGGGTTCACGAGAGGCTCCATCATGGAACAGAGAATTAAACAATTGTGATTGTCAGAGTTTGAATCGCCTATAAGAAAGGTTGCTCAGATGTGTCTAAAGAACTCCCCACGGGCCACACAAGAGATTTTCTATAAACACTCTATTACAAATTAAGAGAGTGTTAGTGGCAAAGAAATGATGCCTCTAAACAACTCAAGCTAACTAGGGCAGAAATAAGTCAATGACAGGAAGTAATGGGAGCATTGAGGAGGTAAGGTCCTAATGTCAATAATGGGATCTTTATCTTACTCTTACCACCCATATAATGCTAAGTAGCACACCATAGGCTACTAACTATTATCATCAGACATAAGCACTCATTGTGACGTTCATCTCATACTCGTTCACCTCACAGATATTGCCCCACAAAGCATTTCCTCATCTAGAGGTCTACATCTAACTTGACACTGTATTAATCCCTTTAGAAGTTGTAAATCGCGTCCCCACATTAAGTTTCAATAATCACTATACCCAAGATCATGTATATTAACACACCTCAATAAAACTTTCAAATCCTGGGGTAAAACGGATAGAGTTCCGCTAAAAATTGACTAAAACACGGCTTAAAGCCTTACAGTAGGTACTTGAAATGGAGAGAAACACTTCAATAGTTCTACGGCCACGTGCCAGAGTTCATAACTCAACGGGTCACACGCCAGGACTGCACGACTGTAAAAATTTGAACAAATGAGAGAAATGAAATATACAATACAACTCCCAAACAAATGAGAGCAAGCCTCACTAATAGGTCACCTAAATGGTTTCACAATCCACCTTGCTAATGCTCGGATCTCAGGATATGACCAAATGAGTGGGCCACCCAAATAGAAATGGTTCCTCCTTATATGCCCATACATATGAACTTATAATCAATAGCTCATTTAACTGGTCTAACATAACTCATACACACCTTGATAACTAATTCATAAACACTTGATAACTCACAGTGGCCCTAAAACCTTTGCTCTGATACCAAATCTACAATGCCCTCAAAATGCTAGTGATATGATTTACAAAAATCTGCAGCTGAAGACTTAATGATAGAAGGCACCACAGCCGTCCTAATAAAGATAAAGCTCACCGAAATGATTTAATCTTGCAACTCTTATTCAACTCACAATATCTATTAAACTGAAACACTCCAAGATCAAAGTCCATGATAATTCAACTTCAATACAAATGACTTAATTATACCATGTGCTAACTCGCACTCCACACTCCACAAGTATATTGGCTATAGATGCCAACTTGACCCTGAGGTCGATCCTAACATTTATGCTATGTTGAATCTATTGTGAGCATTTGATGACTTTCGAAAGGGCTTGCTAAGTGGAGAAACATATGATACTTCATCACCTAAAATGGAAAACATGAAAACAATTTGAAAATGTGAGCTAAAACTCAGTACATGCATTCCTATATTGTAAAATGAGCGTAGAAACACTGTTGATGGGTACTCGCCTTTACAATTCATTTAGCTCGTAATAACAATGAAAATGAAAGTAATATGAAACGGAATTGCTCATTATTTTCTAGATGTGAACCCCTTGCAATAATATGATCTATGCATAGGTGTACACCTACCAATTCGATTAAGAGTTGGCCTGAAGCCACGCATGTAAATGATGGGCTGATGCCCTATGGATGATAGCGGACTCGGTCACAAGTTAAATGGTAAATCGCTGTATAAACTTATTCGTTGACAAACTCATTAAGAGTTATAACTTGGTAAACATGTTCTGCTTTCTGAAGATACAGGCAATGGACGTACCTTGACTCTTTAAAAATCTCACCTGGACTTGATAAATGTGTTTTGACTTGATAACACTTATGCATAACGGGGAACGATAACTAGGCCTCGACTCTATTTCATAAATGTCATTGTAGGTATGTGTAGTCAGTGGATGATCCTTTCTCACATAATTGAGTAAGTAAAATTATGTGCACTAGAAATTGAGCAATTGAATGGTATACATAGTTTGGGTATTTCAATATAACTTCAAAATTGAATTAATGAAAGTAATTAAATCCGATATAAAGTAAATGAAAGTAAAGCAGACCACAATGAGATAAATGAGATGACAAAGAAAAAGGGCTTGATGGTGACAAATGGGAGAGCGGCTTAGCCTTTTTTGAAATCGATTGCTGATACGGGCTTAAGGCTCGCTGACGTATAGCCTGCTTCAAGATAACAGTGAGTACACTAGATTGGCTTGATAAATACGTTTGATACATTCTGAATTGAGTAAGTAATGGAGGTTTGAGGCCAAGAGAGATATATCTTGGTTTAAAATAGCACAAACTGCAATAACTTAGTCTGATAAATATAATTTCTGAGTCAAAAAAATTCTCCCCACTTCCCATATTTTATTTACAAGTCCATTAAATACAGTTTTTCACCCCCAAATAGATTATTGATACCAATAAAAGTTATTAAAGTTCCCAAACTTGGTATATTCTTTGTAATATCCATAAGTGATTCAAAACTCACAATTAAGCTCCCAAAATGCACACTTATCTTCTTCTTTCCTATTAATCAAGCTAAAAGCTCCATGAAAGTCCATGAATATTCATTTCCCCCTTAAATGACCTTACTTGGCCCAAAATACACAAAATGAGTCCATGATCAATCTCCCTCAATCGTTATTATTGCTCTTTACACAATTGCTCAAAATGCTTCCAAAAATCACCAAACTCCAAATACGCAACCAAAATTCATGAAATCTTATAGGAAATTCAAAACTAACATGGACAATCTGCAGTAAAATTTTTAAAATTTTCCTCCAAGTATACGCTGCACAGAAATTACAATAACAACCCAATTTTCACCAAAGCAGATTAGTTCACTTCAAAAATTCATAACTTTCATCATTGACCTCAAACAGAGACTTGAAACCCCAATATGGAAAGATCAAGAAGTTCTTAAAAACTTTGATCCACAACACAAAGCATGACTCCTATAACAAAGCTCCTAAAATGGGGCTAGAATACAAGTATGTCAGTTTTGGTCTAACCTTCACAGTTCTTATAAAAGGACCATAACTTTGTCCATGGAACTGGGACTAAAGCAATTCAAAAGGAATTTGAAAGCTAACACACTGACCTATCTATTCACTGAAAATCATAATTTTTTTTATAGGTTAATCATTACCAGTTTAATCTGAAAGTCACCACTGTTTTCTATCAGTTCCAGCCCTTACTGTTTTTACTTTCTCCTCTTTTTTTCACATAAATCCTTACTTGAAATCATTCCAAATCACCAAAAGCATCATCATATCATCAATGAGACTAAAAATTATAAAATCATATAAAAAGCAATACGAATCCACCACTTAACCTAAGCAAAATTGATCATGACAAAGTCCTAACCTTAACGTGCTTCAGGCTCAACCCACCATGGTCAATATCCCCAAAATCAATAAACTTTGTATGATAACATCTACTTTGGTCTCAAGAGCATGAATCATAACTAAAACAATCATAAAACTGAACACTTACATGTATATTTTTTCATAATTACTAATTTGATTCAAAGATAACCGCAATAGAAGACTTAATGATAGAGGGCGCTACTGCCGTCCTAATAAGATCAAGGCTCACTAAAACTATTTAATCCTGCAACTCATGTTCACCATCGTAATATCTATTAAACTGAAATACTCCAACACAAAAGTCCATAATAGTTCAACTCTAATACAATCGACTTAATCATTCTATATGTTAACTTTTACTCCAAACTACACAAGTATATTGAATATAGACCCAACTTGACCCTAAGGTCGATCCTAACATTCATGCTATGTTGAATCCATTGCGAGCATATGATGACTTCCAAAAGGGCTTACTAAATGGAGAAACATGTGATACTTCATCAGCTAAAATAGAAATATGAAAACAATTCGAAAATGTGAGCTAAAACTTAGTATAGCATTCCTGTATTGTAAAATGAGTGTAGAAACACCGTCGATGGGCACCCGCCTTTGCAATTCATTTAGTTTGCAATAATAATGAAAATGAAGGTAATATTAAATTGAATTGGTAATTATTATCAGGATGTGAACCCCTTGTAATGATATGATCTTTACATAGGTGTACACCTGCCAATCCGATCAAGAGTTGGCCTAAAGCTGCACGGGTAAATGATGGGCTGACATCTTATAGATGATAACTGATGGGGTTACAAGTTAAATGGTAAATAATTATATAAACTAATTCATTGATAAACTCATTAAGAGTTGTAACTTGATAAACATGTTCTGCTTTCTAAAGATATAGGTGATAGACGTACCTTAAGTCTTTAAACAAATGTCACCTGACTTAATAAATATATTCTGACTTGATAACACTTATGCATAGTGAGAAACGATAACTAGGCCTCACCTTTGTTTTATAAATGTCATTGTAGGTGCGTGTAGTCAACAAATGATCCTTACTCGCATAATTGAGTAAGTAAAAGTTTGTGTAATAGAAATTGAGTGATTAAATAGTATACGTAACTTGGGTATTTCAATATAACTTCAAAACTGAATTAATAAAAGTAATTAAATCTGATATAAAATAAATGAAAGTAAAATAGACCATAATGAGATAAATGAGATTACAAAGGAAAAGGCCTTGATGCTGACAAATGAGGGAGTGGTTGTGGCCTTTTCTGAGATAGGCTGCTGATACGGGTTTAAGGCTCACTGATGTACGGCTTGGTTCAAGATAACGAGTACACTAGATTGGCTTAATAAATACATTTGATACATTCTAAATTGAATAAATAATAAAGGTTTACGGCCAAGAGAGATATATCTTGGTTCAAAATAGTATAAATTGTAATAACTTGGTCTGATAAATATAGTTTTTGAGTCAAAAATTCTCCCCACTTCCCATATTTCATTCATAAATCCATTATATATAGAATTCCACCGCAAATGAGTCATTGAACTCAGCAGAAGCTATTAAGCTCACTAAACTTGATATTTTCTTTGTAAAATCCATAATTGATTCAAAGCTTACAAACAAGCTCTCAAATTGTATTCATTTTCCCCTTAAATAACCTTGGTTGGCCCAAAATACACAACATGAATGCATGATCAATCTCACTCAATCTTTATTATTGCTTCTTACACAATTACTCAAAATGCTTCCAAAAATCATCAAACCCAAAATACTTAACCAAAATTCATGAAATCTTATAGAACATTCGAAAATAATATGGACAATCTACAGTAAAATTTTTGCAATTTTTCTCCAAGTATACACTGTATAGAAACATCAATAACAGCCCAATTGGCACCAAAGTAGGTCAATTCACTTCAAAAATTCATAACTTTCATCCTTGACCTCAAATGGAAAAAAGATTAAGAAGTCTCAAAAAACATTCATTTAGAACATCAAGTATGATTCCCACTATAGGGTTCCTAAAATGGGGCTGGAACATAAGTATGCCAATTCTAGTCTAACTTCCGCAATCCTCGTAAAATGACCACAACTTTGTCCACAGAACTTGTATTAAGGCGATTCAAAAGGTATATAAAAACTAACTCACTGAACTATCTATCCACCAAAAATCAAAATTTTTAGCTGGGCTAATTATTACCAGTTTATTGGCAAAGTGTTCCTTTTTTTTGTCAGTTCATAGCCACACTGTTTTTGCTTTCTCTTCTTTTTTTCACATAAATCCTCACTTGAAATCATTCCAAATCAGCAAAAACATCATCATAATCATCAATAACACTAAAGATTATAAAATCATATACAAAATATTATAAATCTGTCACTTCAATCTTAAGCTTGCATGATCATGAACAACCTCAACCTGTGTATGCTTTTAAGCTTAATTAATAATTAAAACATCAAAATAATTCTTATTTATATTAAGATGACATGATCCATAAGAAAATCTAACACAAAACCAAGAATCAAAACTAAAATCAATAAGATAGGTGATGCAGTTACTCACTTTGAGCTTGAATATATGAAGATGGAGGTGTTGTTTGGTGGTGATAGGAGTTGGGGATGGTGGCTTGTGGTGTTGGGGGTAGGGGCTGGTGGCTGGAGGTGGTTGGGGGTAGCAGCAGAAGGCTGAAACAGCAGTAGGAGGGGCTGGCGGTGATGCTGCCATGTAGGTTTAGATGAGAGAGGAAGAAGAAGACTAAAGTTTCTACTTGAATGAAAATGATTTTGAGTTTATCTTGAATACATGGCTAATATTTAACCAAGAAAAGTGGTTTTATACTAACTAAAACTAGGCACAAATAATGGTGATTAACATAATTTAATAACACCAAAATTTTCGGGACACAATTTGAGCCCAAAATGAATCGGGTTGTAATTTGGGCCCAAATGGATTGGGCTAAACTTAATGAATTTGGGCCCAAATTTCTGTATGGTTAAAAATTATATTTTTGTGACATTATGAAAAATAATTTATCACCTAATCATATTTACCGGGGGCCTAATATCGATTCACCCAAAATTATTACGGTAGATGAAAATCGAATTACAAAGTGGGGCCCAAAATGAATTCTCCCAACCGAGATGATTAAATGCTGTAAATAAATGTGAAAAGTGAATAACGTGGCTTGATTAAATAAATAAATATGATTTAGGGTCATACTATTGCAGCCTTCCCCCCTTAAAGAGTTTCGTCGTTGAACTTATGAACTTTGCCAAAACAAGCAAGTTTATCTTAAGTAAATGTGCGTACTTGGCTTGCATCTCATCCTCGGTTTCCCCAACTGGATTATAAGGAAGTATAATTTGCCAATGTACTTTAATTAAAGGTATCTGCTTGACGCGTAGCTATTTATTTATGTGATCTAGTATCTGAATTGGGTGCTCCTCCAATGTGAGACCCTTAGTGACAGCAATGAGCCTGGTTAAGGGAGCATGGTCAGGATCTGAAATGTACTGCCTGAGTTATAAGGTAAGAAACACATTATGCATGTATTTGAGTTATATAGGCAGACCTAGTTAACAAGCTATGGGATTCAAGGTGTCTGCATATTGTATAACTGCTTCATCCCATGTTTCAGTAGCAGATCCGGATACTTCTCACACGCTAGCTTCAATGAACTCAATTACTTGGGTTCAAAATTAATATTTTCTTCGAAACAAAAGAACCTTATCACTAGTGAGGAGGTGCTCACTACTAGTTCATCACCTTATCCACTAATGAAAACTGTTGTATACCCTAATAATTACTCTGGTACTATTCTGAGTTATAAAACACGTTAAGTACGTGTCCGGGTTCAACAGGTAGGTGTAGTTGACAAGTTACAAGATCTAACCTTTCAATGAATTATAAGGGCCAATGTAACTAGTCCTTAATTGTCTTTGGATAGTTGGTCTTTTACTTCCTTTGACTAGAAAGGCCTTTTGAAATATTCTATAACCCATCTGACGCTTTGGTTATTTCCCTATTTTGCCAGGACAACTCCGTTGTCGACCTTGTATTACCTCAACATGTACTTGAATTTTTCCCTGTTAATGCTTATTTGGGTTAGCTTTGACCTTATACTCAATGTTTCTTCTAGGTTACTCAAATATAATTAGACAATGCTTGAGACTATGCCCTTATCAAAAGTTATCATATGATATTCTTAATGCATCACATGATCTCCCCTCATTAGACTACTCAAAGATCTGCTCCCTCTTGATAATGGGTGATCAAATGACCGTGATTAAGGATGCGAGCAATGGGATTGTTAGCCAAGCGAATCATTGCATATAAAAGAAATGAACAATGCGGCCAGAAAATGCTAATAAAGGAGAGATTATCATGGGGTGGTTAGAATAAAGATAACCATGAGTGTATCCAACATTCTAAACCATAATACCATAAGAATCATGGTTTATAAATATTGATTATGAAGGATCCAATACATAGTTATCCAAGAATATAGATGGCCTAGTTACCTTCGAGTTTAGCTGATGATTTAAAAACAAGATGGCCAGCAACGGAGTTCCAACAGGGTGACTTTGTAGATACCGTTGACAGGATAAATGCAACCGACGGAGTGGCTAAAAAAAATACAATAAATAGGTAAATAGATTGGATAAACAAGGTACAATGGATAAATAAATAGCTTGAACAAGCAAGGTCTAATGAATAGATAAATGCATTGAATAGGCTACAGTAGGAACATGCCTTTGCTCATATGCAGCCAAGTCAAGTACGACAATAAGATTAAATAAGGATTAGTAAAGTTTACTTATGAGGATATAAGATATAGGAGTGAGAATTGCAAGTGCAATAAATAGATCAATATATTGAACCGGTAAAGTGCAATGGATAAGTAAATAGATTGGACAAGTGACATTAGAAACATGCCTTTGCTCATATGAAACCAATTTAAGTCTAGTAGTAAGATTGAACAGAAAAGCCGGAGTTTACTTATGAGCATGTAAGATATATGTGTGGGAGTTGAAGTTCAAACTAAGGAGAGTAAGGGGATTATGACAATCACAATTACCCATACCAACGAGAGTTGAATTACGTTATAAATTCAGAACAAGTTATACAGGCAACTCATTATGAATAAATGAGATGTAAGGTAGATGTGTGAATCGGCTCTCAAAAGAATCAGTCCTCACTGTTTTTGCTTTCTCCTCTTTTTTTCACATACATCCTCACTTAAAATCATTCCAAATCACAAAAAACATCATCATAATCATCAATAAGACTAAAGATTAAAAAATTATATACAAAACAATAAAAATCCATCACTTGACTTAAGCTAACTTGATCATGAGAAAGCCCTAACCTTAGCAAGCTTCAAGCTCAACCCACCATGATCAATATCCCCAAAATCAATAAAATTGCATGAGAACATCTACTTTGATCTCAAAAGCATGAATCATAACTAAAACAATCATAAAACCAAAAATACATCAAGATTAAGTTAGGGTTTACTCACTTGGATGCTTGAAAAAGAGGTATAAGTGGCGAGAGAAGTGATTGATGAGGGTGGGGGTTGAGAGGGGATGATGGCTTGGCTGGTGGCTGTGGCTGCTCCGGGGAGGTGGTGGTGGTGGCAAGCAGTGGCTAAAAAGGAGGTGGGTGCTATGGCTACGGAGGAGAGAGAAGAGGGTGATAGGGTTGTGAGATGTGTTTCTTGCTTAGCTTGAAATGATCTTAAACACTTCATTGAAATTTATCTCGCAAAAGTGGCTTTTAAGTAAATACAATTATACACAAATCATGGTAATTAGCTACATTTAATTACGCAAAATTGTTGAGCTTCAAATAGGGCTAAAAACTGAGCCCAATGGAATGGCGCCATAATTTAGGCCCAATAAATTGGGCCAAAATAAATTAATTCAGGTACAAGTTTTTGCATAGCTAAAACATAAAATTTTGTGACTTTATGAAAAATCATTTATCTCTCAATTATAATTATCAACGCCTACTATCGATTCACCTGAAATTTAATCAATCAACAAAACTTGAATTAACAATCAATGAAACTTGAATTGCAAAATGGGACCCAAATAAAATATCCCCTAGTCGGGATCATTAAATATGATAAATGACAGCGTAAAAATTTACATGACATAGTGTAATCCGGTAAACATATAAATTGAGTGTAATTGAATTAATAAATATGATTTGGTCAAACAAATAACCATGAGGGATTAAATCAATAAATATGATTAATTAAATGAATAAAGGTGGTTAATTAAATAACTACAGATTATTTAAATAAATAAATATGAGTTAGTGCTGGGTTATTACAACCTTCCCCCCTTAAAGAGTTTCGTCCTCGAAACTTATGATTTTGATCATGTATGCAATGCCATCTCAAGTATGGATAGGTTGTTTTCACTGCTTCTTTCCAAACAGGTATGATTAGCCCAAAGTGCATAGATCCTCGGTAACTTCACTGGCTCGATTACTTTGGTTCAAAATTGATATTCTCTTCAAAAGAAAAACTTATTACTGCAAAGGAGGTACTTTACTCTACTGGTTCTCTGTCTTGACCACTAATAATTATGAAAACCATCGCATTTCCTAATAACTACTTCGATACGGACTCATAAAGCCCAATATAACGAGGACTCAATTATCTTCGATATCCAGTCCCTTGACACCCCTGACTAGAGATTGTTTGAGATTATGCCCTTATCAAAAGGTCCTCATCTGATGTTCTAAATGCACCACATGATCTTCCCTTCTCAGACTAGTCTAAGATCTGCTCTAAGTCCGAATTAGATGCTAGAACAAACATAGTTAGAGATGAAAATGATGGAATTGGTAGTCAAGTGAGTTACTAGGAACAAAAGAAATAAACAATAAGACTAGAAAAGATTTATAAAGGACGATTAACATGGGGTGGTTAGAATAAAGATAACCATTACTATATCATGAATACTAAAAGATAATGTCATAAGAACTATGGTTTATAAATATGGATTATAAAGGATCCAATAAATAATCAGCCAAGGAGAAAGATAGCCTGGTTATACTCAAGTTTAACTGATGAATTGAAAAACAAGATGACAAGTAATGGAGCTTTAACTAGGTGACTTTATAGCCACAAGCACCAAGATAAGTGCAATAGATAGATGGGACAAGCAATGTGCACTAAATAGATAGATAGCTTGGATAAGCAAAGTACAATAGATAGACAAATAGATTAGACAAGCAAGGTGTAATGGATAGATAAATGGATTGAATGAGCAAAGTGCCAATGGATAGATAAATAGATTGAGCAAGCTACAATAGGAACATGCCTTTGCTCATATGAAGCCAATTCGAGTACAACAATAAGATTAAATAGAGAATGTGGATGTGTATTTATCAGAGTGTAAGATATATGTGTGGGAGTTAAATTTCAAAATAAAGAGAGTAAGGGAATTATGACAATTACAATCACCCACACCAATGAGAGTTGAATCACATTATGAATTCAGAACAAGTTATATAAGCCTATCATTATGAATAATGAGATGTAAGGTGGATGTGTGAATTGGCTCTCAGCGGAATGAACTACAACTCATGATTATGAAATAAAGATGGTGAAGGTCAAGAACACTGGAATGTTGACAACCGTATAAAGTAGAACAAAAATGTATTGCATATTTGACAGTGGGTTTGCAAAGACATGGAAGATCACGCTAATAGGAAGTGTTGGGTTGAAATGTAAGGGAGATTAAACAATATTGTGATAGTATCAAGTTTTGAAGATGAGACGAGCAAACAATTACCAGAATTACTATAAATGGGTAATCTTACAAAAGATAAGCTGTGGTTGCATGGTTTAGGTGTGATATCCGGACCTCAAGTCATTCCCAGAAAAGACATCTGTTCTTAGCGGTTAATCCCATAAATCATCTATTCAAGATATAGGGCACTTATTTTTGATAGTGATCTTATTCAACTCTCTGTACACAGTACATAACCATAAGGTTCTGCCTTTCTTCTTCATATATATAAAACTAGGTTTCCCATGGTGACACACTTGATCGAATAATCCCTTCTGTAAGATCTCACCTTGCTAAATCTTTAGTTCTTTGAACTCTACTGGGGGTCATATGATAGGGGCTTTAAAAATGGATTGAGGACCCAGAACTAGGTTGATCTGCATATCAACGTTTCCTGGGGAAAAAAAGTCCTGAAAATCCTCGATGAAACATCTCTAAATTCACAAACGGTAATTATAGATATGTATATACCAAGTGTGGCTGGCATATCACTAATATTCAATGCATTACTGACATAATAACTCACTTGTTTGTAGAGTGTAATTAGGGTGAAAATAGGGTTTTTCTTTCCTCGATCCATAGAAACACACGTCTAGTCTTTCCTCATTTCTGAAGCTAACCTTAAGATCTTTACAAGTCATCTTCTATAAGTACATAGTTAGTTCAACTGCATAATGATAACAAGGTCTGCCAATCAAACTGAATTGAATGCCTAATGAATATGGTTCCAGCAATACCAACAGAGGTATATTTATAAAAGGTAACAAATTCAACCGCCTTCTAGTCTCAGTAAATTTAAATAACAAGGGAACAATCTAAAATGTAAAGAGATGTAACCACACTATGAGCTCTTGCAAATATATTTCCTTATTAGTTACAAAGGACCGGTGTGTAAGCTACATGAATGAAAGGATGAAGAATCGTAATGAAAGAGGTAAGGCATATGAATGACCTACATATACAAGAGATGTTGTTTATTCATGATGGCCATGATAGTAAAGTAAATGAATGATGTTATGAAGTTGAGTGGGAGTATTAAGTATTGGAGGTGAAAAAATCTAATAGATTATTAAAGAGGCATTTGAAAAGTCATACGGTACCCGTATGTTAGTAAAATGACGAAGATGAGGGTTAACACCACAGGAAGGGAAATTTTATTCATCTGGTGTTTGAAAAGCCAATACGTCAAGATGAAGGAGTCAGTCTTATGACTGAACATGATGGTATCTATCAATAACACATTCTACAGTAAATGTAAGTCTTGGGTAGGCAGATAAACTCCAAAACTGTAGGCAGATGGAAATGTACAAATCGTTGCTTATCATTGATAAGACAGGCTGTACCAGAAAAGAAAGGATTGCTAAAATAACTTGAGTAACGACATGCAGTCACGACCATAGCGTAGTATGCCAACATGACATTACGGTGCTATAGAGACATGAACAATATGGATACATTTAATTACTGAAAAGGCACTTAATGTCCGGGTTTGAAGCAACAAAAGGCTTTATAAGCAATAAATGAATAGTGCGCAATTAGAAGCAAGGGGTTAAAGTAGTTGACAGTAAAAATATGAACATAGTGGTGACTGAATTGTAAGTAGAATCAAACAAATATGCTTAGGAAGAACTTCAAATCACATCGTAATGCACACCGGAGATCATTATCATGGAAACAAAAAATTAAACTATTATGATTGTCAGAGTTTGAATCGCCTATAAGAAAGGTTGCTCAAATGTGTTTAAAGAACTCCCCATAGACCACACAAGAGATTTTTCATAAACACTCCATTACTAATCAAGAGAGTGTTAGTGGCAAAGAAATGATGCCTCTAAATAGTTCAAGGTCACTAGGGCAGAAATAAGTCAATGATAGGAAGTAATGGGAGCATTGATGAGGTATGGTCCTAATGTCAAGAATGGTAGTTTAATCTTACTCGTATCACCCATATAATGCCAAGTAGAAAACCATAGGCTACTAACTGTTATTATCAGACATAAGCACTTATTGTGATGTCCATCTCATATTGGTTCACCTCAACAATATTGCCTCACAAAGAATTTCCTCATCCAGAGGTCTGCATTTTACTTGACACTGCATTAATCCCTTAAGAAGTTGCAAATGGCATCCCCACATCAAGTTTCAGCAATAACTGTATCCAAGATTAGGTATATCAGCACACCTCAATAAAACTCTCATATCCTGGGGTAAAACGAACAAAGTTCCGCCAAAGACTGATCAAAACCCAGCTTAAAGCCTTACAGTAAATACCTGAAATAGAGAGAAACACTTTAATAGTTCAACAGCCACACGTCGGAGTTCATAACTCAACGAGTCACACACCCGGAGTACACGATTACAAAAATTTAAACAAAAGCGAGAAATGAAATATACAATACAACTCCGAAATAAATGAGAGCAAGCCTCACTAACAGGTCACCTAAATGGTTCCACACTCCCCCTTGCTAATGCTCGGATCTCAGGATATTACCAAATGATTGGGTCACCCAAATGGAAATGGTTCCTCCTTATATACCCATACCTATAAACTTATAATCAATAGCTCATTTAACTGGTCCAACATAACTCATACTCACCTTGATAACATATTCATAAACACTTGATAGCTCACAGTGGCCCTTAAAACCTTAGCTCTGATACTAAATCTGTAACGCCCCCAAAACGCTAATGACATGATTTACGAAAATTTGCTGCAGCAGACTTGATGATAGAAGGTGCTACCGCCGTCCTGATAAGGACAAGGCTCACTGAAACCATTTAATCTTGCAACTCTTGTTCAAATTACAGTATCTATTAAACTGAAACACTCTAAGAGCTAAGACCATAATAGTTCAACTTCAATACAAACGACTTAATCATACTATGTGCTAACTCGCCCTCCACACTACACAAGTATATTGACTATAAATACCAACTTGACCCTGAGGTCGATCCCAACATTCGTGCTATGTTGAATCCGCCGTGAGCATCTGATGACTTTCAAAAGGGCTTGCTAAATGGAGAAACATGTGATACTTCATCACCTAAAATGGAAGATATGAAAACAATTCGAAAATGTGAGCTAAAACTCAGTACATGCATTCTTGTATTGTAAAATGAGCGTAGAAACACTATGATGGGTACTTGCCTTTGCAATTCATTTAGTTCGCAATAACAATGAAAATGAAAGTAATATGAAACGGAATTGCTCATTATTATCTGGATGTGAACCCCTTGTAATGATATGATCTATACCTAGGTATACACCTACCAATTCGATAAACAATTGGCCTGAAGCTGCGCGGATAAATGATAGGCTGACGCCCTATAGATGATAACTGACTGGGTCACAAGTTAAATGGCAAATCACTGTATAAACTAATTCATTGATAAACTCATTAAGAGTTGTAACTTGGTAAACATGTTTTTCTTTCTAAAGATACAGGCAATGGACGTACTACGAGTCTTTAAAAATGTCATCTAGACTTGATAAATGTTTTCTGACTTGATAACACTTATGCATAACGGGGAACGATAACTAGGCCTCGGCTCTATTTCATAAATGTAGTTGTAGCTATGTGTAGTTAGTAAATAATCCTTTCCCACATAATTGAGCAAGCAAAATTATGTGTATTAGAAATTGAGTAATTAAATGGTAGACATAACTTGGATATTTCAATATAACTTCAAAACTGAATTAATGAAAGTAATTAAATTCGATGTAAAGTAAATGAAACTAAAATAGACCACAATGAGATGAATGAGATGACAAAGGAAAACGGCTTGATGGTGACGAATGGGAGAGTGGTTTTAGCCTTTTCTAAAATCGATTGCTGATACCGGTGTAAGGCTTGCTTATGTATAGTTTGGTTCAAGATAACAGTGAGTACACTAGATTCGCTTGATAAATAAATTTGATACATTCTGAATTGAGTAAGTAATAGAGGTTTGAGGCCAAGAGAGATATATATTGGTTTAAAATAGCATAAACTGCAATAACTTGGTTTAATAAATATGGTTTCTGAGTCAAAAAAATTCTCCCCACTTCCCATATTTCATTCGCAAGTCCATTAAATATAGTTTTTCATCCCAAATAGATTATTGATCCCAATGAAAGTTATTAAACTCCCCAAACTTGGTACATTCTTTGTAACATCCACAAGTGATTCAAAACTCATAATTAAGCCCCCAAATTGTATACTTGTCTTCTTCTTTCTCATTAATCAAGCTAAAAGCTCTGTGGAAGTCCATGAATGTTCATTTCCCCCTTAAATGACCTTACTTGGCCCTAAATATACAAAATGAGTGCATGATCAATCTCACTCAATCTTTATTATTGCTCTATACACAATTGCTCAAAATGCTTCTAAAAATCACCAAACTCCAAATAAGCAACCGAAATTCGTGAAATCTTATTAGAAATTCAAAACTAATATGGAAAATCTATAGTAAGAGTTTCAAAATTTTCCTCCAAGTATACGCTGCATAGAAATTGCAATAACAGCCTAATTTGCACCAAAGCAGATTAGTTCACTTCAAAATTTCATAACTTTCACCCTTAACCTCCAATGGAGACCTGAAACCCTGATATGACAAGATTAAAAAGTCTCAAAAAACTTTAATTTACAACACAAATTATGATTCCCACAATAGGGTTCCTAAAGTGGGGCTGGAACACAAGTGTGTCAGTTTTGATCTAACCTTCGCAGTTCTCGTAAAATGTGATGGAAGCTTGCAAGGACAAGACCAAACTCACAAACTTGCTTCAAAGTAGAACACGGAGTGATGAAGAAGGAGAACCGAAAATGGAGCTGAGAATTCAAGAGTTTGGATAATCAAGTGACCTTTCAAGGGATAATCCTAGGAGCCACCCTTGGATAACACTTGGGCAATCTTTTTGTATCAACTAGTTATAGAATTTAATCACCTTCTAGTTGAGAGAAAGAGACCTAGAGACCCACTTGAGTTGCCAACCTCAAGATATAACACTAGGAATTTTGTGGAGAGAGTTTTGAGAACTCACAAGCTCATGCATTCAAAAGTTCCTTACAAAATGAAGGCCAATATGGTTTTACCCTTGCTTGGCCGAGTTCCCCACCCTTCCCATACAGCAAAAACAAAGCTTAGTACATGTGGGGAAGAGTAACACTTCCAATCATCCATTGCTAGTTAAACACCTCACTACCTAGCTTAATCTACCTCATTAGGGCTTATGATGCCTCCTAAATGAGGTGTCAAGCTTACAAGGATCCTAGAATGCAGCAACAATGAGTCATTCAGCAAGTGGGCAAGCAAAACCCAATGAAAATCAGCCCCTTGTACCGGCAAGTGAAGGACCCGATAAAAGGGTGTTTTTCTTGTCCTTTTGGCTGGATAAAACCAACACGAGGGGGTGCTTTGAATGGGATTTGAACCCATGACCTGATAAATATTTATGTCCCCTTCCATGCTGTAAAATTTCAGAAAGAATGGACTTGAGTTGGTGGTCCAAACTTCTCCTTGATTTGGACAGTGCTGGATTGGCGCCTAGACTATAAGGTTGGAAACAACTTGCTCTTTGGCTGATCAAATGACCTCTAAATCCCTTGCAACTTGTTTTATTGGATTCCTAACATCTTAAACTTAAAGAGATGGGGCAAAGCAGTCAATCATCCCCTCACCTTCAAGTCCCAAAAGGTGCACAAAACCGGGATAATTTTCGGTTGAATCTGCCCCGGTTCTGTCCGCATGCTCCAACGTGTTTTTGACCAAGGCATGAATGTTCTTGACTTCCTTGGGGCTCAAATGGATGTGTGGGCTTGGTGGTTGCATACTTGGAGCTTGTACTTGATGGTCCCCATCATTCTCCCCAGCTTGGTTGGAGTTTGACCTCAAACTCGACAACTCTTCATCTTCATCATAGTATGGGCTCAAATCAGCCACATTGAAGGTGGCGGATATCCCATAATCACCGGGATGGTCTACTTTGTAGGCATTTGGGCCAATCTTCTTAAGGATTTCAAAGGGCCCATCCGATCTTGGCATTAGCTTGGATTTCCTCTTGCTTGGAAACCTCTCTTTCCTCAAATGGACCCAAACTAGGTCCCTGGGCTGAAAATGGGCTTCTCTACTTTTCTTGTTGGCATAAGACTTGGCTTGCTCATTAAACTTTTCAATCCTTTCCCTCACCTTGGTATGGAGCTCTTGAATTTCCTTTGCTCTCTTCTCGGCCTCCCAACTAAATTTGGTGGGATTAGAGATGGGAACAAGGTCAAGGGGAGTCCGTGGGTTGCTCCCATACACAATTTGGAAGGGTGAGAGGCCCGTGGCCTTGCTTGGAGTGCGGTTGAATGCAAATTCCGCGTGGGAAAGCAACTCATCCCAAGTCTTGATGTTCCCTTTTACCAAAACTCGAAGTAAGATTCCCAAGGTGCAGTTTGTTACCTCGGTTTGGCCGTCCGTTTGGGGGTGGCAAGAAGTGCTAGACTTGAGATTGGTGCCAAGCTTTCTCTATAATGTAAGCCAAAAATGGCTTAAGAATTTAGTGTCACGATTGGACACCATGCTTCTCGGGATGCCATGCAACCTCACAATTTCTTTGAAGTAGAGATTAGCCACTTGTGATGCATCAAAGGTGGTGTGACATGCCACAAAGTGAGCCATCTTTGAGAATCTATCCACCACCACCTTGATGGAGTCCTTGCGCCTTTGAGTTCTTGGTAGCCCCGTGATAAAATCCAAGCTAACATCCTCCTAAGGTCCTTGAGGAACCGGTAGAGGCGTGTAGAGACCTTGAGGCCGGATATGATCTTTGGCAAGTTGGCAAGTAGAGCATCTTTTGATGAAGTGCTCTACATCTCTTGACATTTTGGGCCAAAAGTAATGCTCCTTGAGCATGGAGCACGTCTTCTCAACTCCAAAGTGGCCGACGAGAGCCCCTCCATGGAGTTCTTGGATCAAAAGCTCTCTAAACCCACATTTAGGAATGCACAAGCGATTTCCTTTAAAAAGGAAACCATTCTCCAAGTGGTAGGACCCGTGGACATGACTAGAGCAACTCTCAAGGATAACCTTGAAGTCTTCATCTTGAGCATACATATCCTTGATGCACTCAAATCCAAGTACCTTGGATTCAAGAGTAGGGAGCAAGAGATATCTCCTAGAAAGTGCATCGGCCCCTTTGTTCATTTGGCCGGATTTATGGTGGATCACAAAGTGGAAGGATTGCATGAACTCTACCCACTTGGCATGTCGTGGATTGAGCTTATGTTGTCCTTAGATGAACTTCAAAGCTTGATGATCAGTGTGGAGAATGAACTCTCCTCCAACCAAGTAATGCCGCCAATGCTCTAATGCCCTCACAGTAGCATAGAACTCCTTGTCATATGTGGAGTACTTTCTCTTGGCATCATTTAACTTCTCACTAAAATAAGCAATGGGCCTTTTCTCTTGTGACAGCACGGCCCCTATGCCAACTCCGGAAGCGTCACACTCAACTTCAAAAACCTTAGAAAACCTAGGTAGTGCAAGAATGGGTGCACTAGTAAGCCTCTCCTTGATTTCTCCAAAAGCTTGTTGGGCTTGCTCACTCCATACAAATTGCTTGGCTTTGAGGACCTCAGTCATGGGTGCCACGATGGAGCTAAAATTGCTCACAAATCTCCTATAAAAGGAGGCCAAGCCATGAAAACTTCAAACTCGTTGTATGGAGGTGGGTGTAGGCCACTCACGGATGGCCTTGATCTTCTCCTTATCCACTTGGATGCCATTGGCCGAAACAACATACCCCAAAAACTTCACTTGGGGAGAGAAGAAATGGCAATTTTCAAAGTTGCAATAAAGTTGTTCTTGAGCCAAGACACTCAAGACCTCATGCAAGTGCTTGGAATGCTCCTCTTCTCCACGGCTATACACCAAAATGTCATCAAAGTATACAACAACATATCTCCCAATGAATGGCTTAAGAACTTGGTTCATAAGCCTCATGAATGTGCTTGGTGCATTTGTCAAACCAAAGGGCATGACAAGCCACTCATAGAGGCCACCCTTGGTTTTTAAAGCCGTTTTCCATTCATCCCCTTCAAAAACCCGGATTTGATAGTAGCCACTTCTAAGGTCGATTTTGGAGAAGATAGTGGCTCCATGAAGCTCATCAAGTAAATCCTCCAACCTTGGGATAGGGTACCGGTACTGGATGGTGATCTTGTTGATAGCTCTACTATCAACACACATTCTCATACTCCCATCTTTCTTGGGCATGAATAGAGCTGGGACGGCACATGGGCTCAAACTCTCACGGATTAAGCCCTTGGATAAGAGCTCATCCACTTGTCTTTGAACCTCTTGTGTTTCTTGGGGGTTCATGCGGTAGGCCGACTTGTTTGGGAGTGTGGCACCAGGGATAAGATCAATTTTGTGTTGGATAGATCTTTTGGGGGGTAGGCCGTGGGGTATTTCTTGTGGAAAAACATGGGAAAAGGTTTTTATGAGGGGTGTAAGTAAAGGATGGTAAGGTTCCTTTACCTTGGCCGGTTCTCGGCCTAAGAAAATCCATTCTTTGAAGGCTTCAAATTCATGGAGTTAAGAGTGGAGTAAGGTGAGGAGAAAGACATCCAACTTGGGATTGTCTTGGGGGTTCTTTTGTGGGCTAGGTTTGGTGGGAGTGAGGGTGATTTTCTTATGGTCTTTGGTGAAGGTGTAGGTGTTCAAGCGGCCATCATGCATAACTCTTCTATCAAATAGCCATGGCTGGCCCAAGAGGACATGACAAGCGTCCATGGGCACAATGTCACGCCAAATTTCATCTTTGCAAGTTCTTCCAATGGAAAAGGAAAGTAGACACTGAGTTGTGATTTGCAAACCCTTACCTTGATTGAGCCATTGGATTGTGCAAGGATTTGGATGAGGTGTGACCGGGATCTTGAGTTTGTCCACCATGGTTTTGGAGGCCACATTAGCACAACTACCTCCGTCAAAAATGAGAGAACACACCTTTCCACTCACGGTGCATCTAGTGTGAAAAATGTTTTCCCTTTGTTCCACTTCTTCATGAGAAGCGAGCCCACTCAAGGCCCTTCTAATCACTAGGAGCTCTCCTTCGTCCGGACCCTCTTCAACCTCCTCTATGATTTCATTCAAGTACACCCCTTTCTCTTCTTCCTCCTTCTCTACCTCCTCTTCTAGCTCCTCTAGGGAAGCTTGATATTCGGCTAGAGAGACCATTCTTTTGTTTAGACATTCGGGTGCATAATATCCAAGGCCTTGGGAACGAAAACACCGGACCTTGCTAGAGGGTTTTGGGGGTGGTTGTTTGGAGGGAGTTTATGGAGTGATGTTTTGTGGGGGCTTCGGATTTGGAGAGGGGAAGGATTTTTGAGGAGTGTATGGGGGTTTTTAAAAGCCATAAGGTCGTGGGGTAGGCTTGGGGATGGGATTCTTGCCTTTGAGTTTCTTTTGCATTTCAACCTTGTGGGCTAAAGCACTTAGCTCATCAAGGGAGGTGTAAGGATGTAACTCAATAACATGAGCAATTTGCTCATCAAGGCCACTCAAGTATCGAATCAAGGTTTGGGCATCATCCTCCTTCAAGTCACATTTCAAGAGAAGTTGTTCAAAGTCCCTAGTGTACTCCTCTACACTTTTAGAACCTTGTTTGAGATGGTGGACTTTAAGGAAGTTATCTTGGAGATAATGTGGGGGTAAGAATTTGGCCTTTAGTTTGGACTTCATTTGCTCCCAAGTCTTAATCTTACTTTTCCCCTTCCTTACTCTTTTGGACACAACATTAGACCACCAAATAGAGGTATATTTACGAAGTTTCAAAGCCACTAGTTTTACCTTCTTGCTTTCCGGGATGTCCTTGTATTCAAAGACTCGTTCCACCGTTTGTAACCAATCAAGAAAAATATCCGGATCAAGTTGTACTTCAAACTCCGAGATGTCGACTTTGAAATCACCATAGCTTTGTTCATTTTGCCTTTGGTGTCGTCGAGGTCGTCCACCTTGCTCTTCTTCACTTGAATCACCAAAAGGGTTGCTTCCCTCAGAATCATCCGAGTCCCTATACTTGCTTGACCTTCTAGAACTCCATTGGTTTCGCCTTTTCTCCTCCATGAGTTGGCCAAGTTGTCGTTGAAGGTACTTGAGTTAAGCCTCAAGTTCGGCCTTCTCCTTAAGAGCTTGTTCAGCCACTTGTGAAGGGGTGAGGCTAGCGGACATGGTGACTTTGTGGTGGGAATTTGGTGTTTTGGGACGAAAAGGGGTAGGCACGGTCATGCTTGGTGGCACGGTGTGACCGTGCTGAGTTGCGGGAATGAGGGTGCTGCAGCTAAGTGGAGGCACGGTCGTGCTAGGGTGGCACGGTGTGACCGTGCTGCTACTCTGGTTGGACACGGCTGGAACTTTGTGGGTGAGTGCTTGGGTGATTTTGTGAGTTTTGTGGCTGGGGAATGTGTTTGGGCAAGGAAGCTTGGCCAAGAAAGTAGCCTAAGCTCTGATACCAAGTTGATGGAAGCTTGCAAGGACAAGACCAAACTCAGAAACTTGCTTCAAAGTAGAACACAGAGTGATGAAGAAGGAGAACCGAAAATGGAGGTGAGAATTCAAGAGTTTGGATAATTAAGTGACCTTTCAAGGGATAATCCTAGGAGCCACCCTTGGAGAACACTTGGGCAATCTCTTTGTATCAACTAGTTACAGAATTTAATCACCTTCTAGTTGAGAGAAAGAGACCTAGAGACCCACTTGAGTTGCCAACCTCAAGATATAACACTAGGAATTTTGTGGAGAGAGTTTTGAGAACTCACAAGCTCATGCATTCAAAAGTTCCTTACAAAATGAAGGCTAATCTGGTTTTACCCTTGCTTGGCCGAGTTCCCCACCCTTCCCATGCAGCAAAAACAAAGCTTAGTACATGTGGGGAAGAGTAACACATCCAATCATCCATTGCTAGTTAAACACCTCACTACCTAGCTTAATCTACCTCATTAGGGCTTATGATGCCTCCTAAATGAGGTGTCAAGCTTACAAGGATCCTAAAATGCATCAACAATGAGTCATTCAGCAAGTGGGCAAGCAAAACCCAAGGAAAATCAGCCCCTTGTACCGGCTAGTGAAGGACAGGGTAAGAGGGTGTTTTTCTTGCCCTTTTGGCTGGATAAAACCAACACAAGGGGGTGCTTTGAATGGGATTTGAACCCATGACCTGATAAATATTTATGTCCCCTTCCATGCTGTAAAATGTCAGAAAGAATGGACTTGAGTTGGTGGTCCAAACTTCTCCTTGATTCGGACAGTGCTGGGTTGGCGCCTAGACTGCAGGGTTGGAAACAACTTGCTGTTTGACTGACCAAATGACCTCCAAATCCCTTACAACTTATTTTATTGGATTCCTAACATCTTAAATTTAAAGAGTGGGGGCAAAGCAGTCAATCATCCCCTCACCTTCAAGTCCTAAAAGGTGCACAAAACCGGGCCAATTTTCGGTTGAATCTGCCCCGATTCTGTCCGCCTGCTCCAACGTGTTTTTGACCAAGGCATGAATGTTCTTGACTTCCTTGGGGCTCAAATGGACGTGTGGGCTTGGTGGTTGCGTACTCGGAGCTTGTACTTGATGGTCCCCATCAAAATGACTATAACTTTGTCCACAGAACTCGGATTAAAGCAATTCAAAAGGAATTTGAAAGATAACACATTGATCTATTTGTCCACCAAAAATCATAATTCGTTAGTGGGCTGATCATTACCAGTTTAATCTCAAAGTCACCCCCATTATCTGTCATTTCCAGCCCTTACTGTTTTTGCTTTCTCCTTTTTTTTTCACATAAATCTTCACTTGAAATCATTATAAATCAACAAAAACATCATCATAATCATCAATAAGCCTAAAGATTATAAAATCATGTACAAAACAATACAAATCCATCACTTGACTTAAGCTAACCTGATCATGACAAAGCCCTAACCTTAACATACTTCAAGCTCAACTCACCATGGTCAATATCCCCAAAATCAATAAAATTTACATGATAACATCTACTTTGATCTCAAGAGCATGAATTACAACTAAAATAATCATAAAACTGAACACTTACATCCATATTTTTTCATAATTACTAATTACTTAATGCATAGATAACTGCAATAGAAGACTTAATGATGGAGGGCGCTACTGCCGTCCTACTATGGACACGGCTCACTGAAACCATTTAATCCTGCAGCTCATATTCACCATCTTACTATCTATTAAACTGAAATACTCCAAGACCAAAGTTTATAATAGTTCAACTTCAATACAATCGACTTAATCATACCATGTGCTAACTCGCACTCCACACTACACAAGTATATTGAATAGAGACCCATCTTGACCCTAAGGTCGATCCCAACATTCATGCTATGTTAAATCCATTGTGAGCATCTGATGCTTCTAAAAGGGTTTGCTAAATGGAGAAACATGTGATACTTCATCACCTAAAATGGAAACACATGAAAACAATTCGAAAATGTGAGCTAAAACTCAGTACATGTATTCCTGTATAGTAATATGAGCGTAAAAACACAGTTTATGGGTACCCGGCTTTGCAATTCATTTAGTTCGTAATAACAGTAATGAAGGTAATATTAAATTAAATTGCTAGTTATTATCCGGATGTGAACCCCTCGTTATGATATAATCTATACATAGGAGTACACTTGTCAATCCGATCAAGAGTTGGCCTGAAGCCGCAATGATGGGCTGATGTCCTATAGATGATAACTGACGGGGTCACAAGTTAAATGGCAAATCATTGTATAAACTAATTCATTGATAAACTCATTAAGAGTTGTAACTTGATAAACGAATATCATCTGACTTGATAAATATGTTCTGACTTGATAACCCTTATATGTAACGAAAAATGATAACTAGGCCTCAACTCTTTTTCATAAATGTCATTGTAGGTATGTGTAGTCAGCAAATGATCCTTACTCACACAATTAAGTGAGTAAAAGTATGTGTAATACAAATTGAGTAACTAAATGGTATACATAACTTCGGTATTTCAATATAACTTCAAAACTGAATTAATAAAAGCAATTAAATTCGAGATAAAGTAAATGAAAGTAAAATAGCCCACAGTGAGATAAATGAGATTACAAAGGAAAAGGCCTTAATGCTGACAAATGAGGGAGTGGTTGTCACCTTTTCTGAGATAGGTTGCTGATACGGGTCTATGGCTTGCTGATGTATGGCTTGGCTCAGGATAACAATGAGCACACTAGATTGGCTTGATAAATACATTTGATATATTCTTAATTGAGTAAGTAATAAAGGTTTGAGGCCAAAAGAGATATATCTGAGTTAAATATAGTATAAACTTTAATAACTTGGTTTGATAAATATAGTTTCTAAGTCAAACATTCTCCCCACTTTCCATTTTTCATTCATAAATCCATTATATATAGAATTCCACCCCAAAATGAGTCATTGAACTCAATAGAAGCTATTAAACTCACTAAACTTGGTATTTTCTTTATAAAATCCGTAATTGATTCAAAGCTCATAAACAAGCTCTCAAACTGTATACTTGTCTTCTTCTTTCTCATTAATCAAGCTAAAAGCTCCATAAAAGTTCATGAATATTCATTTTCCCCTTAAATAATTTTGCTTGGCCCAAAATATGCAACATGAGTGCTTGGTCAATCTCACTCAATCTTTATTATTGCTCTTTACACAGTTACTCAAAATGCTTTCAAAAATCACCAAACTCAGAGTACTCAAATAAAATTCATGAAATCTTATAGAACATTCAAAAATAATATGGACAATCTACATTAAAATTTTCAGAATTTTTCTCTAAGTATACACTGCACAGAAATTGTAATAACAGCCCAATTTACATCAAAGCAGGTCAGTTCACTTTAAAAATTCATAACTTTCACTGTTGACCTCAAATAGAAAAAAGACTAAAAAGTCTCAAAAAACTTTCATTTAGAACACCAAGCATGATTCCCACCATAGGGCTCCCAAAACGGGGTTAGAATATAAGTATGCCAGTTTTAGTCTAACCCGCACAGTCCTCATAAAACAAGCATAACTGTGTCCACATAACTCAGATGAAGGCAACTCAAAAGGTATTTGAAAGCTAACACACTAAACTATCTACCCACTAAAAATCATAGTTTTTAACTGGGATGAACATTACTAGTTTGTTAGCAAAGTGTCCTCTTTTTTCTATCAGTTCATAGCCACACTGTTTTTGCTTTCTCTTGTTTCTTTCACATAAATCCTCACTTAAAATAATTGCAAATCATCAAAAACATTATCATAATCATCAACAACACTAAATATTACAAAATTATATGCAAAACAATAAAATCCATCACTTCAAACTTAAGCTTACATGATCATGAACAACCTCAACCCTTGCATGCTTTTAAGCTTAACTAACAATTAAAACATCAAAATAATTCTTATTTATATCAAGATAACATGATCCATAATAAAATCCAACACAAAACCAAGAATCAAAACCAAAATCAACAAGATAGGTGATAGAATTACTCACTTTGAGCTTGAATATATGAAGATGGAGGTGGTGTTTGGTGGTGATCGGAGTTAAGGATGGTGGCTAGTGGTGTTAGGGGCAGGGGCAGGTGGCCGGAGATGGCTGTCAGTGGCAACAGTAGGCTGAAATAGTAGTAGGAGGGCTGGTGGTGGTGCTGCCATGCAGGTTTAGAGGAGAGAGGAAGAAGAAGACTAAAGTTTCTACTTGAACGAAAATGATTTTGAGTTTATCTTGAATACATGGCTAATATTTAAGCACGGAAAATGACTTTATGCTAATTACAATTAGGCACAAATTATGGCGATTAACTTAATTTAATAACACCAAAATTCTCGGGCCTCAATTTTAGCCCAAAATGAATCAAGTCACAATTCAGGCCCAAATGGATTGGGCCAAACTTAATGAATTTGGGCCCAAATTTTTGCATGGTTAAAAATTAAATTTTTGTGACATTATGAAAAATAATTTATCACCTAATCATATTTACCAGGGCCTATTATCAATTGACCCGAAATTTTTACGATAGATGAAAACCAAATTACAAAGTGGGGCGCAAAATGAATTCTCCCAACCGAGATAATTAAATGCTATAAATAAATGTGAAAAGTTAATAACATGGCTTAATTAAATAAATAAATATGATTTAGGATCAGATTATTACAGCCTTTCCCCCTTGAAAAGTTTTGTTCTCGAAACTTATGAACTTTGCTAAAACATACAAGTTTATCTTAAATAGATGTGCATACTTGGCTTGCATCTCATCCTCGGTTTCCCTAACTGGATTCTGAGGAGGTATGATTTGCCAATGTAATTTGATTAAAGGTATCTGTTTGATGAGTAGCTGCTTATTTCTGTGATCTAATATCTGAAGTGGGTGCTCTTCCAATGCGAGACCCTCAGTTACCGCAATGGGTCTAGTTAAGGGAGCATGATCAGGATCTGAAATGTACTGCCTGAGTTATAAGGTAAGAAACACGTTATGCATATGTTTGAGTTATATAGGCAGACCTAGTCAACAAGCTATGGGATTAAAGGTGTCTGCATGTTGTATAACTGCTTAATCCCATGTTTCAGTAGCAAATTCGGATATTTCTCACACACTAGCTTCAATGAACTCATTCACTTAGGTTCAAAATTGATATTTCTCTTCGAAAGAAAAGAACCTTATTACTAGTGACGAGGTGCTCACTACTAGTTCATCACCTTGTCCACTAATGAAAACTGTTGTATACCCTAGTAATTACTCTGATACTATTACGAGTTATAAAACACGTTAAGTACATGTCCGGGTTCAACAGGTAGGTACAGTCAACGAGTTACAAGATCTAACCATTCAATGAATTATAAGGCCCAATGTAACTAGTCCCTAATTTTCCTTGGATATTCGGTCTTTTACTGCTTTTAACTAAAAAGGCCTTTTGAAATATTCTATAACGCATCTGTGGCTTTGGTTGTTTCGTTGTTTTGCCAGCACAACTCTGTTGTCGGCCTTGTATCACCTCAACATGTACTTGAATTTTTCCCTCTTAATGCTTGTTTGGGTTATCTCTGACCTTGTACTCAATGTTTCTTCTAGCTTACTCAAATGTAATTAGACAATGCTTGCGACTATGCCCTTATCAAATAGTTATCATATGATACTCTTAATACATCACATAATCTCCCCTCATCAGACTACTCAAGGATCTGCTCCCGCTTGATAATGGGTGATGAAATGACCGTGATTAAGGATGAGAACAATGGGATTGTTAGCCAAGCAAATCAGTCCATTGTTAGCCAAGCAAATCATTACATACAAAAGAAATGAACAATGAGACTAGAAAGCGCTAATAAATGAGAGATTATCATGGGGTGGTTAGAATAAAGATAGCCATGAGTGTATCTAGAATTCTTAACTATAATACCACAAGAATCATGGTTTATAAATGTTGATTATGAACGATCCAATACATAGTTATCCAAGAAGATAGATGGCCCTGTTACCTTCGAGTTTAGTTGATGATTTAAAAACAAGATGGCCAGCAACGGAATTCCAATAGGGTGACTTTCTAGGTACCATTGACAGGATATATGTAATCAAGGCAGTGCCTAACCAAAATACAATAAATAGATAAATAGATTGGATAAACAAGCTACAATTGGTAAATAAATAACTCGAACAAGTAAGGTCTAATGAATATATAAATGGATTGAATAGGCTGTAGTGGGAACATGCCTTTGCTCATATACCGCAAAGTCAAGCACGGCAATAAGATTAAATAAGGATTTTTGAAGTGTACTTATGAGGATATAAGGTATAGGTGTGAGAATTGCAAGTGTAATAAATAGATCAATAGATTAAACCGGTAAAGTGCAATGGATAGATCAATAGATTGGACGAGCAAAGTACCAATGGATAAGTAAATAGATTGAACAAGTGACATTAGAAACGTGCCTTTGCTCATATGAAACCAATTGAAGTCCAGCAATAAGATTGAACAAAAAAGCTAGAGTTTACTTATGAGCATGTAAGATATATGTGTGGGAGCTGAAGTTCAAAATAAGGAGAGTAAGGGGATTATGACAATCATAATCACCCACACTAATGACGGTTGAATTATGTTATAAATTCAGAATAAGTTATACAAGTTTATCATTATGAATAAATGAGATGTAAGGTAGATGTGTGAATTAGCTCTCAACAAAATCGGCCCCCACTGTTTTTGCTTTCTCCTCTTTTTTTCACATAGATCCCCACTTAAAATGATTCCAAATCGCCAAAAACATCATCATAATCATAAATAAGACTAAAGATTACAAAATCATATACAAAACAATACAAATCCATCACTTGACTTAAGCTAATTTGATCATGGCAAAGCCCTAACCTTAACATGCTTCAAGCTTAACCCACCATGATCAATATCCCCAAAATTAATAAAATTTACATGATAACATCTACTATGATCTCAGGAGCATGAATCATAACTAAAATAATCATAAAACCAAAAATACATCAAGATCAAGCTAGGTTTTACTCACTTTAACGCTTAAAAAAGAGGCCTAAGTGGTGGGAGAAGTGATTTATGAGGGTAGGGGTTGAGAGGGGATGATGGCTGAGCTGCTGGTGGTGGGCTGGTAGCTGTGGCTGCTCCGGGAAGGTGCTGGTGGTGGCAAATAGGGGCTAAAATGTGGGGTGGGTGCCATGGCTATGGAGGAGAGAGAAGAGGAAGAAAGGTTCATTAGATATGCTTTTTGCTTGGCTTGAAATGAGCTTAAATGCTTGGCTGAAATTTATCTCCAAAAAGTAGCTTTTAACTAAATACAATTATACATAAATCATGATAATTAGCTACATTTAATTAAGTAAAATTGTTGGGCTTTAAATCGGGCCAAATTTTGAGCCCAATGGAATTAGGCCATAATAAATGAATTCGGGCACAAACCTTCAAACTTTGTGTCATTATGGAAAATAATTTACCGCTCAATCATAATTATCGAGGCCTACTATCAATTCACCTGAAATTTAATCAATCAGCAAAACTTGGATTAACAATCAATGAAACTTGAATTGCAAAATGGGACCCAAGTGAAATATCCCCCAGCCGGAATCATTTAATACGATAAATGAAAGTAAAAAAATTTAAACGACGTAAGGTAATTCAGTAAATACATAAATTGAGTGTAATTGAATTAACAAACATGATTTGGTTAAACAAATGACCATGAGTGATTAAATCAATAAACATGATTAATTAAATAAATAAACATGATTAATTAAATAAATAAATATGATTTAAATAAATAAATTTTGGTTAGGGCTGGCTTATTACAACCTTCTCCCCTTAATGAGTTTCATCCTCGAAACTTATGATTTTGATCATGTATGCAATGCCACCTCAAGTATGGATAGGTTGTTTTCACTGTTTCCTTCCAAAAATGTATGATTAGCCCAAAGTGCATAGATCCTCATTGACTTCACTGGCTCAATTACGTTGGTTCAAAATTGATATTCTCTTCAAAAGAAAAACTTGTTACTACAAAGGAGGTATTTTACTCTACTGGTTCTCTGTCTTGACCACCAATAAATATGGAAGCCATTGCATTTCCTAATAAGTACTCTGAGACAGGCTCATAAAAACCAATGTAATGAGGACTCAATTATCTATGATATCCAGTCTCTTGACACCCTTGACTAGAGATCGTTTGAGATTATGCCCTTATCAAAAAGTCCTCATCTGATGCTCTGAATGCACCATATGATCTTCCCTTATCAGACTAGTCTAAGATCTACTCTAAGTCCGAATTAGAAGCTAGAATAAACATGGTCAGAGATGAAAATGATGGAATTGGTAGTTAAGTGAGTTATTAGGAACAAAAAAAATAAACCATAAGACTAGAAAAGATTTATAAAGTAAGGATTAACACAGGGTGATTAGAATAAGGATAACCATAAGTGTATCATGAATACTGAAAGATAATGCCACAAGAATTATGGTTTATAAATATGGATCATAAAGGATCCAATAAGTAATCAGCCAAGGCGAAAGATGGCCCGGTTATACTCAGGTTCAACTGATGAATTACAAATAAGATGACAAGTAATGAAGCTTCAACTAAGTGACTTTATAGCCACAAGCAACAAGATAAGTGCAATGGATAGATAGGACAAGCAATGTGCAATAAATAGATAGACAGCTTGAATAAGTAAAGTACAATAGATAGACAAATAGATTGGACAAGTAAGGTGTAATGGATAGATAAATGGATTGGATGAGCAAAGTGCCAATGGATAGATAAATAGATTGAGCAAGCTACAATAGGAACATGCCTTTGCTCATATTAAGCCAATTCGAGTACAATGATAAGATTAAATAGAGAATGTGGAAGTTTATTTATCCGAATGTAAGATATATATGTGGGAGTTGAATTTCAAAATAAAGGGAGTAAGAGAATTATGACAATCACAATCTCCCATACTAATGAGAGTTGAATTATATTATGAATTTGGAACTAGTTATATGAGCTTATCACTATGAATAAATGAGATATAAGGTAGATGTGTGAATCGACGCTCAGCATGAACTATACCTCATGATCATGAAATAAAGATGGTGAAGGTCGAGAGCACTGGAATGTTGACAACCGTGTAAAGTCGAACAAAAATATATTGCACATTTAACAGTGGGTTTGCAAAAACATAGAAGATCTCGCTAATAAGAAATAAGGGGTTGAAATGCAAGGGAGATTAAACAATATTGGATACTATCAAGTTTTGAAGATGAGAGAAGCAAACAATTACAAGAATTACTATAAATGGGCAATCCTGCAAAAGATAAAACGTGGTTGCATGGTTTAGGTGTAATATCCGGACCTCAAATCATTCCTGGAAAAGACATCTGATGTTGGCAGTTAATCTCATAAATCATCTATTCAAGGTATAGGGTACTTGTTTTTAATAGTGATATTGTTTAACTCTCTGTACATAGTATGTAGTACACAACAATAAGGTTCTGCCTTCCTTCTTCACACATATAAAACTAGGTTTCCCACGGTGGCACACTTGGTCAAATAACTCCCTTCTATAACAGCTCATCTAACTAAATCTTTAGTTCTTTGAACTCTGCTGGGGGTCATATGATAGGGTCTCTGAAAATGAATTGAGCACCCAGAACTAGGTTGATCTGAAAATCAATGTTTCTTGGGGAAAAGCAGTCTTAAAAATCCTCAGAAGAGACATCTCTAAATTCACAAACTGTAATTATGGATATGTATATACCAAGTGTGGTTGGCATATTACCAATATTCAAGGCATTAATGACACGACAACTCGCTTGCACACTATAATTAGGGTGGAAATAGGGCTTTTCTTCCCTCGGTTCACAAAAACACACGTCTAGTCTTTCCTCATTTCTGAAGCTAACCTTAAGATCTTTACAAGTCATCTTCTATAAGTACACAGTCAATTCATCCCTATAATGATAACAAGGTCTGCCAATCAAATTGAATTGAATACCTAATGAATGTGGTTCCAGCAGTACCAATAGAGACATATTTATAAAAGATAACACCTTCAGCTGCCTACTAGTCTCAGTAAATTTAAATGACAAGGGAACAATCTAAAGTGTAAAGATACGTAACCCTACCATGAACTCTTACATAGATATTTCTTTATTGGTTATAAAGGACCGATATGTAAGCTGAATGAATGAAAGGATGAAGAATCATAATGAAAGAGGTAAGGCATGTAAATGACCTTTACATATAAGACATGCAGTTTATTCATGATGATCAAGATAGTAATGTAAATGAATGATGTTATGAAGTTGAGAGGGAGTATTAAGTACTGAAGGTGAAGAAATCTAACAGACTATGAAATAGGCATTTGGAAAGTCATACGGTACCCGTATGTGAGTAAAATGACGAAGATGAGGGTCAACACCAAAGGGAAAATTTTATTCATCTGCTATTTGAAAGGCCAATACATCAAGATGAAGGAGTCAGTCTTATGACTGAACATGATGGCATCCATCAATAACACATTCTATAGTAAATGGAAGTCTTGGGTAGGCAGATAAACTCCAAAGTCGCTGGCAGATGGCAATAGGGAAAATCGTTGCTTATCACTAATCAGACAGGCTATACTAGTAAAGAAAGGATTGCCAAAATAACTTGAGTAACGACTGCAGTCACAGCCATAGAGTAGCATGCCAACATGATGTTACGGTGCTATAGAAACACGAACAATATGAATGCATTTAATTACTGAAAAGGCGCTCAATGGCCGGGTCTGAAGCAACCAAAGGGTTTGCAAGCAATAAATGAATAGTGCACAATTAGAAGCAAGGAGCCAAAGTAGGTGACAGTAAAAATATGAACATAGTGGCAACTGAATTGTAAGCAGAATAGATCAAATATACTTAGCAAGAACTGTGAATCACAGAGTAACGCACACCGGGGGTCATTATAGGCTCTACCACGGAAATAGAGAATTAAACGATTATGATTGTCAGAGTTTGAATCGCCTATACGAAAGGCTGCTGAGATGTGTTTAAAGAACTCCCTACAAACCACACAAGAGATTTTCCATAAACACCCTATTACAAATCAAGAGAGTATTAGTGGCAAAGAAATGACGCCTCTAAACAATTCAAGGTAACTAGGGCAGAAATAAGTCAATGACAGGAAGTAATGGGGGCATTGATGAGGTAAGGGCCTAATGTCAAGAATGGCAGCTTAATCTTACTCGTACCACCCATATAATGTCAAGTAGCACACCATAGGCTACTACCTGTTATCATCAGACATAAGCACTCATTGTAACGTTCATCTTATACTGGTTCACCTCAAAGATATTGCCCCATAAAGCATTTCGTCATCTAGAGGTCTACATCTAACTCGACACTATATTAATCGCTTAAGAAGTTGCAAATGGCATCTCCACATCGAGTTTCAACAATCACTGTACCCAACAATCACTGTACACTATATTAACACACCTTAATAAAACTCTCAAATCCTAGGGTAAAACGGATAGAGTTCCGCCAAAAACTGACTAAAACCCGGCTTAAAGCCTTACACTAGATACCTGAAATGGAGAGAAACACTTCAATAGTTCAATGGCCACAAGTCGGAGTTCATAACCCAACAAGTCACAAACGCAGAGTGCATGATTGCAAAATTTAAACAAATGAGAGAAATGAAATACACAATACAACTCCCAAATAACTGAGAGCAAGCCTCACTAATAGGTCACCTAAATGGTTCCACACTCCACCTTGCTAATGCTTGGATCTCAGGATATTACCAAATGATTGGATCACCCAAATAAAAATGGTTCCTCCTTATATGCCCATATATATGAACTTATAATTAAAAGCTCATTTAACTGGTCCAACATAACTCATACACACCCTGATAACTAATTCATAAACACTTGATAGCTCACAGTGGTCGTTAAAACCTTAGGTCTGATACCAAATCTGTAACACCCCCAAAATGATAATGACATGATTTACGAAAATCTACAGCATAAGACTTAATGATAGAAGGCGCTACCGCTGTCCTGATAAGGACAAGGCTCACTGAAACCATTTAATCTTTGAACTCATTCAAATCACAACATTTAATAAACTTAAACAGTCTAAGACCAAAGTTAATAATAGTTCAACTTCAATACAAACGACTTAATCATACCATGCGCTAGCTCGCACTCCACAATACAAGTATATTGACTATAGACGCCAACTTGACCTAAGGTTGATCCCAACATTCATGCTATGTTGAATCCACTGTGAGCATCTGATAACTTCCAAAAGGGCTTGTTAAATGGAGAAACATGTGATACTTCATCACCTGAAATGGAAAACATGAAAACAATTCGAAAACGTGAGCTAAAACTCAGTACATGCATTCCTGTATTGTAAAATGAGCGTAGAAACACTGTTGATGGGCACCCTCCTTTGTAATTCATTTAGTTCGCAATAACGATGAAGATGAAAGTAATGTGAAACTGAATTGCTCATTATTATCTGGATGTGAATCCCTTGCAATGATATGAGATATACATAGGTGTACACGTGCCAATTCGATCAAGAGTTGGCCTGAAGCCACGCGGGTAAATGATAGGCTGATGCCCGATAGATTATAACTGATAGGATCACAAGTTAAATGGCAAATCACTGGATAAACTGATTCATTGATAAACTCATTAAGAGTTGTAACTTGATAAACATGTTATGCTTTCTAAAGATATAGGCAACGGATGTACCTTGAGTATTTAAAAATGTCATCTGGACTTGATAAATGTCATCTGCTTCATAAATGTCATATGACTTGATGAATATGTTTTGACTCGATAACACTTATGCATAACAGGAAACGATAATTAGGATGCAACTCTATTTCATAAATGTCATTGTGGGTATGTGTAGTCAGTAAATGATCCTTACTCACATAATTGAGTAAGTAAAAGCATGTGTAATAGAAATTGAGTAATTAAATCGTATACATTACTTGGGTATTTCAATATAACCTCAAAGCTAAACTAATGAAAGTAATTAAATCCAATATAAAGTAAATGAAACTAAAATAGACTACAATGAGATAAACGAGATTACAAAGAAAAAGGCCTTGATGGTGACAAATGGGAGAGTGGTTTTAGGCTTTTCTGAAATAGGTTGCTGACACGGGTATGAGGTTTGCTAATGTATAGCTTGGTTCAAGATAACAGCGAGGGCACTAGATAGGCTTGATAAATATATTGGATACATTCTGAATTGAGTAAGTAATAGAGGTTTGAGGCCAAGACAAATATATCTTAGTTCAAAATAGCATAAACTGCAATAATTTGGTCTGATAAATATGATTTCTGAGTCAAAAATTCTCACCACTTCCCGTATTTCATTCACAAGTCCTTTAAATATAGTTTTTCACCCCAAATAGATTATTGAACCCAATGAAAGCTATTAAACTCCTAAAACTTGGCACATCCTTTGTAACATCCATAAGTAATTCAAAACTCATAAATAAGCTCCCAAATTATATACTTGTCTTTTTCTTCCTCATCAATCAAGTTAAAAGCTCCATGAAAGTCCATAAATATTCATTTCCCCCTTAAATGACCTTACTTGGCCTAAAATAGACAAAATGAGTGCATGATCAGTCTCACTTAATCTTTATTATTGCTCTTTACACAATTACTTAAAATAATTCTAAAAATCACTAAACTCCAAATGCTTAACCAAAATTCATGAAATCTTATAGGAAATCCAAAAATCATATGGAAAATCTACAGTAAAATTTTTAAAATTTTTCTCTAAGTATATGCTGTACAGAAATTGTAATAACAGCCCAATTTGCACCAAAGCAGGTTAATTCATTTCAAAAATTCATAACTTTCACCCTTGACCTCAAATGGAGACCTAAAACCCCAATATGGAAAGATTAAGAAGTCCTAAAAAACTTTTATTTGCAATACAAAATATGATTCCCACAATAGGATTTCCAAAATATGGTTAGAACACAAATATATCGGTTTTGGTCTAACCTGTGTAGTTCTAGTAAAACAACCATAACTTTGTCCACAGAGCTCAGATTAAGGTGATTAAAAATGTATTTGAAAGCTAACACACTGACCTATCTACCCAACAAAAAGCATAATTTTTTTGTTGGCTGATCATTACCAATTTAATCTTAAAGTCACCCCTGTTTTCTGTCATTTCCAGCCCTACTGTTTTTGCTTTCTCCTCTTTTTTTCACATATATCCTCACTTGAAATCATTCCAAATCATCAAAAGCATCATCATAATCATCAATAAGACTAAACATTACAGAATGATATGCAAAACAATACACATCCATCACTTGACTTAAGCTAACTTGATCATGACAAAGCCCTAACCTTAACATGCTTCAAGCTCATCCCACCATGATCAATATCCCCAAAATTAATAAAATTTGCATGATAACATCTACTTTATCTCAAGAGCATGAATCATAACTAAAACAATCATAAAACTAAAAATACATCAAGATCAAATTAGGGTTTGCTGACTTTGATGCTTGAAAAAGAGGTACAAGTGGGGAGAGAAGTGATTGATGAGGGTGGGGGTTGAGAGGGGACGATGGCTGAGCTGGTGGTGCTAGGCTGGTGACTGTGGCTACTCTGGGGAGGTGCTAGTGGCAGCAAACAGTGGCTGAAAAGGGGGGTGGGTGCCATGGCTATAGAGGAGAGAGAAGAGGGAGATGGGTTTGTGAGATATGCTTCTTGCTTGGCTTGAAATGATCTTAAATACTTGGCTGAAATTTATCTCCTAAAGTAGCTTTAATTAAATCAAATTATATATAAATTATGGCAATTAGCTACATTTAATTAAGCAAAATTGTTCGGCTTCAAATGGGGCTAAAATTTGAGCTGAATGGAATTGGGCCATAATTGTGGCCCAATGAATTGGGCCAAAATAAATGAATTCAGACACAAGTTTTTGCATAGCTAAAACCTAAAATTTTGTGATGTTATGAAAAATAATTTAATACTCAATCATAATTATTGAGGCCTACTATCGATTCACCTGAAATTTAATCAATCAACAAAACTTGAATTAACAATCAATGAAACTTGAATTGTAAAATGGAACCTAAATGAAATATCCCCCAATCAGGATCACTAGATATCATAAATGAAATCGAAAAAATTTAAATAGCATGAGGTAATTTGGTAAATATATAAATTGAGTGTAATTGAATTAACAAGCATGATTTGGTTAAACAAATAACCATGAATGATTAAATCAATAAACATAATTAATTAAATGAATAAAGATGATTAGTTAAATAAATAAATATGATTTAAATAAATAAATATGGGTTAGGGTTGAGTTGTTACAAATGGGGTTCGGATAATAGCTCCTTGACCTATATCTCTAACTAGAATAAAGGAAATTTTTAACAATATCCTTGATCACAAATATAAGCATTTGGTATTTTGTATTTAATTTTTAATGCACTTCCATTAGTGTAATGAAGTTGTTCTCTAGTCCTTTCATAATATTGAGATGGAATTGATTCTTCTTTAACACAACATTGATATGTGCCACTATTAAGGAGTTCCATAGTGTTTAATTGAAAAATATCTTTTATTTTTGGAGTAATGCAAATATACCAGTTTTGAAAATAAATACTGTCAATAATTGATACATATTTTGATGTATAGGCTGTTCTGGAGATATGGGTGATTTCTGGTTGTTCAAGGGTCAATGAAGATGGTCTATTTTCTATAAATACTAGTCCAATTCCTGTTTTAAGATCTTTAATTTAAAGAGAATGTAATTTGCTTTTCAATTATTTTACTTGTTCTTTTAGGATATTCATTCCTGTTTTAAATCTTGATGATCTACCGTTTTTATTACATTTGGTGTTTTAGATGGCAACAATTTTCTAAACGTATAGTTGATAGGGGAGATAGTGAATCTTCTTTTATAATAGTTCTAAGTTTAGTAAAATATTCTCTTTTTAATTCATTATCTTGAATTTTATGGATTAAGTCAAATTAAAATTCTTTTTCATCTTTATTCATTGTTAATATCTTAATGCAATTATCATAACATAATCTAGAAGATTCATTTCTTGGGGATTCAATCTGAATGTGACTCCATTTGATATAGAAAATCTTCTGTATTGTGCGATGATGAATTTTGAATTGAATAGGAGGATATTTGAGTTCAAAAAATGGTATTATCATTTCTTTAATATCTGGACAATCTGCACAAACTTCACTAACCTTTAATCAACATTCCAATTATCATCTTTATGATAACTTTTTAACATTTATAACACTTCATCTTGTGTGGAATGTTTTTATTAGTTGTCTTTTTGAAATATGGTTTTTTACATTTAGTTTAAGTCTTATATTGTTTTTCCTTTGGACCTTATGCTTTTTTACATTTTTTGACAGGAAGCTTCTTTTTTTGAAAGACAAAAGGCTTCCCAAAAGATCTTAATGATTCCCATTCTACATTTTTTAGAAGAATTCCTTGCTTGTAATTTTAATTCAGTATCTATGTAAATGCCTCCTTTTAATGAAACCGAAGTTGTTGACAGAAAGTTATCTTATCAGTTGGGATTGTATCTTTGACAACAACTTCACAGAGTTTATTGAACATTCTTTAAGAAAATAATGAGGGGAATCCTTATATGAATTTTCTATTCCAATAAGGTTTTTCACAATCTTCTCTTTTTTATAAATATGCAAACAAAGTGTCTTTACGCCAATTGTAATAATCTAATGTTGGACATCTTATATTTGTTAGAACCGTTTCATGAGAGCCATAGAGACCTTCTGGTTACCTACAAATTCATCGTAATAGTATGAATTAAACTTTTACACCATTAAATCTATCTTAAGCATTTTTGTGAGCTTAAGGTAATTCGCTTTTCTTTAATGAGATATGAATCCCACCAATTTTTTAATATTCTAGTAAATCATGCCATTATAAGATCAAATATTAATAATTTGTTATATGTCCCACGATAATAAGCATTATAAGTTGTAAGGCTCCCATGGGGTGTTGTAATTATTTTATGTACACAAGTATTGTCTATATTCCACTCATTGATTGAATTTCCATCATATGTTTTCGTAAATGATTCTTTACTGCTCTCTAGTTGAAGCTTTGCGAAGGATCGTCCTAGAGTAATATGGATATTGTTTTTTATGAATTTTATTTATTTCTTAAAAATCTGTATCATTATCGGTATGACCTGATTCCATAATATTTACTACATTACTTGAACTTGGAATTTCATCCAATTTTTAATTTATTTTTGAACCTAGAGGTTTAGTATTGTCTTGTGATTCTAAATCGATGGGACCACTAATTTTTAAATAAGGTTTGGATATGTCATTTGAGAATTGCAGCATTAATTTTTCTTGGTTCCTATTTAAATTAAGGTCTTGTAGTAGCTCTATTTATGAGTAAATGTCATTGTTTCTAGCTATTGCTTCAATTTGAGTAGAAGCCAGATTGACATGCTTTGAAACTGTACGGAGTATTGTGTTAGGATTTTCATGATAAATCTTTTTAATATCTTCTAATTTGGCTTGAGTATTTTCTGCGTTAGGTCTTGTGATTTTGCAAGGCGTTTACTGGAATAGATCCTTTAGAAATGGATGCTAAATTTCTTCATGGAGAGGAACTACTAACTGTACAATATTGTCATCTATTGATTTCCACTTTTGTGTCAATTTTGTATTTCTATTTATAATTTTAACTCCTCACGGTGTGGACTATTATTTTTTGAGGCATAAAGTGAAAACTAAGTGCAGAAAGGAATATTTAATTCAAAGTTTTCCATTAATGAATTCCATGCTTGTCCTACGTGACCTTGGGCTTTTAGATCAAAAGAGCACAAAAGCCAATCTCTACATTCCTTTTTTTTTAATTGAATTGAAGTCTCTTCTTATGTACTTTTTGTCTATTGTGAAGGGTTTGTAGATGACATTAATGGATGAATAGATGATGTGGATTTTGTGTTTAGTTTTAATAACCTTTTTTTTTTGGCTTGCAAGGTGACAAAATCGATTGTAGACTAAAAAGTATAGGATGTCAATCCCATGAGGAACTACACAAATTTTAAATTTAGCTTTTCTAATTAAAAAGAATAATTCAAGGTTGGAGTTCAATGATCAATATAAATTAAAGAAACAGAAGAAAAACAAAAAAGCCGAAAATACAAAGAAATCAAGGATCTAGGACCTTTGATTTCACCAATGACACAAATATTGAATTGCTAAGTCCATTAGGGGTTCAATTAGTCTTTAATTCAACCTAGGCTACAAGCATTAGGCCGTGTATTAGAAAGATCAATTATAATTATCAAATGATGGTATTTATCTGGTAGGTACCAAGAATTATTCTTTTTAGACATAACTCATCTAATTTCTAGCACAAAATACATTCAACTTTATCAATTATAATTTTAAGCACAATTGCATAATAACATATTGGCCTACAATGTCTAATATACAATTGAGATAGAAAATTAACGTATTGAAATTAACATGAATAAAAAATAGTAATAATATGTATAAATTGGTTAGGATCAAGTACAAACTCATAATTATGCAATATTAAGAGACAAAAATAACCCCAAAAAAAATTAGAAAAAGGATATTAGTAATTAAGGATCCATATTAATCCTTGAGTATTTTAGTCGTCCATAGTTAGTGAGAGCACAATCGAAGTTAGTATAGCTATACTCCCAATTGGTGGTATATTTCACTTCCTATGTCTAAACATTGGCACTCAATTACACCAAATTATATAATTAAGTACAACCTCTCCAATTTGACTCACATATGAGGTGGGAAGAAAAGACAAACAAAGCTAAGGAAGCTTATTTTCTTCGAAACTCCTCATCCCAAGTGGTTGTTTGCAAAGACTCACCGAAAAAATTGAAAGGTAGAAGATGAGAGAAAAAAGGAATGCTTCGATGAGTGGGTGATCTTACACTAGCTTGAGCCCTTTTTACATGAAAATTCAGCCTTTCTTGTGGCCCAAAAATTAATAAAAAAATTAATTTCAATTAATTCTTTGGTTGTTACATTGTTGACTTACATGAGAAAATACTAGTGATTAGGTAAAAATTAATCTTTAATAATTAGCTTTGAGTAGGTTAGCTTCAACTTAATCCTAATAATGTTCAATATAGTAGCTGGCTGATTGCACAAAACTAGCTCGACCCATGCATAATGAAGTGAAGCGAGGATAAGAAGGAGAATGAGGGGGTTGGGCAGGCTTGTTTGGGTCGTGAGCATGAGCAGGCCCACACAACAGGAGAGAGGGAGTTGGGAGGGGGAGCAGGTTGAATCAAACTAGGAGATGGGTCGCAGAATTCACAAAACAGGCCTATTTCGGGCCGACTTAATTGGGAGAGTGCGATGAGGAAGAGAAGGAGTGAGGTGGATCGCTAAGCCAAGCTGCACCGAACCAGATTAGGCTCACAGTGAGATGTGAAAGGAGGGAGAGTAAGGGAGCTCTAGACGGTCACATGCCAGCTGGGTCACATAACTAAACTTGGCTTGCATTGGTTAAGGCCTTACGGCTAATGTGAGCAAGAAATGGTGAGGCAGGTTGGCTAGTTTGAGCTGGGTCTTGTATTTGAGCTTGGACAGAGTTAGATTCATCAACTTTATGCCCAAATTTATTTACTTAATTCTCTCTTGAAAATCATTTGAATTGTGCATTATTTTCTTATAAAAATATATTGCAAAGGCTTAAATGTTAGTAAAATAGAGGGTAGAATTACACATAAAATACGAATTATCAACTCCCACACACCAAAACTTTGCTAGCCCTTGGGCAAAGGAATACAACGATGCAAACATTCTTTCAACCCATTGAATATAACATGATTAAGGAAGAAAATCAAATAATCCAACCATGAATGTCCACTCTAAATCACATACATCAATTCACTACTTTTCCACAGCTCATTATCAAAGATTTCTAATTTCAACTATGTTAACAAGCTAAGACTCAAGCAAAGTAAGCACCTAACAAGGCCAAGTAACAAGCAAGTACAAACCCCACATAACAAAAATCACAAGAGCATCTTTAAAATTAAGTCTCTAATGCGAAATAAATTTATCAGTTTATTTTCTTTTGATTTTTTTGGTTGCTTTTTTTAAAAGTTACTTGATTCTGTTCAACCTGAAATTATGATATTTTATCCCCTTTTATTGTCTAATAATTACTCGAAATAAAGTATTAGATTAGGATTTTAATGTTATTTTATTTATTTTGTAGGAATTAGAAAATTTTGAAGAAAATAAGCAACTAACTCAAGAATTGGATCAAATCAAGCAAGGAAAAAAGAAGACAAGAACCAAGCCCAATTTGGGGCAGTTGCAAGCCTAGCCCATCTCTGTCTCTCTTCCTTCTCCCATTCTCTCTCTTCCCTCTTCTCTCTCTCAGCCCAGCGGCCTAGGAGCCCACACGCAGGTTGGATTCTTCTCCCCCTTCCCTTACCTGGGCCTGGCCCATATGATTTCCCTAGACCCGGTCCCTTCTCACTCTTTCTTTCTTTTCTTTTCCTGTTGTTTTTTTTTTCCTTGTGGGCCGATTTCCTTACCATTTTTTTCCCTTCTTTTTCTGGCTGGGCTTGGTCCATTTGTTCTCGCCTTCTCTAGCTTGTTCTTTCACTTAAGACCCCACGCGAAGGTCATGTGACTAGGCCCCCCGGTTTCTTCTTCTTCTTCCTTCATTCCTTCTTCTTCCTCATCTGTTTAGTGCCCAGAGGAACCCGAAGAAAAGTTCACCTCTCTTCTTCCCCTCCCTCTTCATTTCGTGTCCTCCATGATCAATGGCCATGGCGATTATCATCTTCCTCCATCATTCATCATAATGATGTCACTTGCCGTTAACCATCCCTTTCCTCTTCTTCTTCATGCCCAGTGAAATAGAGAGAGCAAAACAGGGCATGGCATTCCTCCTTCCCCTCATCCATTACTTCATTACTCCCCATATTAATTCCTCCATCTGTTACCTTGCATCAATCATCAGTGCAGCAATTGCAAGTCAAAGTTTAAGTCAAGGTTAATGGGAGTAATCAAGGCAAGGGGGCTACATTTTTAATGGAGGTCGAGGCAGAGAGCAGAGGCAGTGAGTCATTGGTGTTTTCTTCCTCTTTCAATTGGTGATTTTGATTTTGATTTTCAGTTTTTCAGATTTAGGTGTTAGTTTCACAAGTGATGCAACTTGAATTTTGAGTTTGTTTACTGATTGGAGCTCAAAAGTTAGTTTCGAGATTTCAACTCGAGAGTCCTGTTTTCACATTTCGGGTTCTAAGAATTCCTTATGTTGGATTGGTATGCTCTGTTTTAGTTCGAGTCAAGGTGTGAATTCATTCAATTAGAGAAGAATATGGGTACTGGAAGTGAGTTTCTGGGCAGGCAAATTCAGTAGTGAAGTGCTCCGCTCCACTTAATCCTATTTTGATAATTTGATTTGGCATCCAATTTAATTGTTTCTGTAGCCAATTGGAATCTTGTGCCATGCTTTGAATCTGAATGTAATGTCTGAATGTTGATTTTTAGTTTTTTCTTAAGATGATTGTGAGGGAATAAAGTTAGGCAAATCACATAGTTAAATTTAAATAATAAATCACTTTCGTTAGCTTAGTTAAAACAAGCTAGTGTAGAATTTTTGGTAATCTAATTGTTTACTTTGATTTAGAATTTTTGCTAATCTAGTTGTTTTGTTTTGGGCAATTAGGTTGGAATGCTTCTAGCTTCAATTATAAAGTTTGGTAATCAATTTCACAATCATCCCTGAGGACGACATTCATAATTCCTACAACGACAACCATATACTTGCGAGAATCACTAACAAGTTTTTGGCACCGTTACCAGGGATGGCTTGTGAAATCTGGTTGCGTTGAGACGTAGTTTAGTATTCGAGTTATTTGAGTCATTTTCATTTCAATTTCAGAGTTGTGATTTTTAGTTTTAGTTGAATCGTTATTTCGTTTTAGTAATTTAGTTTAGTTTTTATTTTTTAATTTCGTCAGTATTTTATTTTTGTTTTTATTGAGATCAGTTTAATTTTAGTTTTTAGAGGTTACTTTTTGCTGAAAAAACTATTTGAATTTTTTTTGCTGAAAAAGTGACAAGGTAGAACTGATAAGGAAAAAGATCAGAACAGTGCAGATTTTTTTCATCTGATATAGAATCTATTTGAATTTTCTATAGCAGTTTTGGTGTAATTTTTGCTATGCTGATTTTTTTTCATAGATCCAGCATAATTTTTAGAGTGTGTGTGAAGTTTTCTGGAATTGCTGGGACTGTCTGGATTTTTCTGTGAATTTTGGACTTAATAATCTGTTTGGATTTTTCTGCACAATTCGAGTATAGAAAAAATTTTAAAAAATATATATTTATGTCCTCTGTGATTGTGTGGAATTTACTATATATTTGGTTCTTATTTAGGAGTTTTATTTTCTGTTTTAATTTTATTTTCAGAATTAGGTTGTTTAGGCGTAGTCCATGTTCTTATTCTCTTATAGTTTACTAGTGTTTGTGGTTTTGTTTTAGATTTATGTATTTTTTGTTTGTATATTGTTTTTTGGTTTGATTCACTTTCTTGTGTTGTTTTGTGATTTAAAAGAAAAAAAGACAAAAAAATATAGAAAAAAATCCAAAAAAAATTAGAAAAAGAAAAAACCAAATATAGAAACCTTGGTGAGGGTGCGGGACTTATACAACTGGTTGGGTTAGAAATATTGAAAATAATCGATTTATTAGAAATGAACCCGACCGTGACTTAGAACTCAAACCGGAGCGCAAGCTTGAACTAGAAGAAATGGCGCAAGAAAGAACTTTGTGTGAGATTTTTTCTCTTGCTAGGACTGCTTTGCCATCTGGCTTCACTATACCGGACCTTGGACCTAATGTGACTGTTCTTGCCAAAAATGTGTCATTTTTACGCTACTTTTATGCCTAATTTATGCTCGTTATAATTGTTATTTTTACGTTTTAAATTGATTTTATTTTGTTTTGTAGGTTTTGAATAAATTGAGGGATGCTTTGTAAAAAAGGCAAAAAAATACACAAAAATAAAAATAAAACGTAAACCAAGCCTTCCCACGTGTCGTGCGCATGCCCTCCCAAACCTCCCCAGTCACGCGCCCCTCACGTGACTCGTTACACCCCTCATCTTTCTCATTCTCTCTCCTCTAAAACCAGAAAGCCCGATAGCCCCCCTTCCCATTTTAATTCAACCTTGCTCTCTCTCTCTCTCTCTTGAACTCACAGCACCATGCACCACCATCTTCGCCACTCGCAATGCCAGCGCAACACACCACCCACCTTCATCCTCATCTACACAGACTTTCACGCATCAATTGCCTGCTTGCCTCATCTCCACTATCCACGGCACAATGAATCAAGGGTCGAGATTGAAGCTAGCTCGGGTGTAATTCGAAGAATTCCGCTCCAGAGCAAGGTTAGAGAGATAATCTAGGCTTTGAGTTTTAGGTTTTTGGGTCTTCATTGATGGTTTTGTTTTTCAATCCGAAAATTTTAGCAATCTAGGGTTTGTTCTTTTTTTTAAAAAAAAAAGAATTTGATTCGAATTTGTAACAGCCATTTTCAAGCTGAATTTGGGGTTCAATTTCGTTCATGCTTTTAAGATTATTATTAGGTTTCAATTTCCTTATTTTTTGGGATCTAAGGTTCGTACTAGGGTTTTCAATTCGAATGTTCAGATTTGTTTTGGCCTCCAAATGCGTGTAATTTAGTTAGATTTTGTCAATTCTAGGTTGTAATCGCAAGGATTGTATGACAATTTCAAGAGAAAGGCTCGGTTTGAGGTCGGTTTATGCCATGGTTTAAGGTCCTATTTTTATGTTCAGCTCCAAATCATTCCCATGGTCTGGGTTTGAATCTTAATCTTCATTCATGCTTATGCTTGCTGGATGATTGCTGAGAATTTGAACTCTCTTGCTCAGTTTTCGGTTTTCTTAGTTTCGTTGAATCGATTATGTGCTGATGTTAGTTAAAATAGTAGATTCTAGATTTGGTAGCTTGCTCTGTTCATGCTCTTCGATTGTGTTTGTTGAGGTGATTTTTTTGAGCTGGTATTGTTGGATGATGTTAGATGATTTTTCTTGATTATATTCTGATATTTTAGTTAGTTTTCTGGTGTTTAGTTCTTAGTAATTCAGGATGAGTTGATCTTGGTTTTTGTTGCTTGTTGCTTTGTTATTCTGATGCTGTGCTTTTAGATTTGAGAAAATGAGTTTAGAATGCTAATTGAATGGTTGCTTGTTGCATTAGTTGATGATGATAATAGTTGCTGATGGTGTTCAATTTCCTGATGATAGCTTCTTGCCTCGGCTCTATTTCCCCCCTGTTTTGGTTGTTTCATACAATTTTGAATTAGGATGTTGGTATGACATAGGAATGGAACCTGGACGTCAATTCGTTTTGTTATTATTAAGAGCAGAAGGCTAATTTTTCTTTCTCAAGGTGTTAGTTCACATTTTAGTTCTGTTTAATTTCGGTTTTCAGATTCTAGGTTTTAATTTCAGCTGAATGGTGATTGAATTAGTTAGTTCATTTAATTTATCTGATGCTTAGTGGATGGTGATGAATGTATTAGACTCTTAGTTTGAGGATTTTAGTTCTTTTTGAATGATTTAATGTGGTTTAATGTAGTTAACATCAGATTAATTAGTTAATCCAATCTTTTGTGACCATTATCTTTTCCATCATTCCTATAGAGACGACCTCAAGTACTACTATGTTGGTCGTATACTTGCAGCACTTCATTTTACACTCGAAATTACCTTATAAGTTTTTAGCGTCGTTGTCGGGGACGACGACATAAGATTAAGTCGCAGTTACTATTTTGTAGCTACTTTAATATTAGGTTTCTTTATTATGTTATTAAGTTGTGACTTAATTTAGTACATTCCTTGAATTATTGAAAAATTCAAAAAAATAGGAAAAGCCTAAAATTGAAAAAAAAATTAGAAAAACTTGAAAACCACAAAAAAATTGAAAAATTAAAAAAACACACAAAAATAAAGTGGCAAGTTTACGTTTCCCTCAGTTTGAGCACTTTTTCTTATCTTCGTTCTTATTAGTTGCTTATGCTTTGACCTACTTTGTTGATTCGTTCTTAGTTGTGATTTATTTAGTTCATTCCTTGAAAAAATCCAAAAACCCATAAAAATTTAGAAAAACTTAAGACTCCAAAAAAGTTTGATTGAAAAACTCTAAAAACAAATGACTTAGAATTGATTTATGGCTTTAATTGCTTTATATTGTTGTTTTGTGATTTTAGAATTGAATTAGTAATTTGAATCTGGTTTTTGTTGGAACTTGTCTCATCTCCATTTTATGATTGATTAATATTTGATTTGGCTACCTTTTGTTTGTAAATCGTCTTTAGGGTTGAATAATATGTTGATTTGATTTTGTGTTTAAGAAAAAGAAAAAAATTAGAAAATCTAAAAATCTAAAAAAATGGAAAGAGAAAAGACCAAAGCTAGGACCTTTTGTGAGAGTGTGAGGTTTATATGAATAGTTGGGTTAGAGACTTTGAAAATCAAAGACTCATTAGGAGTGAGCCCAACCCTGACTTAGAACTCGAACCTGAACCTAAGCTTGACTTAGAAAATATGGCGCAAGAAAGAACTTTGAGTGATATTTTCTATCCTCCAAGGACTACTTTGCTATCATGCTTTGTTATGCCTAATCTTGCACCAAATGTGACCTTCGAATTAAAACCCCATTATACTCAGATGCTCCCTAAATTTACAGGTTTAGAGGGTGCTTATTTATTTTTGAGGAAATTCAAAATAGTTTGTTCTATGATGCATTTATCTAATATTCCCATTGTGGTTGTGCGAACGAAATTGATTCCTTTTGCTTTAAACGATTCTGCAAAACGTTGGATGTATGGTTTGGCTACTAATTCTGTTATTTCTTGGAATGATTTTGTAAGATTGTTCTTAAGAAAATATTTCCCTAATGCCAAGACTATTAAGCTGAGGAATGAAATCAATCAATTTGTGCAACTTGATAGGGAATCATTTTGGAAATATTTAGATAGGTTCAAAACTTTGTTGGCTCAATGTCCACATCATGGTTTAGACTAAGCATGCTTGTGCTAGATTGTATATGAAGAACTTAACTAATAGACTAGGACCATAGTAGAGTCCATGTGTCAGGGTGGCTTTCTTTCTAAGAGCGCCATGGCTGCTTGGGAGTTTTTAGAGGACTTGGCTAAGAAAACCATGCAGTAGAAAGCCGCTCGTGATGACAGCCAGAGTTTTAGGATTGCAAAGGGTGGGCTGCATTCTGTTTCTGAAGTAAGTCACTTGGAGTCTAAGATTGCTGTTTTAGAAAACATGTTGAAGGGATTATCTCCCCAGATGCCCCAGTTGTCTCAGACATCTATAGTGTCTTGTTCTCATTGTCAGGCCTTAGATCATTCCTTGAGTGGTTGTCTTTATTTTCCTCATCAGTTAGCAACTGAACAAGAGTAAGTGGGTATGGCCTTCCAAAGACCTAATAATGACCCCATTCCAGGGTGGAGAAATCGCCGTAATTTTTCATGGAATAGTGGACCAAATGCTATGGTTCCTAACTCTCAACCTGGTATGTTGCCTGAAAACAACTCCCAATCCATTTCTCATCCTTCAAATTCCTTTTCAGAGACCGGCTTTTCTAGGTGTACCTAATGCACCTAGACCTCCGCCTCCCATAACTTAAGTTCAACCTCCTCCTGCTTATATTAAGATTGATAAATTGGGGAGGACAATCAATAAAAATGTGGAGAGAATGATTAATGCTAACATAGAAAGAATGATGAGAATGATGACCGAACAGTTTTTCCAGTTAGCATCATCTTCTAGGGAACCAGGTACTTTCTCGGGTCAACCTGAGGTGAACCCTAAGGGTCACGCCTCCCCTTCTTCTGGTAACCCTAGTGAGCCTGTGAGGAAAGTGAATGCGATTATATCTCTCCGTTCTGATCTATAGGTTGATGACCAAGTGAGAACTCCTAGTGAACCTTGCAGGTATCCTCAGCAATTCTTCCAAAATTCTTCTTCCTCTTCTCCTTCAGAGACTGGTACATCTAATCAGTCAGGGGATGCTACTGACGGTGTCCCCAATGATTTAGATAGCCCTTCCCTTCTTGAGTTACCTTCTAAGAAAATGGACCTTAAAGAGAAAGACTCCTCTTACTTGACAAGTTCTTCACCTCCTAAGGATTCTTCCTCCCCTTCTTCTGAGAAAATCCAGATGCCTTTACCTCCTGTTCCCCGTAGGCTAAACAAGAAAGATCAAGATCATATTGAGAAGATGAGAAAGACCTTCTCTTAAGTAAAGATCAACCTTCCCTTGCTCAATGCTGTTCAATAGATGCCTCCATATGCTGGATTCTTAAAGGAGCTATGTATGACCAAGAAAGCAACTGGTGTACCTAAGAAGGCTTTCTTGACCTCTGGTACTAATTCTATCATTTCTCAGATCCCGGTGAAGTATAAGGATCCCGGTTGCCCTACTGTGTCTATAGTCACAGGGGACCAACTTATTCACAGAGCATTGCTTGGCCTAAGGGCTAGTGTTAACTTAATACCCTTTATAGAGTATGAGAGGCTAGAGTTAGGTGAGCTAAAACCTACCAATATGGTCATTCAACTGGCTGATAGATCGACTAAGGTGCCTAAGGGGATAGTCGAGGATATGCTGATTAGAGTAGGTGAATTCATTTACCCAGTGGACTTTGTTGTGATTGAAATTGAGAAGGTGTCAAACTTAGCTTGTCAAGCTCCTGTGATTCTCAGGTGTCCTTTCTTGGGTACTGCCAATGCCCTCATTAATTGTAGGAATGGTATCATGAGACTATCTTTTGGTAACATGACTGTAGAATTGAACATCTTTAACATGCAAAGACAGCCTTTTCGATTTGATGATATAAATTTTCTACTCTTAACTAGGTAGGGGATTCTATATTCGATGATGCTTTTGATGATGTATTTGCTACTGAGTATGAGTCATTTCTTATAGATGATGAGCCTGAATATGATGTGTTTGAATTTGATGACTTGTGCTCTACTACTGATTGTCTGCTCAGAGCTATTTCTGAATCCACTGCTGAATCTATTTCCCCTGCTACTCTTAAATTAAAACCCCTTCCTGACTCTCTTAAGTATGCATTCCTAGGACCCGATGAATCCTTACTTGTTATAATTGCTTCTGATTTGGACCGAGACCAAGAGGATAAACTACCAAAGGTGTTTGAATCCCACTTTATAAGAAGTAGTTAAAAAAAAAGTGTTAAAATGGTTAGACCATGGGATTATCTATCCTATTTCTGATAGTAAGTGGGTTAGCCCTGTTCAAGCTGTTCCTAAGAAATCGGTATTACCGTGATTATGAATGATAAGAACGCGTTAGTCCCTACTCGACTTCAATTTGGGTGACGTGTGTGTATAGATTATAGAAAATTGAATACTGCCACTAGGAAAGACCATTTTTCCTCCCCTTCTTGGATCAAATGCTAAAGAAATTGGCTGGACATTCCTTCTATTGCTTTTTAGATGGATATTTCAATTATACTCAGATCTCTATTGCTCCTGAGGATGAGAAGAAGACTACTTCACCTGTCCATTTGGGACATATGCCTTTAGAAGAATGCCGTTTGGACTGTGCAATGCCCCTGCTACCTTTCAAAGATGCATGATTTCTATTTTCTCAGATCTAGTTGAGTAATGTATGGAAATTTTCATGGATGATTTTTCTTTGTTTGGATCTTCCTTTGATGCTTGCTTGTCTAATCCAAGAAAGGTGGTGGAGAGGTGTAGGGGGAAAAACTTGACTTTGAACTAGGAGAAATGTCACTTCATGGTTAAAAAGGTTATAGTCTTAGGACACATTATTTCTCGAGATGGAATTGAGGTAGACAAAGCTAAGACTGACCTAATTGTTAATCTTCCCCCTTCCACTTGTGTGCAAGAGGTGTGGTCTTTCCTTGGACATGCTGGCTTTTATCATCGTTTCATTAAGGACTTTAGTCATATTGCAAAGCCTTTGTCCAATTTGCTAGCTAAGGAGGCCTTAACCACTGCTCCTGTTCTTCATCCTCCCATCTGGGGAGAACCTTTTGAATTGATGTGTGACACATCTGATTATTCTATTGGGGTTGTTTTAGGAAAACGTATTGATAGGAAACCCCATGTTATTTACTATGCTAGCCACACACTGAATTTTACCCAGCTGAATTACACTGTTATTGAGAAAGAATTTTTAGCTATAATTTTTGGTTTTGAAAAGTTTAGACCCTATCTGATTTGGTCTCATGTGATTGTTTATGCTGACCACTCTGCTCTTAAGCACCTTCTTTCTAAGAAGGATTCTAAGCCTAGACTTGTGAGATGGATTTTGCTATTGCATGAATTTGATTGTGAAATCCAGGCTAAGAAAGGTTTCGAAAATCTTGTAGCTGACCATCTGTCTAGGATCCTTTATGATAGAGAGAGTGAGTCTAGTGTTTCTGAGTGCTTCTCCGATGAGCAATTGTATGCTGTTCACCCTGATCCTTGGTATGCTGGTATTATGAACTACTTAGTTGCTAGTAGGATCCTTGAGGGTTAGACTAAGAATGTCAGAGATAGATTCTTCCACCTTGTGAAATTTTTTATTTAGGATGACCTTTATCTATCTATGTACTACTATGGCCAAGTCTTTAGGAGGTGCATTCCCGACCATAAGGTGAGAAGTGTCCTTTCTTTTTGTCATAACTAGGCATGTGGGGGACATTTTAGTGGCAGGAAGATAGTAGCCAAAGTTCTTCAATGTGATTTTTACTGGCCTACTTTGTTTAAGGATGCATTTGAGTACTGCAAGAGTTACCCTAGATGACAGCAGTTGGGTAGAATAAGCAGGAGAGATATGATGCCACTGAACCCCATCATTGTTGTAAAGATTTTTGATGTGTGGGGTATTGACTTTATAGGGCCATTTCAATCTTCCTTTGGGAATGAGTACTTTTAGCTATGGACTATGTTTCTAAATAGGTTAAGGCCATGCCTTCTAGGACCAATGAAGCTAAGGTCGTTGTGAAATTCCCTAGGGAGAACATCTTTGCTCGCTTTGGTATGCCCTGTGCTATAATTAGTGATCAGGACACTCATTTTAATAATAGATCTTTTGATGTCTTACTAAAGAGGTATTCCATAGTCTATAGGCTTGCTACTCCCTACCATCCCCAAACCAGCGACTAGGTTAAAGTGTCTAATTGACAGATGAAACAGATTTTAGAAAGACAGTAAATAGGGAAAGTCTGGGCTGACAAGCTAGTGGATGCTCTTTGGGCATATAGGATGGCTTTCAAAACTCCCTTAGGTATGTCACCTTATAGGGTAGTTTATGGTAAGCCTTATCATTTAGCTGTGGAGACGACCCTCAAGTACTACGACATTAGTCGTACACTTGCGACCCTCAAGAAAGAACTTTGAGTGAGATTTTTTATCCTCCTAGGACTGCTTTGCCATCTTGCTTTACTATACCTGACCTTGGACCCAATGTGACATTCGAATTAAGACCTCACTATACTCAGATGCTCCCTAAATTCACAGTTTTAGTGGATGCTTATTTATTTTTAAGGGAATTCGAAGAAGTTTGTTCTATGATGCATTTCTCTAATATTCCCATTGGTGTTGTGCGAATGATATTGATTCCTTTTTCTTTAAAAAATTCTGCTAAATGTTGGATATATGGCTTGCTTGCTAATTCTGTAACTTCTTGGAATGATTTTGTGAGATTATTCTTAAGAAAACATTTTCCTAATGCTAAGACTGTTAAGCTAAAGAATGAAATCAATCAATTTGTGTCGCTAGATAAGAAAGCATTTTGGAAATATTTTGATAGGTTCAAGAATTTGTTGCCCCAGTGTCGCCGTCATGGTTTAGACCAAGCACACTTTTGCCAGATTGTATAGGAAGGACTTGACCAATAAACCAAAACCATGGTAAAGTCCATGTGTCAGGGTGGCTTTCTTTCTAAGAGCGCCACAGCTGCTTGGGACTTTCTAGAGGACTTAGTTGAGAAAACCATGCAGTGGAAAACCACTTGTGATGATAGCTTGAGTTCTAGGTTTGTAAGGGGCAGGTTGCATTATGTCTCTTATGTAAGTCACTTAGAGTCTAAGATTGCTGTTTTGGAAAATATGTTGAAGGGATTGTCTCCCCAAATGGCCCAGCTATCCCAGACTTCTATAGTGTCTTGTTCTCTTTGCCAGGCCTTAGATCATTCTTTGAGTACTTATCCTTATTTTGCTCACCAGTTAGCAACTGGGCAAGAGCAAGTAAGTATGGCCTTCTAGAGACCTAAGAACGACCCTTTCTCCCCTTATTACAATCCAGGGTAGAGAAATTACCCTAACTTCTCTTGGAGTAATGGACCAAATGTTGCGGTTCCTAACTCCTAGCTCGAAGTGTTTCTTGGAAACTACTCCCATCCATCTCTCAACCTTCTAGTTCCTTTCAGAGATTGACTTTTCTAGGTGTGCCAAATGCACCTAGATCTCGACCACTAGTAGCTCAAGTTCGACTTCCTTTTGGTTACACTAACATTGATAAAATGGAGAGGAGAATTAATAATAATATGGAGAGAATGATTAATGCTAACATAGAAAGAATGATGAGAATGATGACTGAACGGTTTTTCCCAGTTAGCTTCATCTTCTAGAGAGCTAGGTACTTTTCCTAGTCAACCTAAGGTAAACCCTGAGGGTGACACCTCCTCTTCTCCTAGTAACCCTAGTGAGCCCGTAAAGAATGTGAATGCAGTAATATCTCTCCGCTCTGGTCGAGGGATTGATAACCAAGTGAGAAATCCTAATGAGCTGTGCAGGTATGCTCACTAATTTTTTCAAAATTCTTCTTCTTATTCTTCACCTCCAGAAACTGGTTCATTTAGTGAGCCAGGGGATGCTACTGATGCTGTCCCCAATGATTCTGAGACTCACATTCCTTTTGAGTTATCGTCTAAGAAAGAGGAGCTCAAAGAGAAAGACTTCTCTGATTCAGTTAACCCTTCACCTTCTAAGTGCTCTTCTTCTCCTTCTTCTCCTTCTTGTTCTTCCTCTGAGAAAGTCCATATGCCTTTACCTCCTTTTCCCCATAGGCTTAAGAACAAAGATCAAGCTTATGTTGAGAAGATAAGAGAGACCTGCTCTCAAGTCAAAATCCACATCCCTTTCCTCAATGTTATTCAGCAGATGCCTCTATCTGCTAGGTTCTTGAAGGATCTTTGCACGACCAAGAGAGCTACCAATGTCCCTAGAATGGCTTTCCTAGCCTCTAGCGCTAGTTCTATTCTTTCTCATCAGATCCCAGTGAAGTACAAGGACCCTGGTTGCCCTACTATTTCTATAGTCATAGAGGACTAGCTTATCCATAGAGCTTTGCTTGATTTAGGGGTCAGTGTCAACTTGATACCCTTCACTAAGTATAAGAGGCTAGGATTAGGTGAGCTGAAGCCTACCAGGATGGTTATTTAATTGGCTGATAGATCGACTAGGTTTCCTAGGAGTATAGTTGAGGATGTGCTTATTAGAGTGGGTGAATTCATTTACCCAATGGATTTCGCTGTGATTGAGACTGAGACGGTGTCCAATTTAGCTAGTCAAACCCTAGTGATTCTAGGGCATCCTTTCTTTACCACTGCTAATGCCCTCATTAATTGCAGGAATGGTGTGATGAGACTATCTTTTCGTGACATAACTTTAGAGCTGAACATCTTTAACGTGCAAAGACAGCATTCTGATTTTTATGATATGGAGTTCTCCACTCTTCACTGGATAGAGGACTCTATACTTGATGATGATGATGTGTTTGCTGCTGAGTATGAGTCATTTATTATGAATGATGAGCCTGAATATGATGTGCTTGAGTTTGATGACTTGTGCTCTACTGCTGATTATTTGCTCACTGCTGTTTTTAACTCTACTTCTGAATCTATTTCCCCTCCTACTCTTGAATTAAAACCTCTTCCTGGTGCTCTTAAGTATGCATTCCTAGAACCTAATGAATCTTTACTTCTCATAATTGCTTCTGACCTAGACCGGGACCAAGAGGATAAATTGATTGCCTTACTTAGAGAGAATAAGGAAGCTCTAGGTTGGACTTTAGGGGATTTTAAGGGTATTAGTCCTTCTATTATACAACATAGAATTCATTTAGAGGGCAATGCTAAATCCTACTGTGACCGTTAAAGGCGTTTGAACCCGATTCTCTAGGAAGTAGTAAGGAAGGAAGTCTTGAAATGGTTAGACCATGGGATTATCTACCCCATTTCTAATAGTAAGTGGGTTAGCCCCATTCAAGTTGTTCCTAAGAAGACCGGTATTACCATGATTAGGAATGACAAAAATGATTTAGTCTTTACTCGAGTCTAATCTGGGTGGTGTGTGTGTATAGACTATAAGAAATTGAATGCTGCCACTAGGAAAGACCACTTTCCCTTTCCTTTCTTGGATAAGATGTTAGAGAGGTTCGCTGGACATTTCTTCTATTGCTTTTTAGATGAATACTCTGGCTATACTCAGATTCCTATTACTCTTGAGGATCAGGAGAAGACTACTTTCACCTGTCCATTGGGGACTTATGCCTTTAGACGTATGGCATTTGGACTGTGCAATGCCTCTGCTACCTTTTAGAGATGCATGATTTTCATTTTCTCAGATCTATTTGAACAGTGCATGGAAATTTTCATAGATGACTTTTTGGTATTTGGGTCTTCCTTTGATGATTGTTTGTATAATCTTAGAAAAGTGTTGGAAAGTTGTACTGAGAAAAAACCTAATTTTGAATTGGGAGAAATGTCATTTCATGGTTAAAAAGGGGATAGTCTTAGGTCGCATTATTTCTAAAGATGGAATTGAGGTAGATAAGGCTAAGGCTAATCTAATTGTTAATCTTCCCCCCTCCCACCTGTGTGAAAGAGGTGAGGTCTTTCCTTAGACATGCTGGCTTCCATCATCGCTTCATTAAGGACTTTAGTAAGATAGCAAAGCCCTTATCTAACCTGCTAGCTAAAGATGTGCCATTTCAGTTTTCTGAGGAGTGTCTTGAGGCATTTTCTAAGCTTAAGGAAGCCTTAAGCTCTGCTCCTATTTTTCATTCTCCTATATGGGGAGAACCTTTTGAGTTAATGTGTGGCGTGTCTGATTATGCTATTGGGGTTGTTTTAGGACAGCATATTGTTAAGAAGCCCTATGTGATTTACTATGCTAGTCACACTTTGAATGATGCCCAGCTGAACTATACTGTGACTGAGAAGGAATTTTTGGCTGTGATTTTTGGCTTTGAAAAATTTAGACCTTATCTGATTGGATCTTATCGGATTGTCTACACTGACCATTATGCTCTTAAGCACCTTCTTTCTAAGAAGGATGCTAAGCCTAGACTTATTAGATGGATATTGCTTTTGTAAGAGTTTGACTGTGAAATCAGGGATAACAAAGGTTCTGAGAACCTTATAGCTGATCATTTATCTAGGATTCTCTATAATAGAGAGAGTGAGTCTAATATTTCTGAGTGCTTCTCCGATAAGCAATTATATGCTATCCACCCAGATCCTGCGTATACTAATATTGTTAATTACTTAGTCGCTGATAGGATCCCTGAGGATTGGACAAAGAATAACAGAGATAGGTTCTTCCATCTTGTGAAGTTCTTTGTTTGGGATGATCCTTATTTGTTTAAGTACTTATCTGACTAAGTGTTTAGGAGGTGTATTCCCGATAATGAGGTGAGAAGTGTCCTTTCTTTTTGTCATGCCCAGGTATGTGGTGGGCATTTTAGTGGTAGAAAGACAGCAGCCAAAGTTCTTCAATCTGGTTTCTACTGGCCTACTCTGTTTAGGGATGCTTTTGAGTACTGCAAGAGTTGCCCTAAGTGCCAGCAGTTGGGTAGAATCACTGGAAGAGATATGATGCCACTAAACCCTATCATTGTAGTGAAGATTTTTGATGTAAGGGGTATTAATTTTATGGGACCATTTCCATCTTTCTTTGGGGATGAGTACATTTTGCTAGCTGTGGACTATGTTTCTAAACAGAGAGGCCATCCCTTCTAGGACCAATGACGCTCAGGTGGTTGTGAAGTTCCCTAGGGAAAATATCTTTGCTAGATTTGGCATGCCCTGTGCTATCATTAGTGATCAGGGCACCCATTTTACCCATAGGTTTGTTAGCCCCTATCATCCCCAAACTAGTGGTCAGGTTGATGTATCTAATCAGCAGATCAAACAGATTCTCGAAAAGGCAGTGAGCTAGAATAGTAAGGATTAGGCTGACAAGCTCGTAGATGCTCTTTGGGCCTATAGGACAGCTTTCAAAATTCTGTTAGGTATGTCACCTTATAGGATTGTTTATGGTAAGCCTTGTCATCTTCTTGGGCAGATACAGCATAGAGTTTTGTAGGCTGTTAAGCAGCTTAATTATGACTTGACTGAGGCTGGTGAGGAGCGTAGACTGCAACTAAGTGAGCTCAATGAGATTCGAGCTAAGGCTTTTGAGAGTGCTCGATCTTACAAAGAGAGGGTGAAGTTGTTTCATGATAAGCATATCATTAGGAAAGAGTTCACCTTAGGAATGAAAGTACTCTTGTATAACTCTAAGCTCCACTTATTTTCAGGAAAATTGAGGTCTCGATGAACTGGCCCTTATATTGTCTCACATGTTTTTCCCTATGGTGCAATTAAAATCCAAGACCCTGAGAATGGTGCCAGCTTCAAAGTGAATTGCCAGCAGTTGAGGCAATTTTTGGAGTGCTAAGTACAGAGGATGTGGAGGGTCTAATACTCCACGAGCTAAGTCCTGATTGGTGATTGAGATGATAGCTCGGGTGTACTTAGCATCCGACCTAGTTTGCTAAGAATTTTTCTTCTCTTCTTCTCTTTTTCTCCTTTTCTTTTTCTTGTTTTTTTATATAGTTAGCTGTCTTTCTTTTTTTTTCCTTTGTGTATATATGTTGTACATTGGTTTTTTTGAGTCGTGTCTTTTTTGTTTTTGAGTCTTGTTTTTATTTGTTTTCTTTTTAGGTTTTATTTTGTGTTTAATGTTTCTTTCCAATCCCAATGAGGGTATTGTGAGATTTAGGTGTGGGGGTGGGGGAACTTCGAAAAAACTTTGAAAATAAAACTTTGAAAAAAATTGAAAAACATTTTTAAAAACTTTGAAAATCTAAAAAGATTTTTGTTTTGTTTTTAGGGAGGCTTCATACTATTCTGATAAGCTTAAATTCCTAGTGCTTTGATTATTGGCTTGTATGTAAGCGTGATGTGCATGATATATCTCCATCCTCAGTTTGACATTCTAAGCCCTAATTCTAACCCCACCTGTTCATTATCGATGTGTAATCCAATCCCTATTTATATCATCATCATTATCTTAAGGTCTTAGTCTTCCATGATTGGCTCTCCCACTTATCTTTGACACAGTTACTTTGGTTTTTTTGTTTGCATCCCAAAAGAAAAAAAGCAAAAGAAAAAATGTAAAAAATGAAAAAAGAAGGAAAAAAAGAAAAGAAAAGGGAAACGAAATAAGATTTAGAATGACAAGTATCTCTTTGAGGCATACGCTACTGGGCGTTACCTTTCGAGGCATGTGCTACTGGATGTTACCCTTTGAGGCAATACGGCTAATGGAAAAGCTTGCTTCCTATGTTAACAAGTCAATAATGAAGTTTGCATCAGTCAAGTGGGATTGAGTTTGATTATGGTAAACCTAAGCCTTAGGATGATAATGCACTTACACATGAGAATTGGGATGGATTCAAAGTCTTGATGTATAGTAGGCTGAAAAGTTAGTGCTTTGATGTCATCTATGGGATAGGGAGCCTTGATGAGTACATTTTGTTTATATGCAGGCTAATATCTTTACTACATGCGTGATTTAGTTAGTTAAACTTTGCACAGGCTTCTCCTTTGTATATTTATGTTTGTAAACCCCAGCTGTTTTTCTGTTTCTATCTCTTTTTTTCTTTTTTATTATCTTTTATAGATTTTATAGGTATATCTTCTGTAAACCCTCATGAGACCTTACTTGCCCACTAGAGGTAACGTAGGAGTTTAAAGGGCTTGTTGCACGTGCTAAGTACAACCATGATTCTTACAAAAGTGAGTTAGGATTTTATTTTTCTTATTCTAGGATGTTTTAGTTTTATTTTATTCGAGGACGATAATCGTAATTCCTACAATGATAACTGTATACTTGCGGGAATCATTATCAAGTTGATGTGTTTCTTAGCTGAATGGATAAAGATATGAATAAAAATAACACTTAGAGAAACACCTAGTATATGTTTGGCAATTAAAGATGTAACACCCCAAATGTGCATAATCTGCTGTTTTCGTTCTCTTCATTAATTTTACCAAATTAGAAGTAATAACCCAATGATCGGGGTGTTGTCCATTGTCCAAAGAGGACAGGGCTTCGCTTGTAAATAATAAACATAATTAAGCTGAACATCGCTCACTTCCATAAGTCATTCGCACAATCACAAACCATTGAAACTATACATAAATAGTTTCTAGTATCTCAAAGTTTACAAAATATAGTAGCTCTTTGTAGAGTATATAATTCTAACATCAAATATTTCACAATACTGTGCTTAAAACATTTCAGCACTAATACACCACTGTTCCTTTTAGACTTTCTCGTGCACTTATTTTCTCCAATCGGTATGCCAGCCTGAGCGCGATTCACTGAGCATTTGCCTAAAACAAAACATAAAAATATTTTGAACTATGCGTCAAAGCTCAGTACATGCATTTCTGCATTGTTAAGTACTCATTTAAAAAGCTTGTTGGGCCTGTATTACAATTCATTTTAATTTAAAATAGGGAATGAGGTGGACATAAAACTGCATTGCTAATTATTATCTGGTAGTGAACCCCTAGCAACTATTACGATCTATAAATAGGTGTACACTTGCCAAGCCGATCGGGAACCTAGCTTGAAGCCACGTGGGTAACTGAAGGGCAAAGCCCTATAACTGATAACTGATGGGGTCACTAATTATGTGACAAATCACTGATTAAACTGATCCACTGATATACTTACCAAAATATTATAATTTTAATAAATACATACTGATTTCTAAAGATACAGATAATGAACGTACCTGAGACCTTCAATAATGCCTCATTGAGTACGATTATGCACAAAAAGGGGAGAAAATGATAGATTAGGCCTTGATTCTATTCAAAAATATCATTATAGGAACATATACTTAGCAAATATATTTATTTTCGTAGCTAATAGTTTTAGTTAAAAGAGAAGTAAAGGCTTAAAAGGGCTAAAATAAATGACTCGTAACATAGCCTTCCGACCTCCATTTGAGACCTGATTCCCCAACATAGAAAGCTTAAGAAGTCCTACAAAACTTTCATTTACAATGCGGAACACGATTCTCTTAATAGAGTTCCCAAAATAGGGATAGAACACAAGTATGCTAGTTTTGGTCTAACCTATGCAGTTCTAGCAAAACGGCCATAACTTTTCCACAAACCTTAAATTAAGGCAATTGAAAAGTCATTCGAACGATAACTCAATGATCTATCTACCCATCAAAAATCACAATTTTTAGATGGACTGATCATTACCAGTTTGTTGGAAAAAAGTCCCTTGTTTTCAGCTTTTTCACAGCCACACCGTTTTTGTTTTCCCCCTTATTTGCACATAATTCCCTATCTAAAATCACTCTTTAAATCATTCAACAAAGCCATAGTCCTTCTCGTCACCATATAAAGCTACCACACTCAATTTCACTTCACAATGATATACATAAAAAAAACATTTCTCAATTAAATATACACAAATAACATGCTTGCTATTAAAGGAAAGCTAAACCTTGCATAATCATTAAAACCCTAACTTTTGGCCAACTTACTTCCTCTTCATCTCATCCAAGATCACCAAAAACACCCTCATAAACATTATTGCAGATTAAAACCACTAAATCAAATACAAAAAATCCAAGAAAAACATACTTCCACCCTTAAGCTTGCATGATCATGGATAACCCTAAACCCTAGCATGATCTAAACTCAATCAACAATTAAAAACATTAAAATAACTCTTGTTTCCATCCAAAGAACATGATCAAAACTCAAATCAACATAAACAAGAATAGAAATCAAAGATTCAAAGAAACAAGCTTAGGGTTACTCACTTTGAGCATTAAAAAAAGCAGAGATGGAGGTGGCATTTAGTCGTTTTGAGGATTAGGGATGATGCCTACTAGTACTAGGGTGGAGGGGGTTGGAGGCAGCCAAGGCTGGCCAGAAAACACCAAGAAAAGGGTGGCAGGTGTTGGGAGGGGTGGCCATAGGTAAGAGAGAGAAAGGAGGGAGATGAGGTTTGTGGTTTGGTTGTATTTTTTTTGACTTATCTACATGCTTGGCTGAATTTTTTTCTTCCAAAATGACTTTTAGCTGACCATGGTTAGGCTTAATCACGATAACTAGTTAGGTTAACAATGCAAACTTGTTGAACTTCAAATTGGGCCGAAATAAGTTGGGTTCGGTAGTAAAACGCTCCATAATCATAATGTTTTTGTGTAACTCAGATTTAAATTTTTGTGATATTATGGAAAAATAAATTAAATCGCTTAGATTATAGTTATTAGGGTCTACTATCAATTTTCCTAAAATTTTCATTAATAAATTAAAAAAAAAACCCAAATTACAAAATGAGGGCCCAAATGAAATTTTTTTTCACCGAGATGATTAAATGCGATAAATAAATATGAGAAAATCATTAACATGAGATAATTAAATAAATGAACATGATTTAGGATTGGGCCGTTACAAAAGCTATGAATGGAGATAGATCCTAAACATTAATACCGGAATCATGACTTAATTAACTCAATTTATTTTATTTATTAATTGAAAAGTCAATGAATCAATATTTATTAAATACTTATAATGACATTAAAAATGAGGTTACATCTCAAACCCAGCATCTGTTACATAGTGGCATAAGCATAGCAAAAATATTTGGCCTTCAACTAATTAAAATTAGAAATAACCTCCAATGGGCATGGGTCACATGAATCAAATCCACATAATATGAGTAGAACATGCATAATAAGAACAATCAAGCTCTTCCCAAAATCATGTTCACCCCAAAACATTTTCAAGTTAAATTTTCCTCAAAATTTTCATTTTGCCTTTCCCCCACAACGTACCTAAACCGTACATTGTCCTCAATGCAAAAGACAATAATAAGGACAGAAATGAAGAAAAGTGCAATACAACTTGACAGTAGCCAAAATCCAAGTGAAGCATCACACTATAAAACACAAGCGGACCAAACAGAGAACGAAAACAAAAGACTTAAACTCACCTAAAAAGATTGGGTTGTCTCCCAACAAGCGCTAAGTTTTATATCTACAACCAAACGAGGTCTCATCCACTAATCATAGTAAATTGGACCAGCTAGATTAATGAACTGAATCAAACTAGGCTCAGTCTCATTAGTCACAATAAGTTTAAATGTTGACTATTAACAATAACAACTCAACCATCTTAGGGATCCAAAATTTAGAAAGCCCTAGAGGGAAACAACTGTTAGACAACCAAAAAATAGCTTAATCTTAGACTTAAAAAGCCAAACCTTTTTATTAGGTTCAAAATATTCACAAGAAATCATTTTGTCTTTAACAGCTTGGTTTTACTTTATGAATCTTAGCATTCTTATAGGCTTCATTGCGCAATTCATCCAACTTATTGAATTGAAGCCTATGGTTGGAACCTACTTATTTCATATCAAAATTATAAGTTTTAATAGCCCAAAAAGTATGGTGTTCCAGCTTAGCTGGCAAGCGACAAGCCTTATTGAAAGGAAGCCGGTAACGAGACATTCCTATAAGAATCTTATAAGTAGTACACCATAGAGCATCACGCAATCTCAAATAGCAATCCTCTCTATAGGATCAAACCATTTTCTCAATTATAGACTTTATCTTAGGATTGGACACCTCAACTTGACCACTAGTCTAAGGGTGATAAGAGGTAGCTACTTTATGAGTCATAATATCTTCTAAGCAACACCTCAAAAGACCGAAGATAGAAGTGACTACTTCCATCACTAATAAGAGCTCTATGTGTCCCATATCGATAAAATATGTGCTTTTTTGCAAACGTGACCTCCACGTTATGTTTATTGGTCCTAGTAACCAGAGCCTCTACCTATTTTGACACATAATCAATAGCCACCAGCATGTACACAAAGTCAAATGATTGGGGAAAGGCCTATGAAATCAATGCCCCCAACACCAAATATCCCAATAATTAGAAGGGTCATCATATCAAAATAGAGCATGGCACCTGTATGTTGGCAATGCTCAGAAGTAAGACAAAAACGGTGAGCATCACAAAACAGAGTGGGCCAATAAAATGAACTTTGTAGGACTTTAGCAGCTGTCCCACGTCCTCCAAAATGGCCACCACAAGCATAGAGTGACAAAAGATTAGAATACTATGAATTTCACTCTTGAGGACACACTTACGAACCAGTTGATTTGGACAAATGTTTAAAAAGATCAGGATCTTTCTAATAGTAATGTCTTACTTGTGAGAAAACCTATCTTTCTCTTAGTTGGACCAGCAAGGAGGAATCTTTTCAGAGGCAAGCTAATTCACAATGTGAAAAAACCAAGGGAGAGGGACATGTGATACAGCAAATAATTGATCATTAGGAAGTGGTTAGAAAACCCAACTAAGTCATTAATATACTCAATAAAGATTCTAAAAATGTGGTCTATAACTGAATTTTCAGAACCTTTCCTATCCTTTACCTCAATATCAAACTCTTAGAACAACATAATCCATCTGATGAGTCTAGGTGTAGTATCATTCTTGGCCAAAAATGCTTTAATGTAGTATAATTAGTTGAGACAATCAGTTTTAAACACAGAAGGTATGGACGAAATTTATCAAATCCAAATACTACAACTGGCAACTCTTTTTTAGTAATGGAATAATTCTTTTGAGCATCAGTTAGAGTTCTACTAGCATAGTAAATGATATGAGGCATTCTATTTACTCTTTGACCTTAAATAGCCCTAATAACTAAGTCAGATGCATCACACATAAACTTAAACGGAAGAGAAAAATCAAGGAGTTGTAAAATTGGGGCTAACACCAATAACAATGAAGCTTTTGAAAAGCTTTCACATAAGACTCATTAAACACAACAGGAGCATCTTTATTAAGTAGATTAGTAAGTGGATAAGCTACTTTGCTAAAATCCTTAATAAATCTCTTATATAAACTAACATGAGTAAGGTAAGATCTAACTTGCTTCACAAAAGTAGGCACAGGCAGATTTGAAATTAGATTAACCTTTGCCTTATCGGCCTTAATTCCCTTTTTAGACACTTTATAATCCAACATAATCCCTTCTTGGACCATGAAATTACTCTTTTCCCAACTCAAGACAAGATTCATTTCTTCACATCTTCTTAGCATAATGAACAAATTAGCAAGACTCTCATCAAATGAAGAACAAAAATAGAGAAATCAACTACAAACATGTCCATAAAATTATCAATATAATCAGAAAATATGGTCATCATGCACCTTTGAAATGTGGAATGTGCATTACCCACCCAAAAGGCATCCTCCAATAAGTAAATGCACCAATAGGCATGTAAAGGTTGTTTTCTCTTGGTCCTCATGATAGGCAAGAAAGGGGGAAATGATCCTTCCCTGTGACTGAATTCAACTTTCTGTAATCAATACGTACCCTCTACCCTATGGTGTGTCTAAGAGGAATCAGTTCACGATCATTATTCTTTACCACAGTTATGCAAAATTTCTCACGGACCACTTGAATAGGACTGATCCATTGACTATCACAAATAGGTTGTGATAGGGCCATAAGCACAAGCTGGCGTTGTAGTGAATCAAGGTCATCTCCCACAAGGACTAGGTTGATCTACTAGGCTTTTCCCCCTTAAGATAGGCTAAGCGAATCAAATTTTGAGATTGAAACTAAGTTAATCTATTATCTAATGTAATGGATAAATGATCAAGGAATTTAATCTAATTAAGTAATTTTTTAACTTAAGTATTAATCAAGCATAGCTTCTTTAGATGGGTAATTCCAAAACCGATAATCAATTTATCAAGCCCCTTTTTCATGGTGGATGAAAAACTTAAATCTACTCAACAAACCATTTCTCAAAGGTTTTAGATTAATCTAAGACCATTAAGAACACGATTATCAAATTTAGGGGTTTCTTAAATGCTGAGTCTTTCTCAAGATCCTACACACTGAAGCCGAATCTTAGTTTTCTAACATCCAGTTTCACCTTTTAGTTCTTCACCATATGTCTGAATTAAGGAAGAAATTGATCAAGTTTTCCACTAGCAAATGAACATCTAAGATTTAAAAGAATAAACCCAGCAAATCCAAAGCACTTTTAGATGAAAATAAGAATTGACTCATTCACAAGAATTCAACTCAATTCCAAGATTAACAATTCAAACGTTAACATAAAAATGAATAATAATAAGAAAGCATAAAAATTTAAAGGGAAAACAGAAGCGAAGGGAGAGGAATTGCTAAGCCGATGCGTGCTTGTGTAGGTAGATGCACACCCGACCCGAAATCCTTGCAAATCTTTACCTTCAACTTACTCTCAAAACACTCTAATCTAAAGCCTAACTAGACAGGATGAAATGGAATATGATGATACAATGCAATAGGATCATGAATCGAGGCTAAAAATAGGCCTTTTTATTGCGAATATTCTGCCGCGAAAACGTGAAAACCACTTGGAAGTCAAACAGCTGCGAGAAACACATGACGACCCAGGGAAAAGGGGGCCACTATGGTTCGTGGGCACCACCACTGATAGACCGCGGTGGCCACTGGTTGCCTTACGCTGCTGATTCTGGAAAATCTAGTCAACTCGGGCTGACTGTGTATGCTATCTCGAGTTATCCATGATATATACCCAGGTAAACCATGTTCCTTGCGGGTTTGTGGACAAATTTTGTAGGCTCTTATGTCCTTGCATATTTCTTCATTGATTATCATGACATACTCAGGTTCTCTTGGCTAATTTTTGTAAAATATCATCAATAACACCAAACCCTAACTTAAAACAAAAAAGGGCATAAAATCACATAATCAAGCACTATAATCCCATAAAATCACCCCCAAACACTCATGAAATTCAATCCAAATGTGACATTCATCTGTTAGATAATGCAGCTTCTAATAGCTTTACCACCTCTTTCTAAACAACTTCTTTCATATAAGGTTTCAGTCTGTGTTACATTCCCCTAACAAGTTTAACATTGTCCTCTAAGTGAATTCTGTGCATCTAAATGGTTGGACTAATTCCTTTCAAATCAGTAACTAATACCCCTGAATAGTACCCTTACGTTCAGATAAGACACCAATCAATTCTTTCTTTTGATCACAAGACCAAAGAGAAGATACAACGACAATGGGGCTTTCTTTAGGGCCTATAAACACATACTTGGCCCAATTAAGGGAGGTTCAACTTAAGTTTAGATGGGGAGACAGCAAAGGGTGGCATAGTAGAACTTGTCAAAGGTGGGAGAGGTTCATAAGTGGACACCTAAGAGGAAGACTCCAGATAAGGAGTGGAGTTAAGAGTAGAATCCATCCTATATATTATGCCTCCTAAGTCAAACAACTCAAGTCCCCATAGGAAAGACAGGTTCCCAAGGGACCATTGCTTAGAATAGCAAGTAAAGCTTCTTCAATCATTTCACCAATCACATCAATGAAGAAGTATTCAGATTCACCTTTAAAAATAGGTTGTGAAGAATCTTCAAAAATGATAAGCCTAACCCTCATGTTCATAACTGAGACATCCCGCACTCTTGAGCTGCAGTTAAAGATGGCATTAGCTATGGCTAGGAAGGGACATCCTAAAATAAGAGGGATGTGCTTATAAGCATGACTAGGGTCCATGTCCAACACAACAAAATCATTAGGGAAGAAGCCTTTATCAATCTGAGCCAATACAACATCTGTCCACCCTCTAGGAGTCATTACTGACCTATCAGCAAGTTGACGGGTACAGTTAGAAGGTTCCAGTTCATCTAATACCAACTCTAAGTAAACATAATATGGTATCAAATTAATAGTAGAACCTAAATCCAAAAGTTCCCTTTTAATTTGTGATTATCAATATAACATGAAATGGTAGGGACGCTAGGATCTTTAAATTTAGATGGAGTGCTAGATTTCAAAATTGAGCTCACTTGTTCACTTAGAAGAACTTTTTTAAACATATCATCTTTAGATTTCCTTTTAAAAGTGCACATCTCTTTAGGGAACTTAGCATAAGTAGGGATCACTTTGATCGTTTCTAAAAAGGGAAGATTAATCTTAACTTACTTAAATGTCTCTGGAATGTCATTTGTTTGCTTATCTTTTTTAGAAAGGAATGATGCATCCAAACCTTGAGGGCAAGGAGCCTTTGGCCAACTGTTGGTTCAGACCAACAAGGGAAGGGGATGAGTTGTTTTCTTTCTTAATTTCAAGGTCACTCTTAATGATCTTAAGTCTTTCCTCTTTATCATGTTCCTTTTCGCTGACTTTGTTATCTACTTCTTTACCACTCCTAAGAACTATTAAAGTTCTCAATTGTTCAAATTGTTGGCACTTAAGGTTTAGTATGAGATGACTTGAAACTTTTTCTTCTTCTCTTTTACCTACAGTTATAACTAATTATCCAAGTTTTGTTTCTAATTTAGCTATAGAGTATGAGTGATAGTCAATAATATACATTTGAGACTCAATTTCTTAGACCCTAAAATCAACATTTTGCACAGCAGAAGTCAGGTTATCAAGAGCAAAACTTACCTTCTCTGTGTTGTAGCTCCAAGATGGAGCTTGATAAGACTTGATAAGAAGGAGGGGGAGCATACCTCTAGTTTTCTAAACCAAGAAGAGTAGGTCTGCTAGACTGGGCCTGAAGATTCTCAGCATTTTAAGACCTCTATGAAAAATTAAGATGATTCTCTAGCCTTGATTATAAGTGTTAGAATAAGGGTTATTAAATAGCGATAATCATTGGAAAGCATTCACTTTTCAGTTGCATAGTTAGACTTACCAATACAAGGACAACCAATAGAAGCATTCATGCGATTAGCACAAATTGCACACATATCTTGCATAAAGGAGTCATTAGACACTTTGCTTATGCACAACAATTGATAAAATTTCTTAAAATTTCTTGGTTAAATCAAAATTTCTTAGTTACTCTGATCAAATAAAGAACCAAACTAGAGAAATCATCCATAAACACATCCACGAAATTATTAATATAATTAGAAAATAGAGTCATCATGCATCTTTAAAATGTGGAAGGTCCATTACCCACCTAAAAGGCATTCTCCAATAGGTAAATATACCCCACAAGCATGTAAAGTCGTTTTCTCTTGGTCCTTATGATAGACAAGGAAGGGGGAAATGGTCCTTCCTTGTAACCGAATTCAGCTTTCTATAATCAATATATACCCTCTACCCTGTGGTGTATCTAGGAGGAATCTGTTCACAATTATTATCCTTCACCATAGTTATGCAAAACTTCTCAGGGACCACATGAATAGGACTGATCCATTGATTATCTCAAATAGGTTTGTGATAGGGCCGTAAGCACATACTGACATTGTAGAAAATCAAAGTTGTCTCCTACAAGGACTGGTTGATCTACTAGGCTTTATCCTCCTAAGATAGGCTAAGCAAACCAAAATTTGAGATTGGAACTAAGATAATCTATTATCTAATGTAATGGATAAATAATCAAGGAGTTTAATCTAATCCAGTAATTTTCCAACTCAAGTGGTAATGAATCACAGCTTCTTTAGATGGGTAATTCCAAAACCGATAATCGATTTATCAAGCCCCTCTTTCAAGGTGGAATGAAATTCTTAAATCTCCTCAACTACCATTTCTGGGTTTTTGATTAATCTAAGATCATCAAGAACACGATTATCAAATTTAGTGGTTTCTTAAATGGTGGGTCTTTATCAAGATCCCACAAACTGAAGCTGAATCTTAGTTTTCCAACATCTAGTTTCACCTTTCAGTTCTTCACCTTATGTCTAAATTAAGGAAGAATTTGATCAAGTTTCCTACTAGCAAATGAATTTCTAAGATTCAAAAGAATAAACCCAACATATCCAAAGCACTTTTAGATGAAAAAAGAATTGATTCATTTAAAACAATTCAACTCAATCCCAAGATTAATAATCCAAACATTAACATAAAAATGAATAATAACACAAAAGCATAAAAATCTAAAGGGAAAACAGAAGAGAAGGGAGAGGAATTACTTAGCTGATGCGTGCTTGTGCAGGTAGATGCAAACCCGACCCAAAATCCTTGCAAATCTTCACCTTTAACCTACTTTCAATTCTCTCTAATCTAAATCCTAACTAGATAGAATGGAATGGAATATGGTGATGGAATGGAATACGATCATGAATCGAGGATGAAAATAGGCCTTGTTATTTTGAATACTCTGTAGCGAAAACGTAAAAACCACTTGGAAGTCGAACAGCCGCGAGAAAACATGACAACCAAGGGAAATGGGGGACACTCTGGACCGTGGGCACCACCCCTGATAGACTGTGGTGGCCACTGGTTGCCTTCCGCTACTGATTCTATAAAATCTGGTCAGCTTGGGGTGACTGTGTATGCTATCCCGAGTTATCCATGATATAAATCTGGGTAAACTATGTCTCTTGTGGGTTTTGGTCAATTTTATGGGCTCTTATGTCCTTGATTAATTTTTCATTGATTTTCATGACATACTCAGGTTCTCTTAGATAATTTTTATAAAATATCATCAATAACACAAACCCGAGAGTAAAACAGAAATGGGCATAAAATCACATAATCAAGAGCTATAATCCGCTAAAATCACATCCAAACGGTCTGTGGCATCCGCCACAGGTAGATCGTGGTGCCCTCTAGTCACTTTTCTCTGGTGATTCTGGTCAACCTGAGTTAACTGTGTATGTTATCCCAGGTTATCCATAATATATACCCAGGTAAATCATATCTCTTGCGGGTTTTTAGTTAATTTCAGTGGGCTCTTACGTCCTTGCATAATTCTTCATTGATTTTCATGACAAACTCAGGTTCACTTAGCTAATTTTCGCAAAATATCATCAACAACACCAAACTCGAGCGTAAAACGGGAAAAGGAGTATAAATTATCACATAAAGCACATAATTCTCCTTAAAATGCAGCAAAATAACCCTAAAATGATGTATACGTTAAGCGCTTATCAGTTACTCTTAATGATCTTAAGTCTTTCTTGTTTATCATGTTCCTTTCCACTGACTTTATTATCTACTTCTTTACCACTCCTAAGAACCATTAAAGCTTTTAATTGTTCAAATTGTTGGCCTTTAAGGTTCAGTATGAGATGACTTGAAACTTTTTCTTCTTCTCTTTTACCTGCAGGTATTACTAGTTATCCAAGTTGGGTTTCTAATTTTGCTAGACATTATGAGTGATAGTCTACAATATGCATTTTAGACTCAATTTTTGAGGTCTCAGAATCAACATTTTACACAATATAAGTCAAGGTATCAAGAGCAAAAATTACATTGTCTATGTCATAGCTCCTAGATGGAGCTTGATGAGAAGGAAGGGGAGCATATCTCTAGTTTTGCAAATTAAGAGGGGTAGGTCTCCTAGACTGGGCTTGAAGATTCTTAACATTTTGAGACCTCTATAAAAAAATTAAGATGATTCCTCCAGCCAGGATTATAAGTGTTAGAATAAGGATTATTAAATAGCGAAAATCATCGAAAAACATTCACTTTTCAGTCACGCAGTTAGGCTTACCGATACAAGGACAACCAACATAAGCATTCATATAATTAGCACACATTGCACACATATCTTGCATAATGGAGACATTTGACACTTTGCTTATGGACAACAATTGATAAAATTTCCTAGTTAAATCAAAAAGTGAGGAGTTAGCTTATAAATGTGAATTTTTACTCATATGTTCAAATAATTCACAAGCTTCTTTAAGAGTCTTACACAAGAAACCACCACCACAAGATGCATAAATCATTTTCCTGTTGTGCTCATCTAAGCCAAAGTCAAAACTCTAGACAAGTTGCCACATTATGACCTCATGGTGAGGACAGCTTCGCAACAACTCTTTAAACATTTCCCAACTTTCATGCAGTTGTTCATTTTCATTTTGTGAGAAAGTAGTTATTGCATATCTTAAGGCAGTTATTTTACCAATAGAGAAAAACTTTTTCAAGAATTCGTTTTACATTTGATCCCAAGTTGATGGAACCCCACCTAGTAACGACCTTGACCATGAAATAACTAGTCCAAGTCGTCCAAAAACAAGGTCCCAAACCAAGAAGATGGCTCACCTTTGGCAAGGAATCTAAAACAGCACAAACGGGTTAACCGGTCAGCTTAAGCCCGGTTTTGTGCATCTGATTTCCTAAGCCATATGATGGCTTAAGGCCAATATTTTTACATTTCTGGAATCCTCAGGATGTTAGCTTTCAAGTCCAGGCATTGGTTTCAAATCATGCCACGAAGAGGATGGAGTATCAATGACATTTTCCCAACCGGTCAGAATCGGTCCAGTTCTGCGCGGTTAAAAGTTTAGGTGTGATTACCCTACTTAAACTTTGTTTAACCCTAATTTCTTGATTGGGGGGGTTTTTACACACCTTAAACTTTCCCCCCACGAGTAAAACCCAGATCATATCCCTTTTTGCTTGGGTTAAGCTTAGTCTGAAAACCGGGTGAAACAAACTGGCCCTAACCCGGTTGACGTCACAGCAGCACTTTACCTTCTCTAGAGGTTTTCCTTCTCTTCAGCTGAATGGGCACTCTCTTCTATGTTGGCACACGTCCAAGGCAACCTAGGGAAGGTCACAACCAATGAAAAAAGGGCTGCAAGAAGAATTGTCTCTTGATTCTCATTGGAAGACAAGGAAGGTGCTATCTTGCTTCCTATTGGCCAGCCGCAAAGGGGAGGTCACTTTTCGGCTGGGCACATGCCTTCCTTGCTGCATTTGAAGCTGAATGAGATTAAGGACAAGTTAATAATGTAGTAATCTTCATTTGTCTTGTTTTCCTTGATGCTTTAAGTGTATTTTGATTAGCATTAAGTATGTTTGTAACCGATTAACTCTAACCGTGGGAATTAGAGTTAATTAACACCTTTCCTCCCTAGGAGGGTAAGGTGAGGTGTCTTCTAACTTGCTTGCTGAGTAGGAAAGGTTGTAAGGCAAGCAACAAAAGGGAAGGCACGGCCATAATGAAGGGCACTTCAGATTTTGTTCAATGAAAACCGTAGAGAGCTTTTAAAGCTTCCTCACCAAATCCTTGCTTGCTTATCTTAGTTTAGGCCAAACTAAGTGGTGTTCAAGTGAGTCTTAACCTTGATTAAGTGGTGATTCTGTATCTTAATCAAGATTAAGGGCCCTAAACTCAAGGGTTGGTGGTGATTACTGTATCCAATCCAAGAGTTTAGCTTATTTCTCTCCTTTGCTTCCTACCGGGTCATTTTTGCTTAATTTTCCAAGGTATTCATCTCCCCCTACCGTGTTCTTCATTCCCCTTCCTTATTCCACTCTTTCTACTACCATTCACCCCCATTTCCTTCAATTCTACCTCACCAAAAAGCCAGAAAATCAGTTAGAATTAAAGAGCACTCAAGCCGGGCAAAACTAGCCTATCCTAGTTATTTCAGGCAGTGATTCAGCACGGTGTACCCGTGCCCACTAGCACGCCCGTGCCACTTCAGCCCGTGAACTACATTGAGTTTTGAGTCTTCTTTGGTGTAAGATTAGTGAGTGTGTTCATTCCCATTGACCTTTACATCATATTTGGTATCAGAGTTGAGTTTCATCTTTGGCCTGGTATTGAATCCACGCATCCAAACTCCCTTCTTTTCCATTTCTCAAACACGAACATGAGTACTAGTATGAGCATGGAAGAAAAGCTTGATGCCATTTTGAAGAATAATCATGAGATTACTTCTTCTAATCAAGAACTCAAGGCACAGAACGAGTACCTACGCAAGCAATTGGGTACTTTTCTCAAGCAAAAGCAAAAGCTCAATGAAGAACCATCCTATTTTGCTTCACAAGGCCGAGAGCAAGTGCTTAGTCACAACCTTGAATCCTCAAGTGATGAAGAGTCATTCAGAAGACCACGACAAGAGCCAAGAGGACAAGGTAACTCTAATGATTTTAGAGTTGAGATTCCAGAATATGAAGGCAAGCTTGATCCAGAAGACTTCTTGGACTGGTTGCACACTGTGGAGAGGGTATTCGAATACAAGGACGTTCCAGAAGAAAAGAAAGTCAAGTTGGTGGCATTAAGACTACGTAAGTATGCTTCCTTATGGTGGACCAACTTGTGTGCTAAAAGAGTTAGGGAACGTAAGACTAAAATCAGAACTTGGGAGAAAATGAAAACCAAGTTGAAGGCTAGATTCTTACCCCCCACGTCTGTTCAAGATTGTTATTCACAACTTCATAATCTGAATCAAGGTAATCTTAGTGTTGAAGAATACACTAGGGAATTTGAGAAGCTTGTGATTAAATGTGATTTGCAAGAACCAGAAGAGCAAACGATTGTAAGGTACTTGGGAGGACTTGATCCTAAGTACTCTAATGTTGTGGAATTACAAGCTTATACTACATTTGATGAGGTTTGCGTGCTTGCTCACAAGGTTGAGCAACAAAAGAAAGCTAAGCAAACGTTTAAGCCTCCACATCAAAAGCCTCCAATCCGGAACCAACCTTTTAACAAGGGGAGTTCCCAACCAGTTTCTAAGCCACAAAATCCTTTTCCTTTCAATCCACAAAGAACCCAAGCACCACAAAAGGCCCCAGCACCCCCAATTCGACCCAACCCCAATCCTATGAGCACAAGAAGGTGTTTCAAGTGCCAAGGACTAGGCCACATCGCTTCGGAGTGCCCAAACCGCAAGGTGATCACTTTGGCTGAATGGAGGGCCGTGGATGATCAAGAAAAGGAAGCTGAAAATGAAGGTGAAACTGAAGAAGAGCATGAAGAGAGTCAAGAAGGAGTTGAGGAGGAAGCTGATGAAGGAGAAATGTTAGTTTTGAGGAGAGTCTTGAACGGCCAAAAGAGCACCAAGGATGAACAAAGAGAAAACATATTCCACACTAGGTGCACGGTTCAAGGCAAGGTATGTTCGTTGATTATTGATGGTGGGAGCTGTGCAAACGTGGTGTCCCTTACCATGATTGAAAAGCTAGGTTTGCAAGCTACAGCCCATCCCCATCCATACAATATACAATGGTTGAATCAAAGCAAAGGACTTCAAGTCAATTCAAGGTGTCTCATTTCATTATCCATTGGTAAGAACTATCAAGACCAACTTTGGTGTGATGTTATACCTATGGATGCATGCCATGTATTGTTGGGAAGACCTTGGTTGTATGACCGAAGGGTGACCCATGATGGTTTCATGAATACATACTCCTTGTCTAAGGGAGGCAAGAAGATTACTTTAAAACCATTATCAGCATCCGAAATTCTCAAAAGCAAACCCACAAAAGGCCATGAACATTCTGGTTGTTTACTTACCATTAGTGAAGCTCTTTTAAAGGCTTCAAATCATGAATTCAAGGCTTTTAAGGAGTGGATCCTAACCATACAAGAAGAACCAGAATCCCCATTACCAACCCATCCATTTGCCAAATCACTCATCCAAACATTCTGTCACTTGTTTCCAGAAGAGATACCCTCGGGTTTACCGCCTAAACGGGATATCCAACACCATATTGACCTCATTCCTGGTTCAGTTCTTCCAAACAAGCCAGCTTACAGAATGAACCTAAAGGAAACCATGGAGATTCAACGGTAAGTAGAGGAATTGATGTCAAAAGGACTTGTGCGTGAGTCGTTAAGTCCCTGTGCCGTGCCTGCTTTGTTGGTGTCTAAGAAAGATGGCAGCCAACGCATGTGTGTCGACAGCAGAGCCATTAACAAAATCACAATCAAGTATAGGTATCCTATACCTAGGCTTGAAGATATATTGGATGAACTACATGGCTCTAAAGTCTTCTCTAAGATTGATCTTCGAAGTGGTTACTACCAGATCAGAATAAGAGAGGGAGATGAATGGAAGACTGCATTCAAGACTAATGGAGGTTTATATGAGTGGCTAGTTATGCCATTCGGTCTTTCCAAAACTCCTAGTACGTTCATGAGGTTGATGAATCAAGTATTCAAACCCTATATTGGCAAGTTCGTGGTGGTTTACTTCGATGACATTCTTATTTATTCCAAGGGCGAGCAAGAGCATCAACATCATCTCAGTCAGATTATGCATATCCTTGAGCGTGAGCAGCTATATGGTAACCTTAAGAAATGTACCTTTTTCACTCATGAGGTTACATTCTTAGGTTACATTGTTTCTAGTGAAGGCATTAAGGTTGATGAGGGAAAGATCGAGGCTATCCGCACTTGGCCTCAACCACAAAGCATACATGATGTTAGAAGTTTTCATGGTTTGGCTTCGTTCTACAGAAGGTTCATTCGAAACTTCAGCACCATCATGTCCCCTATAACCGAAGTGCTTAAGGGTTCATCATTCCAATGGAATCCTAAGGCACAAACCACCTTTGAAGAAGTTAAGAAGAAACTTACTCAAGCACCTGTTCTAGCATTGCTGTGCTTTGAGAAGATTTTTGAGATTGAATGCGATGCATTAGGAGTAGGAATTGGTGGAGTTTTAATTCAAGAAGGCAAGCCCTTGGCCTTCTTCAGTGAAAAACTATGCGACTCAAGAAGAAAGTACTCCATATATGACAAAGAATTCTATGCTATCATTCGGTGCCTAGAGCATTGGAGTCATTACTTAGTGGCTAGTGAGTTCATACTTCATTCAGATCACGAAGCATTGAAGTATATTCAAGGCCAGCACAAACTGAACTCACGTCATGCTAAGTGGGTTGAATTCCTACAATCTTTCCACTTCACTATCAAGCACAAATCAGGAAAGTTGAATCAAGGCGCAGATGCATTATCAAGGAGACATCTCCTTATGTTTCAGTTAGACGCCCTTATTCTGGGTTTCGAGCATCTTAAGAGTCTATATGCTGAAGATGAAGACCTTGGGCCTCTCTATGCTGCTTGTTTGAAGCATCCAAAGGGAGATTTCCTGATTCAAGAAGGTTATTTATTCAAGGGAGTGCGGTTGTGCATCCCAAAGTGTAGCACTCGTGAGCTTCTGATCAGAGAAGTTCATGGAGGTTCCTTGGCAGGTCATTTTGGAGAATCAAAGACCCTAACCATGTTAAGGGAACATTACTACTGGCCAGGGATGGAGAAGGATGTTCAGGACATCCTTAGGAGGTGTGGAACGTGCCAAGCAGCCAAGAGCCATACCCTACCTCACGGATTATACACCCCATTACCCGTACCGACTCTACCATGGGTGGACGTGAGTATGGACTTCATTTTGGGTCTACCTAAGACTCAAAGGGGAAAGGATTCAATCTTCGTGGTGGTAGATAGATTTTCGAAGATGGCACATTTCATTCCCTGCTGCAAAACCAATGATGCTACACACATTGCCGAGCTCTATTTTAAAGAGGTAACAAGGTTGCATGGTATTCCTAAGACCATTGTTTCAGATAGGGATACGAAGTTCCTCAGTCATTTCTGGATTACCCTATGGAAAAGGCTTGGTACTAAATTGTTGTTTAGTACTACCTGTCATCCCCAGACTGATGGCCAAACGAAAGTGACTAATCGGACCCTAGGAACTCTCCTAAGGGCTTTGATTAAAACAAATGCTAAGGCCTGGGATTTACTATTACCACATGCTGAGTTTGCATACAACAAGGCGCCTAGTAGAGCTACTGGTCTTTCACCATTCAAAGTGGTATATGGAATTGATCCATTGAGTCCAAATGACCTAACCCCACGGCCCCAAGACCAAAAGCCCCATGTTGATGCAACACAAAGAGTAAAAGAGATTCAAAAGCTCCATGAGTTGGTGAAGGCACGAATTGAGAAGACTAATGCAGCCTATGAAGCACACGCCAACAAGCATAGGAGAAAGATTGTCTTTCAACCAGGAGACCTGGTATGGATCCACTTGAGAAAGGAACGTTTTCCGTCCAAGAGGAAAAATAAACTCATGCCACGAGCCGAAGGTCCATTTGAGGTCTTAGAGAAGATCAACGACAATGCTTATAAGATTGATCTCCCTGGTGACTATGAGGTTTCAGCCACTTTTAATGTAGCTGATTTGAGCCCCTTCCATTCGGACATTTCCCCACCAGATTTGAGGGTTAAATCTCTTCAACAAGGGGAGGATGATGGAACCCCACCTAGTAACGACCTTGACCATGAAATAACTAGTCCAAGTCGTCCAAAAACAAGGTCCCAAACCAAGAAGATGGCTCACCTTTGGCAAGGAATCGAAAACAGCACAAACGGGTTAACCGGTCAGCTTAAGCCCGGTCTTGTGCATCTGATTTCCTAAGCCATATGATGGCTTAAGGCCAATATTTTTGTATTTCTAGAATCCTCAGGATGTTAGCTTTCAAGTCCAGGCATTGGTTTCAAATCATGCCACGAAGAGGATGGAGTATCAATGACATTTTCCCAACCGGTCAGAATCGGTCCAGTTCTGCGCGGTTAAAAGTTTAGGTGTGATTACCCTACTTAAACTTTGTTTAACCCTAATTTCTTGATTGGGGGGGTTTTTACACACCTTGAACTTTCCCCCCCACGAGTAAAACCCAGATCATATCCCTTTTTGCTTGGGTTAAACTTAGTCTGAAAACCGGGTGAAACAAACTGGCCCTAACCCGGTTGACGTCACAGCAGCACTTTACCTTCTCTAGAGGTTTTCCTTCTCTTCAGCTGAATGGGCACTCTCTTCTATGTTGGCACACGTCCAAGGCAACCTAGGGAAGGTCACAACCAATGAAAAAAGGGCTGCAAGAAGAATTGTCTCTTGATTCTCATTGGAAGACAAGGAAGGTGCTATCTTGCTTCCTATTGGCCAGCCGCAAAGGGGAGGTCACTTTTCGGCTGGGCACATGCCTTCCTTGCTGCATTTGAAGCTGAATGAGATTAAGGACAAGTTAATAATGTAGTAATCTTCATTTGTCTTGCTTTCCTTGATGCTTTAAGTGTATTTTGATTAGCATTAAGTATGTTTGTAACCGATTAACTCTAACCGTGGGAATTAGAGTTAATTAACACCTTTCCTCCCTAGGAGGGTAAGGTGAGGTGTCTTCTAACTTGCTTGCTGAGTAGGAAAGGTTGTAAGGCAAGCAACAAAAGGGAAGGCACGGCCATAATGAAGGGCACTTCAGATTTTGTTCAATGAAAACCGTAGAGAGCTTTTAAAGCTTCCTCACCAAATCCTTGCTTGCTTATCTTAGTTTAGGCCAAACTAAGTGGTGTTCAAGTGAGTCTTAACCTTGATTAAGTGGTGATTCTGTATCTTAATCAAGATTAAGGGCCCTAGACTCAAAGGTTGGTGGTGATTACTGTATCCAATCCAAGAGTTTAGCTTATTTCTCTCCTTTGCTTCCTACCGGGTCATTAGCAAGATTGTTTGCTTAATTTTCCAAGGTATTCATCTCCCCCTACCGTGTTCTTCATTCCCCTTCCTTATTCCACTCTTTCTACTACCATTCACCCCCATTTCCTTCAAGTCTACCTCACCAAAAAGCCAGAAAATCAGTTAGAATTGAAGAGCACTCAAACCGGGCAAAACTAGCCTATCCTAGTTATTTCAGGCAGTGATTCAGCACGGTGTACCCGTGCCCACTAGCACGCCCGTGCCACTTCAGCCCGTGAACTACATTGAGTTTTGAGTCTTCTTTGGTGTAAGGTTAGTGAGTGTGTTCATTCCCATTGACCTTTACATCACAAGTGGTGACGTTTGTCTTATTACCTAATGAAGCTTTAGCTTTATTTTCTAAAAAGAAAGGAACACTACAAAACTTCATGGATTTTTTTACAGAATTTTGGTGATTTTCTGATGAAAAAAGCAGTTCCTGACGAAAATTCCAACCGAAAATAACCCGTCGGGAAAACGTTTGTCGAAAAATCTATTTTGACAAAATTTTATGGAGGCCCGATGGATTCTCGCCCGAAGGAACACCCGTCGAACAGTATTCTGATGGGTTCTCCTTTTGGCGTCTAGCGAACATTTCCGATGGATAGTACAATGCCTTTCGAAGCAAATTTATGAGCTCTAAAATGATGATTCCAGGGCAGGAACCAACAATGGCAATCAAACTAAGATGGCTTTCGCCCATACTATAACTATAAGGCATTGTTTTGATGCATGCAAACTGGACATGCTAACGACCTATGAGTACTCTGACTGGATAACATTCCATAGGTGGGAAAATCATTGATTGTCCACGTTAATGCAGTGCACAATCTAAAAATTTTCCTACATGGAACATCAAATGTATCCACTCCAACGTACCGTAGCATGGTTAACTCATCAATTAAGGATTGTAAGTACACATTAACTTTATTCTTCGAATTTTTTGTACCTGGAATAACAGAACTTAAAAACATGTATGGAGTGGTCATACACATATTTGGAGCCAAGTTAGAAGGTGTAACAACAATTAGCTACACAGAGTACGATCTTCCAGATAGCGGAAATGATGTGAAACCATCAGCATATAAACTTAATCTCACATTCCGAGGCTCTGCTATAAAACTAGGGTACTTTTGGTCAAAATACTTCCAAGCTTCTCCATCTAATGGATGCCGGAGAATGCCTGATTCTTGGTGGTGCTTATGGTGTCATCTCATATAGGTAGCAATACTTTTCGAGGCATACAATCTTTGCAATCTTCGGATTAAAGGTGAGTAGTGCATTTTGGCATATAAAATCTCCTTATGTCCCCCTTGACTAGAGTTCTGTGGTATTCATCTTGCATGTCTACAGAATTTGCATGTAGACAGATTTTCATCATGTTTATAATAAAGCATGTAACCATTCGTATAATAATCAATTTCCAAACCATCCATACTTAACGCTCTCACTTTTCTCAGTAGTTGATGATAACTTTTTGGAATGCGAATTTGAGGAGGGCATATATCTTTTATCAAACCAATAACTTTGTTGAAACAACATTAAGACATGTTGTGCCTTGATTGTATACTAAGTACCTTCACTGACGTTTTAAGTTTAGTTATGTTACACCCTTCATACAAGGGTTGTTGTGCGAATTCAAGCACAGTGTAAAAGCATTAGGATTTATTTCATGAGAGCTACTCATGTGCATTTCATTCGCTTGGAAGGCAGCATGAAGCATGTTCTCCATATGATTATGATTAATGTAATTGTAATCATAATTCATAGATTGTGAACTAGTTGCACCCACTACTTCTGAATAATCATCCTCCCCATGGCTTGTCTAATACGAATAACCCTTAACAAGCCCCTTTTTATACGTCGATCAAAAGGCTTAATCAATGCCATCCACCTTTGATAAGAAGCCTGTAATAAAGATTTATTACAAGTAAAAGGAACATTGGCGTGGTGGTGATGGGTTTTGTGGTGTTTAATGGGAATCAAAATCAAGGTAAACCCTTTACCTTGTTCAGAAATGGTGAAGGTGTTTAGGATTCCATCTTCAACTCCTTTTTGACTACTCAAATCCCTTTTCAAAACTAGTATCTCTCCCTCATTAGCCTTTTCTTCAATCTCCTCCAATTCCTCCTTCGGTTCTTCCACCAATTGCATCTTCTTTTCCTCCTCTCTCACGGCTTTCCTTTCTTCCAAGGTAATGACCTTGCTGTTTAGGCAATCCGTGGCTAAGTGTCCAAGCCCTTGGCACTTGAGACACCTCCTAAGTTGTGGGGGGAATATCATTTGTGGGGTTGGTTTTTTTTATGGGGTGGAAGGGAATGAGCCCGTGGGCTTAATAGAGATACTTTCTTTCATGGGCGTGTAAGTGGATGGGCAAAAGGAACCCTTCGACTTACTACTCAATTTCTTCTAAGTTCTCACCTTCTCTTTTCCTTTCTTTTTTTCGCTCAAACTTATAATTATTCCACCACTGAAGTGCACAACCTCTCAATCTTGAAATAACCACTTTGAACTTCTATTGGTCATTAAGGATACAACAAGTGAAAACTCGTTCGACCTTAGATAACCAACCTGTGAACTCGTTCTTTTCGCCACGAAATTTTAGAATTGCAAAGCAAGCATATCCAATATCAATAAAAACTAGTTCTTTCTCCAAGCTCATTGAAGATGGCGTGAAGGATGAGGCCTAGGGTTCCTTGTGGGCTGATTTGAAATGTAAGTAGGCCGTTTGTGTTTGGATTTAATTTGGGAGCGTGGGGTTCAGGCAAGGATCTGAACTTACTCTGATACCAAATAGGATGTACTTGCTGAGGGTTCAAGCCAAAACTCAAATTAAGAGGGAAAGCTTAAAACCAAGAGATAATACAATCAATACAAAACCAAGGAAAGTAGGACGTAATATGCTGGTTGTGAGGTAGCAAACACGTGAGATAGGATGGGTTTTAGAATCAAGGGATTCTAAATGATAAAAGAAAAGAAGGAAACACCAAAGAACACCAAGGGGAATCACATGGGTTTGTGAGGTCCGAATGAACACCTTAAGCAATTCAAGTTATTTCAAAGGGTTTGGATACTCTAAACTCTTACATAGATACAGAAACACCACTAAGTTTCAGTTTAGGGCCCTTAACCTCAATTAGGATACAGAAACACCACCTAATTAAGAGTTAAGACTTACTTGATCACCAACTTAATCGGCCTAATTAAGGATAAGCCAGTTAAGTGTTTAAAGGAAACTCAAAGACATAAAGTCTTTACTCTTAATTCAAAGTTCAAGTATATCTTATACAATGAACAACTAAGGCTCTTATATAGCCTTCAAAATACACAAAAGGAGCTTTCTTCTAAGCTAGTAAAGTCATTAAGCTAACCTAAGCTAATTAGTACACGATTAGAGCTGAAACAAGTATAAGCTTAAAGTTTAAGCTATAAAATACAAGTTTGCCTTCTTAAAACCCTTTCCTAAGCATTAAGGAATCTTAATGACTCAATTTCCTCTCTAGGGAGGTAACCTCCTCACGGCAGCCACCTGGAAGAGCTGAGAAATGCAAAGTTACCGTGTGTTGCTTGAGTGGCCGGTTCATAGCTTGCAAAATGGAGGTTTCTTCTTGCTCCACGTGTCTCACTCCTATGTGGCTAGGTGGAAGCTTACCAAGCAGCTCAAAATGACCAAGTAGGCAAGCACACACCTCTAGCAAACCCATCTAGGAGGGAAAACCACCTAGCTAAGCAACCGAGTGTCTAGGTGCCTGTTTCTGCCCAATTTTGTTCTTCCTGGTTGACACCTTAGATGTTGAGTAATCTAAGCTTTCCTTGCATGGAAGGAAACCTTGAGATGTCTAGAATACCATCCTTTTTGAATCAATGCATTTGGACGTCATTTGCCCCTTGAAATAGGCTGAATATTCGAACCATGCAGAATCTAGTGCAAAACAGCATAGGACTGAAAATGAGCTTCGTTCACTAACCAATTGAACTCCAAATCTTGTAATTCCAATTGGACATGAAAGCTAAGATCTTATGGATTCCAAAAAGGTAAGAAGCCAAGACTTAAACCACCATTAAGCTTATCATATCACATAACCAATACCGTGTACATTCTCGTTGAACTGGGCAGTTTATATATCCTGGGTTTATTGGCTAATTTGAATAGGTACATGAAGTCCAAATGGGATGAAACTTGTTTTGGTGCAAAGCTGACTTCCTGAGCTTCAATCTCAATATAAAATATTGGACTTAATCCTCAAAGAGGCCTAAGTAATTCAGCTCTCAAAAATGGGTTGGCTGCTGGAATCAACCCGTGGCCTGCTGTTTTATTACTTAAACAAAATTTGGATGACTTATTCATCCTTTGGCCTTCAAAATATGATTACCTTTGCTGACTTGAGTTTCTAAATTAAGGGCTATGGAGAGATCTCCATCATTAATGGATAAAGCTGGAGCTGCTTATATATCTAGGTCGCCTAATGTTCTAAACCAAGTGAGTTCACATTCTATATGTGCAAAAATGTGGTCATCTCGTACAAAATCTTATGTTCGCCTATTTTTTAAAACACTATCATACCCGATTTTGGTTGTTTGTAGGTGACTCAGCAAAGACGAAGTTTTAACGGCAAAGAGAACATACAGATGCAAATAAAACAAAACAACCGCTCTATTTTTATTTTTTTGCATTTAGCTTCATGTTGTGCAACTTGGGTAAAGATGAAATTTACAATCATGACAGTTATAATTATGTTCTTATTAGCTATTTCATCTTGCACAATCCTATTATTATATGACTATTAGTTTTATTTAGCCAAATACACTTCACGGAGTTAACAAGTCCCGTACAAGTTAAGTCGACAAGAAACATATTGGCATGTCATGACCCCATAATCTTATAAATCACGTAAGTCCTTATTTTGTGCACATGAACATAACATTATAGTTTAATGTAAAAACCTTGCATAGTTAACTTTTCATTATTGAAGTTTCTCTTCAATTTGTAATTTTATATAGTCGGCTGTTCAAAACACATCTATAGGGGAAAATGCAAATACTTCTGGTTGCTTAAATCAATCAAACATCGCTCAAAGGTTGAATTTTGCCAAAAGAGAGCAGGTAAGACATTAAGTAATTTTCATTTGAGCAATTTAAAGAGCAAACTTGGAAGTGAAATACTTCTAGTGCCTATTATTTGAGCAATTTATATAATTTGATAATTATTTGATTATTATTTTCATTCAGCTGTGGATCTTAACTTAACTTCTAAGCCTTCACCACTTTCAAGAGAACTTATGTGCTCTAGGGTATTTAATCCATATGTAACAATGCAAGTATGCGTGTGTGTGTTTTTTTTTTTCCCCTAATATGATATTTGTTAAATTGGAATATATTATTCAACTCATTTGGCTGATCTTATTATTTGAAGGACAATTTTAGTCAGCGTAATCACTCATCATCTGAGAAGATGAATCATTTTCCTTGTAGCCTTACAAATTCTAAGAGCATTCGAGTTGAATTTGGAACTTATAATGATGATGTCACTCCAAATGATGAGATTTCTGGAGATGGTTGTCGGAGACTCGTAGGAACTGCATATAATCAACAAGCACAAAATCTGATCAATGGACAAAAAAGGAAGGAAGTAGATACTTCTAATTTTCAGCCAAGTATCAATTTGCCTAAAAAGCAAGCAAATAAGGCACTGCACAATCAAGTAAATAATTATTGAAAGATATTAAGGACTCTATACTTCCAGTGTATTTTTACTCGTGTGTGCATGGGGTTTTCTATATTTTTCTTGCTTCAAGTATCCTCACCAACTGATTTTATTTGAATGAATCTTAAGTGTGGTCATGCTGAGATAGAAAAGTTAGTCGATAATGTGATCGAGGAAAATCCGGGCACGGTGAGAAGTTTCAGGAATCCAAAACGAAGAGAGTTTGCTTATTGTTTTCTAGGCGGCATGGTGAAAAACTGCTTGCATATGCTTACATTTAAGGTTTAATTTGTCATTTACTATGGATTAACTAAGTCTAAAAATAAAACGCCACTTATTGTTGGCCTATATTGAGGGTAAAAAGAAGGTGGACAAGAATTTACTGAGTAAGATTCTTTACGAAAAGTTGTTAGCTACTCTTCAGCAACCTGGTAAGAGTGTGCTATTCATTTTCATTTAGGGTTTTGTTGTTAGTTAAACTCAGTTGTGGTTCTATTCTTGATTAAACTTAGTTGGATTCTATTATCGGTTGAACTCAGTCAGTTCTATCGTTGGTTCAATTCAATTCAGTTCTATTGTTGGTTGATTTAATGGTTTTATTGTTGGTTGAACTCAGTTGGGTTCTATTGTTTGTTTAACTCACTTGGGTTCTATTGTTGGTTGAACTCGGTGGGATTTTATTATCAGTTGCACTCAGTTGATTCTATTATTATTTGAATTCAATTGAGTTCTACTATTGGTTGAAATAGTGGTTTTAATGTTGGTTGAACTCAGTTGAGTTTTATTGTTGGTTTAACTCACTTGGGTTTTATTATTGGTTGAACTTGGTTGGATTATATTATCGATTGAACTTACTTAGTTGATGTTCTATTGTTAGTTGAACTCGGTTGTGGTTTTATTGTTGGTTGAATTCAGTTGGGTTTTATTGTTGGTTTAACTCACTTGGGTTCTATTATTGGTTGAACTTGGTTTGATTATATTATCAATTGAACTCATTTGGTTGAAGTTCTATTGTTGGTTGAACTCGGTTGTGGTTGTATTATTGGTTGAACTAGATTGTGGTTAATTCTATTGTTAGTTGAACTCACCTAGGTCCTATATATTGTTAGTTGAACTCGATTGTCATTCTATTCTTATAGGTTCAACTCTGTTGTGGTTCTATAATTGGTTGAACTCTATTACGCATCTTTAAACTTGATTTTGCTGAGTTTACATAATATATTTGGTTATCTTTTCTAAGAATTATTTTTTTGTGTATTTCAATTGTCTAACAGGTTGCATTTCTAGAGCTAAGATCTCTTAGTAAAGAAAACGAAGATAGAGATTTTTTTTATATATTCTACTCGGACCTTAGGCATGTTTTCAAAGTGTAATTTTAGGTAGTATAAATTATTCAATCATCTACCTACATAAAAAAAATAGCAGGATAGATTCAAAATATTACAAGAATATTGAGTTTTGATTACCTTAGTCTTGTTGATGTGTCCACAATTAATTTTTTTAAGGCACTAATAATGTGTAATTTATTTAGTTGATGTTTGATCTACTTTAATTTTGTTAATTTTATTCATTTATGTAGGATTATATGCGCTGGTAATTAGTATAAAACTTGTTAATTAAAAAAAGAACAATTGTATACAATTGTTCTATTTTTAACTTAATAAGTTTTATATTAATTACTAGCATTATTTTTTAAAAAACTAAAACAACACTATTAATACTTTTAAGTGTGCAAAAAATTATAACTTCTTACATATTCCAGAGTAGGCATAGTGTAAAATGACCGCACATAAATTGTGCGTAATTGTACTTACTCCGCATTTATAAGTGTGGAAAATATAGCTCTACTAGTATTTCCATTAAGTGTGGAGAACATTTCCACACACTTAATTTCCCCACATTTAGTCTAAGTGTGGTTAACTGCTAAATCTACACTTATTAGTGTGGTTATTAAGAAAATTAAATGTGGAGGGAAGCAACCCTTTTGTTAGTGAACCGTGATTCTAATATATTATACATTATAGTTTTTGATAGACAATAAATGAACTTATCTATGAATATTAACACAGTTTTCAAGCACACAAACATTTATAGGTAACAATGCCAAAAAAACCTGTTTCAATCGATGAAAAACAACGCCGAGATTATGACAGGAGCATGAATAGTAGGAATTTTTTCCGTTGAACATTATTTCTTTTTTTACCCATCTAAAGTGCACCATCAATTAAACCATAATTAACACCAAGTAAAAAAAATAAACATTCCCCTTAATCACAATTTATTTTTAAAATAAAAAATTTTAATAACATTTATTTCCCATCATCACTAATCACTTACAAACATTACAACTATTTCATTTATCCAAGTAAATATACTTTATGAATCAAATTAAAAATTAAACTATTTACTACATATTTTAATATTCACTAATGATACCAATAACTAATAATTAAATATATTTACCTAGCACTCTATATTTGCATATTCCAAAAATAAATTTCCACATTCACTTTTCACACATCAAAATATAACAATCTAAGTAAACGTACATACCACAAAAAATAAACTTAACATAACCATTTCATTTATCCAAATAAAAATACCTAACAAATCAAGCACAAATTAAACTATTTACTTCACGTTTTATCCAAATAAACATGCTTAAAAAAACAAAATACTATTTACCAAGTTAAAAAAAAATAAACATACATAACAAATCAAACCAAAAATTAAACATACTTAAAATAAATACTTAACATACTTACAAAAGATTCACATACATAACAAATCAAACAAAAAAAACATACTTAAGATAATTAACAACTCAAACAAAAAATAAACATACTCAACATACTTAAACTGCTTAATAAAATAAACATATTAAACATACTTAACATACTTTAACTACTTAAAAAAATTTTAAAAATTTTTAAAAATAAAGGTACTGAACATATTTTATTTCATTTATCCAAGTAAATGTACCTAACAAATCTAACGAAAAATTAACATACTTCAAATCCATAGTTTTTCACATCCATAATTTGCAAACAAAACATATTAAATACACCATACATATGTGCTACAAAATTATAACATTTATCCAAATTAATATAATTTCAAAACACAAAAATTTCAATAAACGCACTTAGCGCCCTTTAATTTGGCAACAGAAACATCCCAGCTAGCAGCGGCGAAAGAAGCACGACAGTGGCAGCAGGGCTCGGTGGCGATGGTTGATAGGCCCGCAAGCGCACGGTGGCATTGTAGCTAATCAAGGTAGATCCCACAGAGACTAGATGAACCAACTCGGCCATAATCCCTCAAGATATGCTAAGCAAATCAAAGTTTGATATTGAAACTAAAATAATCTAGTATCTAATTTGATGGATAAATATTCAAGGAATTATATAAAACTAGCAATCTCCCAATTTATGTATCAATCAAGCACTTTTTTCTCTAATGGTTGTTTTAATATCGATAATCAAATTATCACAACCCTCTTTCAAGGCAAAGTGAAATGCCTGTATCAAATCAATCATCAATTTTCATGGATTTCTCGATTAGTTTAGGTTTATTAGGCATACGATTATCAAATCAATGGTTACTCAATCCGTAATTCTCTTTCAAGAGATCACACAATCAAGTCGAATGCTAGGATTTCGATATTTGAGATTTCATGATTCAGGCCTTCATTCAATTACCCATAACATGCAAGGAAGTTATCAAGTTTCTCACAAGATAATAAACTTCTAGAATTTAATAAAACAATCCAACAATTCCGACAACACCAAATGATATCAACACAAGATCAAGAAACTAACAAATGTTTGCATAAATCCAAAATCAAAACAATAAAGATAATCAAATCTATAAAACATAAATCTAAATTTAGAGAAGAGAAGAGAAGAGAAGAGAAAAGAGATGCTCAGCCAAGATCGCGCTTGGACCACGGTGCAAACCTAGGATGGAATCCTTGCAAAATGCTCACTTCAATTCTATCTCTATCTTTCTCTCTTTCTATAATCTAATCTAATTCTAATCTAAAAAAGAAACTTGAAGAGAGGAAATGAAATGATAGGATGTGTGTTGAAATGAGGGTGAGAGCCCCCCTTTTATAGCAAAGCTGCTGGTAGTTGAACAGTCACGCGAATAAATCACATTAAAAACGGCATGGAAGTTAAAAAATCATGAGAAAACAATCAGCCTCGAGGAAAAGAGGTCCGCCATGGATCGTGGCCTTCACCCTGGGCAGGCCGTGGTGTCCACTGCCTCGACATTCTTTTATTCTGTCTCCCTTCCACAAGCATAGCGACTTAGGGGAATCCGTGGAGAGTCAAAATTATACTTATTTATGGGTCAAATCTGGGGTGAAAAGGTCCAAAACCTGCAAAACACAAAAATGAACCATACTCAAGCATAAAATGAAAAAAGGAGTATAAATTATAACATAAAGCACATAATTTTTCCTAAAAATATGGCAAAATGACCCTAAAATGATATACGCTTTAAGCACTTATCAAACTCCCTCATGCTTAAACCATTGCTTGTCCTCAAGCAAACATTGTAGAAAACCAACAAGGCGAGATACATCTAGGATTCAAAATGGAACAACCTCCTCAAAGTAGGCAAGCCATAGTATATCACAAGCAAGAATAGCAATCAACGGCAACCCTAAATAGTGCACAGAACATTTCAAAATTAGAAGGAGGAAAAGGTTTTCGAAAAAAATACATAACTACAAGCTCGATATCAAACTTGATCACCCCCAAAGAACCACAAAGTATATCATGAAAGCACATAAAATTGAGTAGAGCCAAATGGACCGGTAGAACCTCACTTTGGGAAAATATGAATCACTCCCACTCATGTGTTTGAAATATAGCATAAGTTTACTCAAGACTCATTCCAAAAATGCAATCTACCATGTGCTTGTAAAGACTCTCAAATTCTCCACCACTAAAATGCTATGTGTACAAGATGATCTAGAGGACTTTATATGGATTGTAATGTTAGCTAGAAGGATTAAGGGAAAGGAGTGGACAAATGCATTTGGATAATGTGGAGCTAAGTAGCCAAGTGACTAGGAAGTAACCAACAAAACACCAAGAAAGCTTGAAGTTCACCAACACTCAAATACAATGAACATACCCTAATGAACCATGTAGGAAATGAGTTGACAAAGAAGAAACACAAGCTTTTTACATGTCCAATGGCAATCATTTATCCATGATCTTTTTTTTTTGGGGCCTTTTTCCTTTTGGTTTTCTCTTCTTTTTTTTTTTTTTTGCTTTTTCTTCGCAACATAACTTTGTGGTCCTTTTTTTTCTTTTTCTTCAACATAACGTTTTCTCTTTTTTTTGGGAAATGAAACGAAAATTACAATTATTGAAAGACATAGGATCAGTAACTATCAACTTACAATCAAATATATAAACACACAACCCAAATAAGAGGGAACCAAAGCAAATGCTCAATATCATCAATCCCTCTACAAACCAACATACGAAAGCCACCTTAAAACTCAATTATCCGCAAAATCACCCACTACATAGATGAAGTGATGCTTCATAGACTTGGTTTAAAGGTAGGAATGTGTGTTTGGCCAAAGGCTAATATGAACGGATCACAACAAAGATGGATATAAGCTCAAAGGGACTAGTAAAGGGGAAAAACATGTAATACAAGGGTAGTCAAAGAAAGAAATGCCTCTATCATATCATCAGATATGCACATGTGAATGTGGCTTTGAAAAAGAATCTAGGCACGTTCTAGAGATGCAACATAAAAGAGTTATACACATGAAAGAAACGTGAGACTAAATATAATTATTAGTCCAAATAAGGCTCAAAATCTCTCAGGATATCTACCAAAGTCTCATTAAGCTCATAAAATGGCTCCATGTACCAACATTCAAGGCAAGGGTCAAAACAATAAATATTTACAAAACCTTCAAAAATTTAGCCCCAAAAGGGATTCCATGTCAAACGTTATTCAAGCTCATGAAAGCTATTATGCCTAGCAAAAGCATCAATGGAGGTTATCTCAAACTAATTCACACCATCTCTACATGCAATCCTAAAATGCAAATCTAAAAATCAGCTAAATGCAACATGCAAACAAAAAGAAACCTAAAACTATATGCTCTAACATGTATGCAAACTAATAACCAAAATGAAAAACATGAAGCTACTCTTCCCTCATGCTTAAATAAAGCATTATCATGCAAAGGAAAGAAAGTAAGAGAAGGAAAAGGAAAACAAAATATAACTATCTCACCAGGTTAGGTCCAGAGTGCACCTAAGGTATGCGGCCTCGTAATAATCGGGGCACATGGAGCATCAGCCACTCTATCACGATGACAAGACTCGGCCCTTTAAATCAGATGCTGTTAAAGCACGCAGGAGCTTGTCCAAGCATGGCAATAAGAGACCATGAAAATAATCACAGCAAAGAAAGTTAATGCTCTCTTAAACAAAGCAAAAGCCATAGAAAAATCAAAAAAGAAAGCAAAGAAAGTGTTCCACATAATTTTTCTAGGCACATCCACTAGGAATATGCAATATGGGTCAAGGGGAGGCATCAAACCCACTAAAGCAACCTAGGGACACAAAATTATTAGCATTTCCACCAAGCATATTGAACATGTTAACTTCATAGCCCAAATCAACATTAGCATCAAAAATCATAGGATTTTCAATGCACGTGTCAATAAAATACTTAGAGAAAGGAGAAGGTAATGGACAAATAGGTGAAACATAAAAATGATTATGGGGATTAGGGAGATCATTATTAGAACCAAGGCTAGTAGACTCCTTGTGCACAACATCACATGACCCCTCCAAAGCAGTCTTACCTAGATCACGCACATCATCAAAAGTATCTTTTGAATCAAAACATGCATCAGAAACATCAATCCTAGTATCAAACCCAAAAGGCTCATCCACCTCGTGCCTCGTGCACTGAGCTAAAGGGAAGGATGAATCAGGTAAGGTCAGGACAATATCAGTATTGTCTTGGGGTGATACAAAGTCAGGTTGATCATAGCATGCATAATAAGGATATGAATTAGTTTCATGGTCAGAAGAGCTACACAAATCACACCAAAAAAGAGCATAATAAGATCTACAATAGAATGTGCAAGGATCAGAAATTGAATATCTACAAACACGACTAGCCTTCTCAAACTCAAATGAATCCCAAGCAATCCACTGAAGCAAATACCATGCATCATCAACATTTTTACAATGAAAATCCCAATACTTTAAAAGAATATGAGTTTCACTATCCACACCCTCATTAACAATTTCCAAATTTCCCATTTACCTACACAATAATCACATTAAATAAGAAAAGCATTTAAATACTTAAAATACCTGCAAAACAATCCACACTCGAACCTATCGAGAAAAATAAAATGGTTAGTCAAACCTATCAAGAAAAACCTAATATTCAACACTAGTCACTGGTAATGGTGCCAAAAACTCGATAGGCCCACAAGCGCATCGTGGCGTTGTAGCTAATCAAGGTTAATCCCACAGAGAATAGGTGAAACTACTGGGTTATAATCCCTCAACATATGCTAAGCGCATTAAAGTTTGATACTGAAACTAAATTAATCTAGCATCTAATCTAATGGATAAATATTCAAGGAATTACACAAAACTAGCAATCCCCCAATTCATATATCAATGAAGCACTTTTTCCTCTAACGGTTGTTTTAAAGCCGATAATCGAATTATCACAACCCTTTTTCAAGGCGAAGTGAAATACCTAAATCAAATCAATCATCAATTTTCATGGATTTCTCAATTAGTTTAGGTTCATTAGGCACACGATTATCAAATCAATGGTTTCTCAATCCGTAATTCTCTTTCAAGACATCACACAATCAAGTCAAATCCTAGGATTCCGATATTTGAGATTTCACATTTCAATCCTTCATCCAATTACCCACAATATGCAAGAAAGTGATCAAGTTACTCACAAGGCAATAAACTTCTAGAATTCGATAAAACAATCCAACAATTCCGAAAGCACCAAATGATATCAACATAAGATCAAGAAACTAACAAATGTTTGCATAAATCCAAAATCAAAACAATAAAGATAATCAAATCTACGAAACATAAATCTAAATTTAGAGAATATAAGAGAAAAGGGATGCTCAGCCAAGATCGCGTTGAACCGTCGTGCAAACCAAGGATGGAATCTTTGTAAAATCTTCACTTCAACTCTATCTCTCTCTCTCTCTCTCTCTCTCTCTCCCCCCCTCTCTAATCTAATCTAATTCTAATCTAAAAATAAACTTGAAGGGAGGAAATGAAATGATGGAATGTGTGTTGAAATAAGGGTGAGAGCCCCCTTTTATAGCAAAGTTGCTAGTAGCCGAACAGTCACGCGAATAAATCACATTAAACACAGCTTGGAAGTTGAACAGCTATGAGAAAACAATCAGCCTCATGGAAAAGACATCCACCACGGACCGTGGCCTTCACCATGGGCAGACCATGGCGTCCACTGCCTCGGCATTGTTCTATTCTGTCTCCCTTCCACGAGCATAGCAACTTAGGAGTATCCATGGAGAGTCAAAATTATGCTCATTTATGGGTCAAATCTGGGGTAAAAAAGGTCCAAAATCTGTAAAACATATAAAAGAATCATACCCAAGCGTAAAACTGAAAAAGGAGTATAAATTATAATATAAAGTACATAATTTTTCCTAAGAATGTGGCAAAATGACCCCAAGATGATATATGCTTTGTGCACTTATCAATGGTGGTGGTGGCTAAGTTCACACCAAAAATAACAATTCAACCACCACCAAAATCACTAAGTAACTTAAAATTTTCAAATTTGCGTAACAAATTACTTGAAAATGAAGCACTTACTGCTGATAGGAGCCGCGGCGAACTCCAGCGACGGTCACCAGTGACACTGGCGTTGCCTCTTACTCTTAATCGCTCTTTCTCTCTCCTTGCTCAAAGTGACTCTTCTCTCACTCAAAGATCTTCAATTTGCTTGGCTCCCTCACTCGAAGGTCTTAAACGTAGATCTAAAATTTTTCTAGAAAATTGTGCTTGGTTTTTCGATGGAATTCCGTCTGAATTTAAAATTACAACGAAATTCCGTTGGAAAATTTATCAGAAAATCCGGCAGGTAGATCTCCTGATCTAACAACTGTCACAAAACTTAGAATCCATCAGACTTCATCTGATTCCCTGTCGGACTTTCCAACGGATATTAGTCCTCGTCCCTTTTTCCATCAAAGTTGGGCTATGTTTTTTTAGCGGAAAAAGATGCAAATGAAGAGCATCAATAGAGACATTATTTGGGAAGGCACTAGAACATATCTATAAAAATGCATGAACATGTTAGAAAGGATTTTCAAACCCTACTCCATAAAAGAACGAAACCATTTGGATAAGGAAATGATTAATCTCAAATGGTCTTCTAGCAACAGACATCCACGTACTCATAGGTGAATCATAAGTTGTAATAGCCCGACCCTAAATCATGTTTATTTATTTAATTAAGTTACGTTATTAATTTTTCACATTTATTTATCTCATTTAATCATCCCGGTAGGGAGAATTCATCTGGGGCTCCACTTTGCAATTCGGGTTTCATTTACCGAAAATAATTTTTCGGAGAAATTGATATTAGGCCTCGATAATTATAATTTAAAAGACTAAATTATTTTTCATGATATCATATTTAATTTCGAGCTTCGAAAAAGCAAATTTAATTAATTACACCCGGTTTGGCTTTTTTTTTCCCAACCCGAGCTCATTTAAGACCAATTTCGGCCCAACAAGTTTCTAATCCATTTGTTTAGCTAATCACCATCATTTGCTCCTTAGCAAAAGATATTTGTTTGAGGGATAATCTCAGCCAAGCATTCTTTAAGGGTTTTCATCCAAGTATTCTTTAGGGGTTTTGCAAGAGATAATCACAAGACTTTCTTCTTCTTCAAGGCTTTCTTCTTCTTCTTCTTCCCCCACCCCACAGCTGCCCCCCACTATTCTGGCCAGCCACCTTCTGCCGCCAGCCAGGCAGCCACCAACCACCAGTCCTGTCGCCTAACACCACAGCCACCACCCTCTCAACATCCACCACCTCTTCCATCTCTCCTTTAAGCTCAAAGCAAGGTAAAAACTCTAGCCTAATCTTGTTTAGTTTTGGATTTATGATGAATTTATTCATGGATCATGTTTTATTAATACAATTAAGTACTAGTTTGATATTTTATCTTGCTTAGTTAAGAATGGATTGAATAAGCTATGCGCAAAGATGAATCAACGCATGATCATGTAAGCTTTGTGTTCAAGGTTGATGAACTTTGAGGGTTGGTTTAATTTTGGTAATCTTTAGTATCATAAATTATTATGGTAATGTTGGTGTGGATTTGGAAGAGTTAAAGAGTGATTTTAGTGGGGGTTTACATCAAGAAAAGATTGCAATATGCGCTATTATGCTGTAAACAGACCCCAAAATAAGGGTGAGTTTACAAATAAACTGGTAATAATTGGCACAACCCAAATTCATGATTTTTGGTTTATTGATAGCTTGATGAGTTAGCTTTCAATAGGCTCTAAAATTACTTAATTTCAAATTGTGTGGATAAAGTTATGGCCAATTTACTAAAGACTGCGCAGAATACATGGAAATCGGGAGCATATTTGAATAGTGAACTTTACGAAAAAAACAAGTATTGATTGGCTTGTTGAAAATTTTTGATTTTTGGTGTGTGGATATATCAATGAGTTAGCTTTCACATGCTATTTGAATTGCCTTAATCCGAGTTCTGTGGAAAAAGTTATGGTCGTTTTGCTACAACTGCGCAGATTGAACGGAAATTGTGTCTGTATTCTACCCTAACTGTAGGGACCTTACTATGTGAATCATGCTTTGTGTCCTAAATACAAGTTTTAGTGGACATTATAATCTTTCCATATTGGGGCTTTGTATCATATTTGGAAATCGGGAGTGAAAGATACGGATTTTCTAATGCAGACCATCAAACGGTAATATGAGTGAATACAGAAATCGTGACATTTGAAAATATTTTCAGACGTTTCTATATAATTATGGGTATTGCAAGGAAATTACAAAGTGTAGTGAGTTCAACAAGTGTGATTATGTATAGAAGCTTACTTGGGTTGAAAACCAAGTTAAATGAGCTTGAAAATGAAATTTGGGAAGTGAGCAGAGTAACGACTAAAAATCAATGTCCATCGAACCAAGCTGGTGTTATTTGAGCTTTTATGAACCTCACAACACCTCTACTGACATTAAGCCTTCTATTATCCATTTCAAAAGCATTACATCTTTCATTATCCATTTCAGAAACATCAAAAACCCATATTTCATTTATTTCAATTAAAATCTTTTCATTATCAGCTCAATCATTCCAATGTGATCTATTTTGTTTCAATTTGTTGTATTTCAAGTTCAATAACAATAGCTGATTTATTTTTCAGATCACCTTGGTTCAACTTGCCTTATATTGAATTATTGAAATTGTAGAATCCTTTTTAATTAATCAATTTCCATTAAAGTTATAAACTATGTCAGTGAACATGGTATGCTAACTACGTTCATTTATAATGACATCTCTTAAACAGAAATGGGGCCTGGTCTATCATTTTCCTTTGTGTATACGTATTATCAAGTGAAATATCATTTTAAAGATTTTAGGTACGTCCATTACCTGTATCTTTAGAAATCACAATGTATTTATCAACGTTATCATGTTTTGGTAAGTACATCAATGAATCAGTTTACACAGTGATTTATCAGTTAATTAGTGACCCTGTCAGTTATCATCTATAGGGCATTTGCCCTTCAGTTGCCCGCGCGGCTTCAAGCCAGGTCCCCGACTTAGCAGGTGTACACCTATCCATAGATCGTAACAGTATCAAGGGATTCACTATCAGATAATAATTAGCAATGCAGCCTTATAATCATCTCATTCCCTATTTTGACCTTAAATAAATTGCAAAGCTGGCCCAATCAGTGTTTCAATGATCATTTAACAATTCAGGAATGCATATACTGAGCTTCGGCTCACAGTTTGAAATATTTTCCATGTTTTGTTTTAGGTAAATGCTCAGAGAATTGCCCTCATGCTAGCAAAGCAGCGAAAGAGAATAAGTTGAGCAAGGAAATCTATATGAATCAGCGGTGATACAGTATATGCATACTTTAAAGCTGTATTTTGAATTCTTTGATGTATGAGGATGTAGATTACATGGTGAATTATCTTACTATGGTTTATAAACCTTACATTGGTTAACACTTGATTATGAATGGATGATCATGTGTGAATGTGTATGGTTAAGGTTATGCTCAACTATATTATTCCAGGACACATACTTCAAGCATTGTCCTTTGGGACGGTGGTCACGCCCCTATCATTGGATTTATCAGATTTCAATTGAGTGATTTATTAACGAGAATATAAACAGTGGAACATGTTTAATTTCGGGTATTACAGATTTGGTATCAGAGCCAGGTTGAGATTTTCTTTATGGGATATAGAGTATGGAGTTAACATGCTGAGAAAGTTAGTTAGTGAGAATTATTATGATATCATTGGAGATTTGTGACAATAGTAATGTCTGCTTATCTCTCACGTATTCTACTCGTATATTCTTCTTTATCAGATGGATCCCTACAATATGTATATAGTTTGATCTCAAGCATCAGATTTGAGGGTGATTTTGAACAACAAGTTAAAGATGCTCCAATGCATTTAGGTATGTATGGCCATATGAGCCACCCATCTTAATAGCATGTCATTCTTTGGCTGAAATTATTTATTTTTGGGATGTAAACCCTTGTACTCTGGGCGTGTGGCCCGTAGAGTTTTGATCTCCGATGTGTAGCCGTTGAGCTTGATTTGATATCCTTTTATACTTCTATTCAATGCAGGGGATGTGATGCAAGGCTTTAAGCCTGAAAAATGGTCAATTTGCAGGCGAAACTCTGTCCATTTCACCCCGAAAATTTAAGAATCACTAACACTCCTAGCCCTAGGGTTAGAGGTTATCACAGATGTATCCTATGAAAGGCTCTTGAATCATTTTGAGGTTAAACGCATAGGGAAAACCAAGTATGGGTAGAATATACAAGTTCAATCAACTTGATAGTTTTAATCATTGTACAAGGACCGATTTTGAGGTAACCTTTGACCATGATCAACATCATTTTCGCAAGGGTTTTCTATCCTAACTTTAAGGTTAGGGAGATGTCATTCATATAAAACAAGTTTCAAGTGGATTAGAGGTCATTTGGTTATTCAAAACTATTAGACAAGTCAAAGTCTACAAATTGGGCAGAATCCTCATACATAAGGTATGCGTTTAGCCCACTTCTGGCCTATGCATTCCATCAAATAGGGATGTTTTAGTTAGTTTATGTCAAAGTACAAAAAGTAAGCTTTCCAATGACCCATATTGCAGCACATTTGGAGACCAGTGGTCAATGAAATTCAACCTAGAAGTCTGATGGTACAGACTGTTCAAGTCAGTGGGTACCTACAACTTTGAGCTTATATTTCCTCACATTACGGGTGTCATTTTGTGCATTTCTTAGGTCCAAGTGGCAATCACCTCAATATGCTTCATTGATTGCAGATATTTTCTTCTGTAACTCACGAATCTCATCTAAGTGAGCTATATGGGGTTTCTTGATGTAATATCCCCTGAATTGTTGGATTTTAGAGTGGCTTATTCTGTTATACATAAGTTTGAAACCATTGACTACCGACTATTCCATAGAAGAGAAACTAAGGTCACTTTAGAGAGACATTTTGCTTCAATCCATTGCAATTTAAGACTTGCTTAAATTGCCCAAACTCTTACAAGCAGTCCATTGACTCCACCTCCATTTATGAAGTAGACATTACTCTTAAAAATATTTCACTGCACCTTTTAGTAACATACTATCTGCTATTGTCCTTGTCGAAATATCAACTGTTGGATACTCCTCACTTTGACCAGGGGCTTCATCTTTTTGTCGTCATGGCATCTCCCCATCCAGTTGCATCATCATTCACTCTCATGTCATATCTTCATCACTTCTGATAACTTTTTTCCTATTTTTAAGAGCCCAATTGCTGCTATAGCTTGATTATGATTGGGTTGCACCTTTGTCAATAAATGATAATTTTACAGTACGCCTGAATAGAAGGTAGATCTTAACTACACTTTATACAGGGGTTGATTGTTGTTTAACTTGTGGAATCCATTGCTAAGGGAAATGTGATGTGCATACCTTTTTAGCTGATTCAATCTTAGTTTCCTACAGTAGATCACTTGCATAAAGCTTAAGTTTGTTAATCACAATCTTTGCCATGCAATTGGATTACGTCAGTGAGAAATTTCGATGGGTTGCTGCCCATTGGAAAAATGTCTTCAACTGATTCATACTAAAGAACTATAGAGTAAAAGTATGATCCAGTGAAACCTTAAGAATGGATTCGAGGAGTGGAGAAAGTTTTCACTGTAACAGAGGTTCTAGGGGATAAAAGGGTGAACATTAGAACATTTTATTTAACTAGTGAAAACGATATTGGTGGAACATTGTTAAGAACATACTCTTAGGTTTTGGTTTCACTTGGAGCAGATTTGTGGAAGAATTAACCACAGCACACCTAAGTGCCTAGTGGGAGCTAACAAGTGTATGTGGTGCGGTAGCCCAGAGCGCCTCATTGTTGCATGTTCCTAAAGACTGAAGGCTGTAGACAAGGGCTCCCACCTCCAAGGCCTGTAGCTGTGGGAAGGTCATAGGTGTTGAGCAAGAAGGACACTACCACCTCTGGTGCGGTAGTTACTGGAACTCTCCTTTAATTTTGAAACCATTTTATGTATTGATTGCTTCAGTTGCCACTCATTCATTTATATTCACACGATCTATCATGCAAGTGAATCTTGAGAATAAGGAGGCGTAAATCAATTGTGGACTCAAGTTATCCAATGACTCCAGAATTGAATGTTCTGCACCTCATAAATTTGTTTCAATTACTATTGGTGGGATAGTTTTTCCTGGAGTTCTAATTTTATTTGACTCATCAGATTTTGATATCATTTCGGAAATGAGCTGGTTGTGTACTTATGGGGTCAAGATAGAACGTGATTGCCCTAAGGTTATTTCAAGAGATGAACAAGGGAGAGAAATATGTTTCACGGGCAAAGAAATGAAAAATCTTGTCCTTTAAATTCTGTTATGAAAACCAATGAACTCTTATGTCAAAGATATATTATGTATTGGTGTTATGCTAGTAACATTCAACCAAAGGAAGAAAAAGCAAAAGATATCCCTATAGCTTGTGAATTTAGAGATGTTTTCCTAAAAAGTTACCAGAACTGCTCTGTAAAGAGAAATTGATGTTGAGATTAAATTAATCCCTGGTGCCTAATTTATCTCAAAAATCTCATATCTTATGGCCCCAATTGAGCTTAAAGAACTGAAGTGTCAGTTAGAGGAGTTATCACTAAAGAGATTTATCAAACCATCCAAGTGTGCCATCATAGGATGCCTAGTTCTATTTGTAAAGAAGAAGAATGAAACTTGGAGGTTATGTATTGATTACAGAGAGCTGAACAAGATTACCATCAAAAACACATACCCATTGCCCCAAATAGATGACTTATTTGATCAACTGCAGGGAGCAGGAGTCTTTTCTAAGATCGATTTGAGGTTAGGGTACCATCAACTTAGGATTATACCTAAAGACATTCCCAAAACCACACTAAGGACCATGTTTGGGTCACTATGAATTCACTGTGATGCCTTTGGCCTAATCAATGGCCCTACGGCCTTTATAGATCTTATGAATAGAGTTTCATACCCTATTTAGATAAGTTTGTGGTGGTGTTTATAAAAGATATCTTGAAATACTCTAAGGACAGAGATGAGCATCCTGTTCATTTGTGGATAGCGTTGTAGACCTTAAGGGAACATCAATTATATAGCAAATACAAGGAGCATGAGTACTGGTTAGAAGCAATGGTATTTTTGGAACATATGGTTCCAAAGGATGAGAGTTCCAAAGGATGAGATTAAGGTCAATTTGCAAAAGGCGAAAGCAGTTACAAGGTGCCGAAGATCCACCAATGCACTGAGACTAGACATAGTTTAAGTTTAGCAGGGAATTATCGAGTTCAGAAAGGATTTATCAAATATTATGTTCCCTGACCAATTTGTTGAAGCAGGCTACAAAGTTAGCAAGAAGATATAGTGGTACCTTATCCTTCCTAACAGTTCAAGTCTTATGGGCGGTACCTTACCCATAATCCAGGTGCACTGAGAATTTAAAAATATTACTTGTAAGGTGTACCTTGTGCAATCTATACTGACCATCAGAGTCTAAAGCATATCTTCACTTAGAAGAAGCTTAATCTACATGAAACATTAGTTGTGGCAGATCCAATGTCAACCAAGAAAGGAAAATGTTGGGCAGATGCTCTGAACAGGAAGGCACAACATACCTTAAACGCTGTAGTAAATACTCAACTGAATCTCTTGGGAGAGCTTGAGGACTCTGACATTCAATTAGCGTTGCACAGGAACGCGAATGTTCAATTACCGGCACTAATTTTACAGCCCTCCCTAACGGAGGAAATTAGAGTGAATTAGGATAGTGATCCTGAGCTCCAAAGAATAAAGCAAAATCCTGAGAAAGGGATTCAATTTCAATAAACTTTGCATGGGATTCTCTCAGATATAGTCTCTAATAGAAATCAGAGGTTTCAAGCCTATTTTGGCAAACACTTTAAAGAGCCTTTGGAACTAGATTGAACTTTAGTAGTTCTTATCATCCTGAAATGGATGGGAAAGCATCTGAAAATATCCACCACCTTTTGCCGCCAGCCAGGCAGCCACCAACCACCAGTCCTGCCGCCCAACACCACAGCCACCACCCTCTCAACATCCACCACCTCTTCTATATCTCCTTTAAGCTCAAAGAAAGGTAAAAACTCCAGCCTAATCTTGTTTAGTTTTAGATTTATGATGAATTTATTCATGGATCATGTTTTATTAATACAATTAAGTGCTAGTTTGATATTTTATCTTGCTTAGTTTAGAGTGGATTGAATAAGCTATGCGCAAAGATGAATCAACGTATGATCATGTAAGCTTTGTGTTCAAGGTTGATGAACTTTGAGGGTTGGTTTAATTTTGGTAATCTTTAGTATCATAAATGATTATGATAATGTTGGTGTGGATATGGATGAGTTAAAGAGTGAATTTAGTGGGGGTTTATGTCAAGAAAAGATTGCAATATGGGCTGTTATGCTATAAACAGATCCCAAAACAGGAGTGCGTTTGCGAATAAACTGGTAATAATTGGCACAACCCAAATTCTTGATTTTTGGTTTAATGATATTTTGATGAGTTAGCTTTCAATAGGCTCTGAAATTACTCAATTTCGATTGTGTGGATAAAGTTATGGCCAATTTGCTAAAGATTGTGCAGAATACATCGAAACTAGGAGCATATTTGAACAGTGGACTTTACGGAAAAAACAGGTATTGATTGGCTCGTTGAGAATTTGTATTTTTGGTGTGTGGATATATCAATGAGTTAGCTTTCACATGCTTTTTGAATCGCCTTAATCCAAGTTCTGTGGAAAAAGTTATGGTCGTTTTGCTACGACTATGCAGATTGAACTGAAATTGTGCACGTCTGTGTTCTACCCTAATTTTAAGGACCTTACTATGTGAATCATGCTTTGCATCCTAAATAAAAGTTTTCTTGGACATTATGAGCTTTTCATAGTGGGGTTTTACATCTTATTTGGAAGTCGGGAGTGAAAGATATAGATTTTCTAATGCAGACCATCAAACAGTAATATGAGTGAATATAGAAATCATAATATTTAGAAATATTTGTAGAAGTTTCCATATAATTCTGGGTATTGCAAGAAAATTACAAGGTGTAGTGAGTTCAACAAGTGTGATTATGTATAGAAGCTTACTTGGGTTGAAAACCAAGTTAAATGAGCATGAGAATGAAATTTGGGAAGTGGGCAGTGTAATGACTAAAAATCAGTGTCCATCGAACCAAGCTGGTGTTATTTGAGCTTTTATGAACCTCACAACACCTCTCCTGACATTAAGCCTTCTATTATCCATTTCAGAAGCATTACATCTTCTATTATCCATTTCAGAAACATCAAAAACCTATATTTCGTTTATTTCAATTAAAATCTTTTCATTATCAGCTCAATCATTCCAATGTGATCTATTTTGTTTCAATTTATTGTGTCTCAAGTTCAATAGCCCTAACTCATTTATTTTTCATATCATCTTGGTTTAACTTGTCTTATACTAAATGATTGGAATTGTAGAATCCTTTTTAATTAATCAATTTCCATTAAAGTTATAAATTATGTCAGTGAACATGGTATACTAACTACGTTTATCTATAATGACATCTCTTAAACAGAAATGGGGCCTAGTATATCATTTTTCTTTGTGTATACGTATTATCAAGTGAAATATCATTTTAAAGACTTCAGGTACGTCCATTGCCTGCATCTTTAGAAATTACAGTGTATTTATCAACGTTATCATGTTTTGGTACGCACATCAATGAATCAGTTTACACAGTGATTTATCAGTTAATTACTGAGCCCGTTAGTTATCATGTATAAGGCATTCACCCTTCAGTTACCTGCGCGGCTTCAGGCCAGGTCCCCGATCAGCTTGGCTGGTGTACACCTATCCATAGATGGTAACAGTATCAAGGGGTTCACTATCAGATAATAATTAGCAATGCAGCCTTATATTCATCTCATTCCCTGTTTTGACCTTAAATGAATTGCAAAGTGGGCCCAATCAGTGTTTCAATGATCATTTAACAATTCAGGAATGCATGTACTGAGCTTCGGCCCACAGTTCAAAATGTTTTTCATGTTTTGTTTTAGGTTGCTTAGAGAATTGCCCTCATGCTAGCAAAGCAGCGGAAGAGAATAAGTTGAGTGAGGAAATCTGTATGAATCAGCGGTGACACAGTATATGCATACTTTAAAGCTGTATTTTGAATTCTTCAGTGTATGAGAATGTAGATTACATGGTGAATTATCTTACTATGGTTTATAAATCTTACATTGGTTAACACTTGATTATGAATGGATGATCATGTGTAAATATGTATGGTTGAGGCTATGTTTAACTATATTATTCCATGACACATACTTCAAGCTCTGTCTTTTGGGACGGTAGTGACGCCCTTATCATTGAATTTATCAGATTTCAACTGAGTGATTTATTAAGGAGAATATAAACAGTGGAACATGTTTAATTTGGGGCGTTACATAAGTGGTGGGAGTGAAATGCTACTGAAATTGCTTAGGTGGGTTTGTTCTTATCCATCTTTTTCTTAGATTCACATTTCCTACTAAGAGAATGTTCAATTTTAGGATTATATTGTTAAGACATCAAAATTAAGAATGTCTACAATGTATATAACCCATAAACAATCAAGAGAATAGTATGAAATCGCCATTATAATGACCACGAAGAAAAGAAAAATAAATAGATAAATAAATAAATAAAAGAAAATAAAAGAAAGAACCAAGGCTAATAAATAAAAAATAAAAAATAAGATAAAAGAGAGTAAATCAATAAGGGAGGGAGTTTGAACAAAACTAAAGGAAAATAACTAAAATAAAAAAATAAAATAAAATAATAGAAATAAAGTAGTGAGATTAGAGGGGAGTGGGGAATAAAATAAAATAAGTTGAAAATATTGAACAATAATTTTAAAAAATAAGAGTATGGGGTTTGAGAAGTAGAGGGGAAGAATAATATATAAATAAAATGAATAAAATGAAAAGAATATTAAAAATCACTAATCGTTCCCCGCCAACAGCGTCAAGAACTTTGTATGTATTTTGGATTTAATTTTGAAGCCCCTTTTTACTTGCAAAGGCACAGTACAAATTGTATACTAGCGAGTATAGGGTGTCAATCTCAATATGAATAATGGCAATTTAAAAATTTTTTTTTTAATAAAAAGAATAATTCAAGGGAGGAGTGTAATTATCAAAGAAGGAAAAGCAAAGCATATGAGTTAAGAAAATAGAGACAAATCAAATTAGAGAAAGATTTAGAACTTTTTGATTTCACAAATACACAAATATTGAATTACTAATTCAAACAGGGGGTTCAATTAGTCTCTTATTCAACCTAAGCTGCAAGGATTAGGCTATGAATTAGGACGATGAACTATAATTATCAAATGATATTTTTATCTAGTAGTTAGTGTGAATTATTCTTTTTAGACATAACTCATCTAATTTCTAACATAAAATATATTCAACTTTAACAATTATAAATTTAAGCACAATTGAATAACAACATATTAGCCTACAAGGTCCAATATGTAATTGAGATAGAAAATTAAACTATTGAAATCAACATGAACACATAATGGCAATAATATGCATAAATAGATCACGATCAAACATAAACTCATCCAATACATAAATAGTTTTAAAGCCCCTAAAATTAATTACTAGAAACAACATTATTAATCAAGGATCCATCTTAATCCTAGATGAGTATTCTAGCTATCTATAGTTAGTGAAAACACCATTGAAATTGATCTAGCTATGCCCCCAATTATTGGTATATTTCCCTTCCCTTGTCCAAATCTTGTTACCTAATTACACTAAATAATATAATTAAGCACAGCCTCTCCAATCCAGTTCACAAATGAGGAGAGAAAGAAAAGAAAAAAACAAATAATGAAACTTATTTTCTTCGAATCTTCTCAACCCAAGTGGCTATCTTACAAAGTCTTTCTAAACAAATTGAAAGATAGAAGATGAGAGAAGAGAGGAACGTTTGGATGAGTGGATGTCTTACACTAACCTTAACCCCTTTCTATAGTGAAAATTCAGCCTCTCTTGGTGCCCAAAAATCAATGAAAAAAACTAATTTCAACTAATTCATTAGTTGTTACATTTTTTAGTTGCATGAGAAAATGTTATTCTTGAGGTAAAAATTAATCTTGAGTAATTAACTTTAACTAGGATATCTTCAACTTACTCCTAATAATTTTCAGCATAGCTGCTGGTTGCTTGCACGAAACTGGGTCCCCCCATCCATGATGAAGTGAATGGAGAGGAAAAGGGACCTACGACGGGCTAGGAGTGGATTAGGAAAGTTAGATCACGACTAACAAGCTTGTGTGAGGAAGAGAAGGAGCAAAGTAGGAAAAATGAGGGGATTGGCATGCTCATCTGCACTACATGAGCATGAGCAGGCCCACACGGAGGGAGTGATGGAGCTTGGAGGTAGGGCCAGCTGAACGGAACTTGGGGATCGACGGCGGACTTCACAGAACTAGCCCACTATAGAATGGCTTAACTGGGAGAGTTTAATGAGCAAGAGAGGGAGTGAGGTGGGTCGCTAAGCCATGCCTCGCCAAACTAGAATAGGCCCACTGTGAGAGGTGAAGTGAGGAAGAGTGAGGGAGCTCTAGAGGGACACCAGCCAGCTGTATCACGAAACCGAGCTGCTCCTGCACTGGTTAAGGCCCACATGATTAATGTGTGTAAGAAGCGGTGAGGTAGGGGACTGCTTGGAGCTGGGTCATGTTTTTGAGCTTGGACAGAGCCGTATTGATCAACTTTATGTCCAAATTTATTTATTTAATTGTCACCTGAAAATCATATGAATTGAGCATTATGTTTTCATAAAAATATATTTCAAAGGCTTCAAGTCGGCAAAATAAGGGGTAGAATTACACATAAAATATGAATTGTCAATAGGAACGAGGTTTCATAGTAGAATGGGTTGGAGAAGTTACGGGTGATATATTATCACTAATAGGTTTAGCTATTAGAGATTTGAAATAAATCGTTGAAGACTTTTCATTTGAGGTACTATACCTATGAGGTTTATAATTGAATAATCAAGGAGACATGGAATGTGTAGAGTGTGGAAGTTCTTAATAAATTTAAGAAGATGATTTTCTTTAGCATTGAATTGAATCTGATGAAAAGTTTTGCCATCTTATTCTTCTATAATTTGTTGAAAATTCTCTTGAGTAATATTTCTAGGGGGTCTATTATTTTGAATAATAAATTCTCTAGGTATAGTAATTTCATTCCTTTTTAATAATTTTAGTGTAAAACTAGAAATATTATCCATTTTAGCTTTTAATAAAATTATTTCAATCTTCTGTATTGGAATTTTCCTGTTTGAAAAGTTAATTGAACAACTTAGTTCCCTACCATTCACACTTTTACTGTTACTACTACTAATACAACCAAGACATAGAAGATCATTGATCCAAGATGCCATCAGCTAAGAATGCATAGTAAAATAGAAATCATGCATGCTATGTTGGGATCACAGGTACCACCCTCACTAGGACCACTTAATTACATACTGAAATTTTTTTCTTGAATTAGCATATACTTATCACTATTCATTATAAGCGTTTTAATTTGTTTGAATATAAATGATGTTTGAAGTAACATTGAACCTTTTTAATAGAGTGGACTAATAAATCTGAAAGAGATAGTTTTTCGCAGTATATTAGTATGAATCCAACATCAATTTGTTTGAAATGGATAAATTTGGGTGATGAATGGGGTCCAATAATAACTTTTTGACCTATATCTCTAACTGGAGTAAATGAATTTTTGAAAGAATATCCCTAACTGCGAATATAAGCATTTGATAATTTGTATTTAATTTGTAATGTGGTTCCATTAGTGCTATGAAGTCATTCTTTACCCTTTTCATAATACTAAAGTGAAATTATTTCTTCTTTAGTGTATTTTTCAATATTAAGGAGCTCTATAGCACTCAATTCAAAACTATTAGTTATTTTTATAATAATGTATATATGCCATTTTCGAAAATAAATATGATTTATAGTAGATAATATTGTTGATTTGTGGGTTGTTCTTAAGATAATGAAATGTTTTCTTGTTGTTTAGGGGAAGAGGAAGAAGGTCTATTTTCTATTAATGTTAGACTTGCTAGTATTTCAGGATCCTTAGTTTGAAGAGAACATTTGTAATTCTTTTACTTGTTCTTTTAAGATATTAATTTATATTTTTAAATGTTGAGTATCTTCCATTCTAATATATTTGTTGTTTTGAATTTGTTAAACGATTTTCTTAAACTTATAGTTGGTAGGGGAGATATTGAATCTTTTTTTAATTATAGTTCTGTGTTTCGTGAAATAATCTCCCTTTAATTCGGCATGTTGAAATTTGTCGATTAAGTCAACTAAAATTCTTTTTCATTTTTATTGGATGTTAACGTATTCATATAATTATTATAACATAACCTTGAAGATTCCTTTTTTGAGTACTCATAATCTGAATCTTATTCCTTTTGATGTATAACATCTTCATCCCTGTATGATGATGAATTTTCTGATTCAACATCAGTATCTTTGAGTGCAACTAATGATATTATATTTTTTTGAATAACTGATCATCTGCATATATTTTAGTAACCTTTTTTTTTGAACTTTGTAATTATTAGCTTTGTGACCTAATTTTCCACATTTGTAACATGTTATTGAATGGAGTCTTTTTAATAGTTGTCTTTTTGAAATATGGTTTTTTATATTTAGTTTGAGTCTTATATGTTTTTCCCTTTATAGCTTGTGCCTTTTTACATTTTTTGACAAAAGGAGCTTCTTTCTTTTGGAAGACAAAAAGGCTTTGCAAAAGGATCCTAATGCTTTTCTTTTTGCAATTGCTTGCAACTTTAATTCAGTACATAATAAAATTCCTTCTTTTTAATGAAACCAAATGGTTAACCAAAAGTGGTCTCATCAAATGGGATTGTACCTTTTCTAACAATTTCTCTGAGCTTATTGAATATTCTTTAAGAAAATAGTATGGCCAATCTTGATATGGATTTTCCATATCACAAGGTTTCACAGTATAATTGAATGATCTAGGAGATATAAAATAAGTAAGGTGTAGATATTCTTCTTGATAAACTGAAATAGATAATTTTCTATCACTGAATTGAATCTGATAAATATTTTACTATCTCGCACTTCTCCAATTCATTGAATATGCTTTTAAGCAATTTTACTAGGTGATGTAGTCATACTAGGAAGAAGAGGGAATGAAAGGACAGCTCAAGGGTTTAGTGAGAACAAGGGGAAATGGCATGGGAAGAGAAGGCAAATGGCATGGAGAAAAGAAGAGAAAGCGTACCTTGAACAAGTTTCAATGGCTTGAAAACTGAAAGATCAATACAACTAAAACGTCTCTTAGATATAGATTTCACCGCTAAGAACTATTTTAGTGCCCTTAATCTAAGATTAAGATATAGACTTCACCACCTAATCAAGATCAAGACTCACTTGAACACCACTCTAATTGACCGAATTAGAGATAAGCAAGTAGAGAATTTAAAGTAACACACAGAGGAGTTTATAACTCAACTTCTGATTTCAATTTCTCAACACTGAGTTACAAAATGAATGCCAAACTACTTATAATGGCATGCCTGAAGGCTCTCCTTAGTCATTAGGCAACGATTAAAAGATCACTTAATGTTATGGAAGCTCACTAAATACATTTACATAGCTAAGTGCACGATTTAGTACAAAATCAAATTAAAAAAAGTACTAATGAGTATACTAGCTTCAAAATAATTAACTTACTAATCCTTGATGATCTTAGGCAGCAAGAGTCATCTTTCCTCCCTGGGAGGGTAATCACACCCGGCTGCCACCTCAAAAGAAGAAGCGTAATGCATGCTTGCCACCTCCTGCTTGAGTGCCCGAATGTAAACTTGCAAAGTGGCACAATCATCCTTTTCCACATGGCTTTCTCTCCATTTGTGAGTCACATGGTGACTAAGCTCAAGGTGCCATCCAACCTAGCACACCTTGGTGGAAGAAACCCACCTAGGAGGTAAAACGCCTTTGCTAAGCAAGCTGCTGTGGGAAAGCCGTGTGGGCCGTGTCTTCATGCAGCAAGTGACACTCCATTTTGGTGACTAATCCCTTGTTTTCTTCAGGTGCCTCAAGATGTCTAAAAACCTCCCTTTTTTGAAAATCATGATTTGGACATCATTAAGTACCTTAATCTCCAAGATCTTTTTAATCATGCAAATTCAGATGCCTACTGGGTAGCTTTGACAAAATGACTGAACTGACCCCTTTAACATGCTCTTCTACCTTTGTACTTAACATAAGAAATAAACTAGACATCCTAAATAAACTAACAAAAAAAGAATTACATAATTTAGGTGTCGTTTGAACTATAAAATAATAAAAAGAAAACCAAGTACGTGCAAGGAGGTAAACCCGAGTACTATCTCCTTTTGAATTTGTAAAATGGAACTTGTTTCTTGGAGTTGGACGCGCATAATTAGATTACATTGGCTTGGGGAATTTAATGGGATGTGTCTGATTGATTTACATCATCCTCTTCTTGTTTGAAATGATTTGATCTCAAATCGTGCAGGTAATCATCTTCTTTGTAAGGGCTCAAATCGGCTACGTTGAATGTAGCTGAAACTCCATAGTCCCCAAGGAGATCCACCTTGTAAGCATTGTTGTTGATGCATTCTAGGATCTCAAATGGACCATCTTCTCTTGGCATAAGCTTGTTCTTGCATCTTGCTGGAAAACGCTCTTTTCTGAGATGGATCCAAACTAAATCTCTTAGCTGGAACGTCTTTTGCTTCTTCCTGTTTGCATAAGAAGAATAGGATAGGCCAGATTGCTCATTTTTATTCCTATCCTGTTCAAGCAGCTTTTGAATTCCCTTAACTCTCTAATCTGCATCTACACTGGGCTTTTGATCCAGGGGGCATGGCGTCAGATCTAAGGGACTTATGGGATCAGTCCCATATACCACCTTGAAAAGTGACACACCAATTGCTCGACTTGGGGCTCTGTTGTAAGCAAATTCTATATGTGGAAACAAAAGATCCCAAGCTTTCTTGGACTGTGGCAAAATCAATGCCCTGAGGAGAGTTCCCAATGTTCGATTTGTAACCTCTGTTTGATCGTCGGTCTGGAGATTATAGGCTGTGCTATATTTCAGTTTTGTCCCCAGCTTCTTCCATAAAGTGACCAAGAAATAACTTAAAAACTTAGTATCCTGATCTACAACAATGGATCATGGAATACCATGTAATCTAGTTACTTCCTTGAAATACAAATCTGCAATATTGGTAGAATCGTTATTCTTATTGCAGGGAATAAAATAGACCATCTTTGAGAACCGATCTACCACCACAAAGATTGAATCTTTGCCCCGCTGCATTCTAGGCAAGCCTAGAATAAAATCCATACTCATGTCTACCCAAGTTTGGGTCGGAACAGGAAGCGGTGTATACAGCCCTTGCGGGAGTAAGTGACTTTTAGCCACTTGACATGTTGCACACCGCTTCAGTAAATCTTGCACATCTTTATGCATCCCGGGCTAATGATGATGTTCTTTCAAAATGGTAAGAGTTTTAGTCTCACCGTAATGACCTGCTAATGATGCTCCATGGACTTCTCGAATCAGAAGCCCCTGAGTGCTACATTTAGGCACACACAGACGTGCACCCTTGAACAAAAATCCTTCTTGAATCAAAAAATCATCTTTGGGGTGCTTTTGACATGCACCATAGAGTTCCCCAAAGTCTTCATCTCCAGAATATAATAATTTTAGATGCTCAAAACCTAGAACACAAGCATTTAACTGGAACAGTAATAGATATCTTCTAGATAAGGCATCAGCACCTTTATTCAGCTTCCCTGATTTATGCCGTATAGTAAAATGAAATGATTGGAGAAACTCACCTACTCAGCATGCTGGGAGTTTAATTTATGCTAGCCTTGAGTATACTTCAAAGCTTCATGATTAGAATGGGGAATAAACTCGCTGGCCATAAGATAATGACTCCAGTGCTCCAAAAATCGAACTAAGGCATAAAATTCTTTAGCATAAGTGGAGTATTTTCGCATTGAGTCACATAGTTTCTCACTAAAGAAGGCTAATGGTTTGCCCTCTTGAGTAAGAACACCGCTAATACCAATGCCAGATGCGTCGCATTTCACTTCGAACACTTTGTCAAAACAGGGAAGAGCTAACACTGGTGCTTACGTTAGCTTAACCTTCACTTCTTCAAAGGCCGTTTGTGCCTTAGGGGTCCATCTAAAAGATATGCCCTTAAGCACCTTGGTCATTGGCACAGTAATAGTGCTAAAATTCCGAATAAAATACCGGTAGAACGAAGTAAGTCCGTGAAAGCTATGGACGTTATGTATGCTCTGCGACATGGGCCAACTCCGAATAGCCTCAATCTTAGCTTCATCAGCTTCAATTCCTTCAGCAGTTATGATATGCCCTAAAAAAGTAGCCTTAAAAGTGAAAAAGGAACACTTTCTGAGATTCCCGTATAATTTTTCACGTTCAACCACTCTCATAATCTCAGTCAAATGGTTCTAGTGCTCTTTCTCATCTTTGAAGAAGATCAAAATATCATCAAAATAAATGACAATGAACTTGCCAATATAAGGTTTGAATACTTGATTCATTAACCTCATAAAGGTGCTCGGAGTGTTTGATAAACCGAACAGCATCACCAACCATTTAAATAAACCACCCTTTGTTTTGAAAGCGGTCTTCCACTCGTCACCTTCTCGAATTTGAATCTGATAATAACCGCTTCGTAGATGAATCTTTGAATATACCTCAAACCATGTAACTCGTCAAACACATCTTCAAGTCTCGGTATTGTATACCTGTATGTGATAGTAATTTTGTTAATAGCTCAACTATCGACGCAGAGACACATACTCCCGTCTTTCTTTAGTACTAGGAGTGTAGGAATGGCATAAGGACTTAAGGATTCTCGCACTAATCCTTTAGCTATCAATTCTTCCACTTGCTTCTGAATTTCAGAAGTGTCTTTTGGGTTCATTCTGTAGGCAGGTTTGTTTAGAAGAATTGAACCAGGGATGAGGTTGATATAATGCTGGATATCCCTTTTCGAGGATAATCTAGAGGGTATCTCTTCTGGAAATACATGACTAAACAGTTTGAGTAATGATTTAGCTATAGGGTGATCTAGTAAACGTGATTCAGATTCTTCTTGAGTGGCTAAAATCCACTCTCTGGAAGCTCTAAACTCATGGTAAGATGCTTTCAGTAAAGGCTCACTGCAGGCAAATAACATATCCGATCTTTCAGGGCTTTTTTGTAGTTTGTGTTTGGAAAGTTCGGATGTAGATAGCAGTGTCAAGGTGATCTTCTTTCCTCCTTTGGAGAAGGAGTAGGTATTCAGAAATCCATTATGCACTACCTTATGATCATACATCCATGGACGTCCTAAAACAATATGGCACGCATCCATTGGAATCACATCGCACTACAACTCGTCTCGATAATTCTTTCCGATTGATAATGAAATCAAACACCGGGAATTAACTTGAACACCTTTACCCTGATTGAGCCACTGGATGTTGTATGCGTGGGGATGTGCCGTGGCCTGGAGGTGCAACTTCTTAATCATACTCAATGATATGATGTTAGCACAACTACCTACGTCAATTATCAATGAGCACACTTTGCCTTCAATGGTGCAACGGGAATGAAAAATGTTTTCCCGTTGTTTATCTTTAAGTCCACATTGATTGCTTAGTACCCTTCGAAGTACTAGCATTTCTCCTTCGTCTGCAACTTCAACTACTTCCTCCTGTTTGTCCTCCTGTTCTTCTTCTTCATCATCTTTTTGTTCTTCCTCTTTATCCTCTTCTCTAATTGCATCCCATTCAGCAAGAGTAATAATTCTTCGATTTGGGCAATCGGAAGCAATATGCCCAAGTCCCTGACACTTAAAACAACATCGGTTACTCATTAAAAATGGAGTGGGATGCTCCGGACCAGGTTGAAGCTGTGACTGGGGTTACGGTGACCGTGCTGGAGGTTTGGTTTTTTGTGGCATAAGGGAATATGGATTTTGTGAGTATGATCTTAGAGGGAAATTCGAACTTTGTTTGTTAAAAGGTGAAGTACGAATTGGAGGTTTCGGGAAATCATGTTTGATTGGTTTATTTCTTCGGTGTTGTTCGACCTTCTGTGCTAACACACAAACTTCATCAAACATGGTATATTGCTGCAACTCAACAACATTAGAACACTTAGGATCAAGACCACTCAAGTATCTAACAATTGTTTGCTCTTCAGGCTCTTGAATATCACATTTAATTAGGAGCTTTTCAAACTCTCTTGTGTATTCCTCAATAGTTAAATTCCCTTGAGTCAGATTATGTAACTGGGAATAACTGTCTTGGAGATACGTTGCTGGGAGGAATTGAACTTCAACTTGGATTTCATTTTCTTCCAGGTTCTGATTTTGCCTTTTCTGTTTCTGGTTCTCTCAGCATAAAGGTTAGTCCACCAAAGGGATGCATACCTTCGAAGCCTAAGTGCAACCAGCTTCACTTTCTTGTCATCTGGAATGTCCTTATAATCAAAAACTCATTCCATAGTGTGTAACCATTCCAGGAATTCATCTGGATCTAGTTTACCTCAAACTCAAGAATTTTAACTTTGAAATTATTTGAGTTTTGGGGCGTTCTTCTAGCACCTCTAACCCTTCTTGGAGGTTCTTATTTACTTAAAGAACTGCTAAAGTTACTTGCTTCATCTTCATCATGAGTAGATGCAATTGGACTTTCAAGAGCCTTCTACTTCTGTTTCATGTCATTTCCCAGTTGCTTTTGCAAGTACTCATTTTGTTTCTCTAATTCTGCCTTTGATGAAGGCACAGCTTGATAATTCTTCATGAGGACTTCAAACGCTTCTTCAAAGGTCATTTCACTAGTACTGGCCATGTTGGAACACAAGAACACATACCAAGGCTGGAATTTTTTTTTTGTGTTTTGGAATTTTGTGGCGTGCTAGGGGAGAGAAACGTGTGGGGATTTGATTTCTGGCTAAGAATGAACTTTCTCTGATACCAAAATTGATGCAGTCACACTGGGAAGAAGAGGGAATGAAAGGAAAGCTCAAGTGTTTAGGGAGAAGAAGGGGAAATGGTGTTGGAAAAAAAGGGAAATGGCGTGGAGAAAAGAAGAGAAAGCGTGCCTTGAATAAGGTTCAATGGCTTGAAAACTGAAAGATCAATAGAAATGAAACGTTTCTTAGATATAGATTTCACCACTAAGAACTGTTTCAGGGCCCTTAATCTTAGACTAAGACACAGATTTCACCACCTAATCAAGATTAAGGCTCACTTGAACATCACTCTAATTGGCCAAATTAGAGATAAGCAAGTAAAGAATTTAAAGTAACACACAAAGGAGTTTAGAAGTCAGCTTCTGATTTCAATTTCTCAACATTGAGTTACAAAATAAATGCCAAACTACTTATAATGGCATGCCTAAAGGCTTTCCTTAGTCATTAGGTAATCATTAAAAGATCACTTAATGTTAAGGAAGCTCACTAAATACATTTACATAGCTAAGTACACGATTTAGTACATATCCGAATTAAAACAAGCACTAATGAGTATACTAGCATCAAAATAATTAATTGGCTAAACCTTGATGATCTTAGGTAGTAAGAGTCATCTTTCCTCCCTAGGAGGGTAATCACACACGGCTGCCATCAAAAAAGGAGAAGAGTAATGTATGCTTCCCACCTCCTGCTTGAGTGTCCGAATGTAAGCTTGCAAAGTGGCACAGTCTTCCTCTTTCACATGGCTTTCTCTCCATTTATGAGTCACATGGTGATTAAGATCAAAGCACCAGCCAACCTAGCACACACCTTGGTGGAAGAGAACCACCTAGGAGGGTAAAACTCCTTTGCTAAGCAAGCTGCCGTGGGGAAGCCATGTGGCCCATGTCTTCATGCAGCAAGTGTCACTCCATTTTGGTGACTAATCCTTGGTTTTCTCTAGGGGGGAACCTCAAGATGTCTAGAAACCCCCCCTTTTTGAAAATTATGATTTGAACATCATTAAGTACCTTAATCACCAAGATATTTTTAACCATTTAAATTCAGACGCCTGCTGGGCAGCTTTGACAAAATGACTAAATTGACCCCTTTAACGTGCTCTTCTGCCTTTGTGCTTAAAATAAACTAGACATCCCAGTGAACTAACAAAAAAAAATTCATAATTTGGATGTCGTTTGAACTATGAAATTATAAAAACAAAACCGGGTACGTGCAAGGGGGTAAACCCAGGTACCATCTCCTGTTGGATTTGCAAAGCAGAACTTGTTTCTTGGACTTGGACTAGCATAATTAGATTACCTTGACTAGGGGAATTTAAATGGGATGTGTCTGATTGATTTACATCACTAGGAGTTCTATCATTTTGAATAATAGATTCTTCAGGTATAGTAATTTCATTCCGTTTTAATAATTTTGGCATAAAAGTACGAAATAGTCAGTTTTAACCTCTAATTTAATTGTTTCAATCAAAATTTTCCATTTTGGAAAGTCAACTGAACAACTTGCCATACTATTCACTATTTTACTATTAATAGTATTAGTTCCACCAAGACTCAAATACTCATCGATCCAAGATGCTATCACTGCTATGAATTCACAGTTAAATAGAAATTATGCATGTTATATTGGGACCATCCAACCATGGATTCCAATTTTTTTCTTGACTTAACACCTACTTATCACTATTCATCATAATCTAATGAATTTGTTTGAATACAGATGATGTTTGAAATAATAGCAAATTCTTTTATAGATTGAACTAATAAATTTGAAAGAAATAAATTTCCCCACTATTTTAGTATGAACTCATATTAATTTACTTTAAATGGATACATTTTACTGATGAATGTAGTTCCAAGAATAACCTCTTGACCTATATCTCTAACTAGAATAAATGAAATTTTGAAACAATGTACTTAATTACAAATATAAGCATTTTTCATATTCTTTATTTAATTTGTAATGCAGTTCCATTAGCACTATGAAGCCGTTCTTTGGCATTTTTGTAATATTGAGATGAAATTAATTCTTCTTTAACGCAATTTTGATCTACGCCACTATTGAGGAGTTCCACAGTGTTATATTCAAAACCATTTTTTACTTTTAGGGTAATGTTAATATACCTTCAAAAATAAATACTATCAATGATTGACACATATTGTTAATCTATTCGTTGTTCTTGAGATATTGGAATTATTCTAGTTGTTCGGGAGAAGGGAAAAAGGGTTCATTTTTTATTAATGTTAGTCTATTTCCTTTTTTATTATCTTTAATTTGAAGAGAACATAATTCATTTTGTAATTATTTTACTAGTTCTTTTAAGATATTAATTTTCATTTTTAAATCTTAAATATCTGCCACTTTTAATATATTTACTGTTTCAAATTTGGCAGAGAATTTTCTTAAACTTATAGGTGGTGGGGGAGATAGTGAATCTTTTTTACAATAGTTGAAAGTTTAGTAAAGTTTTCTCTTTTGAATTCAGTATCATGAATTTTATCGATTAAGTCAAATTAAAGTTCTTTTTCATCTTTATTGGTTGTTAATAAGTTAATATAATTATCATAAGATAATCTTGAAGATTCATTTCCTAAGTGCTCATAATCTGAATTTGAGTACGTTTGGTATACAACATTTTCCTTGTTATGTGCTAATGAATTTTCTGACTGAATTGAAATTTTATTGAGTTCAAGTAATCATATTATCGGCTTTATTTATGATCAAGTTTTTGACATTTGAAACATGTTATGTTGTCTGGAATCTTCGTATTAATTATCTTTTGAAGTATGGGTTTTTAAATTTAGTTTTAGCCTTATATTATCTTTCCTTTGCAACTTGTGCTTTTCTACATTTCTTGGCAGAAGGGCTTCTAATTTTTAAAGACAAAAGGCTTTGCAAAAGATCAAAATGCTTTCATTTTTGCTGTTTTTTCGGAGGAATTTTTCTCTAGCAATTCTAATTTAGTACATATCTAAATGCATTTTTAATAATGGAACCAATTGAGCGATTGAAAGCTGTCATATCAAATGGGATTATATCCTTTGCAACAATTTCTTTGAGTTTATTGTCTATTCTTTGAGAAAACGGCGGGGGAAATCCTAATATGAATTTTTTTTTTTTTGCAATACGGTCGTCTACAAGCCTCTCTTTTTTGTAATATGCAAAGTGTCTTTGTACCAATTGTAATCATCTAATGTTGGACATCTTAAATGTGTTAGAACTATTTCAAGAGAGGCGCGGACACCTTTTAGATTATTTATAAAATTCATTGTAATAGCATGAATTAAACTTCTACACCATTAAATCTATCTTGAGCATTTTTGTGAGTTCTTAATGTAATTCGCACTTCTTCAATGAGATATGAATCCCACCAATTTCTTAATATTCTGTAAATCCTACAATTATCAGATTAAAAATTAATAATTTGTCCGATGTCCTAAGGTAATAACCATTATAAGCTATAAGCCACCTATGGGGTGTTGCAATTATGCCATGTATGTTAATACCGTTTATATTCCAATCATCAATTGAATTTCGGTTATATGTTTTCATATTCGATTCTTTACTACTTTCTAGTTGAAGCTCTAGGGGGTTGTCCTAGACTAATACGGATATTGTTTTTTAATGAATTTTATTTATATCTTGAAAATGTATATTGTTATTAGCATGAACTAAATCCACAATATTTACTACATTACTTAAACTAGGTGCTTCATCGAATTTTTTGTTTATTTTTGAAACTAGAGGTTTATTGTTGTCTCGTAATTCTAAACTAATAGGGCCACTAATTTTCAAATAAGGTTTGGATATATCATCATTGATTTTTGTTGGTCTCTATTTAAACTAAGATCTCCCATTAGCTCTATTAATGAATCAATATTATTGTTTTTGGCAGCTGCTTCTATTTGATTAGCAACCGTATTGACTTACTTTGAAACTCTATAGAGTATTATGTTAGTATTATGATGGGGACCATTCTTTGGGGCCTTCAAAACCTCATAATTAAGCCCTCAAGAACTAGCAAGCACCAAGGAGATAAGGGAAGTTCATGCCTTGGTCAGAAATGCCCTAAACCAGTCCAACAGTGAGCTATCTAGTTCATTTGAAAAATGACTCACTTTTGTTTGTTTTTAGGGCCAACTTCTTAAGGGATGATTAACTACATTGATCACTCTTCTTAAGTTTAACAAGTTAGCTTTCAAATAAAACAAGTTTCAAGACTTTCAGACGTCATTTAATAAGTTAGTTCTAGTAGTGCAAAACTAGCGGCAGTGCAACCCAGTTTGGGGGGGGAATTAAGTGGACCAAACAAAGTCCAACTTTTTTTAAAACCTTAGGGCATGAAAGAAGACATAAAAATATATCAATTAACATGTCCAAAGTTCAGCCAAAGTACCCCCTTCTGCTGCCTTTATCTAGCTAGAAGTACAAAGAAATACCCTTTCACTTGGTTTAGAGCTAGCATGGAGAAGGGTCTTATTTCTTTGGTTTCCACTTGTACAACTTACTGATTTTAAATTGTATTAATGTAATAAGCCGCCTTGTAAGCTTGACACCTTCCATAGTTGAATTATTAGTACTAGTGAGGTGACTAAGCTAGATTAGAATAGCTAGTTTGTAATTGGGGGGGCTGATTTGATCTCCTCTCTTCCTAAAATGTGCTCTCAGCCTATGGGTGACTTTGAGAGGCTTGAATGGCTTATATTACTCTTATAAATCCATCCCCAAGCTCTTTTTGTAGTCAGATTTTGAATGCATGACTTTGAGTTTGCATAGCTCTTTCTCTGTCAAATCCTAATGTTATATCTTGAGCTTGGCAAATTAAACGGGTCTCTAGGTCTCTTTATCTCATTTAGGGGGTGATATTTCCGTAACCTAAATGACCTAAGGAGATTGCCCAAGTGAGAATAAGGGTGGCTCTTCAAATTATCTCTTGATTTCCCACTTGACTATCTTACTTTCCCTTGTTCTGCTTGCATTTTACCGGGCAAAACCTACTGTCGAGCCTTGCTCCCTTGTTTTCCTTGGCTGTTTGAGTGTTTGTGAGGCAAGAATACATCATATTATCATGATAAATGTTTTTCATGTCGTCTAATTTCACTTGATTACTTTCTGTGTCATGTCTTCCTATTTCTGAAGGAGTTATTGGATTATATATTTTAGAAGTGTTCCCTAAATTTCTTCTAGGAGAGGAACTATTAATAGATTTTCTTCATCATTTAATGTCCCTTTTTGTGTCAATTTTGTATTCATATTGATACTTTTAATGCCACAAGGCTGTGGAAGATTACTTTTTGAAGCATAAATGAAAAACCAACTACAAAAAGGAATATTTAATTCAAAAGTTTCCATCAATGAATTTCGCACCTGTCCGATGTGACCTTAGGCTTTTATATCAAAAGAGCACGAAAGCGACTCTTTACATTCTTTTTCTTTTTTTCTAGATTAGATTGCAGCCTCTTCTTATATGCTCTTTATCTATTGCAAAGGCCTTGCAGATGACATTAATTGATGAATGGGAAGGAGGTTTCATATTAGAATGGGATACAGATGTTATAGGTGATGTATTATAGGTTTAACTATTAAAGCTTTGAAAGAAGTCCTTGAATACTCTTCATTTAAGGTACTATACATATGGGGTTTATAATTAAATGACGATAGAAGACATAGAATATGTACAACATGGATGTTCTTCTCAGTAAATTGAATTTGATAAATATTTTGCCGTCTTTCTCTTCTATAATTTGTTGAAAATGCTCTTGAGCGATATTTCCAGGAGATCTATTTTTTTGAATAATAAAATTTTGAATTCTAGGGAAGAGTAAGTGACTCTATTTTCTATTGATACAAGTCATATTTCTATTTTAAGGTTTTAGTTTGAAGTGAATGTAATTTTATTTGATATTCTTTTACATTTTCTTTGAGGATATTAATTTCTATTTTTAAATGTTGAGTATCTACCATTTTTAATATATTTTGTGTTTTGAATTTGACAAATAATTTTCTTAAACTTAGACATGGTGGGGGAGAGTGTGAATATTCTTTTATAATAGTTCTAAGGTTAGCAAAATATTTCTCTTTTTAATTCAATATCTTGAATTTGATCAATTAAGTCAATTTAAACTTGTTTTTCATCTTTATTGGTTCTTAATATTTTACCATGATTATCATGACATAATCTTGAACATTCATTTCCTGAGGACTCATAATTTGAATTTCATTCCGTTTGATATACAACATCTCCGTTGTTATATGATGATGGATCTTTAGATTGATTAGGAGTATCTAATTGCATCCATGACAAAAGACTCCCGGTGTGTGGCCTTCTCTCATATACTTTCTTTACCTTCCCTATCCTAAGTCATAAGGTGATAGTTTAGAGAGGTGGAATGTTATGAGCGGTCAACCATGCTAGACTTGGGTTAAAAGAAATGATTAGTGACTTTCAATTTGAAGAGAATGAGACAATAGCCTGATGGGCTTGAAGATTATGATGAAGTGGGGTTAAGATATGAGGTTTTAGGTTGAAATCAGGCTTTATCTTGGATTAGGTCCTAGGTTAGACTTAGAGAGGACTTATAAGCCTAAGTCGAACTCAGGTATTTCTGAGGTGAATCACAGGCCTATACTAACCTAAGTACGATTGTGGCTTGGTTTTCCTAGAATGAGCTAGTTTTGACACATGAGTGGGTCTAGGTGGACTCATATAGGGATCTTAGATCGAGGGAATATGATGTATGCACCATGAACTTTTGGATGGGCATGATATCTAGGCTTTACTTAAACGTATGCATTATGAATATGGTGCACGATTGGGTGCAACTTAGAGTAGATTGGTGCTCTACAGGTGTAACGGGCCATATTATGCAGCTTGGGCCTAGATAGGCTCATGGACTATGCAATATAAGGCCTGATGATGCATAACTCTTTGACCTCAAGTATCCTACAACTCATGTGCTAAGACCTTAAATAAACTATGTTGACTCATGAATCTAACTCTGAGACCGACAACCTAAAATTTTAGTCTTATGTCATGAATGCAGACCCTAAAAGGACAGGGCACCCAACCTAACTGGATCTGGGTCAAGTTCTAACCAAACCCAAACCTATCCTTTTTTATTCTGACTTCCTACTGGACTCTATGCATGCAAACTGATGAACCCTACTAGTTGGATCCCAAGGGATCCCGGTCGGTTCTGGGCCTGACACAGTCTCCCCTTTGGGTGCAGACCCAGACTACCAATTTTTCTCTTTTTTATTTTTTTACAACCCTAGCTGGGATATTCCCTTTTTTACTGACACTTCTATATTAGAATAAAATCCTTTCCAGATTCTGGCTCAAGAGTCTTATTATGACTTAATCGGCCCCGAAACCATTTTCTTTTCCCAGTCCAATTCCTAGGGCTTTGATTTGGCCAAAACCGGTCCTCTCGAGTGGACTTAGAATCCTTTTCAGATTCGAGAACAAGAGTCCTATTTGGACTCAATTCACCTAGACATCATTTTGGTTCCAAATTTAATTCCTAGACTTAGTCGTTTCCTAATTTGGGCTCTCCTAGGACTTACAATGTCAAGGCATATTCCTTTGGGCTAAGAAAAAGTTAAATCACACAAAATCACATTGCATTCCAAGTCATACACATAAGTTCCCACCAAGACAAGAGTTTTATGCTATAGAGGATTCAGGTAAGTTTTGAATTGTCGTCTCGTGGCCCAATGCTTCGCATGCCACCCATGGGATGCATGGTATCACTGCAACATTTTGGGCACTTCCTCGAGTCGTAGTGACTAGGAAAATATGTCATGAGTGGGTGAAGCAATTGCCTAACAAGTTGGAAGTCTAAATGGACCCACTGAGTGACCATCCATTTCCCGATGGGCAAATCAGGGCTTCGCCTAAAGGCGCTGTTAATGCTTGATAGGCATACCTTATAATGCAAGTATGCATAATGCAAGTATAATCAAGTTATTTTCTCGTATTGAATTTCGAATCTCACCCTCTCAAAAAAAACATTCTCAGTAGAATCATCATTATAAGAATCTATCTCCTTGGGGATATGATTTCAAGAATGGCTGACAACTAGTGTGCTAGGTGCTTTTATGTTTCTCTAGAAATCAGATCTAATTTATTTTTTTATGTTTATTTTTTGTTCCATGTCAGATAGAATTAGGCTACAGAACCACAAAAGACTAGGCCTTGGCAGGCTCTCTAGCCAGGCCCAGTGCGTCTCTCCTGCAATTAGGCACTAGAGGCCTCCTCAGCCTAACGCAAAATATGAGTGCAGTCTGATACAGGAACTCGGTCGGGCTCTTGGGTTATATCAGATACCCTGATTTTGGTCTATGCACATTTTACTAACTTATTCTAACCATGTTTTCTCTAGCCTAGCAATGTATGAACAAATACCGAATAAAATAGTAAAAAAAATGCTAATCTTTAAAGAAATAGAGTTGTCAGTGAGTTTTAGGAAGACTTGCAAACCATGCCACTTTTTGAAGCAGATTATATAGGCAAGGACATCAAAGGGACATATTAAAGCTGCTTTAAAAGGATTTTGGAAAAACCCTGAATAATCCCTAGTGTGGGGACTCATCCTGATACCTTGGTTTGGCACAGAGATTCTAGATTCGGGGCCGAAGGTATGGTTATGTGATGGGGTGCATCCTATCACCGCCCGTCATCACTGGTGGTCTTTACTAATCAACATTGAAAATTAAAACTTAATCACACTGGCATACATCCATGCAACCAATTAGAATCATTTACATAATCCTTCAAAAGATACAAACTTTAGTCCAATGCAAACAAAAGTAAAGTAAATGAATTACGACAGAGGGGGTATTATTTAATGACTACCTCTTTGGTAATTTAACATCAAAAATCATAAAACAAGAATAAAGTGGAAGAGCAGGAAAAGATAGAGTTTTTACCCTCATGATAACGCATTTGATTTACTTGGGAACCTAGCAGAGTGACGCCTTGTTAATGGTTAACTCTATTCTCCATCTCTAATTTACAGAGTATTTTTATCCTTAAATTTGATTCTCTATTCTCTATAATATTAAGATGTGTTTTGATGCCTCTAACTAATGCCCAATCCATGCCAATTTGATCCCCCTAACCCCCAGGGATAGCCCAATAGTTATAGTGGCTAAGTGGATAGTATGGATCAATTTAGAAATAGGAGACTTAATGCTAGTCCCATTATGGTTAATAAAACCAGGTGCACTAATTCAGCTAGGATTCTAACAAATTTATCTTGGCAAAGTAATTAGCCTAGAATCCTGTTTGATTAATCCTGTTTAGCATAAATGAACTTGAAGAGAGGGAGCCTAGCTAGGTTTCCATATAGCGGACCCAACTCGGTTCTTGGAAGCAACAAACTGCCTGGGTTCTTGTGCTGGGCTATAGATAGCCCAAATTGTTTTAGTCATAACTTTCACTTACAACCTCCGTTTTGACTGATTCTTTTTTTCTTTAAATATTATTGAGTCTAGTTTCTAGTAAAACTAATTTCATAATTTTTTTGATAAGCGTGGAAAGATATAAGTAAAATAGTGAATCGATGTCATTTCCAGCACAAGCCCATGTATTCGACTTATTTATTTTTCATTCCGTTTCAGATTTAGGTGCAATGAGGTTTTCAAATGGTGTGAACAGTAGGTGTTGCCTATACATAGGTTGGAGATTCCTGATGAATAGTCTCACTTGATAAGCCTTTAAGGATTAGTTAGCCATATAAGCAGCTTTTGCACTCCATTAAGCAAGGAAGGCATTAGAATGTTACTTGCTTTTGCATCCTTCATGGGCATCAAATTCTTTCAAATGGATGTGAAATGTGCATTTTTAAACCGTAATTTTCATGAAGAGATTTATGTTGAACAACCCCCTAGTTTTTGAAAATCTAGACTATGTAATCATGTTTCAAGCGGCATAAAGCCTTACATGGACTGAAACAAGCTTCTAAAGCATGGATGAGAGGCTTAACAAATTCTTGCTCAAAAATGATTTTTAAAGAGGATAAATTGACAAGACCTTGTTCATTACAATAAATGGAAAGTCTTTTAATTTGTCTATATATATGGTGATTAAATATTATTTGGTGCCACTAATGAATCCTTATGTAAGAGCTTGAACCCCTCACCTTAGTAATTGTTATCATATACATAAAGTTTATCATTATTAACACTCTCATATTGCCACCTTTGGAGGCCAAATGATAATAATTGTTAAGGTTAGGTGTTTAAATAATAATTTCGAAAACTATGGGTTATAGATGATATTTACCTAAATATAGAGGGGACATATGATAATAATTCTTTTTTTAATGTCATAAAAAGTGAAACACATTAGTTTTTTTACTTATCGAATTTAATTTTGTTAATTAATTACTACAGACAAGTGGGAAGTGGAAGATGTAAGCCAAAAGAAAAGATAGTAGTTGTAGTAGTAGCTAGTAGCAGCAGCTACAGCAGTAATAGTAATGATGATGATGATCATCATCATCATCAATAACGTCATAATAATGGTTGATAAGAAATTATAAAGTATAAATGGTAGGTGAGTGTTTTAATTTATTAAAATTATTGTTGTGGAAATTATATAACTTCACTAATGATAAACATATGTAATAGAACAGAGGCCACTTTCCTCGTTGTTGACCAATTAACTAAATAATTCATAGGGTGAGAGATAAATTTTCAATTTAGGAATGCTTATTGGCTGTAGCTTCCGAGAACTCACTTAATTTTCATAAATATAAATTTTCATTTAATGTTGATAAATAATGAATCGTTCTTAAGAACTGTTTTGTCACATAATTAAGTGAACCTGTCAATTATCAATTATCAGGGCTTATGCGCCCTACTCCCATTGTGCGACTTTGACTTGAGCTTCCTAATTGGCCCTAGAGGTGTGCATCTTACTCAATAATCACACTATACATTATACTCTCCCGTTATCATTAGCTTACCAATTTAAATTCCACTTATAGACAACAACCGATAAGATAGTTTTACTTCCATTCCCTGCCCCTCTTATTTCGAACTAAAATGAATTGAAATGTACATGCTCAACTTAACTGAATTAAAAGCTCTTGTTATAGTATGGAGATAGACATACCAGGCATTATCTCTTTTATCTAAATATTTTGGCTTCATCCCTTTGAATAGTTTAAAGGGAATTTTCTTTAAGATTGGTTTGGTCAAGAATCTATTTAGAAGACGATTGGTAGTGTTCATAGTTTTAGCATAGAAACACTTTGGAATATCATTCTCATATAGCACTATTCTAGCCAACACCTCCAAGGTTGTTCATCCTTTCAGCAACCTCATACTCTTGTGGAGTCCTTGCTGCTGAGAAATTTGGAGATATTCCAAGTTGTATGAAGTTCCATTAGACCTGTCAAGCACCACTAGAGGATGAGACTACCTAAATGGGGCCAACTATTAAAGTTTACTTAAATGTTTTTAATCAGTATTTTCGTAATCCAAGTTTTTAATGAGTAACTTAATAATTTTACTCTTTTATTTTAAGAGAATACCGTTCCTTTTGGAATTATTTTCATACACCCCATTCATATTCGAGTAAAACACAATTGTAAACCGCCGCTTTTAAAATTATTGTTTAAAAAGCTTTCCTTTTCCTTGTGCTTAGTTAACTCTAGGTCTCTTAGTGTGATTACTAGGTCAGCATTGTATGAATACTAACGTAGAAATTCTTTATGAAGATTATCCTAATTTGTGACCTTTTGTGGGTCTATGGTATTGTATCACCTCATTACGTCCTTATCGAATGACCAAGGAAATATAATGTGGAAGATGTCCTTGTTAATTCCTTTTGGTGTCATTGCACTGAGAAATTTCATTATATGAATGTAAAGATTTTCAATTCCATGGAACTTGATGTATGTCATAGTGAATTTTAGGGGTAACTTCCCTTTTGGGATAGAAGGAAATCTCGCATAGTCATTAAAGTAAATTTTGAACATGGAAGATTCATTAAGCAGTTGTTCTATTCGATCTACTCATGGGTCAATTTGAGGAGTGCTCTTTTCTCCTTTTTCTTCCTTCTTCTTATCATTTCCCCCCTCCCCAATTGCAAGGTTTCTCACCTTTTTCCTTTAGGGCACCCTTAATAATTGTTCGGAGTGTAGTGGCTATCAATTCTATCTTTTTATCACTTTTATTCATCCTAGTTTGCATCTTTTCTAATAGCTTCTGAATTTGTGTTATCTCATTGTTGTTCTCTGCCATTCGAATTGGTGTTGTGTTGGACTTGGACTTGGGCTATTGTTCTTGACCTAGTAGGTGGAGTTTCTTAGGATTTCTCCCATGATAGAAGACTCCCAGTCTATGGGATTCTCTCATATACTTCCTTTACCTTCCCTATCGTCACTAATAAATTGGCAGTTTAGATAGATGGAATGTTATGAGTGGTCAACCATACTACATATGGGTTAAAGGAACTGATTAATGACTTGTTATTTGAAGAGATTGAGACAATATGTTGATGGTTTTGAAGATTAGGGTGAAGTGGGGTTAACATATGAGATTTTATAGTTTGAAATCAAGTTTTATCATTGATTAGGTCCTAGGTTGGGCTTAGAGAGCTGATTACAAGTCTAAGATGGACTTAGGTATTTCTGAGGTGAATCCCAATCCTATACTAATGCCAAACTAGAAATTATGATATTTTCTACCCCTTTATTATCTAATAATTGCTCAAAATAAATTATTAAATTAGGATTTTAATATTATTTTGTTTATTTTGCAGAAATTTAAAAATTTTTTAAAAAATTGGCAACTAGCTCAAGGATTTCATTAAGTCAAGCAAGGAAAAAGAAAGATAAGAAAATGAGACACATCACTCTTGAACTCATCGCCTAAAACACAAGCCCAAGTACCCCCTCCTTCCCTTACTAGTCGAGCCTGTTCTTTTCATTTCCATGCGAGCCCATGCTTCCAGATCCAGATAGCCTCAACTTCTTTTCTCTCTCTTCCACTTAAACTGCATGTGCCACACATGACCAAACCCCCCCCCCATTCATGTGTTCTTCCTTATTGTTCTACAACCCCGAGAATGCATAAACACACGAAGAGCTGGCTGTTGCTTCACCTTCCCATTCCTTCGACTCCTTGACCATTTTTTTCCCTTTCACTCTTCATCATTTACTCTTCCATCACCACCATCATCAAGCCGACAGTCACCAGAGTTGGACAAGAATTAATTTGGGATTTACTGAAGCCATCAAGGAGGGGCTATAAGGAGGCGCAAACAGGGCAGCAACAAGGAGCATTCAGATTCATTTTGTTTTTTTTTAAAGTTTTCACCTTAATTTCGTGGTCAGATCTGGATTTTACTCCCATAAATTAGTGCAATTTAGCTTTGTTTTGTTGGAATCAGTATTGAACTTTGGAGATTGAATGCTGTGGGCCTCTAATACTGTGTAATTTTGGGTTATATTCATTTGCTCAGTCGAATCCAATCTTGAGTCATTGGTTTTTGTTCTCAATTGACTTTATGTTCTTCCTTTGTAAGTTGTCTTCGCTGGGTTCAGTTTGTACCAAGATGTTACACAACTCTTAGTTATAACTTAGAGATGAAAATGTGATTTACTTAGCTTGTTAAATTTATTCACTATAGTTCTCCTATGTTTGTTTAGCTTGGTTGTCCATCAGTTCAGGTTAGTTTTACTCAATTTCCTCAAAATCGAAGGTTATTGGTTATGAATAGTGTAAGCTTCTTCCTAATGTTGATCTTCCATGTTTAGCATTCTGAAATAATTGGTTACTAATTCACTTACCCTTGACAATTTTATTCAATTGTACCACATTTAGTTTTATAGCAACCTAATTCCATAACACATCCCTAAAGATTGGTACCTGTAATAGTTACGGCGATAAACCGTACGCTTTTGATAAACCGTACACTTGCGAAATTTCAATAAGTTTTTGGTGTTGTTGTCGAGGTTGAGTTTGTGAATTAAGTTTTGTTAATTCGTAGTTTAGTTATTTGAGTTGTTGAGTCATTTTCATTTTCGTCTTCGTATTTTTGATTTTTGATTAGATTTAGTTTTTAGTTTAGATTTCATTGATTTTTATTTTTGATTTGAGTTAGTGTTTTGCTTTTGTTCTTATTTTTGGTCAATTAAATCTTGTGTTTTATTAATTATTTTGCTGTTGGAAAAAAATAATACTAATATTTGTAACATGATTCAGGTGTGCAATAGCCAAAACATATAAACAATCAGTGCAGGTTTTTATTGAATTTTTATATTCTGTTTGAATTATTTGGAGTAATTCTAGTCTGAATTTTTTTGTGCTGATATTTTTCGCGGATTCTCCATGATATTTAGAGTCTAGATGAATGTTTGTGTGATTTTTAGAAATTTTGGGAATTTTTTTTGATTTTTAGAAATAATTTCTATTGGGAAATTTGTACATTGTTCGGGGACAAAAGAAATCAAAAAAAATATATTCATGTTCATTCGATTATGTTGAGTTTTCTATGCATAGGGTTCTAATATTTTGAGTTTGATTTTCTATTTTATTTTTAGTTTTTGTTTTGTTTTAGAATTTGATATTTTTTGTTTTTGGGTGTTAAGAAAAAAAATCTGAAAAAGGACAAGATGCTCTTGTTTTGTTGGTGCTTATTTTTTATTTTTATGTTAGGTTACTTTTTAATGTTTGAATCTTTTCGATCTTTCTTTTATTTTAATAGTATAATTTTGTTTTTGTTAGTTTATTTTGCCTAGTTAACTTAATTATTTAAGTTTCTTGTTTTTGTTTAGTCCTTAGCTTATAACTATTGTCTTAAGAGTCATTTATTTTCTTTAAAGAAAAAAAGCTAAAGATTCTAAAAAATTTAAAAATTCTTAAAATTTAAACAAAAAAGGGTTTCGAGAATGCCAGTTTTAATTTTCCATAATTTGAGCGTGAACCTTGCTAGAGTTATTTATTAAGACTTAATGATTATCGTGGTTAATTGAATCAAACTTTTAAAAAATTAGAAATTTATGAGGTCATTGTTGTGAGTCTGAATGCTGAATCTAGATGTTTTCTAGAGTCTATGTGTCCCAGAGGATTGTTAGGATTGTTGTCTAGAACTCAAGATAAGGTATGAGATTTCTTTAAAAAATTAGCTTAGGATACTTATTAGTTTGAACAAGCGAAAGAGAATTCAAGATACCCTACTCACATGAAGTATGTTTTTCATGCTAACCCGTACAGTCAAGATCACTTTAGGAACTCGCATGACCATCTTACTCTTATATGGCTCATGTTTTGTGTAATCACTATGATTTTTCTAATCATGCTACTTGTAATTGTCCATATCATTATTATGTTGATGCTACATGTACAAGCGTTCAAAAGACAATAAACGAATTCACTGATAAAATGTTAACGAGAATGGAAGAGAGAATTGCTGAATATTCTCGCTGTTTTAATCAGAGTAGGGAGAATTATAATGAGCCTAGCTCTCATTTAGGATCTCCTAAACCCGCAAGTAGTCCTTTTATCAATCTAGGTCTAATTTGCATGATGTTATGTCTTTGCCTAGCCTAGAACAAGAGAGTGACCTTCCTATCTCCCAATCACCTAACTTTGCACCCCACACTAGCTCACACAAGGACATCACTAAGGATGTCTAGTTTTTCCCTATCCCACCTACCCTTTTCACCCAATCTTTTGAGTTTGAGGTGGGTGATGATGTTGGAAATGCTAGTAAGTTGGATATGATCATCACGTCTGAAGTTGAGCATCATGAGATAGAGGAGTCAGAACACACTGGGTTACAGGAGAAATATGAAAGGGAAGTTGGGCCCACTAACTTAGAATTTGATGACGATATTCTTTTCGTCGAGTACGACTCTTTTTCATGTGGGTTTAATATTAATGAAACTTTTGATGAGGATTTTTGTGTTGAATATGAATGCTTCTCTTTTGACCCTATCATTACTAACATCCTCTATGAATCTCGCAAGTTTGAATTTGTAGAGTCTGAGACTTTTGTGCCTATGACTTCTGATTTGCACGAGACTCTTGTGCGTATTGAACTTTAAGAGACTTGTGGATTTAGGACCCATTGTTTTGCCTAGACTACTCATTCATGACGGTGAAATTTCTAGGCTAATGGCCCATTTGCTAGCTCTTTATGAGTATGTCTATCTATTTTTTGATTGGTCCCAACAATTTGACAAGTTGGAGCAGGCCCGACCCTTAATTGTGTTACATTGACATGGTGGATGTACTCTTTCTGGCTCTAACTCTGTGCTTTTCACTGTTTCTATATTATTGAGAGTTGATCTTTCGTGTTTGATAAGCTACTTCATACGCTAATCGGTTTTTATTTGAGTGGCAATTTTTAGCTTAATACAGAGTGGTAGATGCTGTATAAGCCTCTATCTAAACAAAATTCAGGAGGCTATAGCTTAGTGTAATTCAGCACCTGACTTGGTATAATCATTCCTCTCTATTTTCTCTTTTTATTTTGTTTTCTTGCTTATATATTTGTTGTTTTATTTTACTTTTATTGTTTTATTTTTGTGTTTAGAGTCTTGCTATTTTTCTTTCTTTTTGCATCTTCTTTTCTTTTTGTATGTACATTCTTATTTTAGATTTTTATGTTTCTTTTCACTCCCAATGAGGACATTATGAGATATAGGCATGGGGGCGGGGAAACTTCATTTCAAAAAAAGGAAAAAAATTGAAAGAAATTTCAAAATTTTTGAAAAATTCAAAAAGGCTTTTTTTTTAAAGATTTATGTTTTCTTTTTGGGGAATATATGTGCTACTCTAATTGACTATGTTCTCTTGTACCTGAGTTATTAGGTTGTATATAGATGTGGTGTTCATTGATAGAGCTTAGTCCAAAAAGTGATGTTTGTATATGGTCTTAAACAGTAACATTATTTCTAGAGCAAGCTGAACTTTGGCAGATTAACATGTGAGATTTTAAGCCTTAAAGACTAATTCATCATTTTTAGTCTCAATTTTTAGTTTTCTGTGTGTCTCTTCCATGATCACATCTCTAGAACTTGCTTTATTCCCTTTGAAATCACATCTAGCATATGCATTGTGATAATATGATAAACGTTGACATAACGCTACGCAAGCACGCGGGTGTTCGTAGTATAGATAAAAGATATCGTTCCTTAGGGACTAAAGTAATCCATTGAGCCTACTCTTGTCAGATTATGCTAAGCAAAACTCAATTTCAAGTGGATTTGATTAACTACTACAAGTAAACTTGTCTAAATCAATAAGAGAAAAACCTCTAGGAATTTCACAGTTATGGAAGAGAATTGGATTAAAATGAATAAACATGTGCTATTCTCTACTTGGATAATTCAGAGGAATTGTAATGTTGTCAAGATGCTTGATCTATTCTTTCAAAATCAATCAAATTTACCCAAACTAAGCAAACGTCGTTTTTTCGAACTAATTTGACTCAATCCAAGTTTAATATATTCGATTACTTACTAGCCCTCCTAACATCTAAATCTCTCTTCCGAGACGAAGTTATGCTATGTCTATTCAAGTAGTCCGACAACCAAATGTTGTCTTTCGAATGTTCACTTGATTGTTTCAATTGTGCAAATAAATTTTGGCCAAAAATTAACTCACAACATATCGAACACTAGACAGAACGGAGTCAAATAAATCATGAAAATAAGCACAATTCCTTAAAACATGATCCAATAACAATTCTGCAAACTACTAAATTCCTAGACTAAGAAAAACTACTCAGACATGATAAAAGATAAACTAAGAAAAAAGATCGACGAAATATTGAGCAGAAGGGACTCGACTGGGATAGCCTTCATTAAGGACTTTAGAACCGCCTTAAGATCAAAACTCTCACACTCAAAACTCACTCAAAACTAAACAAAGAACAAAATTTGGGAGAAAACAAACTAAACTAATCTAGGCTAACACTACTCTAATCCTACTTGCTTGCTTGGGATGCTCTTAGAGGTGCCAGGAGTTCTCTTCCTTTGTTGTAGAACATCCCTATTTATAGAGAACTTTGATTGATCTCAGCCACACAACCAAGTGAAAATGAAGAGGCAACAGTTACAGGCATACCATGGTCCGTGGGGTTCACCATGGCCTGACTGTGCTCGTCATTGGATCCGAATTTTCTGCTCTTTCTTTGCTCTACAGTCATGGCATAACATGGATGACCGTGGGGGAGATCAAAATACAGCCATTGAAGGGCAAATGCTGGGTAAAAAGACTAAAAATCTTACAAAACATATAAAATAACTATACTCAAGCATAAATCGAGAATATGAGATTAAATAACATCATTAAGCACAAAATTCTCCTAAAAATAAGGCAAAATAACACTAAAAAGATGTACATATTAAGCACTTATCAAACTCCTCCATGCTTAAAGTATTGCTTGTCCTGAAGCAATGCAACGATTAAAGATATGCACAGCCTCCTCAGGATAGACATAGGTAACTTTCAAATGATAAGGATGATCCAAAAGAAGCCCAAAAAGATGCAAAAATATAGTTAACAAGCATAATAGGGAGTGAAATTTCAAAAACATTTAATAGACCATGATACAAAACTTCAACCAATCGTCCCCTATATTATTAAATACAATCTTTCTACCATATGAAATGAGTAAGACAAGCAAGGCCGGTAGGACCTCACTATAGTTGTCTGGAAGTTAGCACTCATGTGTTTGACAATGTGTATATATGAAGGTTCTCTTATTCCTTAGATAAAAATCTACCACAAGCTTGATAAGATTCTCAAATTTGCCACCACTAAAATACAAATATACTAAACAATCATGAGGACTTTCATAGGGATGTAACGCGGCTTAGGGTAGAGGTGAGAGGGGCAAAAATATTTTTGGAAATAAGGAGCTAAAAGTCATAGACTAAGAGCTTAAACAATTCCAATGCATCATACTACATCCTTCTCGAACCTTATCAACTCATCAACAAAATAAATTCCAAATAAAAAGAGATAGACTCGAAAATCACAAATATCTTACATTCTCACCAAGGCTAATAACTTTCTTCGAATTTTTTTTCTTTTTTTTTTCCTTTTGTTTAATTATTTTTTTTTGGTTGATTTCTTTTTTTTTTTCATGTCTTTTTTTATTTCTCTTATTTTCAAAGAGGAATAGCCAAGGGAATTCCATAACGAACTTTAAAATCGAACTTTTCTCTAAACTTTGCACAACAAAATAAGGGATTAATCAAATGTTCACATCCCTGCACCAAATACCAAAAATTCACTAAAGAGAATAACAATCGACCTTGCTAACACCCTATCAAACATGATGCAAAAAAATGTAACGCTCCTCTAGCCTTGGCTTAAGGGTAAGACAAGTATTTGGCCATGGGCTAAAAGTAGGAGGTTCAGATCAAGAAAAACAGTTATAGACTTAGAGGGGCTAACAAGGGATACAATACATAACAAGGGTAGCTATTTAGCTACGGGTTTCAATAAATCAAAGAAAGAAAAATGTCTCAATCATATTACCTAAATGCATATGCGAAATGTGGTTTGAATGAGAATCACGGCAAGTTCTAGAGAAATGACATCAAGGAAGAGTCACGAATGAAAGAAAATAAGAGACTAATAATGATGAACAGTCTCTAAAGGCCCAAAGTCTCAAGGCAAGTTCTAGAGAAATGACATCAAGGAAGAGTCACACGTGAAAGAAAATAAGAGACTAATAATGATGAACAGTCTCTAAAGGCCCAAAGTCTCAAGGGACATCCACCACAGTCAAAACTAGCTCACTAGCACTCATATGCTAAAATTTCATGTAAAGACTCATGGGGGAAAATCAATTCGCATTCAACATGTGGTCAAAACATGGAATTCAGTTTGAAAATTCATTTGTAAACTTTTATACACAATCTGGGCGAATCAAAGGATCAATGTAACCAAAGAAAACTTCCTAAATCTATTAAGATCATCATCGGAGGATTTTTTTGTTGTTTTATTTTTTTTTGGTTTTTTTTGTGCCCCTACAAATAATACAAACTAAAATGCAAAAGAAACTAACAAAAGAAAGGAAATAAAATCTAGAAGAAAACTAAAAGCACTACTAAAATAAAAACTAAAACAAAAACTGCACTAAAAATATATATAAAGAGAAAACAAACACTCCAAACAAAAACAGGCATCCGACGCTAAATATAGTAACTAACTTCCCCATGTTTGAATCACACATTGCTCTCAATGTGGGCACATCATAATAACAAGGGGAGGGGAGTAGTAGAAATCAAAATCAGAGAGGACGAGGTGGAAGAGGATGGGGTGGTCATCCATATGAGATGTGCCAATCTCGCCAGGTCTGTAGACATGCCCTATAGTCTTGGAAATATTGGTCTGGGAAGCAAGCAACCCACAAAACTCCTTGTGGTACTCTTGGACAAAGTCCCGAAGAGCAGCACTCCATGAAGCTACAAAGGCTCAGAGGGAAACTTACTCCTCCTAAATGGACCTAAGGGTGTCTTGGATATCAGAATAATCAAGTGGGGATAGTTGAGAGGAAGAACTAGGTCCTGCTTGACTAGAGTGAGGGGTGGATTAGAGGGGTACGGGTCGAACAACCTCGTCATCACCAGGTACCCAGTAAGGGTTTCCTCAGTGAAGCAAAGTAGTACGATCGACATTGGGAAGTGGCAAAAGCCGGTCTCTAGGATAAATCCAATACAAACGGCCAGCCTTAACGTTGCAAAAGTTCATAATCTCAAAAGCAGATTGATCAAGCTAGTCAGACCTAGAAACTCTATCCTCAGGATGGGGATTCACACCTAAGAATCTAGTAATAGTAGTTATTATTCCACCAATGACTATCCCACCATTAGTGCTAACAACAGCACCATGCAATTGCCTAGCTAAAAATGAACCTAGATCAAGTTGGACACCATCAAGCGTACAGGATAGAAAGTACAACTCAGAACGTCTCAGGACATTCATACTTTCATCCGGAGAAAACAGAGAACAAGCAAGGATACGCTAAGTTACTCTAATGCAGGGGTTCCTAACATATGTACATTTTGATGAACTAGTACTGTGCCTGACAATCCCCAAAAGTTCACCGCAAAATGCATTCAGGTTAAATTCGCGGGGGACTTGGTGGTGCGATAAGTCCATGCTAGGGGGAAATCCAAAAATACTGTTAAAGGTACCTAAGTTCCGTTTATACAATTGACCCTGCAAATAAAACGATATATATCTAGCTTGACATTGAGGTCCTCCAGTAACCTCGACGTGGAGTGTACTTAGAAATTCTAAGGTCAGGTCTCTATATGTATGCTCTTTGAGTTCTAAAAAGTGGCTCATACCACCTCTAACAAACAACCAACGAATATGATCTAACATTCCCAATCGGGCTAACAAATCCTTATCATAGTATCTAGTTGCTACTACTACACGTTGATTTAAACAATTATACCTAGCAACATGATCAGGATGAGTCAAACCAAGAGGGTGAAGAATGTTACCTCTAGGACGCGCATTGGTTGACGTTCTAGAAGTCCTTTGAGGTCGGGATGGTGCTTGACTTGATGAACCGCCCTTCTTGGTGCTCCTTTGCCTTTTAGTTGGTGCCATGGTTACAAAATCGAACCAGAAAAAAAACTAAAACCAAAAATAAGAACTAGAACCTAGAAAATTGAAGAAAATAAGTAAAAATGTGAGGAATTAGAGAGAGAAAAGGATGGGTATGGTGGACGAATGAGGGTGAGGTGAATTTGGAAGAAGAAGAAGAAAAGAGATGAGATTTTGTGGATGGAATGGGCAAATTAAGAAAAAGTGAGGAATTTAGTGTGAAAATGAAGAAAAATGGAGAAGATTTAGGGGAGATTGAAGGTGTTGGTTATGGAGGTTTTAGAGAGAGGGAAGGGAGGAAGAGAGAGAAAGTGTCGAGTGAAGAAGATGAAGTGAGGGGAAAGGGAAACGGCACCGCCGTAAAAAACCTAGACCGCAGCGCGTAGCAGCCCACCACGGACTGTGGCGCTCACCACGAACGGTTCGTGGTGTCTGCTGCTACTCGATTTTTTCTATTCTTTACAGTGTTGGCCCCTTACGATTGTATTATTGGTTTTCCTGACCGTAATGCCAACATTTTTATTCATATATGAATATATTTTTTTCTCTCTTTTTTTCCTTTTTTTATAACCACTAAAATTAATAAAAAATCAAAACTATGAAAAGGAAAGAGAAAGAAAGCTTGGGTTGCCTCCCAAGAAGCGCTCTTTTAAGGTCAAGAGCTTGAGCCCTGTTCTTGGCTTGGTCTGGATCAGCCTTATCACGAACCACGAAGTCGAGCTTCTTCAGCTGAAGGTACCATCTTAACAATTCTGGCTGCAGGTCCTTCGTCTTCATAACCTAGTCCCATAACGCACTATCTGCGTACAAGAAAAATCGCTGTCTTGGCCCATTAGATAGGCTATCATCTACTTGTTCAACCCCTAAATCAAAATCGGCACTGAAACCTTCCAAAGGGGACATAGAGTGAACAGCCTGTGCAAACCTGCAATACGCACTTATCGAAGAATCATTAGAAATAGGGGCCTCAACCTTGGGCTTCTTTGGTCGCGTTGGAGCAGAATACTTCAACCTAACATACTCTTGGTTAGGGTTCTCCTATGAAATCCATTCAGAATCAGGAGGATCTTCATCATAAAAGACATCTTCTATATCATACTCAGGGGAAAGAGGTAATACATCCAATATAGAAGTATGAGGAAAAACCGCATCCTCCTTCCTATGACCAAACACAACAAGCCTCCCCTCTAGCTTAAAAGAAATACGACCCTCTCTCACATCAATATGGCAACTAGCTGTCGCCATAATGGGCCTACCTAGGATAATTTGGGCATCATCAGTTTTAGGCATATCGACTACAATGAAGTCTCCTATATTGACTGGCACATCTTCCAACCTGCCTATGGGCTGTGTTACAGAACCATCAACCAACTATAGTAAAAATGGGGCGGCTAGTAAGAGTCCTCGGTGTAATTTATGAAACAAAGAGTAAGGTATTATGCTAACACTTGCACCTAAGTCACATAACCCTCTCTCAATTTCTACCTTACCTACAATGCATAGGATAGAAAAACTACCTGGGTTAGGAAGCTTAGGTGGAAAAATGGTGGAGATCTGAATAGAGTCATTCTCGACAAATGTGGCAGTCTTGCCACTATAGTTGCTCTCCGTACTACCAGCCACAGTTATCTCTCTACCCTCTTCCTTTGGTAGTTCCTCAGAGTCAGTTAAGTCCTCTTCATCCTCTTTCATGGCGGCATTCAAGCCTAGGAGGACAGCTTAGGCTCTGATACCAAATATGATGTAAAATTAGGTAAGAAAACAAAGAGGGAGCGAGAGAAAATCAGAGAACAAAGTTCACACTCATACTAGATTGAGATTGATTAAACCGAACAAGCAAGTAACAAGATAGACAGAATCTAACATTGATAAAAGTCACCACCAACCGAGATTCAAGGCCCTTGGCTATAAAAATAAATAAGAAATGCCACCAAAGCAAATCAGAACACAACCTAATTTGGCCAAAGAATGGGATAAGGTAGAGAGAGTTTGAGGGGAAGAAGCTTTATTCTACATTCATTCACATTCAACTGAGTGATTACAAGTGAAAATTAGGCTTTTAAACTAGGCCTTAATCCATCTCACAATGGTTACAATGCACTATATACAATCCTAAAAACAGTAAGCTAAAGTTCGAGCTAAACAACTCACAAACAGCAAGTACTAGCTACCTTTTGACACCTATTTTGCTTGACTATCCCCACTAATGAGTTATCAAGTTAAGAAAAGATCTAAGCCCTTCTAATAATGGTCAAATAGTGCAAGTTGTACCTCTAATCCTTGAGTGTTCGGGCTAGTGCATGTGGGAAACATACTAAAGCCTAGTTATCTAAAGGGAATTTCTTCCATAACTATGCTAGTTAATAGCTAATCTTTATTGATCTAAATCTATAACTTTTGGGTCATTTGAGATAACATTTCTGTCACCTTTTACCTCCTTAAACCTGCTAAAAGGATGTTGTAAGATGGAGTCAAAGCTAACTCTCTAAACACTGCCACGCTGGGCTGGAAACTAGGATGTGCATTATCTCAACTGAACTGAGTTGTTTGGTTATCTCAAAATGTAGGGAAACTTTTATCATCTACTAGATAGAGTGTTTGAGACCCCCTAAAAAGATTATTTAATAATTACTATTTATATATATATATATATATATTTCTGTTGTTTATAATGATTACTATATTGGCCGACCTAGAATGCTTGAGCTCGAAGTGTTTTCATTTTTAGGAAATGTAGTGGGACAGCCTGAAGGTGGGTCAAATGGTCCAAGCCAGAGGAATATTACTCCTTTAAGTTTCTATTTCCAAACAAAAAAAGAATAGCAATGCAAAAGAGGACAACAGGGGGATAGAAAACCCTAAGGATTAAAACTCTTATTTTTTTCCCTCTCTCTTCCTCTCCTCTCTCTCTCTCTCCCCAGGACCTCTCCTCTCTCTCTCCCCACGTCGTCTCTCTGTCCTTCTCTCCCTCTGTCACGCTCATGGCTCTCTCTCCCCTCTCCCTCTCGTGAGCAACTGATGCGCCACCCTACCGCTGCCCTGTTAGCCGTCTCCCTTCCACTCTGTCACTTTGGATTGGTAAGTCATGAAACTTCATGCAAGTCCTAGTAAAGTGTGTAAGTTTTTTAATTAAAATTTTTCATAAAACCTCCATATTTCAGGCTTTGAATCTGATTTGTTACTCGCTATTCTAGAAATCCCGAGGTGGAGCAGTTTGTTGGAGGGATAACACAACCTTAAGCCCTCTCTTTTGCTTTACGAATCGTTTCGAGGTAAAAGACTCATCCTTTTCTATGGCCTGGATTATTTTGATGATTAGGAATTGTAGGATTTTAGGTGAAGTCGTGTCTACATGTTGGGGAAGGGTTCAAGTCAAGATTTAAGAAAAATAAGTCTAAAAGTTATAATACAAAGACCGTTCTTTACACCCAATACTTGAGCTGACTTTATGAATTTACTGGTGACTGTCAGACTCTGCAAAACTTATGAACAAATTAGGGATGGTAGATGTACGTGTCCTCTAGTTAGAAAATTTTGAATTTCATGAATCGGAATTCAAACGAACAAGTTATCACCAAATAACTAGGACCGCATAAAACTGATTATAACGGGGACAGTTTAGGAATTTAATGAAATTCAAACTAGTTAGGCTCAGATTCCATTAATGGTCATAGTAAAGTTGTAGTTCACAACTTGAACTTTCCAGAATGGGCTTAATCTTAAAATTTTGATGTTATGAGTGAAAGTTATAGCCCCCGAAAGTTAGAGGTAAAATTTGGCAATGAACTGGGAAGTTTATAGCAGCAGCATGTGTGGAGTTTTTAATATTTATAGCTTCCTAAAAATTGATTTGATGGTTGGAATTGGTGGTTGGGTGTAAGAGGACGCTTAGTAAGATTATTTAGGCATAGTGGCCTCATCGAGAGTTGGGCTCAGAGTTGGAACTAATAGAACACTATTGTGGGAAATTGTTTTAGGCCAAACTAGCATTCCGAGCTCAAGCTTAGGCGACGTATTCTAGCAGGTAACAATCAGGCCGTAACTCCCTCGAATATCCCTTGGAAAACATGTCCTATGAGTATGCTTGAAAGGGTTTTGAATGTGTTTTAAATTCATACTCAGGGGATCTTTCTTGGTTAAATGCGTGATGAGGTTTTACTATGATTTTCACTGAGGCAATTGTTCAACGTGTAATTGCACAAGTTATTATTGAATATTTGTTGTGAAAATGATAATGAAAGGTTTCTGGATCAGAATGGGATGGGTTGGGCTATTTTGGTTAAAGATCAATGTTAATTATAAATGAATAAGTAACTGAATAAATGGGCTGGACTAAGTGGTCATGCTCATGTTGTGTTTGAAGGCCATTTGCCCTCCCTGGGTAAAAGTGCATGCATGTAAGCAGCCACATGCCACCTTGTAGGTGGACATAGGCCAGGACATCGGTAACCATCCAAATTGATAGTAAGCTAGGTTATGGTTAGGTGGCTACATTAAATCCAAATGTAGGCCATGAGATCCTATGAGCTCGCTCGCTCCTTTTATCCTGAAACTGAATAAGTGGGGCCGGGATTGTTACGTATTCATGTTGTGAATCCGTAAGCACTTTGAACTGCTCGTGCTTGTCCCCATCCCCTAAAATGGTTTGAAATGAATTTGTGTGCCTGTTTTAACTATTAGGGGTAGTTGTTACTGAGTTTATCTCACTTTTCAAAATGTTTTGTTTTCAAGTGAAGTGCATGAGCATGGGGATGGGAACCCGATCTAGAGCAAGGCCTTGTCACATAAGATTTAGTTGAAAGGAATTAGTTTTAGATTTGTCTTAAAGATTGTTGTTGAGTTTGGACATTGTTATGTTTATCGCCAGGATTCAAGCTTATGTTTTAATTTGAGAATAATCCATGCATTAACGTTTTGGTTGATACTCAGCCTAATATTTCAAAAAAGACATACGATGGTAACACCCATTTAGGTTTTTCGTGGCCATGTAAGTTAAGATAGTAAATAAATATGGATTAGAAAATTGAGGTGTTACAAAGTGGTATTAGAGCACAGCTTGACTGACCTGAAGGCTCGTGTAAAATGTTATAATTAGGAATAAAAATTTAAAACCCGTAGACCTAAGGACTGCACGTAGCATGAGTGCGGGACGGGAAGAGGGGCATGTCTGCATGTGCTTGCTTATGAACTTGTGTTTGATATAGACTTGTTAATGTATAGGATGAATAGGACCCATCATTGTGGTTGTATGGGTCATCGTTGCCACTATTGGAGGATGGAAAAGAGACTCAGGGTTAGTATAGCCAGCCACTTAGAACGGATTGAGGCATTTGTACATGGGAGACTAGAAGAGATAGCAAATGACTGCTTGAGGTTTAGGAGCAATTAGGACTTGTTCTTTCTCCCAAACCTCTTGGGCGACCCAATATGGCATTACTAGATTAATAAGCTTCACTCTAGACTAGATTGTTCAGTTTCTATAATAGGTATTGCTTGTGCGACTGGAAACCTATGGGAATGAACCTAGTAAGGCTAGTGGTCCAACTAATAGATGTGGGCCCCTATGATCAACCTCCTACTCCTGATACCGAGGATGAGACCCCACTACCACCGATGGGGGGATATATTAAAGAGGAAGAGTTTATAAGGGGAAACGAGCGTGTTGATGGGAAGGAGGAACTGGGAGAGGAACCTTTTGAGGCGGGAGACCCTAGAGAAGAAGCCTTAGATGAGGATGATCCCGAGGAAGACCATATGGGAGAGGAAGACCCAGAAGAAGACCCTGATGAAGGACCCTTAAATGAGGATGATCCCGAGGAAGACCCCATGGAAGAGGAAGACCTAGAAGAGGACACTGAGGAAGAGCCCTTAGAAGAGCAGGATCCCAAGGAAGAGCATCTAGTAGAGGAAGACTCGAAAGAGGGCTCAGTTGAGGAAGAACCCAGGCCTGAAGGTATCCGTTGGAAGCATGGAAGATGTGGTAGGATGTGTTAGGGTACCTACCCAATTGACGTCCTGGGCAGTAGATGCTAGAAGGTGCTGGAAGTTAGAGTCTTTTAATTTTAAGGATTGTACTGTTTTTATCTTTCCATTTTACTAGCAAGAATGAACTAGGAAATTTTGTTAAAGTGCTTATGCAATTATAGTATTGGTTTGTGAAATAGCTGCTATTTTAAACCCATGCATTAGAGATTTTATTAAGTTATATGGATACAACTATTTGTTATGATTAGTTAAAAATTGTGAACTTATGTTATATTTATATGCGAATATCATTATTATCAATGAGATGTGTATAGGGCATATGAAGATGTCACGGGTCCATGTGAGTATGGCAAGTGAAAGTGCCTGTGAACAATACTGTATATCTGTTGTGTGTAATAATGTGGCATTAGATGCTTTACTAAACTATAGTAGCACGTGTGTCACGAATTATTAGGGAAGTAACTAAACGTGGCTTGTTTCCTAAATAGGATATCGAGGAGCAATGGTGAATCTCAGACTAGGCCCCACCCCACTCCAAGGCCCCATGTAAACTTAGACATCCCCATGGCTAATATGAGGGAACGACTTGAAGCCCTTCACCCCAAGAATGGGAACGGGTCCTACAGCTAGGTGAATGAAACTAACCCGCCTATGGGAGCAGACCTTACCAATCTCATACTATTGGCGCTACTGCAGAAACAAGGGGAATAGCTACAGCGACAGAATGAACACCTGTAGAAAATAACGGAGGCCAAAGAGAAAAAGACTGAGGAGGACAACTCCTATATGTTCAAGAGACTTGCTAGTCACAACCCACTGGTCTATGATGGCACTCCCGACCCTAAGGCCTTTGAGAATTGCATTTGGGATATGGAGAAGCTGTTCGATGCCCTCAAATGCCCTGAGAAGTGAAGGATAGGATTTCCAGTGTTCTACGTTAAGGACAGAGCCAACCTCTAGTGGGCGATCATGTGAGAAAGATAGTATGAGCCTAGGCTCAACTAGAAAACGTTCATAAAGGTGATCAAGGACCACTCTTACCCTGTGTCTCTTTAGAAGGCCATGATAGTGAATTCATGCAACTGTAACAAGGTCGGATGAGCGTATTGGGGTATGCCTCCAAATTCATGGAACTCTCCCGTTTTGTCCCAGCCTTTGTAGCTGATGAGCAGTTAAAGATGAATCGTTTTGAGGTCGGGCTCAATCCAAACATTAAGAAGAGGATGTCCATGCATCAGTACATCTCCTACGAGGACCTATATGACACCACAGTAAACATGGAAAGGACGATGAAGGAGAAGAGTAACTATCACAATGAGCAGCACGGAAACAGGAGAAAGGAGAATTAGTAAGAAAACATCAACTCTCAAGGCTTATACAAGAGGCCTCCAAGGAGCCACTACCACAACAACCACACACGTAAAGGCTAGCAAACCAACATCCGGCCTAGGATGACCTACAATGCCTACAGCAGGCTAGGACATATGCCCAGGAATGCCACACAGTTAAGAGGTGCTACCACTGTAGGAGTCCTCAGCATTAGGTGCGGGATTACCTACATCCCCCATCTCCTACCAACCAGAGTCATGAGGGATAGCAGCCCTAGCAGCACTACCAGCATAAGGGGGGGATGTGGCCAACCTAAACCATCAAGCCCGAGCAACTAAGCAGAACCAGGCAAGAACCCCTCATTAACCACCAGGAAACACTGGGGTCAGAATTTACATTATACATGGTGAGGAAGCAGAGGATGCCCCAAATGTGGTGACTGGTACATTTTCTGTCCAAGCTCAACTAATAGATGTCTTGTTTGATTTTGGTGGTACACATACCTTTATTTCTGTAACGCCCCCTCATTAAGCATGTTTCGCTGTTTACATTCTCCTTAATAAATCCCTGAATTAGGATAAATAGACTCGATGATAGGGGCATTATCGCTGCCTAAAAGGAGAAGACTTGAAGTATATGTACTAGAAATAACATAGTTAGGCATAGATTCAACTACACACATTCACGCATTATAAAACCATATACAATCAACTGTTAGTCCACATATGGTTTATACCCCATAGTAAAGCGGCTCACCATATAATCTACACCTTCGTCTACCGAAGATTTCAAAATACAACTCTAAAATGTGCATGTACTATATCATTGTTGATCCATTTAGATTCCCTTACTCAACTTATTTTTTACAGCTGGTTTGCTAGCATGAGGGTGATTCACCGAGCATTTACCTAAAACAAAACATGAAAAACATTTCAAACTGTGAGTCGAAGCTCAGTGCATACATTCCTGTATTGTTAAATGACCTCTGCATAAATTGGTTGGGCGCCCGCTTTGTAATTCATTTTAAGTTGAAACGTTGAATGAGATGAATGTAAAACTGCATTATTAGCTATTATCTGAGAGTGAACCCCTTGATACTATTGCAATCTGTGGATACGTGCACACCTGCCAAGCCGATCAGGGGTCCTGGCCTAAGGCCGCGCACTTAACTGAAGTGCAATGCCCTATAACTGATAATTGATGGGGTTACTAATGATGTGACAAATCATTATTTAAGCTAAGTCATTAACATAATTACCAAAACATTTGATAAATACGTGCTGATTTCTAAGGACCCTGACAATGAACGTACCTAAAGTCTTTAAAATGCAATCTAACTTGATAATACTTATGCACAATAGGAAACGATATATTAGGCCCTATTTCTGCTTAAGAAATGTAATTATAGGTAAATACAGTTAGTAAACAACATTCGCTCCCATAATTTGTATCTTTAATGGAAATTGATTGATTAAAAAGGGCATCTACAATTCAAATAATTCAATATAGTATAAGTTACACCAAGATGATTTGAAAATTAAATAAGTAAGGGTCATTGAACTCGAAGTAGATCAAATTGGAGCAAAATAGACCAAAATAAACTCATTCAGGTTATAATGAAAAGACTTTAATGGAAAAAAATGGAATACAGGTTTTTAATATTTATGAAATTGATAATAATAGGTTTAATGCCAACAGCGGTGTTGTGAGATTCAGGATCATATAACCTTATCTTCTTGATAGACCATAATCTTGTGTTATTACCCTTCCCACTTCTCAAATTTCATTTTCATGCCCATTTAACTCGATTTTCCAAGCTAAGTAAGTTTCTATACATAATCAAAGTTGTTGACCTCACTAAGCTTTGTAATTTCTTTGCAATATCCATAATTATATAGAACCTCCTAATAATCTGTCCAAATGTCACGATGTCTTTCTTCCCTCATATTACCATTTGAAGGTCTATTTTAGAAAATTCATATCTTTCACCCTCAACCTCAAATTAAGCCCTGAAGTACAAAAAGCCTAAGAAGTGCTGCAACACTTTCATTCACAGTGCAAAACATAATTCCCATAATAGGGCTCCTAAAATGGGGTTATAACACAACTGTGCGCAACTTCGGTCTATCCTATGTGGTGCCATAACGTTTTCCAAACAATTCAAAATGAAGTGATTCAAAATGTATTTGAAAGATAAATCAATGATCTATCTAGCCACAAAAAATGATAATTTTTTGATAGAAAAAACACTACAAATTTAATCCCAAAGAGACCCCTGTTTTTGGTCTGTTCATAGCCCTATTGTCCATGTTTTTAATCTTTTCTTTGCATAATTTCTCCCTAAAATCACGCGTTAAAATTACTAACCCATGATTTGATCTTTGTCATTACCTTACAAAGCCATGTTACTCAAATTTACTCTATAATCATCTTCGTCAAATTTTTAATTCCTATATTTGCAAAACGCTTAAAATACATCCATAATCTCACTTACTTGTATTAATCATTTAAACAACTTCTTTTAATCCCTTTTGGGACTTTCCATAATCCATTAAATTTGACAAAACTCATGTAATATCATTCTCTTAAGTCCATAACCCATCCAACCGCAAATTACTACCTAATTGAATTCAGATAACGTATTTGATTCAATATTCAAAGTAAATCATGCATGATCATGAAACCCTAGATTATGCCACACTCAAGCTGCCATTTAAATCACCATTAATAGATTGAACAAGATCTCCAACAATTTTAAATTCATTTGTCATACCAAAGATCACAACAATTAGATAGACAACTCAACTTCATACTTTCTTGATTTAAACTCACTTGATCAAGTTCAAGCTCAACCATCCATAATGTCCAACATCTCTAAACACCATAAAAATTGCATGCTAGGCATTAATTTTACTCACAAGAACATAAATCACGACAAAAACAATCACAAAAACTCAAAAATACATCAAGATAGAGTTAGGGTTTTACTCACTTTGAGCTTGGATGCTAGAGGATGGAGGTGGTGTTTGATGTTGGAGGAGAGAGTAAGAAGATGATGGCTGGACTTTTCTCCATAGAAAGTGATTGTTTGATGTTATCTTAATTCTTGGCTAATATCTATCCATCCGAAATTTCTTTTTGCTAATTAAAATTAAGGACAAATGATGTTGATTAACTTAATTTTATTGCACCAAAATTTTCGGGCTACAATTAAGCCCAAAATAAATTGGGCCACAATTCGGGCCCAAGTGAATTGGGCCAAATTTAATGAATTTGGGCTCGAATTTTTGCATACTTCAAAATTAAAGTTTTGTGACATTGTCGAAAATAATTTATCTCTTAATCATATTTACTGGGGCTTACTATTAATTCACCTAAAATTGTTACGGTAAATGAAACTCGAATTGTAAAGTGGGCCCAAAATGAATTCTCCCAACTGGGATGATTAAATGAGATAAATAAATGTGAAAATTAATAACATGGCTTAATTAAATAAATAAACATGATTTAGGGTTGGGCTATTACAATTTCTATCAAGCTGGTTGAGACATTAGGGTTAGTTCCAACCCATAGATCCCCTCTACTGTATGTGACTCTCCCCAATGGGAAAACAAAAATGTGATGAAGTATATGAGGACTGTTCCATTCAGATGTACAAACATGAGTTTTTGGCGGACCCATATAATTTTAAGTGGACTGATTTCAGTGTCATTTTGGAGATAGACTGGTTAGCAAAGTATCAGGCCTAAAGAAATTATCCAAAATAAAGAATCACCCTAAGGGGCCCGATGGAGAGAAAACAGTTCACAAAGGGAAGGTCTCGAAGAGTGGAGTGAAACTTATCACCGCGATGGAAGCCCACAAACTACTAGGACGAGGGTTTGAAAGATTCCTATGTAATGTGGTGGAAACCGAGGCTATTGAACCATCCCTCCAGGACATTCCAGTGGTTCGAGAATTCCCAAATGTTTTCTCGAAGGAGATCCCTGGCATGCCACCCCTTAGGGAGGTGGAATTTTGCATTGATTTAGTACTAGGGGCAACCCTTATCTCTAAGGCACCCTATCAGATGGTACCAGCAGAACTTAAGGAGTTAAAGACTCAACTTGATGCACTGTTAGAAAAGGGTTATATCTGACCCATCACGTACCCATGGGGAGCCCTGGTGCTGTTCGTGAATAAGAAGGATGGAACCCTGAGATTGTGCATAGATTATAAAGAGTTAGATAAAATAATGGTCAAGAACCATCACCCTTTGCCTACGATAGATGATTTTTTTGACTAACTTAGAGGTGCGGGGATCTTTTCCAAGATAAACCTACATTCGGGGTATTGCTAATTCTAGATCAAGGAAGAGGGCGTACCTAAGATTGCATTTTGTATCCGATATGGACATTATGAAGTTGTAGTGATGTCTTTTGGGCTTAAAAATGGCCCAGTAGCATTTATGGATCTTATGAATAGGGTCTTCAAACCATACTTGGATTAGTTTGTAGTAGTGTTCATAGATGATATACTGATCTATTCGAGAACACTAAAAGAACATACCCACCATATTAGGACTATTCTAGAAGGGTAAGGGGGACGTAGTTGTATGTAAAGCTAAAAATGTGTGAGTTTTGGTTGGGTCAGGTGACATTTTTGGGGCATGTAGTGTCTAATAAGGGAGTATCTGTGGATCCTCAGAAGATAAAGGCCATAACGAAGTGGCTAAGACCTAAGAATGTGAGGGAGGTAAGAAGCTTCTTGGATTTGACAGGACAGTATCATAGGCTCATTTAGAACTTCTCAAGGATCGCCACTCCCCTTACTAATTTGACATGGGAGGTTACTAAGTATGATTGGACAGATTGGTTGGAAGAAGCTTTTTAAGAACTTAAGAAAAGGTTAAGCAGTGCACTTATATTGGCCTTACCCACTGACGATAGGAACTTCGTCGTGTATAGTGATATATCTAGAAATGGATTGGGGTGTGTGTTCATGCAGGATGACCATGTTACCCCTTGTGATGAGCAGAACTATCTGACTCACGCCTTGGAACTAGCAATAGTGTTCGCACTAAAAATTTAGCGTTACTACTTGTATGGGGTGCACTGCAAGATCTTCACTGATCACTAGAGTCTAGAGTATTTATTCTCGCAAAAAAACCTGAACCTGAGACAGACGAGGTGGCTGGAATTCCTTAAGGACTATGACATAAACTTCTAATACCACCCTAGAAAGGCAAATGTAGTAGCGGATGCATTAAGTTTTACATCATACCCAACTCTCAATAGCTTGTTAGCACTACCTAGGGATTTGTGTGAGGATTTTAAGAAACTGGAGTTCAACGTAGTGATAAGGGAAACCAGATCTATGCTATACACCATAGAGGTACAACCTACCCTCATTAAAGAAATTCAAGTCGTCTAGAGCATGGACCCGTAGTTGGATAGGATCAAGACGGAGGTGTCAGCAGGAAAGGCACCTGGCTTCGTGATTCATGAGGATGGGACACTAAGGTTCCAGAACCGAATATACTTTCCCGCCATAGAGGAACTCAAAAGGAAAATCCTAGATGGGGGACATAACACCCCATATTCTGTTCACTCTGGTGGAAACAAATTATATAAGGACTTGAAACGAACTTTCTACTGGAGTAATATGGAACAAGGGGTTGCGGTTAGTGAGTAAAAGCGGAGTACCAAAAGCCTGCAAGACTCTTACAACCCTTAAAAATCCCTAAGTGGAAGTGCGACTCAGTCACATAATATGGTTACCACCCACCCAGAAGAAGAACAACGTGATTTGGGCAATCGTGGATTGACTCATAAGACGGCTCACTACATAGCAATGAAAAACACATAGACATTAGATCAGTTGGCCTATAGTGCTAGGCCGGGACAGTAGTTTCCAATCGACATTCTGGCAGAAGTTATAGGAGGCTGACGTCCCTATGGGCGAGAATTAGGGACCTTCAAGGCTAAATTCAAAAGCTAAGAACAAGCAAGCTAAATTCAAGCCAAAATTTGAGTGTAGCCATGTATGAATTAGTGAAAGAAGGGTAGTCTAAACTCTTAGATATAGAAACACCACTAAGTTTGAGTTTAGGGCCTTAACCTCCATTAGGATACAGAAACACCACCTAATTAAGAGTTAAGACTTACTTGACCACCTCCTTAATCGGCCTGATTAAGGATAAGCAATTGAAGTTTTTAAGGGAACAAAAGCATAATGATCCCAATTCTGTTTTTTCATTAAAAATTCAGGTGTGTCTTACAAAGTGGCCATAACTACATATTAATACATGGCCAAGCATGCAACCAAGCAACTAAGCTAGCTAATTGAGGTTTCCTCCCTAGGAATGAAATGGCTTAACTAGCTAATCTACATGCTTAAGACTAAGCTAGGTTACATGCTTGCTTTAACTAAACTAATTACAATAAGAATTTAAAGAAAGCAAAACAAATGATGTAATTAACTTATACATCTTTGACTAAGCTAATACAGCAGCATTAACAGCAAAAATGTGGAGAAAAGCAACTGTAAAGGTGGTTCTCTTTTCAGCTATCCAATCAGATTGCAAGGTGCCTTTGCCTCCTTTTTGCTCTCGTTGGTTCACACGATTCAAGGCTTCCTTAGCAGCAAATCATTGTGTTCCTAGGCTGCTTGACTAGTAAATGAAGTAAGCAAGCAAGGAAAGAGATGAGGAAACCCCTTGGAGTAGGAAAAACACGTTGCACTTCAATCGGGTTCACAAGGCAGTTTTTAGCCCGGTTTTACGAGATTGCTTCCACCAATCAAAAGTGATCATGATTTTGATTTCAAGCCATGGGGGGGACTCCTTAAGGTGTTTAAAAACCCCCCAAGTAAGGAAATCAAGGTTAAGACTTTTTTAAGTGAGAGAATTTCACTTAAACATTTTACCGTGCAGATTTGGACCAAAACTGGCAAGGTTGATAAAATGGTTTGATTTCTTCACTTCGACTAAGCAAGATTTGTTGTTCTTGCTTGGATTCAAAAGGTAACATTTAGGGGAACCCAAAAATGTAAAAATCTGGGATTAACCCATAATGTAGCTTAAGAAATCACATACTCAAAACCGGGTACATTCTGGTTCAACGGGGCAGTCTGGATAGCTTAGGTTTAATGGTTGATTTGGATGAGTAAATAAAGTTCAAATGAGTTAAAACTTGTTTTGCTGAAAAGCTAACGTCTTGAACTTCAAACGCAATATAAAATATTAGAGTTAACCTAAAAGAGGCCTAAGTAATTAGGCTCTCAAAAATTAGGTTTATTACAGGAATCAACCCGTGACCTACTGTTTTGCTTCTTAAACAAAATGTGGATGATTTATTTGCATTCTAGCTAGCAAAATAAGATTGCCTTGACTTATTTGATTCTCTAAATTAAGGGGCATGGAGAGATCTCCATCATCCTCCCCTTATTGAGAAAGATTTTACCTCAAATCGATTTAGGTAATCACCTTCCAACTTGTCTCAATTTTGGCTAAAATAAAATCGTCTATGCAAATAAGTTTCTCTTGATCTTAGAGACTCTTTTCCATTCATTTCCCTTGCTAATTTGAAAGTGGTGTAGAGTGGACTCTTCAGACTTTCCTTGAACCCTTTCCTTAAATGCTCCTAATTCAGAATTAGGAGCTTTAAGTAATGTTCATTAAAAGTGAGAAGAAGGCTAAGATGCTTATAGCTCATTAGTGGATGGTTGGTGTCCAGAGTAAGCATTTCTCCTTCATCTGCTACCACTACTATTCCCTGCATAGTTTCTACAAGTTCATCCCCAATATTCTCTTTATTTTGCTCCTCTAATTTAGTCTCCTCTACTACCTTCCATTCAGCTAAGGTAACAAACCTATGGTTTGTGCAATCCTAAGCTAAGTGCCCAAATCCTTGGCACTTAAAACATCTTTGGATGCCGTTAGGAAGAGGTTTAGGTCTAGGTTGTGGGGGTAGGCTTTGCTATGGAGTTTGGTTTTTTTGTGGAATGGGAGGAATGCGTGCCGTGGGTTTAGGGGTAGGAGATGGACTCCCCTTGTTCACGGTTTGGTCATGGAGTGAGGGCTTTGGAAATTCATGCTTAAGGGGCTGCCTTGCTTTCTTTATCTGCTCAACTTATGAGCCAGCATACATACTTCATCGAATGTTGTATAAGCTTGTAAATAAACCATATTAGCATACCTAGGATCAAGTCCTCCTAAGTGCCTGACAAAGGTTTGTTCTTCTAGTTCTTGTAAATCAAATTTGATCGTAAGCTTTTCAAACTCACGTGTGTACTCTTCTATACTCAAGTTACCTTCTGTAAGGTTGTGGAATTGAGAATAGTAATCTTGAACATAGACAGGGGGAAGAAACCGAGCCTTAAGCTTGGGTTTCATCTTCTCCCATGTTCTGATCTTTGTCTTTCTTTCTCTAACTCACTTGGCACAAAAGTTAGTCCACTAAAGGGAGGCATATTTTCTGAGTCTTAAGGCCACCAATTTCACCTTGTTGTCTTTTGGAACATCCTTGTACTCAAAAACATGCTCAACTGTATGTAACCAATCCAAAAACTCTTCAGGATCAAGCTTGCCTTCATATTTTGGGATTTCAACTTTGAAATCATTTGTACTAGCTTGCATCCGTGGTTCTGGTCTAGCCATTCTCAATGGTTCATCATCACTAGATGAATCAAGATGATGGCTAAACACATGCTCTTGTCTTATAGGTTCAGATTGTGGAGGTTCCTTATTGATTGCTTGCTTTTGCTTCATGAACGCACCGAGCTGTTTACGTAAGTACTCATTTTAAGCCTTAGTTTCTTTATTTTACTAGAAAACCTCATTAATCTTCTTTATTAAGATCTCGTTCTGCCATATTAGAGCATCAAACGTCTCTTCCAAACTCATGCTAGAACGCATTTTGTCTACGGTTTGTGTTTAAGTTCAAGCAAGGAATGTGTTTGGAATTTTTAGTGGGAATGAATTCTAGAAGTGGGAGGGACATACCAGTCCAAGGAGAAACCAAGCTCTGATACCAAATATGATGTACCTATGGGGGAGAATCATGGACCATCAAGGCTGAATTGAAAAGCTAAGAACAAGCAAGCTGAATTTAAGCCCAAAATTTGAGTGTAGCCGTGTATGAATTAGTGAAAGAAGGATAGTCTAAACTCTCACTTGGATACAGAAACACTACTAAGTTTAAGTTTAGGGCCCTTAGCCTCAATTAGGATATAGAAACACCACCTAATTAAAAGTTAAAACTTACTTGATCACCACCTTAATCAGCCTAATTAAGGATAAGCAAGTGAAGTGTTTAAGGGAACGAAAGCACAATGCTCTCACTTCTGGTTTTTCATTCAAAATTCAGGTATGTATTACAAAATGGCTGTGACTACATATCAATACATGGCCAAGCATACAACCAAGCAACTAAGCTAGCTGATTGAGGTTTTCTCCCTAGGAAGGAAATGACTGAACCAGCTAAGCTACACGCTTAAGACTAAGCTAGGTTACATGCTTGCTTTAACTAAACTAGTTGCAATCAGAATTTAAAGAATGCAAAACAAATTATGTAATTAACTTAATACATCTTTACCTAAGCTAATAGAGCAACATTAACAGCAAAAATGTGGAGAAAGTTAGTCGTAAATGTGGTTCTCTTTTTGGCTATCCAATCAGATTGCAAGGTGCCTTTGCTTCCTTTTTGCTCTCATTGGTTCATACAATTCAAGGCTTCTTCAGTAGCAAATCATTATGTTCCTAGGATCCTTGATTAGTAAATAAAGCAAGCAAGCAAGGAGAGAGCTAAGGAAATGCCTTTGAGTTGGAAAAACATGTTGCACTTCAAGCGGGTTCACAAGGTAGTTTTTAGCCCAGTTTTGTAACATTGCTTCCTCCAATCAAAAGTGATCATGATTTTGATTTTAGGCCATGAGGGGACTCCTTAGGGTGTGTACAAACCCCCCAAGTAAAGAAATCAAGGTTAAGATGTGTTTACGTGGGAGAATTCCACTTAAATATTTTACCATGTAGATTTGGACCAAAACTGGCAGGATTGATAAAATGGTTTGATTTCTTCACTTCGACTGAGCATGATTGGGTTTTCTTGCTTGGACCCAAAAGGTAACATCTAGAGGAACCCAAAAATGCAAAAATTCAGGACGTAAACCATAACATCGCTTAAGAAATCACATACTCAAAATCGGGTACATTCTGGTTCAACTGGGCAGTCTGGATAGCTTGGGTTTAATGGCTGATTTGGATGAGTAAATGAAGCCCAAATGAGTTAAAACTTGTTTTTCTAGAAAGCTAACTTCTTGAACTTTAAACCTTTGTAAAATAGTAGACTTAAACCTCAAAGAGGCCTAAGTAATTAAGGTCTCAAAAATCGGGTTTACTACTGAAATTAACCCGTGACCTGCTGTTTTGCTTCTTAAACAAAATGTGGACAATTTATTTGCATTCTAGCTAACAAAATAAGATTACCTTAGCTGATTTAATTCTCCAAATTAAGGGGCATGGAGAGATCTCTATCAGAGGAATTCATGATAGTGTTACATTTCAGTACAGCCTTTCACCCAGCCACGGATGGCCAAACGCGGAGAATGATTCAAAACCCGGAAGATATGCTATGAGCATCAGTATTAGACTTCAAATAAGCATGGGATCAGTAGTTAGCACTGATCGTATTCTACTACAACAATAACTACCATGCTAGCATCGAGATGGCCTTGTATAAAGCGCTGTATGGCTGACGGTGTAGATCCCTGGTGCGTTTCTAGAAGATTGATAATACACTGACCATTGGACCATATCTAATACAGGAAATTTCGCAAAAGGTCAGAATAATCTAAGCATGAATGAAAGCATCCCAGAGTCGACAGAAGAGCTATACGGACTAAAGGCGTAGACCTTTGGAGTTTGAAGTGGGAGATCAAGTTTTCCTTTGAGTGTCTCAAACCAAGGGTATAATGAGATTTGGCATAACGGGTAAGTTTAGCCCTAGATATATCAGGTCGTACCCCATCATTCAATGAGTTGGGGAGATAGCATGTCGTTTGGAACTACCACCTGAGCTACCCATAGTGCACAACATCTTTCACGTGTCACAGCTGTGCAAGTATGTCCCTAACCCATGTTATCATGTCGAATCCCATACAACTAAAGAAAGATTTATCTTATGAAGAACAACCAGTTCGTATTCTAGACTAAAGGGAAAAGCAGCCCCGTAAGAAGACATTGCCCCTAGTAAAAGTTATGTGGGCAAATCATGAGGTATCGGAAGCCCCATGGGAACCAGACAAGAGTCGTGATCCAAGTATCCCCACCTATTTGTATGACCAAGTGCATGCGAAGTTTCAAGGATAAAACTTTCCTTGAAGGGGGTAGAATTTGAGATCCCAGAAAAAGATTATTTAATAATTATTAGATATATATATTTTTTTTTTCTGTTATTTATAATTATTATGATATTGGCTGACCTAGAATGCTTGAACTTGTAGTGTTTTAGTTTTTAGGAAATTTAGCGGGATAGTTTGAAGGTGGTGGGTTGAACGGTCCAAGCTAGAGGAATATTAGTCCTTCGAGAATCTATTTCCAAACAAAAAAAAAAATAGCCATGCAGAAGAGAACGGGGAGGGGGAAGGAAAAACCCTAATGATCAGAAACACTAAGGATTTAAACTCTTATTTTTTGCCCTCTGCTTTCCCCTCCTCTCTCTTTCTCCCCACGCCATTCCTCTCTCTCTCTCTCTCTCTCTCTCTCTCTCTCTCTCTCTCTCTCTCTCTCTCATGCTCACGGCTCTCTCCCCCCTCTCATGAGCAATCGGTGCGCTGCCCTACCGTCGCCCCGTTGACCGCCTCTCTTCCACTCTCTCACTTTGAATTGGTAAGTCATGAAACTCCATGCAAGCCCTAGCAAGTATGTTAGTCTTTTAATCGAAATTCTTTATAAAATCTCTATATTTTGGGGTTTGAATCTAATTTCTTGCTCGCTATTCTCGAAATTGTGGGGTGGAGCACTTCGTTGGAGGGATAACACAACCTAAATCTTTCTCTTTCTCTTTAGGAATCATTTCGGGGTAAAAGACTCATCCTTTTCTATGGCTTGGATTGTTTTAATGATTCGGAATAGTAAGTTTTTAGGTGATGTCATTGTATGCATGTTGGGAAATGGTTCAAGTTGGGATTTAATGAAAACAAGTCCAAAAATTATAGTATAAACAGCGTTCTCTACACCCGAAACATAGGGTGATTTTATAAATTTACTAGTGATTGTCGGACTCTACAAAACTTTTGAACAAATTAAGAATGTATATGTACGTGTCCTCTAATTAGGAAATTTTGAATTTTATGAATCGGAGTTGAAACGAACAAGTTATCGCCAAATATCCAAGACTGCGCAAAACGAACTATAGCTAGGATAGTTTGGGAATTTGTTGAAATTCAAACTAGTTAGACTCAGATTCTATTGATGAGTATAAAAGGATAGTTATAGTTCATGGCTTGGCCTTTCTAGAATAGGCTTATTCATAAACATTTGACATTGATGAGTGAAAGATATGATCCTAGGAAGTTGGGGATAAAATCTGGGAATAAACTAGGAAGCTCATAATAGTAGCATGTGTGGAATTTTTAATATTTATAGCTTCCTAAAAATTGATTTGATGGTTGGAATTGGCGGTTGGGTGTAAGAGGATGCTTAGAAAGATTATTTGGGTATAGTGTGCTCATATAGAGTCGGGCAAGGAGTTGGAGCTTATAGGATACTATTATGGGAAATGGTTTTAGGCCAAGCTAGCATTCGTAGCTCAAGCATAGGCAATATATTCTAGCAAGTAATAATCATGCCCCAATTCCCTTAAATATCCCTTGGAAACATGTCCTATGAGTATCCTTAAAAGGTGTTTGAATGTGTTTTGAATTGATGCTCGGGGGGATCTTTCCTGGGTAAATGCGTGATGAGGTTTTACCATGACTTTTACTAAAGTGATCGTTCAACTAGTAATTGCACGAGTTTATATTGAATATTCATTGCGAAAATGATAATGGAAGGTTTCTGGATTTGAGTGTGTTGGGTTAGGCTATATTCTGGCCAAAGATCAATGTTAATTGTGAATGTATAATTAACTGAATAAATAGGCGGGACTGAGTGGTAATGCTTATGTTGTGTTTGAAGGTCATTAGCCTTCCCCGGGTAAAAGTGCATGCACGTGAGCAGTCACATGCCACCTTGTGGGTAGACATGGGCCAGGCTATTGATAACTGTCTAAATTGACGGTAGGCCAGGTTATGGTTAGGCGGCTACATTAAACCCAAATGCAGGCCATGAGACCGTGTGAGGTTGCTCTCCCCTTTTATCCTGAAACTAAATAAGTGGGACTGGGGTTTGTTACGTGTTTATGTTGAGAATACGTAAGCACTTTGAACTAGTCATGTTTGTCCCCCACCCATAAAATGGTTTGAAATGAATTTGTGTGCATATTTTGACTGTTAGGGGTGGTTGTTATTGAGTTTATCTCACTTTTGCAGAAATTTTGTTTTCAGGTGAAGTGCATGAGCATGGGGATGGGAACCCGATCTAGAGCAAGACCTCATTATATAAGATTTGGATGAAAGGATTTAGTTTAAGATTAAATTTGCTTTAGTGATTGTTGTTCAGTTTGGACATTATTATGTTTGCCGCCAGGGTTCGAGCTTATGTTTTAATTTGAGAATGATCCTTGCATTAACGTTTTGGTTGATACTCAGCCTTGTAATTCAAAAAAAGAAATGCAACGGTAGCACCCCATTTTGATTTTCTGCTGCCACGTAGGTTAACATTAGTAAATAAAAAGCGATTAGAAAATCGGGGTGTTACAGAGTGTGATCCAGAAAGCGAGATAAGTTACACCCTATGTAATCATGGATTCTCAGTGAATCAAGTAACAAAACACAGGCCTCAAAAGTAAGCTCGTGTGATCAGCTGAACATAGACATTGACTTGTGTTCTCTTAAACTAATGCCTGAATGTTTTGGACTAGAGTACTTGGCTGAGCCATTGGTCATAGAGTACAATTGTCGTGCAAACCTAGAGCTATATACAAAGGAAAGCATTAACATATGGAATTTAATTGATTACTTAAATAGGGGTAAAAAGAAGGAAAAAGTCCTTTGAAATGCTTTTTCTAAAAGAAAATTACAATTGTACTGCAGCAGTTCATGAGATTTTGATAATTAGAAAAGATTATGTTATCGTAAGAGAATAAAGATTTAAATAAAAGTGAATTTTCATAGACACGGAACCTAAATTAAAGTTTTCAAAAAGGAAGATCATACACAAAAGCTTAGAAGAAAGTCTTTGGTTTTTACAGCTACATTATTACTTATATCCTTTATTTTATTGATCAACAAAAATTGAAGTACCGCAGATAATAGTATTGTTGTATACATTACCATAAAATTATCTATAATTAATTGACTACATCATATCAACTACGATTTTAGACTTAGCTATCACTAAAGCGAAAGTCCAAAGTTTATATGTCACAGTACTTTGCCCATGGGTAGAGGAATCACATGCCATACATTTTGGAGCTCTATGAGTGGGCAGAATAATCAAAGTTTATATGTCATATAACTCTACCAATCAGCAGAATAATCAAAGTTCATGAGCTATGCACTCCACTAGTAGGAGGAAGAGTCAAAGTTCATATGTCATATGGCTCTCCCAACAAGCTGAACAATCAAAGTTCATAAATTACAGTGCCCCAACAATAGGTAGAAGAATCAAAGTTCACATGTCACATGTCTTTGCCGCTAAACTAAATGATCAAAGTTCAAGTTCCAACAGTCCATCAGTACATGGAAGAGTCAAAGTTCATATGCTATATGGTTCTGGGTGCCAATAAGCAAAATAATGGAAGTCTATAAGTTATAGCAGTCCATCAATAGTTGGAAGAATCAAAGTTCATATCTTAAATAAATCTTCCAACAGGCGGAGAAAACAAAGTTTGTATAACACAGCGCGCCGCTAACTGGCAAAAGAATCAAAGTTCATAGCACTTCCAGTAGATAAAGAAATCAAAGTCCATATGTCACATTAACCTACCAGCAAGTAGAAGAATCAAAGTTCATAGCTCTACCAACAGGCAGAAAATCAAAGTTCATATGTCACATTATTCTACAAGCAGGTAGAGAAATCAGAGTTCATATGTTACATCATTCTACTAGCAAGTAGAGCAATCCAAGTTCATAGCTTTGCCAACAAGCAAAAAAATCATAGTTCATATGTCAAATTATTTAGCCAGCAAGCAGAGGAATCAATATTCATATGTAACATGGCTCTAAGAAAAATACATACAGATGCAAAAGACCATATGTTACAAAGAATAACTAATCATCTGGGAAATCGTAGATACATTATTGTTTGTAGATTTCTTTCGCTTGATAGAATATATAAAGTTCAAAGGTCATGTTGCCCTTTTATAAGTTTACAAGATTATGTGTCATGATCTGCCTGTATGAGTTATGGTTTACAATTCAGTGCCTTTTTATTTAATAGGGATTAGTTATGGCATCTAGCTAATTGCATGCTGTGATATGCAATGACTTTCAATAGTTATATAATTCACAAAGTCTATATATAATCGTATAAGCCTACTGTAGTGGAACAACGTGCTGAGCTTTAGCTCATTTCTCTCATTTTTTTTGGTGATTTACATCTTAAGAACAACAACCAGAACCACAACAAAGCTGGTTAGTGGTGGTGATGAATGGCTACTAGCTTGCTCTTAGGTCAACTTGTTAAAATAAAGGTTTAGGGCTATTAACTCATTTCTTCCAGTCTAATCTTAAGGATGTCCCTTTCCATATTTTACAATAAAAGAATTTTAAAAAAATTATCTAGAAGTAAAAATGTTAGGTCCTTATTTGACTTTTGCCTAGTTTGCTTCACTCGAAGTATTAAATCAATTTTTTTATTTTCTAAGATAAAATTGAATTGAAAAAGGATGTGCATATTAAAGGTTAAATTTTAACAGAAAGTATTTTACAGATCTTAGTATTCTTTTTGTAATTTTGTTGAAGAACAACATGATAATGTTCCTTTAAAATCATCCATTGCATAATACACGCTTGATTAGGTAATTGAGAGTCGGGAGTGCTACAGATGGTACTAGAGTAATGGTCTGGAACACCAAGAGCCAATAATACCTTTAGGTATCACATATAAACAATTTGTTAAAATGTAATTTATAGCTAGCCGTATTTATAATGCCCATAGATATCATAAGATATTATATAGTTGCCAACATGTTTTGTAATTGAAGGGGGCAGGGGCGAAGAGTTCAGTGTGATGCCTAAACCTAAAAAGACCAAGGGCTACTTTATTAATGAACACACATGTATTTTGTATTTATTTGAAAAATGGCTTATAATACAACCAAGCCATTTCATTGACACAGGGTAACTCATGTTAAGCTCATTGTCACACACATTGACCACCAAGACAGGAATATGGTAAATAGCTATCTCTTTGGTGCTGGGTAATGGATATAAGGCTATACTTAGATTAAAGTCCATTTATTAGGAATGGGACGAACTTTCCTTAAACGGGCAGAAGAATGTTAATTTAATATAATTTATGCTCAAGATAAAGATATCATTGTTAAGCAGGAGGCACAAAATGTTGTCCTGACCAGATCATAATCGACAAAGGAGGTTTCAAAAGGACAATCTAACATAACTATTACAAAGGATGAAGATGATGTCATACATAACTAAAAGATAAACGAAATGAAAAAAGGAATGTTTTATGATAAACTAAATGCTTGGATCATAAATGCATGGAGGTCTGGTATTGGGGAACTTTAGAATTGTAATGACTTTTTCTGGAATCGGACACAGATTACAAAATTTTGATGGGAAAGACTCAGTAACGAAGAGAGTTAAACAAATTAAAGCTTAGGCACAAGTATAAATGGCTGAACTTATAAATAAATATAAAACTATAAGATTCTGAGTGCACTTTACATGTTTCAAAGGATGGAATTGAAGGATAAGTTCATGCAAAGGGGTTCCTGATAAGAGGTGTGCTATTAGTCAACAAAGGCATGGATGCATCTTTCTCTTATGCAAACATTTGATAAAGTAAAATGGATGCAAAAATGTAAAACTATGCTCACATATGAGCAAAATAGTAATGATTACTTGTGGACTAGACGTTTATGAGTTTAAGCCAATTTTGTATACTGCTCAATCAGTTTTGTTACAGAATTTTCTATTCCTATAAAGTATTATCTGAGTCATGATATGCCTAATAACTGACACTGCTCGATTGATAATCTGAGATTGTATCTGATAAGTTCTTAAAGCATATATCATTTTAGGGTCATTTTGCTGCATTTTTAGGGAAAATTATATGCTTTATGTGATAATTTATACTCATTTTCCCATTTTACGCTCAAGTATTATTCTTTTTTATGTTTTGCAGGTTCTGAACCATTTGACCCCAGATTTGACCCATAAATGAGTGCATTTTTTACTCCCATGGAAACCCCCTGAGTTGCTATGCACTTGGAAGGATGAAGAACAGAAGAATACTAAGGCAGTGGACATCACAGTTGGTCCATGGTGTATGCCAAGGTCAGTGGTGTCTTCATTTCCTACAAGGCTTTTTGTTCTCTTACAAGCTCTTCGACTTCCTAGTGGTTATTATTCCATTATTACGCGTGGCTGTTTGTCTTCTAGAATTTTACTATAAAAAGGGGGCTCTCATCCTCACACACACCTCATCATCTCATCTTATACTCCTTTCCTCTTTTCAAGTAGATTAGGAATAGTTTAGATTAGAGATGGAGTCAGATAGAGTTGAAGTGAAGACTTGCAAGGATTCCAACCCGAGCTTGCAGCGTCGGTTCAAGAGCGATTTTCGCTGAGCAATTCGTCTCTCTTCTCTTCTCTTTTCTATTTAGATTTATCATTTTAGAGTAGTTAGATGTTTAATTTAATCATGTGTGAGTAGTTTAGTTTTTGTCTAGGGATTTAGTAGTTTATGATTGTGTAGTTGGATTATGTCTTAATCTATACAATTGTGCTTATTTTCTTGATTGGCTTGATTTTGCTCTATTAAGTGTTTGATATGTTGTGAGTTGAGTTTTGGCCAAAATTTACTTGCACACTTGAAACAATCGAGTGAACATTCGAAAGGCAACATTTGGTTGCTGGACTGCTTGAATAGACTTAGCATAACTTCGTCTCGAAAAAGCGATTTATATGTTAGGAGGACTATTAAATAATCGAAGATATTAAACTTGGATTAAGTCAAACTAGCTTGAAAGAATGACTTTTGCTTAGTTTAGGCAAAATTGATTGATTTCGAAAGAATAGATCAAATTTCGGGATAGATTGCAATTTCTCGAAATTAACTGATTAGAAAAAAGCTCATGTTTATCATTTTGATCCAATCACCTTTCACAACTATATGAATTCCTGGACATTTTTCCTTAATTGATTTAGAATTAGTGTATTAGAATGGTTAATTTGAAACCATTTAAATTAGTGGGATCCACCTTAATTTGCTACAACAATGCCATCGTGCGCTTGCGGGCCTATCAATTTTTTGGCGCCGTTGTCGAAGACTAGCGTCGAATATTGGGTTTTTCTCAATTTGACTAATCATTTTATTTTTCTTTAAAAAAATTTTTAAAAAATTAAAAATTAACAAAAAATAATATTAAGAAAAAACAATGACAATTTTTCATTTTTCCTAATTCGAGCATGAATTATTTTAGAGGTATTTTAAGCTTTTAAATGCATTTCTTAATCAATGTGGTTATTGCATGAGTGAATGGGAAATTCTGGATATTGTTAATGAGGGTGTGAATAGTGATATCCGTATTCTTTTAGAGTATTGGGATTTCCATGGAAAAAAGTTGATGATGCATGGTATTTGCTTAAGTGGATTGCTTGGGATTCATTTGAGTTTGAAAAGGCTAGTCGTGTTTGTATATTTTCATTTCCTGATCCTTGTGCATTTTATGCTAGATCGTATTATGCCCCTTTTTGGTGTGATTCATGTAATGCTTCTGGCCACGATATTAATTCGTGCCCATATTACGCATGCTATGCTCAACCTGACTTTGTGTCACCCTTGGACAATACTGATGTTGTCTTGACCTTACATGATTTATCCTTTCCTTTATCTAAGTGCACGGGGCTCGGAGAGGGTGATCTTTTTGGGTTTAATGCTAGGTTTGATGTTGCTAATGCATGTTTTGAGTCGTAAGATATTTTGATAAGGTTCATGATCTAGTTAGCACTCCTTTGGAGGGATGTCGTTATGAGTGTGTGCAAAAGGAGTCTTCTAGCCTTTGTTTTAATTATGCTTTCCCCAATCCTCTTCAACATTCCCATGTTTCCCCTATGTGTTCAAACCCTCTCCTTCCCCTGAGTATGACATTTTTGAGCCCATTGATAATTCTATGATTTGTAATGCTAATATTGATTTGGGCGATGAGGATAACGAGTTTAATGTGCTTGGTGGAAATGACGATGATTATGCGTCCTTAGGTTACTTTAGAGGGAATGATCCTTCCATTGACCCTTATTATGTATGCTTAGAGGACCCACCTAGGAAAATCACGTGGACTACCCTATTTAATCCTTCCTATGATTTTTCTAAGGCCATTGATAAGGTCAAGAGGATATTTGATATCTTTGGTATGATTTTGGTTATTGCCTCTTACCTTATATTTTCTGAATTTTGATCCCAAGAGTTTGATAAGCTCCTGCGTGCTTTAACGGCATCTGCTTTAATGATTCAAGTCTTGACATCATGATGGAGTGGCTGATGCTCCATGAGCCCTAGTTATTACGAGGCCGCATAGCTTGGGTGCACTTAGCACCTAACTTAGTGAGATTGTTCTCTTTTGTTTTCCCTTTCCATTCTCTTATCTTTCCTTCCCTTTTTCTATTGTATGCCCACATTGAGGGCAATGTGTGATTCAAGGATGGGGGAAGGGTAATTTCTATGTTTTTATTTTGGTTATTAGTTTTAGGTTTCTTTTTGGTTTGCATTAGTGTTTTGCATTTAGTTGTATTTTAGGTTTGCATATATGATTGCAAGTTATAGTATTTAAACACAGAATGAGTTTTCCACAAAGAATGCAACTAAGGGAGAAAATGTCATCTAATGCTTACAATGTTAAGTCCCTAGTTAAATCAGGGTGTACAAAGTGTATAAGGACTAGAAGCAAACTATTCAGGTGGAATGAGGTGAAAAAGGACCTAGGTCAACACATGAACAAATGTCCCCTAAAATATTACAATGGGGAATTAAGACTATTAGAAAGTCTTATGCAGATGAGGTAGCAAAATTTGTCATGAGCTTGATTTTCATGGAAAAATAGTCATCAAGTGATTATACAGATAAGCCACTTAAATTCCTATATGTTTCATACCGTCATAAATTGTAACACGAGATTTAAGCGGTGAAGAACAATGTGAGGAAACAAGGGATTAAGAAGTAGAATGATCATGTCACGATCCCACAACTTAGTTAAATTCATATGGATCCATTTGAGTTTTGAGGCCATAGGGAAACAGAGAAAGAAAAGGAAACTCATGCTGTTTTATAATTCAAAGGTGTTATTTCATGTTTGGAGTTTCGAGGACAAAATTTACTTTGAAAAGAGAAGAATGTAACACCCTAACAATCTAACTACGTTTAATTCTCTTAATTATTTTTGAATTTCACATTAGTCATGAGATTTAATGTAAGTCAGTGAATTGGGCTATAGGAAAAAGTTTGACATTATAAAAGGCAGTTCAATTTAAGCAATTTTTGTTATGATGAATTTATTAAATGCATTGAAACATGTACAATGGTATGAATGAATATAAGTTCAGATGCAGATAGATGCATCTACTTAAACAAAAGGTATTCAATCTGAAAAATAATCGATTTGCTTAATAATTAAGAAAAGAACCCAAAAAACAAAAACTAAGTGACTAAAATTTCAACAATTGTGTGGTTAGCAATTTAAACACGTGATGAAATTTAATTAGGATAAGGCTGAATTAAATTTTTAATCAAACTAAAGAGGGGGAGGGGATCTTTTATATTTTTCAAAAGCCAAAGCTACAGACATAGGGGGTCATTGGTGAGGAGCTTCTTCGACCAAAATTAGCTGTTTAAGCTAGTAAAAAAGCTAATTTAGGCGTTTGGTAGAATAACTATTCAAAAGAGCTTTTTAATTCTAAAAAGCTAATTTGATTAGCTTTTTAGAATAGCTTCTTGGAGAATTAACTTCTTGTCTCAGGACCTTATTAAAAACAGCTAATTTCATCAAACAATTTTTCTTTAAACAGCTAATACAAACAACTAACAGCTAACAGTTGTTTGCTAAATAAGGCCATGTTCCTCTTCACTTTTCTCTTTTTCTACCTTCCACTGTTGCCACTAGAGCTTGGCCCTCCCGTTACCAGCCCACGGTTGCCTTACAGTCTAATCAGTTGCCAACTGCCAGAGCACCACCAACCACCACCATGTGACCCCCCATATTCTTTCTCTTCCCCTTGTCTTCGGTGGCCACAGAGCAAGGGCTGGTCGTCGGCAACCCCTTCAGCTACTCGTAGCCAGTGGCCAACCACCAAACACCATTGCCACTTCAGCCACCTCCGCTTCCACCCTTCCTCTTCATTTAGGGTAACCTATTATACCCTCCTTTCAACTAGTTCAAAATTTTAAATTTTTACCTTTCAATTAGTATTTGGACAAATTGTGTTGGGGATTAACTCAATTGTGTAGTAAAAGAGCGCTTAAGTTAGTTGTTTAATTTAAGCAATTGAAGTGTCATGTTGGGGCAATCTCAATGTAAGTAAAACGTTAAGGTGACTGATGTTAGGACCTTGAGATTTAGATGAAATATTTGGTATTCAATTGTTCTGATCTGATCGAATCTAGGCTTAGCTCAAGTTGAATCACAATGGGGTTGGAATAAATGGGTAAACGCATATATAAAGATGGTTTACATAATTAAAGTTTTGGACTTTGGTTCTGAATTATTGTTATTTTGGGTGATGTATGGTTAAACTAATTGTTCTACTCAAGCAAAAGAATTGCTTTAATCATAAATATATTACAGCAATGTTTAGCTAAATATTGCCAATGAAGTTATCTAGTTGCAAATAAGTTAGTTAAAATTTATTGGAGAGACTAAATGAATGATTTCATGGATAATTTTGCTGATATGAAATAATTCGATTAGTGAGGTAAGTGTGCTTGGGAGATGGGTAATATAGTGTATTTTGTAATTGGAAGGTCATCATAAACGTTTTGAGATTAAGGATATGTGTATTGGACCAAAGTATATAGCTAAAGTGCAAGAGTGCACTACTTTGTCCTCTCATTTGAGAAAAAGAAATCAGAAATTTTGTTAGAAGATTAATGGATTGAATTGGTCTCGCTGAACTTTTATGTATAATAAAACGGTATGCTTACTAGCCAAGGGTGTTGCTCAAGTTAGGAAAAACAAAAGCACAAATTAAGTGGAATTAATTTATGAAGGGTAATATTCTTAGAAGTTCGCTCGAGTGCTAAAGGCTTTAAAGTACAATTATATGGGAAACTAGTGTATATAAAGAAGAACATTAACAAATTATGAAATTTAATTGATTACTTCAATAAGGGCAAAAAGAAGGGAAAAGTCCCTTGAAATGCTTTGTAAAAGAATTTCACAACTGTGCTCCACTAGTTTATGAGATTTTGTTAATTAGAAAAGAATTATGTTATCATCAGAGAATAAAGATTTAAAGAAAAGATTGACACAAAACCTAAATTGTAGTTTTCAGAAAGAAAGGTTGTACACTGAGGCTTAAAAGAAAGTATTTGACTTTTATAGGTATGTTGTTACTTCTATCCTTTACTTTATTGATCAATTAAAATTGAAGTACCATAGATAATAGTATCGTTGTATACATTACCATGAAATAATCTATAATTAATTCGCTACATCATATCAACTACCAATTCCAACTTATCTGCCGTGGTTGCTACAATCCAATGTTTATGCCACAATACTTCACCAATAGGCCTGGGGAATGACATGCTATATGTTTTGGAGCTATGCGAATGGGTAGAATAATCAAAGTTCATGTATCACATGGGTATACTTATCAGCAGAGCAATCAAAGCACATACGTTAAAATGCTCCATCAATAGGTGGAAAAATCAAAGTTCATATGTCATATGGCTATGCCAATAAGCTAAATAGTCAAAGTTTGTAAGTTATGGCACTCCAGCAATTGTGGAAGAATAAAAGTTCATAAGTTAGATGGATCTGCTAATAAGCACAATGATCAAAGTTCATATGTTATATGCCTCTGCCAATAGGCAAAATAATCAAGGTTTATAAGTTACAGTGTTTTATCAATAGGTGGATGAATTGAAGTTGATATGCTAGATAAATTTGCCAATAGGCAGAGAAATTAAATTTCGTATGAGACAATGCTCTGCTAATTAGTGGGGGAATCAATGTTCATAGCTCTACTAGTAGGGATAGAAATCAAAGTTCATATGTCACATTATTTTCCCAACAAGTATTCTGTTAGAAAGCAGAGGAATCAAACTTCATAGCTTTACCAGTAGGTGGAGAAATTGGAATTCATAGGTCACATTATTCTACTAGCATGTAAAGGAATCAAAGTTCATATGTTACATGGCTCTGCTAAGACGCAGAGAGGGCAAGACCATGTGTTATAGAGAACTACTAATCATCAGGGGAATCATAATGACATTATGGTTTGCAGATTTCTATCGGTTAACGTAATATATAAAGTTCAAAGGTCACTACAACAAAGCGCCCCATTGGAGATCGAATTTTATAGGCCGAAGGCAAAAGCAGTCTCCAATCTTATTTTTGAGACCAAAGTCAAAGACCACCCTAAACCGTATTAAATTGAAACTAATTTTTGAGACTAACAACAAAAGAGGACTCTAATAGAGGCCACTTACGGAAACTATTGCTTTTGCACTCAAATAGAAAAAAGTATTAGAGACCAACTACAAGCTCGGTTTTACGCAGGGACCAAATTTAACAATGGTTTCTAAACTCAGTCTTAAACTCTTAAGGTGCCAGGTATTTTTTGGTCTCAACCATTCTTCTCGTTGAGACTAAACTCTTTGAAACACAGAGAATTCTCGCGACCTCTTCTCTTCCAGCCTTCATTGCAATTTGCGCGCGTGTCAACACCTGGGCTCTCTCATCGACGGCTGGACAGGTTCCGGTGACCAGGCTGTGTTTTCTGCCTGCTCTCCTCCTCCCTATCTTCTCTATGTCCCAAGAATTCTCACTCATGGCCTCGTGTTCTCTGTGCATTGCAAGTTAATTAGGGTTCGCAACATTCGGCATAGCCATGGTTGGGTGTTTTTCGATGAGTTATTTGAACATCCGCTAGTGTGAAGCAAGTATTCTAATCAAGCTATATCAATTACATTCAATATTGTGTCTAGTGAGTTAGGGTTCCGATTTCGGAACCAAATAATTGAGATTTGCCAGCGAACAGATCATAACTAAGCCCTAATAATTGAGATTTGTTGATTACTGTGAATTTCTAATAATTGCAAATTGTTTATTTTCATTGGTTGTTGTCCCAATTCTATACTTTTCAATGAGATGGGTATGGAGGTCTTGATAGGGTGCTTATTTAGTTGTTAACTTGTTCTAATTAAGCAATAAGTTTGTGTAGTGTTTGGTGAAGAAATTCCATTTTGTTTTCAATGTATTCAATTAATTAATGCCAAGGTGTTTTTGTTTTAAATGTTTGGTGTTTTCTTTGAACATAAATTTGTGCCTGAAATACAAAAGAAGAGTTGTCTTGACGCAAATAGTTTGTCAATTTAGGGCAAAATTTGTGATTGCGATTATAGAGAATTGAAATAAACTTTTTTTAGCTGACTTTATAAGTTGAAATTTTATTTTATTAAAATACACAATATGTCTTTTTACGTGGGTCAAATTTTCATTAAAGATATATTGATACATTTCAATTGGGTTATTTAAGTTTTTTTTTAACACCTCTATTATATGTAATATACACATTCTGATGGTTTTTCACTCTTATGGCTCATGTCTAGTGAAAGAGCTGCTCAAATTACGTTTGATTATAGCGTAATTCATACACAAGAATTAAGTACTTAAGTATTGAGCTCCAAGAAGGTTCAACTTATTTATATGCCTAAATCAATGTACATATACTTCTGGTCCAATATATTATAGGTTTTGTTTTTAAGCCATAACTGAATAACATCAATTAAGTATATGATTTAGATATTCTCTCAACATGCACTCAATTTAAATTTCTTTTTTTCTTTGATATATAAAATCACTTGGACTTCAAAATGACTTGATATCGTCATAAATTATCAGAATTAAATTTTACACACCGTTATTTGATTTTCAGTGTTTCTTGTTTTATTTTTAAATCTTAGTGTGCAATGTTATTTTATTTTTGGTTGGGAGGGAAGAGGAAAGGGCACATATAAACACACTGCATAAAAGCCAAACGTGCCCTACTTGCACGTCAATTTTTCTCAAAATCACCAAAGAAGAGGGAGGGAGTGGGTTTACTACCCAATTACCTTATGACTATTATAAGTTAATTTTAGTCTATTATAAGTTAATTTTTAAAGTAAAATATTACTTACAAATATATAAAGTTTAACTATTTCCAAATAGTATTAACAAGATTGGTTGGTAATATGTGCAGTTCCTCATGAGACAATGGATCCAAGCCGGAAGTAGATGTATAGTAGAATAAAGGGGAAGTTTCTAAGCAAGGTCTTCATGGAGAAAGTGGATGAGTTTATTAAGTTTACTTTACGCAAGAAGAGTTTCAGAGGTGCAATAAGCTAAAGTGCCCTTCCGTCAAGTGTTGTAATGTACCATACCTTGACGTAGACATGATCAAGTTACATTTATACCAGCGAGGGTTTCGTGCAAACTATTATAGGTGGATACATCATGATGAAACATTCCTCGAAAAGGATGGAGATGTAACTTCCTCATCTACGGCACAAGTAATACCCAACCGTATGAGGTATATGGTGATAAATGCCTACACACCTATGGTATACCTGTTATTACAAGAGTTGTCGCACCATAAGGAGCATGAACCAATTGCAAAGGTGAAAAGATTCCTTGAACTCGTCAAGGCAACAGAGGGAGCTTTGTGCGAGCGATGTGTAATGTCACTATTAAAAGCTGTTGCATAGCTTACCAATCCAAAATGTGAATATAATCTGCCCCATTGAGCAGTGGATCATATTGCATCCTTTATGAAGGAGATATGCCTAAATAACAACGGCATAGTAGGCACTTACTATGAGGTTAAGAGGTTTTCTGGTCTTGAATTTCCATATCGTAAAATCGATGTTTGCCCCAATGGTTGCATATGATTTTGGAAGGAGGCAAATAGCCTGGATAGGTGCTCAATATGTGATGAAGGAAGATACTTGAGGATGAACAAAGAAGGAAGGCAAATCCCGAGAAAGCAGCTAATATATTTTCCCGTTGGACCTCGACTACAACATCTTTATATAACAAAGAAAATTACCGAGAATATGAGATGGCACCATGAGCTCAAGCGCCCTCCTATGGTCATGGCACATCCATCAGATAGCAAGGCATGAAAACATCTAGATGCTTCTCATCCTTCGTTTGCTGCTGAACCACGTAATGTACAGCTTAGCTTCTGCACTAATGGCTTCTCACCATTTGGCCATTATGGTCAAACATATCCATGCTGGCCAGTCATTATAACCCCTTAGAATTTGCCCCCATAGATGTGTAAGAAAAGGTAGTTCATGTTTATTGCTCTCCTCAATCTTGGTCCAAAGAATGCAAAGGGTAATCTGGACATATGTATGCAACCTCTTATTGAAGAGCTTGTCCAACTGTGGAATGAAAGAATAATGACATATGATGCGTCCTTGAGGCAAAATTTCCTAATAAAGGTTGTCATTCTTTGGACTATGAGTGATGTACCCACTTATAGCATACTCTCTAACTGGATGACTGCTGAAGGACTAGCATGTCCTTATTGTATGGAACACAAAAGCATTCAGGCTAGCCCATGGGATTAAGCAATCGTGGTTTGACTGTCATTGCTGATTTCTCCCAATGGATCATAGATTTCGGCGTAATAAATATGCATTTTACAAAAAAACAAGGAGGATCATTCTAAACGCCTTCCTATGTTGACTGGGGAGCAGGTTTGGAGTCGTGTGTCTTCACTCCCAAGGGCATAAAATCACAAGGGCAAGGTGGATGGCTACGGACAGTCTCACTATCGGACAAGACGTAGCATATTTTTGAAACTCCCTTAATGAAGCAAGCTATTAATTCAGCACAACCTCGACGTCATGCAAATTTAGAAAAATGTCTTTGAACAAATAATTAACATAGTGAAAGCACTTAGTAGTGCGATAAAAGGAGTGGAGAAGTAGAAAATGATGGTGATCTGGTCTTGATAATGTTAGGTGATCCCATAACATGGAAAGATTCCCTCTTGTATCACAATCATCCATTTCACAGAACAACTAGCCCCTAAATATTATACCAATTTATATAGGTAATTGACTTATCCTTAATTTTCTTGTCAAGTCATACCCTAGCAAATTTGTAAAACCAACTATTTATTTTCCCTGGTGGATTTAACAATTTATCAAATTAAGTTTAAAAATCATGTTCCATTTATAAGTTTCTAACTGTTGGTTTTTTTCCTTCATTCTTGCAATGTAAACGCCAATACTCTGGATGTGTGATCCGTTCAGCAGTATCTTGTATTTTCTTCTTTATTATTGTACTTTACACTTGGTATATCTGGGCGTATAGCCCATAGAGTTTGGTTTTCGGCGTGTAGCCATTGGGCTTGCGGATGTCTTCTCTACTTTTATTTATTGCAAAAAACTAATGTAAGGCTTTGGGCCTGGGATATATACAATTTTATGCAGAAATCAATCCATACTCTCCAGAAATATATATATATATATATATATATATATATATGATATATATATATATATATATATATATACACACACATATGTATATAGATACATGTGTGTGTATATATATATATATATATATATATATATATATAATATATATATATATATATATATATATTATATATATAACTATAGTTATATGTTCGTATATATATAATTTACTTATATTTTTGTGCGTATAAGTATACTTACATATAAGTATATATATATACACTTGTAGACACACACACACACACACCACACACACACACATACATACATTACATATATATATATATATATATATATATATATATATATATATATATATATATATAGATATATATATATATATATAGGTACATACATACATTATATATATTATATATATGTATATATATGTATGTATGTATATACACACATTTATATATATATATATATATATTATATATATATATATATAATATATATATATATATATATATATATATATATATATATATACACATACACTTACACAATGCATTTTTTTTTTTTTGAAATGTTACGTGCAGCATCAATTCACATGGGATCCATAGCATGAGGCACTAGTCAAAAAAGAGTGGCAAGAAAAGGTGCATGTAAGGTTGGAAGATATGGTGAACAAGGCCACAAATGAACCTCCTGATAAGATCATTACTAGGATGACAGATGATGTTCAACCATCATTGAAGTATAAGTGGTAAGCTGACGAGGAGTTCAAGAAGTGATATGGGTGGAATAGAAAGAACAAGACAGAAGGGTCAAAGGCTAAGATTGGGCACAGTGAGAGGTCAATCCTGGCTGGAATGTGGGCTATGAAGTTGGTGTGGATATATGGAATGGATTACTTGATAACATGTTTTTCAACTTTGCTGAGTTGCCAATGTAGTGTGAGACCTGTTATAGGATAGGCTAAGCAGCTGAATAAGAGACCTTTAGCTGCTAAGTTGTTTGCTACCACTCATTCAAATGTTGATGGGAATGGTCAGCGGTTTTGGTACAATGCTCACGCACAAATTGTTTATGTAAGTACCATAGCAGTAGTTTATTTTGAGGTTAGATGACTGAAATCTGTACACAAGCTACTCGTTTCACCTTTTCTATTCCTTCTGATGTAGGAAAAATATGAGCAACTAAAAGTTGATACTAATGTGCAAGTCGGCTCATTAATAGACGATCACCTCTTCTTCAAGGCATGTGGTGGTTGGAGCAAGAAGGGTACTCTATACGAACTTGGTATAGAGGGTCTTGCTATGTTTGAGAGACCAGCCAAGTCTAGGCTTAGTAGCTGCATTACTTCATCGGCATACTCCTCCCAGTAGTTACCCAGCTCCTGGATCAATTGCAGACGATACAAAATGAGCTCCTGACAACCTAAGCTCATCTGCATTCGACAGAAGAGGAGTTGAGGACTACTAGGGAGGAGATGGACGCCACTAAGAAGCAACTTGACGAGCAAAGAATTGGACTTCTAGAGCTTAATGCTCTATTTGACAGCTTCTCGGAGCTCCTTGGCCACCCCACACGTGCCGACCACTCTCAGGCATCATCATAGGTTTAGGTATGTGTGGTTTTACCCCTTGGCTTGGTTACGTGGATGCGTGATTGTAATACTTGGAATGCTTGAATGTTGGATAACCATTGTGTATTAACGCTTTCGTGTGGAATGCTTAAATGTTGGATAACTGTTGTTCATTAATGCTTTCATATGCAAGCGTTCAATTGTAATTTTTGGTGTTGCTGCGGAAACCATTGGATATGGAACTCTTCGACATAGTTGTATATATTTGTGGAAAGCGAAACTGCGAAACTTTTGGTGTGATATGGGATTTGTGATGCTGAATGTGTGGCATGTATTTCGAGTTGTTATAATCCATGGCAATTATGGCTCGAATATATGAATAGCAGGTTGTGTAAAATGTAAATAGCAGGTTAGAGTTGGCAGAATTGCTGCAAAAAATATAGACAAATTAGAGTCTGAAATTAAATTGACGGTCTCTGTTTGAGATCATAAGTTTGTATAGTGGGTCCCTAGTCTCTGATTGAGACGAAAATATGTAGCCAGTCTCCAATAGAGACCGAGAATCTAGGTCTCCACTAAAGACCGAAGTCCATGGTCTTAATGGGAGACCGACTGGTTTTGATCTCAATCGGAGACTAAAGTTTCTTATCTCTAACAGAGACTTGGACTTTTAGTCTCTAATAGAGACCAAAACGGCCCAGACTCCAGTAGAGTCCAGGAAACTTTGGTCTCAAAATTCGGTCTCAGTTGGAGACCAATATATGCACTTCGGTCTTGAAATTTGAATTACAACCAAGCTTTCTGAGACCGATATTTTGTGGTGATAGAGAACCCTCCACTGAATCCAGTACAAGTCAAAAAGTTCAAGCCATGGTTCCCAAAGTTATGCAACAACATCCAGATCAAAGCATTCTGCCCAGTTTATTCAGTCAGTGCAAGGTCTACTATTTCTCCTAATAGACAGCAAGTTCTTCTCGGGAGTAACTTGGCTCATTTGCTAGCTTAATTACTAGCTAATAAATGATACAAGATGCCTCACATTTTGCTCCAGCTCAACTAGCGAATTCAGCCAAAACAGTCAGTACTATCCGGTTCAGTCCAGGACAGCAGTGTTTTAGAGAGTCAAATGTACTTCTCCTTTGCAACAGGGGTTTGGCACATTTAATGATTTGAAAAGGCATCAAAAATATTATCAAGCAAGACCCCAAATTGGCTTGAATAGATTAGTTAGCATCTGCTATTAACCAGCTCAAAGTCAAGGAAATACCCCTTAATCCCAGGGATAATAGGCTGATGTATGTTACTATCAAGCTCGGCTAGCCACTTGATTAGCAGTTGTAACTTGCTCCCTAAGGCCATCATTACAAGTACTTTTATCCTTCAAGGCCTTGACATCTCAATAAGAGAGATTAGTAAAGCATTTAGGTGTCAAAGATCAACCTTAAGCTACTGTTTTTGGGCTATTTTGTAGTTTGAACTTACTTACTATTTTTAGTTTACTTCTATTTTCTATTTTAACTATTGAGAGGGAGTGTGAGGCTGAATATAACAGTCTTATTTTTAGTTGTAGGAATCAGTTGTTGAATATATGAAGTCGACCACAGCTTCTTTTCCCCTCAAAATCTCTCTAGCTATCCTGTTAGTGGTCATCGCATGTGGTGCTCTGGGAGACTTGCCTAGACAGTTTGCTTGCTTGAATCTAGTGTATTCTATCTTGCTTATTCTATATTGTATTTGGTATCAAAGCTTAGGACTTGCTTATTCTACATCATATTATGCGCCCTTACCACACCCTTACTGTATCCAATGGCTGAATCAAAGTAAGGGCCTGCAAGTCAATTCCAGATGTTTATTTTATTTTTCCGTTGGGAAGAATTACTTTAATAAGCTTTGGTATGACATAATCACTATAGATGTGTGTTATGTTCTGTTGGGGAGACCTTGGCTATATGACAGAAGAGTGATTCATGATGACTACCAAAATACCTATTCTTTTGTCAAGGATGGGAAGAAGATAGCCATGACCCTCATAGCACCACATCAAATGCCTAAAACCAAGCCCTCAAAACCCATTGAAACCACTGAAGAGCTACTCACCCTTATGGAAACTCACCTTAAAGCCATATAGCATGAATTTAGGCCTTTTAATGGCTAGATTGTCTAGACGAATTTAAGCCAAGAAGATGCCCTTGTCATTCCACCCCTAGCCAGATCCATTCAGGATGAATACCCCCATGTCTTCCCAGAAGAGATTCCGCCTCGCCTCCCTTCTAAAAGATCAACCCAACATCATATTGATCTGATTCGAGGAGCTACCTTACCCAACAAACTATCCAATCGAATGAACCCTAAAGACAATCAAGAGATCCAAAGGTAGGTTGAGGAACTAATGGCCAAGGAAATGGTGAGGAAAAGATTAAGTCCATGTGCTGTACCAGCTTTGGTTGTACTAAAGAAGGATGGGAGTATGAGGATGAATGTGGACAGTAAGGTTATTAACAAAATCACTATCAAATACAGGCATCCTATTGCTAATACATGCATCTTATTCCCATATTGGAGGATGTGGTGGATGAGCTTTATGGTTCAAGAGTATTTTTCAAAAGTAGATTTGAGGCGGTGGTTATTATTAAATCAGAATCAGAGAGGGTGATGAATAGAGGACTGCATTCAAGACCAAGACACGGTTATATGAGTCATTAGTCATGCCTTTTGGCTTGTCTAATGCACCATTCTTGAGGTTAATAAACCATGTATTTAGGCCCTTTATTGGTAAATTTATGGTTATCTACTTTGCTGATATCCTCATCAATAGCCAGATAGAAGAAATGTACCTTTCTCACCCTTAAGGTCACTTTCTTGGGGTATCTAGTCACTGCCAATTGGATTCAAGTGGATGAAAGCAAGGTGGGAGCTATTAGGAGCTGGCCAGTTCCTAAAATCATCCATAATGTGAGGAGTTTTCATAGTTTGGCATCTTTTTATAGAAGGTTTATCAAGAACCTCAGCACATGACTGAAGTGATCAAGGGAAGCTCATTTCAATGGAATGCAATGGCATAGCAGGCCTTTGAATGGATCAAGTAGAAGCTAACTCAAGCACCAGTTCTTGCCTTGCCATGTTTTGAAAAGGTCTTTGAGGTTGAATGTGATGCCTTTAGAGTAGGCAGTGGTGGAGTTTTAACTCAAGAAGGTAGGCCTTTAGGCTTCTTTGGTGAGAAACTCTATGATTCCAAGCGAAGGTACTCAACCTATGATAAAGAATTTTATGCAATCATTTGGTGCTTGGAACACTTAAGTCACTACCTTATAGCTGCTAAGTTGATACTTCATTCTGACCATAAGGCCCTTAAACACATTCAGGGGCGACGCAAGCTCAATGCTAGGCATGCCAAGTGGGTGGAGTATCTTTAGTCCTTCTATTTCACCATCAAGAACACGTGAGGCAGGTTGAATCAAGGGGCAGATGCACTATCCAGGAGGCATCTTTTACTATTTCAGCTAGAGGTCTGTGTTCTGGGGTTTGAACACCTCAAATTCTTATATGAACATGATGAGGACTTCTAGGAGTTGTATGGGAGCTACAAACGAAGGCCTAAAGGACACTATCTACTACAGAATGGATACTTGTTCAAGGGCACTAGGTTGAGTGCTCCAAGGTGTGGAACCAGGGAGCAGCAGATTAGAGAGCTTCATGAAGGTGCCTTGGCTGGCTGTTATGGAGAAAATAAGACAATATCTATGCTCAAGGAGCATTACTTCTAACCGGGTATGTCTAAGGATGTTCAAAACATCATTAGGAGATGTCCCACTTGCCAAGCAGCCAAGAGCCATTCACTGCCTCAAGGGCTTTACACTCTACTGCCTATACATAAAGGTCCCTAGACTGAAGTGAGCATGAATTTTATCTTGGCTCTACGAAGGACAAAAGAGGGAAAGGACTCAGTATTTATGGTTATAGGTAGATTTTCAAAGATGGCTCATTTCATAGCTTGTACTAAGACCAATGATGTTGTCCTAGTTACTGAGCTATATTTTAAAAGGTGATGAGGCTACACGGGATTCCCGAATCAATTGTATCAGATAGGAATGCCAAATTCCTAAGTCATTTCTGGCTTACCCTATGGAAGAGGCTAGGAACCAAGCTCAACTTTAGTACAACCTACCATCCTTAAACTAATGGCCAGACTGAGGTCACTAATAGGACCTTAGGAGTCCTCTTAAAGGCCTTGCTCTGGACTCAAGCCAAAGCTTGGGATCTACTACTGCCTTATGTGGAATTTACCTACAATAGAGCTCCTTACAAGATCACTAGTTTATCCTCTTTCAAGACAGTGTACGGAGTTGATCCCTTAACTCCTAGAGATTTGGCTCCAAGGGTCAGGGAAGGAAAGCCAAGTACTGAGGCTAAACAGAGGGTGAACGTGATTCAAGTATCACATGACAAGGTCAGGGAAAGGATTGAAATAAGCAATGCTAGCTATCAGGTTCGAGCTAACAAGCACAGAAAGAAGGTTGTTTTCCAACCTAGGGATCTTGTTTAGGTTCATTTGAGGAAAGAGAGGTTTCCTCAGAAAAGAAAGTCCAGGTTGAGCCCAAGAGCAGATGGACCTTTTGAAGTGTTAGAGAGAATCAATGATAATGCCTACAGAGTAGAGCTGCCAGGGGAGTATAGTGTCTCTGCCACCTTTAATGTGACAGATTTAAGCCCATACTTGGAAGATGTACCCCTTAAGGATTTGAGGTCAAATCCTCTTTAACAAGGGTAGGCTAATGGAGAACCCTCCATTGGATCCAATATAAGTCAAAAAGTTCAAGCCATGGTTCTCAAAGTTATGCTTAAAAGGTCCAGATCAAAGCATTCTGCCTAGCTTGTTCAGTCACTGCAAGGTCTTCCATTTAGTCCATTAGACAGCAAGTCCTTTTGGGGAGTAACTTTGCTCATTCGCTAGCTTAATTACTAGCTAATAAATGATACAAGTTGCCTCACATTTTCAACTCAACTAGCCAATTCAGCGAGAACTATCAGCACTATCCATTCAGTCTAGCATGGTAGTGCTTAGGGGAGTCAAATGTACTTCTCCTTTGCAACAAGGTTTGGGCGCATTTAGTAACATGAAAGGGCATCAAAAATATTATCAAGCAAGACACCAAAGTGGCTTAAATGAATCAGTTAGCATCTACTATTAACCAGCTCAAAGTTAAGGAAATACCCTATGATCCAAGGGATAACAAGTTGGTGTACCTTGCTGTCAACTGAGGCTAATCACTTGATTAGTAGCTGCAACTTTCTTCCTAAGGCGATCATTACAAGTACATTGATCCTCTATGGCCTTGATACCTCAATAATGGAGATTAGCAAAGCATTTAGGTGTCAAAGATCAACCTTAAGTTACTGTTTTTAGGCTATTTGTAGTTTGAACTTGCTTACTATTTTTAGTTTGCTTCTGTTTCCTATTTTAGCCGTTGAGAGGGTATGTGAGGCTAGGTGTCAAAGCCTCATTTTTAGTTGTAGAAATCAGCTGTTTAATATATGAAGTCGAGCATAGCTCCTTTTCCTCTCAAAATCTCTCCAGCTATCCTATGAGTGGCCACTGTAGGTGGTGTTCTAGAAGTCTTGGTGGTTGTTCTAGTGGTGTGTCTGTATCCTGAATACCCCCAAGGGCCCTACGCTTAGATTTGCTGGGTGTGACTGTACCCAAGTCTGGTTCAGCTTATCTTGGTTCCTTGAGTTAGTTTGATTAATTTCTATTCAGCTCAAGCAGATTTGCCTAAACAGTTTGCTTGCTTGAATCCAGTGCCTCTTATCTTACTTATTCTACATCATGTAGTATCTGTTTGGTCTCAAACAGTAAATGGAGACCGGATTTCATATGTTTGAGACCAAAATCTTCAGCCTCTAATGGGCTGCTTTTAGTAGGTCATGTTATGCTATGATAGATTTAGAAAACTGCATGCCATAGTTTACACATATCAGTTATGGTTTGCAATTCAGTGCCTTTTTTTTTATGGTCTTACTCATTGCATGTAATCATCTACAACGAGTTTTGATTGTTATATAATTCACAAACTTGGTACATAATATCGTAAGCCTACCGTAGTAGATTAATCAGATCTGGCAAAACTGATGCGTGATTCGAAATCTGAACTAAATGATCGGGACTCATACTCCACCAGACATCCAAAATAGGCTCACCCGAAAGTGGACCTAAAACTGGAATTGACTCGAACCGAACCATATCCGACCAGAAATTTCTAACAAAGTTGCTTATTATTGCATGACAAGTTTAATGAATAATAAATCAGTTGACCCGAAGTCGACCCAAACCGAAGTTCACCCGACCCAAAACAAACCAACCCAAAATGTCGCTTGACTCGAAACATGACCCAACCCGTACCCAAACCAAATGACCTAATTGCTAGGTCTAAGAATAACGTGTCGGGCTTATGTCATTTCTCTATTTATTTATTTATTTTTGGTTTGACACAACTGGAAACAAAACAAAGCTGGTTGGCGATGAATCATTGTTCGCTTGCTCTAGTCACAGCCAGTTAAACTAAAGCTTCAAGCATCTTGGCTCCTTTCTTTTGGTCTAATATGAAGGATGTCTCTTTCCATATATTTATAACAAAAGAATAAAATAAACTCTATCTAGAAGTAAAACTGTTGGGGCCTTATTTGACTTTTGTTGAGTTTGCTTCGTTTGAAGTATTAAATCAATTTTCCTATTTTCTAAGACAAGATTGAATTAAAAAGAGATGAGCATATTAATATAGAATTCTAGCAGGAAAATAAGTTACAAATTTTAATGTTATTTTTGTATTTTCTATTGATGAACAACATAAAAATGTTCCCCAGTTTTAAAATCTTCTACTATGAAATCGGTGCTTAATTAGCCATTTAGAGGTTAATTTGTTAGTTGAGAGTTGGGAATGTTACACCTCCTCTATACCAAAAATATTAAACAACTATGTAATAGCCATGCATAAGTAAGCGTTCTAGCAAGAAAGTCTACTAGATTTATTTTTTAATGATAAAAAGACTCATAAGAGATTGTGGCCTACAAGTCTTAGAGATGAAGAAATTGGATAATAACATCAGTTAGAGATGCCATATTAGAATGATCCACAGCTACAAATTCCTTTGTTACAGTAATGCAAAAAGAATCTTTAACTGTCAAAGTGATAAGTGATAGCACCTAAAAAGATATGGTGTAAACCTGAAAAACATGTTAAGTTATATAAAATATGCTTTGAATGATGGATTCGACTCTTAAGGAAAGATGAAAATGGGACGTATATACATTGAAAGTTATCTTGTGATAAAATTTTAAGGTTATTATGGTGACGTTTTCTTCAAAGCCTATGAGAAGAAAGGAAAGAAGAACGGAGAAAAAGCAACACTCCTTTTGTAGTGATATTCATAAGACTAATCCTGAGCTCCATTTGATTTAAGGGACCTTCGAGAGTCATAATCATATAAAAGTGCTAAGATATCATTTTATGGACATTGCATCCCTAACTGTATTCTAGCAAGGGGGTAAGGAAATTCAGTGTAAAAGTTAAGAGAGCACTTCACATTTACCAAGTTCAAGAATAACATAAGGACCAAAAAATCAATGGTTTATGAATCTATATGGCAACAAAGACATGGATTATACACAACTTAAGACTGATCATAAAGGAGTACGTTTGATTAGAGCCATATAATGAGGAGGACCCTACAGAAATCATTATAATTACAAACAAGAATAAAGCTCTGTTTTCAAAAATAGATTAAAAAATCAGATGAAACTCCACCTTCAAGTAATATAGTGAATATTGTGGAATTTATTTACACTGAAAATGATACAGATTTTCAAGAAATAAATAAAATTCAAAAAGCAAAAAATAAGACCTATAGTACTGAAGGACAACACCCCTATGCCTTTCGATAGAAAGTAGCAAAATGTCAATCATGAAAACATATAACAGAAGTTTAGTTCATGAGTGGAATATAGAAGGTAAAGGTGAACATAAAATGTTTACAAAACTCCATGGGATACTTATAGCTTATAATGCTTGTTATTGCACGACATAGGACAAATTATTAACATTTGACCTTATAACAGTAGGACTTATTGGAGTATTAGAAAATTGGTGGAATTCATACCTTATAGAATAAAAGCGAATTACATTAAGAATTCACAAAAATGCTCAAGATAGATTAAATTGTGCCGAAGTTCAATTCATACCACTACAATGAATTTTATGGGTAATCTAAAAGGAAATTGAAAAGAGAAGATTGTAGAGAACCTTATTGAAAAGAAAAATTCGTATTAGATTACCTTCTTTATTTTCTCCAAGAATATTTAATAAGTTCAGAGAAATTATTGGAAAAGATTTAATCGCATTCTATAAGATAATTTTGGTTAATTATTTTGTTTCATTAAAAAAGAAGCAATTTCATATGTACTGAATCAAAGTTGCAAGCTAAATATTCTTTTGAAAAAACTACAAAAAGAAAAGCATTAGGATCATTTTGCGAAGCCTATTATCTTCCAAAATAGAAGCCCCTTCTATTAAAAAAAAAAAAAAAAGTAGAAAAGTGCAAGCTGCAAAGGACAAACAATATAAGACTTAAACTAAATATAAAAATTCATATTTCAAAAAGATAATTAGCAAAAAGATTCTAGACAAAATAACGTATTGCAATTGTGGAAAGCTTGGTCATAAAGCCGATAATTACAAGGTTAAAAAAAGGTTAGCGAAATATGTGTCGATTGTTTGAAAGTTCAAGGAAATATGTTATCACTATTTGAAGTTAAAAGTGCTCCCATTCAATCAGAAAATTCGCATCTGATAATAAAGAAGATGGTATATATCAAATGGAATTAGATTCTGATTATGAGTCTTTAGAAAATGAATCTTCAAGATTATGTTATTACAATTGTATGAATATATTAACAACCACCAAAGAAGAAAACCAATTTTTAATTGACTTAATCAATAAATTTCAATATATAGAAATAAAAAGAGAATATTTTACTAAATTTAGAAATATTGTAAAAAAATATTCAATATATCCCCGACCAACTATAATTTGAGAAATCATTTGACAAATTTGAGACACCAAATATATTAAAAATGGAACATACTCAACATTTAAAATTGGAAATTAATATCTTGGAAGAGTAAGTAAAGAATTACAAAAAATAATTATGTTCTCCTTAAGCTAAAGATCTTGAAATAGAAAAAAGACGGGCATTAAGGGAAAATAGACCATCTTCCTGTTCCCCCGAACAATCAGAAAACATTTAAGTATCTCAAGAACAACCCATAGATTAGCAATATGAATTAACTACTTATCATATTTATTTTCAAAATGGTATATTTACATTATTCTAAAAATAAAAGATAGTTTCAAGTTGAATACTACAGAACTCATTAATATTGGTGTAGATCAAAATTACATTAACGAAGAATTATTCCATCTCAATATTATGAAAAAAAAGCCTAACGAACGACTTCATAGTGCCAATAGAACTGCATTACAAATTAAGTACAAATTATCAAATGCATATATTTGCAATCAAGGATATTGTTTAAAAAATTCATTCATCCTAATTAGAGATATAAGTGAAAAAGTTATTATTAGAACCTTATTCATCACTCAAATCTATCCATTTAGAGTAGATCAATACTAGGTTCATACTAATATAATGGGAAAAGCTATTTCTTTTAAGTTTATTAGTCCAAACTATTAAAAGGATTTGACCTTACTTCAAACATCTTCTATATTCAAACAAATTAAAACACTTATAATGAATGGTGATAAGTATATCCTAAGTCAAGAAAAAAATTTTGCCTAAGCTTAAGCGGACCCAATAAGGGTGGTCCGAGAGGTCTCGATATATTGTGCATAATGTATGTTTAACTAGGTGTTCTTAGCTATGATGGCATCTTGGATCAAGGATCATCTGAGTCTTGATTGCACTAATGGTAGTAACAGTAAAATCGTGAATATTAGGGAATAAGTTGCTCGATTGATTTTTCGAACTAGAAAAATTCCCGAACAAAAGATTGAAACAATTTTATTAAAAGCTTAAACGAATAATATTTCGACTTTCTCCCAAAATTATTAAAAATGAATGAAATTACTATACCTCAAGAATTTATTGTTCGAAATAATAGGCCACTTAGATACATTGCATAAGAACATATTCCAAAAAATTATAGAAGAGTAAAGCTGGCAAAGTATTTATCATATTCAATTCAATGCCCAAAAAAAAAAAAAAATTCATCTTCTTCAATTTATCAAGAAGAATGTCCATGCTTTACCTATATTAGGTCTTCTAGATCATTCAATTATAAACATCATAGGTATAGTACCTCAAATGAAGAGTCCTCAATGATTTATTTGAAAGCTCCAATAGTTGAACCTAGTAATGATAATACATTACCCGTAATATCTCCAGCCCATTCTATGATGAAACCTCCTTCCTATTCACCCATTAATGTCATCTCCAAACCTATCACAACAGAAAAAGACCACATAAGAAGAGAATTCAATTCCATTAAAAAAAAAATGAATGTACGGATTGGTTTTTGTGCTCTTTTGATCCAAAACCCCAAGGTCACATAACACAAACATAGAATTCATTAATGAAAAATTTTGAATTATATAATCCTTTATGTACTTGGTTTTCAATTTATGCTTCAAAGAACAATCTTCCATACTCCTATAGTATTAATCATATTAATAGAAATACAAAATTTGAATAAAAATGGACATTAAGTATAGTTAATAGTTCCTCTTCTAGAAGAAATTTAGTAACCACTTCTGAAGGACCTATTCTAGCAACTTCTTTCAAAATAGGGAGAGTTAACCTAGAAAACAGCCACGACAAATTAGAACATATAAAAAAGATTTATCATGAAAATACTGACAAAATAATCCATATAGTTTCAAAGCAAGTCAATCTAGTTTCTAGTCAATTAGAAGCAATAGACAAAAACAATGATATTGATTTATTAATTGAACAAATAGAAGATCTTAATTTAAATATGGACAAAGAAAAATCAAAGTGAAAATTCCCAGATAACATATCCAAACCTTATTTAAAAATTAGTGGCCCTATCACTTTAGAATTATAAGACAAGAGTAAACCTTTAGTTTTAAAAATGAACAAAAAATTAGACAAAACTCCAAGTTCAAAAAATAGTAAATATTGTGGAATCAATTCATACTAATAATGATATATATTTCAAGAAATAAATAAAATTCATTAAAAAAAAATCTTATTCTAGGACAACTCACATAAACTGTCAACTAGAAAGTAGCAAAGAATTATGAAAACCTATGATGAAAATTCAATTCATAGTGGAATATAGGCAGTACTTGTGTACATGAAATAATTAAACACCTGTTAGAAGGCTTATCGCTTATAATCCTTATCAACGCAGGACACAGAACGATGTATTAACTTTGATTTTATAACCACATGATTTAGTGGAATATTAAGAAATTGGTGTGATTCTTATCTCCTTGAAGAAGTGCTAATTACATTAAGAACTCACAAAAATTCTCAAGACAGATTTAATGGTACAAAAGTTTATTTCATACTATTACAATGATTTTTATAGCTAACCCAAAAGGATGATTACAATTGGCACAAAGACACTTTCTTTGCATACTAATAAAAAAGAGAAGACTGCAGAAAACCTTATTGGAAAGAAAGATTCTTACTAGGATTGCCCTCATTATTTTTTAAAGAATATTCAATAAGCTTAGGGAAATTACTGGGAAAGAAACAACCTCATTTGATAAGATGCCTTTTGGTCAACCATTGTGTTTCATTTAAAAAGAATGAATTTAGATATTCACTAAATTAAAATTGCAAGCGAAAAATTCTTGCACAAAAACTGCAAAAAGGAAAGCATCATGATCTTTTTACAAAGCCTTTTGTCTTTCAAAAATAGAAGCCGATTCCGTAAAAAAACACAAAAAAGCACAAGTTGCAAAGGAAAAACAATATAAGACTCAAACTAAATAAAAGAAAATCATATCTCAGAAGGACAACTACTAAAAAAACTCTAGACAAAATAATGTCTTACAAATTTGGAAAAGTTGGTCATTATGCCAATATTTGCGTAGTTGCAGAAAGGGTAGCAAAATTTGTGCAAATTATCCACATATTCAGGAGAAGATAATATCATTTTACTTGAAATCAAAGATACTCATATTAAATTAGAAAATCCATCATCATAGAGTGAAGAAGGCATTGTACGTAACATGGAATCAGATTCAAATTACGAGTCCTTAGGAAATGAATCTTCAAGGTTATCTTATGATAATGGTATGAATATGTTAACAATTGTTGAAGATGGAAAAAAAAAATTTTGGCTTAATATGCAAATTTCGACATATAGAACTAAAAAGATAATATTTTACTAAACTTAGAACTATAATTAAAAAATATTCATTATTTCCCCCACCAACTATAAGTTTAAGAAAATTGCTGGACAAATTCAAAACACCAAATATATTAAAACTAGAAGATACTCAAGATTTAAAAATAGAAATCAAATATCTCCAAAAACAAGTGAAAGAATTACAAAAAGAATTATATTTGCTTCAAACTAAAGATCCTAAAATAGTAACAAGACTGGCATTAATAGAACATAAACCCTCTTCCTCTTCCTTTAAACAACCATAAAATATTCTAATATCTCAAGAGCAACCTATAAGTCAATAATATGTATTAACTATTGATCGTATTTATTTTCAAAAATGATATATTTGCATTACCGTAAAAATAAAAGATAGTTTTAAATTAAATACAATGGAAGCCCTTGATAGTGTCATAGATCAAAATCGCATTAGAGAAGAACTAATTCCATATCCATGTTATGAAAAAACCAAAGAACAACTTTATAGCGCTAAAGCCGCTAATGAACTGCATTACAAATTAAATAAAAATTATCAAATGCTTATATTTGCAATAAAGGTGTTGTTTGAAAAATTCATTGACTCCAATAAGAGATATAGGTTAAGAAATTATTCTTAGAACCCATTAACCACTCAAGTTTATCCATTTATTGTAGACCAACATGGAGTTCTAACATAATCAGAAAAGCTTTTTCTTTCAAATTTCTAGTCCAATCTATTAAAAGGATTTGGTGTTATTTCAAACATCATCTACATTCAAACAACTTAAATGATTATAAAGAACAGCGGTAAATATATGCGAAGTCAAGAAAAGATTCTAATTGGGGTTAGGTGGTCCTAGTCAGGGTGATCCGAACGATCCAAATATAGCGTGCATGATATTTATTTAAATATGCATTCTGGGCTTTAATGGCATCTTGGATCAATGACTATCAGAGTCTTGGTAGTATTAGTGGTGCCAATAGTAAACTCGTGAATAGAAGGGAAGAAAGTTGCTAGATTGACTTTTAAAATTTGAAAATTCCAAAATAAAGGAATGAAATAATTTTATAGAAGCAGATAATATTCCTACTTTTGTACGCAAATTATTAAAATGAATGAAATTAAGATACCTTAAGAATTTATTATTTGATAATAGATTGCCTAGAAATATTACTCAAAAGCATATTCAACAAATTAGAGAAGAGCAGCATTTCAAAATATTTATCAGATTCAATTCAATGACTAAATATCACCTTCTTCAATTTATCAAAAAGAAAGTCCACACTCGACCTATTCCTTGTCTGCTTGATCGTTCATTTATAAACCTCATATGTATAGTAGCTCAAATGAAGAGTCGTCAAGGGTTTATTTCAAAGCTCCTATACTTGAACCTATTGATGATAATACATCACTTATGACATCTCCAACCCATTCTACTATGAAACCTCCTTCCTATTCATCCATTAATGTTAATGCAAACCCTTTATAGTAGACAAAGAATACATAAGAAGAGACTTCAATTCAATTAAACAAAGAATGTAAAGATTGCTTTTTGTGCTCTTTTGAGAAAAGAGCCCAGGGTCAGGTAAGACAAGCATGGAATTCCTTAACGAAAAATTTTGAATTAAATATTCCTTTTTGTGTTTTATTTTCAATTTATACTTCAAAAGATAATCTTTCAGACCCTTACAATATTTAAAGTATCAATAAAAAAATTGGCACCAAAATGGACATTGAAAGATGGAAAAATTATATAGTTAATAGTTCCTCTGCTAGAAGAAATTTAGCCACCACTTCTAAAGGACCTATTCTAGCAAGTCCTATCAAAATATGAAGATCTAACTCCAAAATAATCAAGTCACATTTGAAGATATTAAAAGTTTTATCATGGAAAAACTAACAAAACACTCCATATAGTTTTAGAGCAGGCCAATTTGGTTTCTACTAAAATAGAAGCACTAGTTAGGAACAATGATACTGATTCATTAATAGAGCAAAAGGACGATCTTAATTTAAATGGGGTCAAAGAAAAATCAAAGCCACAATTACTATATGGTATATCCAAACCTTATTTAAAAACTAGGCGCACTATTAGTTTACAATTGTAAGACAAAAATCTCTAGCTTAAAAAACAAACAATAATTGGATGAAACTCCATGGTCCAGTAATATAGTAAATAGTGTAAAATCAATTCATATGAATACTATAAAATCAATTCATACAGATAATAATACATAATTTTAAGAAATAAATAAAATTAAAAAACCAATATCTACACTACTATAGGACAACTCTCCTAAACCTTCACAACTAGAAAGTAGCAAATAATCAAATATGAATGCATATGATGAAAATTCACTTCATGAGTGGAATGTAGATCGTACTAGTCAACATGGAATAATTACAACACCCCATAGGAGGCATATTGCTTATAGTGCTTATTACCATAGGACATAGGATAATTATTAATATATGTCGTCGTCTTCATAGGATTTAATGGAATATTAAGAAATTAGTGGGATTTATATTCATTGAAGAATTGTAAATGACATAAGTACTCAAAAAAATGCTTAAGACAGATTTAATGGTGTAGAAGTTTTATTCATACTATAGCAATGAATCTTTTAACTAAACTAAAAAGAGTTCGTGCCACTCTTGAAATAGTTCTAATAAATATAAGATGTCCAACATTAGATGATTGCAATTCGTACAAAGGCACTTTCTTTATGTACTTATAAAAACGATAAGATTGTAGACAAGTTTATTAGAAAGAAAAATTCATATCAGTATTGCCCTCACTATTTTTTTAAAGAATATTTAATATGCTCATAGAAGTTACTGGAAACGATAGAATCCCATTGTATAAGTTAACGTTTGGTCAAGGGTTTGGTTTCATTAAAAAGATGGCATTTAGATATGAACTGAATTAAAAATGCAAGCAAAAAATTCTTCCAAAAAAACTGCAAAAAGGAAAGCATTAGGATCTTTTTGCAAAACCTTTGTCTTTAAAAAATAGAAACCCCTCTATCAAACAACATAAAAAAGCACAAGTCGCAAAGGACAAACAAAATACGACTCAAACTAAATATAAAAATCCATACTAAAAAAGACAACTAATAAAAGGATACTAGCCAAAATAAGATGTACAAACGTCAAAAAGTTGGTCATAAAGCCGATAATTGTAAAGTTTAAAAAAAAAAAAGGTTAGCGAAATATGTGCAAATTATCCGGATATTGAAGAATGATAATATCATTATTTGAACTCAACTCCTATTCAATCACAAAATTCATCATCACACAATGAAGAACATGTTATCTATCAAATGGAATCAGATTTAAATTATGAGTAATCAGGAAATGAATCTTTGTAATTATGTTATGATAATTGTATTAACATATTAACATCCAATGAAGATGAAAACGTATTTTAATTTGACTTAATCAATAAAATTCAAGGTAACGAATTAAAAAGAGAATATTTACTAAACTTAGAACTATTATAAAAGAAGATTCAATATCTCCCCCACCAAACTATGAGTTTAAGAAAATTGTTTTCCAATTTTGAAACACCAATTATATTAAAACTAGTAGATAATCTAAAAATAGAAATTAATATCCTTAAAGTACAAGTAAAATAATTACAAAAGGAATTGTGTTCTCTTCAAATTAAAGATCTTAAATTAGGAACGTGACTAGCATTAATAGAAAATAGACCATTTTTCTCTTCTTCCAAACAATTAGGAATCACTCTAATGTCTCAAGATCAACTTATAGATCAACATGTATAAATTATTTATAGTTTATATTTCAAAAATGGTGTATTTACATTACTCTAAAAATCAAAGATAGTTTTGAATTGAACACTGTGAAACTTCTTAATAGTGGCATTGTAAACACAAATTTCACGCCTAAAATAACTTAGACAAGAAATTCAATGACAAATCGAATTTTTGTACTGATATTGTATAGGTGGGTACAATCTCTATATAATTGTTACAAGAATAAGTATACTAAATACTCTGATTTGATCTCCTTGAATATTCTTGAATGAATTTGGTCTTAAGAGAGGGCCTAATGGGCTTAATCTCTATCGAGCAAATAGTTTGATCTCTGAGATTGGACGGCATGTGTTTGGAGTGCTTGTGTCTTCTTCTAGAGAGAATTTTTTAGCTCTTGTGATTTCTTCTAAATGCCAACACCAAAATGAGAGGAGTACCTCCCTTTTCGTAGAGAAGTCGGAATTAGGGGCTTTTCCTGATTATCTCTAGAAAGGAATGACAATTTATTTTCTGCATCATTTGTGACACGTGACGCTTTCTAATTGGCCGCAATAATTCCCTATCAAATATTTAATTTAATGGACCACTGTAATTAATTTGACACATGGTGGAGTATAATTGAACGAAATAAAAATATTTGATTTTCCACATGATGAGTCTTGACTAGTTAGAGAAATTTTTTTATCAATTACAAACGTCACCTCGAGAGCTAACCGCATACACGATCTTGTAGTGTTTGAAGTAGTTGGGTCTCGGATGGTAGATGTAAATGATTAAATCTTTGGCAGACCCCCACCCCTTTTATAAGGTAACTCGGTGACCCAATGCTCACCCAAATTGATTTCTTCTTTTCCCCTTTTTTTGACCTTCTCCCTTTATCCTCTTTTTTTGTTTTAAAAAAAAATTGCCCCCCCATTTTTGGAAAGCCTCCATCTTATAGAAGTCTTTGGGGAGCAAGCACTCATGGCACCCAACGCCCCTTTTCTTCTTTTTCTTATTTGTTTTTTTACTTGTGATAAAAAAAAATGATAAAATAAAACTAGGGATTTATGATAAATTTGATCAATAATTTGGGATAAATATAATCCTTAATAAAGGGGATAGGATTTGTGATGTTAGAATTAGAGTAGGAATAAGAAACCTGAACAATCAATTGCTATATAAATTCATCTACTGGCTCCTCCTAATCCATTAGTATTTCCAATCAATTCTATTGTGCCATTGTGCAATACTGCCACGGGTAAAACTTGTTGTTTTCTTTTTCTTCTCTTTCTCAATTCCTGGCTAGTTTCCTTTCTCTACTAGCCTTGCTCTTAGCACGCTTGGCCTCTAACTGTTCAGACAAGGTCTTGTCTCTGGCCTTCACAACCTTGGTTTTGTGGATGCTCTCTATCAACACCCTCTTGTCCTTGAAGACATTACCCTTGACTTTTACGTACGTATCATGACACATGTGCTTGTCAATTTTCTTCGACTCCCTGTATCTACGAAGCAAGTGCCTTAGCACACGCATTATCCTCACCCAGGGGATCTTTGTTGGTAACCAGGCGTCCCTAGTACCTGTGCGCTTAATATAGCCTGAGTGAAGTCCCTTTCTATTAGCTTCTTTCATTCGACGAGCATGGGAACAGGAGTGGATCTTTGATGGGTTCTGATGATAAATCCATCTTTGATTAATTTTCCTATGTTTCGTCGAGAATTAGCCATGGAGATCTCATTGGTCTCATTAAAATCGAGCCAACTCTTCTTCTTCTCGTAGTTGAGGATGCTAGCAGTAAGCCGCTTCTGAAGCTCAGAGACACTATCTTAGACCTCTCCATCTATGCTTCTCTTTATGCTCTGCTTCTTCTCTCGTTTCAGTTTCTCTCTCTCTTTTCTTCTCTTTTTCTTTTGGTTCTCCATGGCTAATATTCAAATCAAAGAAGCAGAGGGAGGAGAGAGAAGGAAACGATTTAGGAGAGAGTAAGAGAGAGGCTCACGGGAAGCTTCTTTTATTTTGCAAATTAATGTCAAACTACCACAGGGTGTTGGTCTGATGAGATGAGTACCTCATTGAAGTTTGTCATTTTGCTTGTCTTCTCCTGGCATTGTCGAGAATCCTGGGCAGGCTTGGAAATTTTTGATTCATTTCCCTTTTTTTAAAAGTCTTTTGAGAGCCCCATTTTCTATTTTTTTATCCCCTTTTTTTTTCCCTTAAGCTCCCTTTTAGCTTGGTCTTTTTTTTTTTCCCGTTATTTCCTTATATATATATATATATATATATATATATATATATATATATATATATGTATTATGTGAATTTTCCTTTTCACATAAATTAACACCCTTTTTTTTGTAGATTTGTTATCCGAAGTGTTGAATGACTTGAACTCTACACTAAAGGGATTATTCACGCCACAATTTCTAACAAAGAGTAAAAAATCTTGTTACACTTGGATGATTTGTTCACATGGGTCCACCATAATTTGCTCTTCACTAATTTTTTAACCTTTGGATGTCTTGCCCGTAAGGGTCCACCATAGGCCACCTTTTATTATTCAATTTTCTACCTGTGGATGTCCTGCCTGCAAGGGTCCACCATAGGTCGCCTTTTATTATTCAATTCTCGACCTTTAGATATCTTACCAGTAAGGGTCCACCACAGGTCGCCTTCATTATTTAATTTTCGATCTTTGGATGTCTTGCCCACAAGGAGCCACCATAGGTCACCTTCATTATTTTGTTTCTGACCTTTGGATGTCTTGCCCGTAGGGGTCCACCATAGGTCATCTTTTATTATTCAATTTTTGACCTTTGGATGGCGATCGCAACCCCATTGAATGCATGGTAATAACTATTTCTTTTTGTTTTTTTTGAAATGCTTACATCAATGTTCCCCTATTTCACCCCTTTCTTTTAAAAAGGATCAAGTGGTGACATGAATTTTAAGGAGAAACTGGCATACGTACCTCTGCCAATAGGAAGTCACTGTTACCCCTCAATTGAGCACATATCATCCCTTGGGCAGGATTTTCTTGGCAATGATTTATGTCTCAACAGCTCGAAGAGTACTTGTACCCTAAATGATGACAATGATGCCGAGTCTAACCCCAAGGCAGATGCTTCACGAGTGCCCCCTACACTACGCCCTTCCAGAGCTTCACAAAATGTTTCTGTCTTCAATGTTGATGCTGTCATAAGAGAAGCAAACAAGAGTGGACCTCGGATGATAGGTCAAGTTATTCTTGATAAGGTGTTTCGCATCCCTTTTGAAAGGCTTCTTTACCGTAAGGGTGAGTTCAATAGCCTTTACAACCTCATCAATGAAAGAGGAGGTGATGCTACTCCTTTAAAGGACAAAGTTAAAAGGCTAATCCACTAAGCATGTGACCTTAAAGATCTGTAAGAGAGCTACTCCGATCGAATGACTGCCAAGGTGTGAGAGAGTCATTGTATAAAGGTCGGTACTGAACTGAACGAGGCTTCCCATTAGTTAGACACAGAAAACACTCATTACAGTGCACTTAAGGCTAAGCTGGGGCAAGTGGATTCAAGGCATGAGAAACTGCTAAAATAGTTATAATCCTTAGACGATCAAAGAAAGGACCTAGGTTGCCAAGTGCCAGCTAGCAAAGATTTGCTTAAAGAAGCTGAGTGGGTGGTCATCAACTTAAAGGGTTAGATTGAGACTCTTAATGCCATTAAAGTCATACATCCTGCCACCCAAGCTAGTTTGGAGAAGATTGAAGCTTATGTAAAGGAGTCTTTCGAAATTTGAAGACCTTCAAATGGATACCATAGATTTTTTGATATACATTTATTATGTATAGTTTTTTTAAATGGAATAAGCTTCATGTCAATTCAACAAGGCCTAACTGAAGAATTCCAATCCTTTTTCCTTATTGCTACATGAATGTCTCAGTCAATTTGTCTTCTTATGAGGTTACACCATCATTGACACCACGTCGAATCAATCTATCCTTTGCTCAAAAACAAGTTATCAACAACATACAATCAAGCAGACTACAAGCTAAGTCAAAAGACCCTTCTCATTAAGCATAAATAACTTTGTATATTTTTTGCATCTTTTTGTGGCTGTGTTTGGATACAAACCCGGATTGCCTCATACCTAAAGGGCGCACAACACCCTAAAGGATCAAGCCATACGTAGTTCAAAGAATAAGAATAATTGTTTTTTGTTTGGCCGTTCACAGTTTATACTCTTGCGGGCTAGGAGTACTATAATTTTTCTTTTTTGGGGTTTAAATGAGCAATTTAGGCTCTTGCTTAGGAGCTTTACAACATCATATTTCAAGGATAATAGTGGTTTAAGAACTTGCCACTTATGGGTCCTATGCGCACTTCATCAGCACCAACTATCTTGTAGGCTCTATTTGTGTAGACTTCTCTAACCATATAGGGACCATCCCACTGAGAGGTGAATTTGCTTCCAGATTTGTGAGAGACAATGATCAGTCTTCTCACTGCCAACACCTAGTCTCTAACTTGGAACAAGCGCGGTCGAACCTTTTTAGTGAACGCCCTTGATAGACGAGCTTGGTAGCATTCTAGCTTCTGTTGCGCCTAAAGTCTTCTCCCATTAAGGGCCTTTAGCTCTGTAACGCTCCGAAAATGCTAATGACACGATTTATGGAAAACTGCAATGGAAGACTTAATGATAGAAGGCGCTACCGTGGTCCGGATAAGGACAAGGCTTACTAAAACCATTTAATCTTGCAACTCATGTCCACAATTACAATATGTATTAAACTGAAACACTCTAAGACAAAAGCCCATAATAGTTCAGCTTCAATACAATCGATTTAATCATACCATGTGCTAACTCGCACTCCACACTACACAAGTATATTGAATACAGAACCAACTTGACCTTGAGGTTGATTCCAACATTCATGCTATGTTGAATCCACTGTGAGCATCTGATGACTTCCAAAAGGGCTTGCTAAATAGAGAAACATGTGATACTTCATCACCTAAAATGAAAAACATGAAAACAATTCAAAATGTGAGCTAAAACTTAGTACATGCATTCCTATATTGTAAAATAAGCGTAGAAACACTGTTGATGGGTACCTGCCTTTGAAATTCATTTAGTTCGCAATAACAATGAAAATGAAGGTAATATGAAATTGAATTGCTTGTTATTATCTAGATGTGAACCCCTTGCAATGATATGATCTATACATAGTTATACAGCTGCCAATCCGATCAAGAGTTGGCCTAAAGCTGCGCGAGTAAATAATGGGCTGATGCCCTATAGATGATAACTAACGGGGTCACAAGTTATGTGGCAAATCACTGTATAAACTAATTAATTGATAAACTTATTAAGAGTTATAACTTGGTAAACATGTTCTGCTTTTTGAAGATATAGGCAATGGACGTACCTTGAGTCTTTAAAAATATCATCTAACTTGATAAACGTGTTCTGAGTTGATAACACTTACGCGTAATAGGGAACGATAACTAGGCCTTGGCTCTGTTTCATAAATGTCATTGTATGCATGTGTTGTCAGTAAATGGTCCTTACTCCCATATTTAAGTAAAAGTATGTGTATTAGAAATTGAGTAATTAAATGGTATACATAACTTGGGTATTTCAATATAACTTCAAAGCTGAATTAAGAAAAGTAATTAAATCCGATATAAAGTAAATCAAAGTAAAATAGACCATAATGACATAAAGGAGATGACAAAGGAAAAGGGCTTGATGGTGACAAATGGGAGAGTGGTTTTGGCCTTTTCTGAAATAGGTTGCTGGTACGGGTTTAAGGCTCACTGTTATATAGCTTGGTTCAAGATAACAGCGAGTACACTAGATTGGCTTGATAAATACATTTGATACATTCTGAATTAAGTAAGTAACAGGGGTTTGAGGACAAGAGAGATATATCTTGGTTCAAAATAGCATAAACTGCAATAACTTAGGATGATTAATATGGTTTCTGAGTCAAAAAATTCTCCCCACTTCCCATATTTCATTCACAAGTCCATTAAATACAGTTTTTCACCCCAAATAGATTATTGATCCTAATCAAAGCTATTAAACTCTCCAAACTTGGTATATTCTTCGTAATATCCATAAGTGATTCAAAACTCATAATTAAGCTCCCAAATTGTATACTTGTCTTTTTCTTTCTCATTAATCAAGCTTAAAGCTCCATGAAAGTCCATAAATATTTATTTCCCCCTTAAATGACCTTACTTGACCCAAAGTACGCAAAATGAGTGCATGATTAATCTCACTCAATCTTTATTATTGCTCTTTACACAATTACTCAAAATGTTTTCAAAAATACCAAAATCCAAATATGCAACCAAAATTCATGAAATCTTATAGTAAATTTGAAAATAATATGGACAATTTACAGTGAAATTTTTAGAATTTTCCTCCAAGTATACGCTGCACAGAAAATGCAATAACAGCTCAATTTACACAAAAGTAGGTCAGTTAACTTCAAAAATTCATAACTTTCACCCTTGACCTCAAATGGAGACCTCAAGCCCCAATATGAAAATATTAAGAAGTCCCAAAAAAACTTTCATTTATAATATAAACATGATTTCTGCAATAGGGTTCCGAAAATGGGGTTAGAACACATGTGTGTCAGTTTTGGTCTAACCTTCACAGTTCTTGTAAAATGACCATACCATTGTCCACAGAACTCAAATTAAAACAATTCAAAAGGAACTTGAAAGCTAACATATGGATATATCTACCCACCAAAAATTATAATTTTTCAGCAGGCGGATCATTACCAGTTTAATCTTAAAATCACTCCTGTTTTCTGCCATTTTCAGCCCTCACTATTTTTGCTTTCTCCTCTTTTTTTCACATAAATCCTCACTTGAAATCATTCCAAATCACCAAAAATATCATCATAATCATTAATAAGACTAAAAGATTACATAATCATATATAAAACAATACAAATCCATCACTTGACTAATCTAACTTCATCATGACAAAACCCTAACCTTAATATGCTTCAAGCTCAACACCACCATGATCAATATCCCCAAAATCAATAAAATTTGCATGATAACATCGACTTTTATCTCAAGAACATGAATTATAACTAAAACAATCATAAAGTCAAAAATACATCAAGATCAAGTTAGGGTTTACTCACTTTGATGCTTGAAAACTAGAGATGTATGTGGTGTGAGGTGTAAGGGATGGCTGGTGATGATTATGGTGGTGGTTGGCGGCTGCTCTGATATGGAGATGCTAGCTGTAGCTGCTATGTTGGGGGGCCATGGGGTTGAGAGAGAGAGGAGAGAGATGACGTTTGAGTTTTGGGTTGTGTTTTTTGTTTTTTTTAACTTGTCTTCATGCTTGGCTGAAATTTTATCATCAAAAAGTGGCTTTTTGTTAACCATGGTTAGATTCAAATCATGGTAATTAGTTAGGTTAGTCAAGCAATTTTGTTGGATTATGCTTGGCTTGTACGGTTTGGGGCCCGGGAAGGGAAATAAACCGTATGTGATTAAATTTTCGTAGCTCGAAATTAAATTTTTGCAAGGTTATAATAATAATAATAATAATAATAATAATAATAATAATAATAATAATAATAATAATAATAACAACAATAATAATAATAATAATAATAGTAGTAGTAGTAGTAGTAGTAGTAGTAGTAGTAGTAGTAATGAATTCTTAAATTATCATTATCGAGGCCTAATATCGATTCACCTGAAATTTTATAATAATTGAAACCCGAAATGCAAAGTGGGATCCAAAATTATAATTTGCTAAATGAATAAATTCGGTGTATTTGAATTAATAAATATGATTTGGTTAAATAAATAACCACGAAAATAAAGATGATTTAAATAAATATGGGTTATGGTCGGGATATTTCAACCTTCCTCCCTTAAAGAGTTTTGCCTTAAAACTTATGGGTTTTATGAAAATATACACTGATATCACAAATAAATATGGATATTTGGCTTTCGTGTCCTTCTGGGTTTCCCCAAGTGGCTTTTGAGGAGGTATGATTTGCCCAAAGTACATTTTGCCTCATCTGAAACTGTGATTGTCTCCTACTTTTGTCAACATAGCTCTTTTCTTGGCCTTGTCTCTCCTTAACATGGCCTTGAATTTGTTTCATAATACTTGCTTGGATTAACTCTATTCTTATACCTAATGCTTCTTCTAGCTGGCCCCAATAACACCTGACATTACTTAAGATTATACTCTTATCAAAATGTCCTCATTTAGTGTTCTCAAGGCATCAACTGTTCTCCTCTCATCTAACAAATCAAAGGCCTGCTCTAATTCCACATTGGACAATAAAATGAATATCGCCAGGAATGAAAATAAGGGAATCGGTAGTCAAGTGAGTCATTAAGTTTAAAAGAAATAAATAATGAGATTAGAAAAGATTGATAAAAGGGGGATTATCATGAGGTGGTTAGAATAAAGATAACCATAGGTGTATCATGAATTCTAAAATATAATGCCATAAGAATTGTGATTTATAAATATGGATCCTAAAGGGTCCACTAAATAATCAATCAAGGAGAAAGATGGCCCGGTTATACTCAGGTTTAAGTGATGAATTAGAAACAAGATGATAAGCGACTGCATTTCAACGAGGTGACTTTATAGCCATAAGCAAACAAGATAAGTGCAATCGATAAATGGGATAAGCAATGTGCAATAGATAGATAGATAGATTGGATAAGCAAAGTGCAATAGATAGACAATATAGATTGAATAAGCAAACTGTAATGGATAGATAAATGGACTGGACGAGCAAAGTGCTAATGGATAGATAAATAGATTAAGCAAGTTACAATAGGAACACGCCTTTGTTCATCTGAAGCCAATTCGAGTACAACAATAAGATGAAATAGAGAATGCGGAAGTTTATTTATCAGAATATAAGATAAATGTGTGAGAGTTGAAGTTCAAAATAAAAAGAGTAAGGGGATTAGGACAATCGCAATCACCCACACCAATGAGAGTTGAATTATGTTATGAATTCAAACCAAGTTATACGAGCTTATCATTATGAATAAACGAGATGTAAGATAGATGTGTGAATCAACTCTTAACAGAATGAACTATAACTCATGATCATGAAATAAACATGGTGAAGGTCGAGAGCACTGAAATGTTGACAACCATATAAGGTCGAACAAAAATGTATTGCACATTCAACAATGGGTTTACAAAGATCATGCTAATACGAAATATTGAGTTGAAATGCAAGGGAGATTAAACAATATTGGATAATATCAAATTTTGAAGATGAGAGAAGCAAACAATTTTAAGAATTACTATAAAAGGGCATTCTTGCAAAACGTAAGATGTCATTGGAATGGTTTAGATAACAATTGAAGCCATTTAAACAAATGGCCTAGATAAAGAGATGTTATAGACCAAGTGAGTGTCAATAGCAAAGGAATAATACCCCTAAACAATCCAAGGTTATTAGGGCCAGAGTAAATCAATGGCTGGAAGTAATGAGAGCATTGTTGGCGCAAGGTCTTAGTGACAAGAGCAGCCTCTTTCTATGCATTGCAACTAAATCTTACTCATACCACCCATATAGTGCCAAATAGCACACTGCAAGCTGCTACACTACCGTCACAAGATTTCTTATAGTAATTCCATCTCATACTGATTCAACCCAAAGATATACCAAGATGTAAATGGCATTTTCGTAATAGGTTATAAACATCACTGTACTCAATATCATGTATATTAATACACCTAAATGAAACTCTCAAATTTTGGAGCGAAATAAACAGAGTTCTACCTAAAAACTGGCTAAAACTCAGGCTTAAAGCCTTACAACAGGTACTTAACATCAAAAATCACACTTCAATGGCTCAATAGCCACACGTCGGAATTCATAACTCAATGGGTCACACACTCGGAGGGCATAATTGTAAAATTTAAACAAATAAGAGAAATGAAATATACAACATAACTCCCAGATAAATAAGAGCATGCCTCACTAACAACTCACCTAAATGGTTCCATACTCCACTTTGCTAATGCTCGAATCTCAGGATATTACCAAATGATTGAATCACCTAAATGGAAATGGTTCCTCCTTACATGCCCTCACATATGAACTTATAGTCAATAGCTGATTTAACCGGTCCAACATAACTCATACACACCTTGAAAGCTAACTCATAAACATTTGATAGCTCACAGTGGCCCTTAAAACCTTGGCTCTGATACCAAATCTGTAACGCCACCAAAATGCTAATGACATAATTTATGCAAAACTGCAGCGAAAGACTTAATGATAGAAGGTGCTACCGCCATCCTGATAAGAACAAGGTTCACTTAAACCATTTAATCTTGCAACTCATGTTCACAATCACAATATCTATTAAACTAGAACACTTTAAGACCAAAGTCTATAACAGTTCAATTTTAATACAATCAACTTAATCATACCATGCACTAACTTGCACTCCACACTAGATGAGTATATTGAATATTGATCTAACTTGACGTCATGCTATGCTGACTCCACTGTGAGCATCTGATGACTTCCAAAAGGGCTTGCTAAATGGTGAAACATATGATATTTCATCACCTAAAATGGAAAACATGAAAAAAAATTCGAAATGTCAGCTAAAATGTAGTACATGCATTCCTGCATTGTAAAATAAGTGTAGAAACACTGCTGATGGGTACCCACCTTTGCAATTCAATTAGTTCGCAGTAACAATGAATATGAAAGTAATATGAAACAAAATTGCATATTATTATTTGGATGTGAACCCCTTACAATAATATGATCTACACATAGGTGGACACCTACCAATCCGATCAAGAGTTAGCCTGAAGTCGCGTGGGTAAATGATGGGCTGACGCCCTATAGGTGATAATTGACGGGGTCACAAGTTAAATGACAAATCACTGTATAAACTAATTTCTTGATAAACTCATTAAGAGTTGTAACTTGGTGAACATGTTCTACTTTATGAAGATATAGGCAATGGACGTACCTTGAATTTTATCTGACTTGATAAATGTGTTCTGACTTGATAACACTTATGCATAACAGGAAACGATAACTAAGCCTTAACTCTATTTGATAAATGTCAGTGTAGGTATGTGTAGTCAGTAAATGATCCTCTCTCACATAATTGAGTAAGTAAAAGTATTTGTATTAGAAATTGAGTAATTAAATGGTATGCATAACTTAGGTATTTCAATATAACTTCAAAACTAAATTAATGAAAGTAATTAAATCAGATACAAAGTAAATGAAAGTATAATAGACCACAATGAGATGAATGAGATAACAAAGGAAAAGGGTTTGATGGTGACAAATTGGAGAGTGGTTTTAGCCTTTTCTGAAATCGGTTGCTGATACGGGTTTAAGACTCGCTGATGTATAGCTTGGTTCAAGATAACAGCGAGTGCACTAGATTGACTTGATAAATATATTTGATAGATTCTAATTGAGTAAGTAATAGAGGTTTGAGGCCAAGAGAGATTGATTTAAAATAGCATAAACTGTAATAACTTGGTCTGATAAATATGATTTCTGAGTCAAAAAGATTCTCTCCACTTCTCATATTTCATTCACAAGTCCATTAAATATAGTTTTTCACCCCAAATATATTATTAATCCTAATGAAAGCTATTAAACTCCCCAGACTTGGTACATTCTTTGTAATATCCATAAGTGATTCAAAACTCATAATTAAGCTCCCAAATTATATGCTTGTCTTATTCTTTCTCATTAATCAAGCTAAAAGCTCCAGAAAAGTTCTTGAATATTTATTTCCCCCTTAAATGACCTTACTTGGCCCAGAATGCACAAAATGAGTGCATGATCAATATCACTCAATCTTTATTATTGCTCTTTGGACAATCGCCCAAAATGCTTCCAAAAATCACCAAACTCCAAATATGTACCCAAAATTCATGAAATCTTACAAGAAATTCAAAAATAAATTGGATAATCTATAGTAAAAGTTTTAGAATTTTCCTCCAAGTATACACTTCACAGAAATTACAATAACAACCCAATTTCCACCAAAGTAGATTAGTTCACTTCAAAAATTCATAAGTTTCACCCTTGACCTCAAATGGAGACCTGAAATCCCAATATAGAAAGATTAAAAAGTCCCCAAAAACTTCAATTCACAATACAAAGCATGATTCTGACAATAGTCTTCCCAAAATGGGGTTAGAACATAAGTGTGTTAGTTTTGATCTAACCTTCGCCGTTCTTGTAAAATAACCTTAACTTTGTCCATATAACTCGAATTAAAGTAATTCGAAAGGCATTTGAAAGCTAACACACTGACCTATCTACACACCTAAAAAAAAAAAATTCAATGGTCCGATCATTACCAGTTTAATCTCAAAGTCACCCCTACTTTTTGCCATTTTTAAAACTCATTGTTTTTGCTTTCTTCTCCTTCTTTGACATAAATCCTCACTTGAAATCATTCCAAATTGCCAAAAACATCACCATAATCATCAATACGACTAAAAATTACAAAATCTTATATAAAACAATGCAACTCCATCACTTAACTTAAGCTAACTTGATCATGACAAAACCTTCACCTTAACATGCTTCAAGCTCAACCCCACCATGATCAATATCCCCAAAATCAATAAAATTTACATGATAACATCTACTTTCATCTCAAGAGCATGAATCATAACTAAAACAATCAAAAAACCAAAAACACATCAAGTTCAAGTTAGGGTTTACCCACTTTGATGCTTGAAAACAAGAGATGTATATGGTGTGAGGTGTGAGGGATGGCTGGTGGTGGTTATGGTGGTGGTTGGTGGATGCTCTGGTGTAGACATGGTGGCTATAGCTACTGTGTGGAGGGGGCCACGGGGTTGAGAGAGAGAGGAGAAAGATGATGTTTGAGTTTTAGATTGTGTTGTTTTTTTTAAACTTGTCTAGATGCTTGGCTAAAATTTTTATGCTCAAAAAGTGGCTTTTTATTAACCATGGTTAGATTTAAATCATGGTAATTAGTTAGGTTAGTCAAGAAAGCTTATTGGATTATGCTTAGCTTGTACGGTTTAGGGCCTGAGAAGGGAAGCAAACCGTATGCGATTAAATTTCATAGCTCGAAATTAAATTTTTACGAGGTTATAAAAATAATAGTATTAATAGTAGTAATAATAATAATAATGAATTCTTAAATTATAATTATCGGGGCCTACTATTGATTCACCTGAAATTTTACGATAATTTAAACCTGAAATGTAAAGTGGGACCTAAGATTGTAATTTTCTAAATGTATAAATTAGGTGTATTTGAATTAATAAACATGATTAGGTTAAATAAATAATCATGAAAATAAAGATGATTTAAATAAATGTGGGCTAGGGTCGGGATATTACAAGCTCAGCTAGGTGAAGACTGTGATTTTCTTCTTTCATCAAAGCTTCCTGTATGGTGATGCGGAGTGATGGGATTTAGAGCTCCAATGGTAGAACGGCTTCTACTCCATACACCAGAGCGAAGGGGCTCGACTGTGTTAGCGTCTTGTACATGGTTTGATATGCCCAAAGAGCCTCCCCTAGTCTTTCATGCCAATCTTATTTAGACTTTGCGATAGCTTTTTTGAGTAAGTTGGAAAGTGTTTTGTTAAAAGCTTCTACCAAGCCATTTGCAAGGGCATTGTACATGGAAGACTTCTGTTGGGAAGCTTAAACTTCTTGCACAAGCTAGTCATCAGGCTGTTGAAGAAGGCTTACCATTATTGGTGATAATGTGCCTTGGCACACCATATCAATAGATAATGTGTGTCTTTATGAAGTCGACCACATTTTCTTTTTTCACCCCCTTAGCGGATTACTTCCACCCATTTAGAGAAGTAATCAGTGGCAGCCAAGATGTAGGAGTGACTAGCAGACCATTTAGGTGTGATTGGTCCAATGATATCAAGCCCCTATGCCTCAAAAGGCCAAGATGCAATCATTGGGTGGAGAGGTTTTGGGGTTGATGTATGAAGTTGGCATAAAACTGTCAAGCATCACACCTCTTTGCATAATTTATTTAATCTTGCACCATAGTGGGCCACTAGTAACCCATCCTCTTGCACCAAGCGTCATAACCAAAGTCTAAGAAAAGAGCGTTGAAAGAGCGTTCTGTTGTAGTAAAGGAAGCACGAAGCTCTCTGCTGTATTTCTGTCTTATGCCTTGGGTTGCTAGGAAGTTTCCCATGCTCTAGGTACTTAATTATAGGTTGACGCCAATCTTTTACATCTATCTCAAGAACACAGATCATGTTGACGTCTTCCTTTGAGTCTTCATTATCATGTGGAACAACCCAGCGGCTGCATATTGGGATAGTCATTCCTTCTTCTGCACCCAGTGCCAAAGTGTCTGTGAGGCTTGTAAGTGCATCAGCCATCTTATTAGCACTCCTTGGCACGTGTTCTAGCTTGACTATGTTTTAACTTATTTACCAATCGTAATCCCTGCTTATAATAAGGGACAAGGTCTTCTTTCTTAATCTCGTACTCATCAAGTAGTTAATTGATGACCAACTGAGTCACCATATATGTTGAGGTCAATAATCTGCATCTCAATAGCCATTTGAAGACCTAAGCTGAGCGTTTAGTATTCTGCCATATTGTTAGAGCATAATTGAGTAAGCACAAATGAATACGGGAGGATGCACTTTTCAGGGGAGACAAAGGCCACTCCTGCACCAGTGCCATTTCGTCTTGCTGCTCCACCAAAATGCATCTCCTACGGAGGGAGGATATCGATGAAGAACACATCTTCCCCTGGCAAATCATCATTCATCTCCCAATCATTAGGAATTGGATGATCTGCTAAAAAATCTGCCAACACTTGCCCCTTAACGGCCCCTTGTGGTATATAGACAAGGTCATACTGCTTTAAGATTACAGCCCATTTTGCCAGTCGCCCATTTAAGATTGGCCTAGATAAGATGTATTTGATGGAATCAGCTTTGGAGACCACTTGCACTCTATAGGCCTACATGTAATGTCCGAGTTTCTGAATGGATAAGATGACCGACAAGCAGATCTTTTCGATTAGGGAGTACTTTAATTCAACGCCAACCAATGTATGACTTAAGTAGTACAGGGTAACTTCTTTTCCTTCCTCATTTTCCTATGCACATAATACTCCTAAGGATTTTTCCTAAGCTGCAATGTATAGTATAAGAGGGTTGCCAGGGATGGGTGCCCCCAGTGTAGAAGGATGGAACAAATACTCCTTGATTTTCTCGAAAGCTGTATGACACAGCTCATCCCACTCAAACAGTGCACCCTTTTTCATAAGGTGGCTGAAGGGATGACAATGTCCTACAAGATTTGAGATGAATCTTCAGATATATGCCAAGCGACCTTAAAGTCTGCGAAGCTCCCTTGAGATTCTTAGGCTCAGGCATCTCTTGGATTGCCTAGATCTTTGATTGGTTGATCTCAATTCCTCTGTGATGATCCTAAGAATGCTCCAAAGGTGACACCAAATGCGCATTTGAGTGGATTCATCTTCAATTAACATCTTCGCAATTGCTCAAAGATCACAAAAAGATCTTGCATGTGGTCCGCCCTCATTTTGGACTTGACCACCAAATCATCGACATGGCACTCGACTGTTTTATGCACTATATTGTCAAAAATTATTTTCATTGCCTTTTGGTAAGTTGCCCCTGTATTCTTAAGTCCAAAGGGAATCACCTTATACCCAAAAATGCCTTTAGGTGTGCGGATAGTCGTGGCCTCATGATCTTCTGGCGCCATCTGAATCTGATTGTATCTTACAGTATAGTCCATGAATGACAATGCTTTATGCCCTGTAGTTGAGTCGATCATGAGTTCAGTGACTGGAAGCAGGAAATCATCTTTTGGACAAGCATTGCTGAGATCCTGGAAGTCCACACAAATATGAAGTTGCCCGTTTTTCTTCCTAATAGGCACGATGTTTGCGATCCATGTTGGCTACTGGACCTCGCGAATGGATTCTTCCTCTATGAGTTTGTTGACCTCTTTTTCGATTTTCGATATGAACTCTGGGCGAAAACATCGCTGAGGTTGCTTCATAGGTAAGACACCCGTTCTGATGGACAGGCGATGGACTGCGACCTTTGGATCTAGCCTGCTCATTTGCTTACAGCTACAGGCAAACACATCCTTGTACTTTGATAGGAGTTTCAAGTACTGCTTTTCCTCTTTAGGTGTAAATGATGAGCTTACGTGGATAGGACGAGGCTCTTCATTGGTTCAAAGATTCAACTCTTTGAAATTATCAACTATAGCCTACCCCTCATCTTTGAAAGTCTCAAGAGTTTCTGCCAGCTCTATCTTTAAGTCTGAGTTATCACATTCATGGATTATGATATGATTAGAAGAAATAACTTCTGCTTTCTCCACCTCTTGTTAGAGTTAGAGCTTTTTTGTTGACCTGTAAAGACCACAATATGCCTCTTCACTCTTAATGAACAGTCTATCTTAACATCCAGACTGGAGAAATGCCTCATACGGGAAGCAAAAGAGCTCTGAACTTCATTTATTACTCTCAAATGGCTAAATGCAGAATGTTTCTCCTATTGAAAGTGTGAGCTTGAAGACTTTTAACTAGTTTTTATTCTGGTAAAAACTGAACGCTTTGGTTGGGGAACATCTTTGATTCTATTAAAAATAGAGATTTTGTGGTGTTTCCCTTTCCTTATACAGATGACTACTGTCGGACATTTTTTGAAGTGGATGATTGTAGCCTATTGAACACAGAGGGCTTTGGGGTAGGTGAAGTATTTTCACCTTCACTCGCATCTACTTCTTCAACTGAGATGGGTTGAATCACCAACTTCTTGTCCTTTTGTCGCATGGAGATTCTGACGCACTGCAACGACGTGAAACCCAGTTCAACTTTAGAGACACCTACCAAACCACCCTGCTCTTGAATCTTTCTCTGAGTTTTAGTAAGGCCAAGAGGCTTGGCTTCGACTATCTTTCCTAAGGTAGCTGGATTTTGAAAGTCATAATCAGCCCTCCCTTTAAGCTTGTATGCGTTGGGTTCAAACCCCTTCTTAGTCTGTGCACTTAGCAAATCATCACCTTCTGCAGAAGAAACAACAAACCTGGAAAGAGGGGGCCTACTCAACTTAGCCTGCCACATCTTAAGTGTTGGAACTATTACACTCCCTTTTAGGGTGGTTATGTTAGCTTCATCATCCTTTTTAGAAGCTTTGGTCTCGATGCTTCTACTTATGCACTCGCTAAAGGGCGATTCACCCTCCGTAAGACAAGACCTAAGTATGTACCTTAAGATTGCTGGCATTTATCTCATTGAAGCAGCAGTTGGTTTAGTAACTTCTTCAATAGAGAAGTGGTGTTGCCCTACTTACTTGCTTCTTTCTCGAGTTGTTGCTTAGAAGTATCATCTTTTCTTGCTTGAGGGGCAACTTTTGTGCCGCCTTTGCCTGTGGAGAAAATGGTTGATGGCATGGTTTCCTTAGGTGCGGCACCTTCTTTGAAGAACCTCGCATATGCAAAATGAGACCCAACTTTAGTGAATGGCTTGACATCCCCGTCTATTTTCTTCTCTTCATCTCAATAGTACTTAAGGCACTGGTGTAAAGTGGAGGCAACAATCCCATGTTCATGAAGCTATGGTCACCTAAGTAATAACTTGTAGAAAGTCCTAGCGTCAATTACATGGAAGATTGAGGATGTTGACAAGTCTCCCATTATCAGTTCAATGCGGATCATGCTGATTGCATGCTGGCCCTCAAGGTTAAGCCCTTGGATTATCGCTCTACTCATAGAAAGTTCTTCCACTGTGATGCCTAGGTCGTTCGTTATAGACTTGGGCATGATGTTGACTACTGACCCTCCATCTAAGAGAAGGCGCTTAACTTTCTGCTCCCTAATGTAGCTAGTCACAAATAAAGGATGATTGCGAGGCTTGGATTCCAATAATAAGTCATCATCAGTGAAAGTGATTGCAGTGGTGCAAGAGATACACTGAACAGGGCTTTTTGTTGATCCTCCCACATCCTTGACTTTGTCAGCATAAAGTTCTGGGTGTTAAAAGGTAGCAACAACATGTTGGCGCACCTCATCGGGCAAACAAATGAAATGTCTCTAGTCCCTTCGACTTGGCATAACCTCCAGAACAGTCGAGGTCTTGTCAGCTACTCTTAGAGACTTCTCTTGTCTATCACTTCCTTCGTCTTCCTCTTCTTTGAGCTCAGGAGATGAGGTCATGTTGACTGTGACTTTCTTAAAGAAGCATATTAGGAAGAACTCCTCAAGTGTGACAGGGACAAGCGGCTCCTGCTTAAGTGGGTCAATAGGCAGAATTTTGTGCCTTTTGATGTTCTTGGACTTCTTTTTACTTTTTGAATGACAAGGGCTCTTCTTTCTTCTTTGTCTCTTTCTACGGCAAAGAGCTGGCGACTGCACTTGGCTTTGCTTCTATGGCCTCTGGCGAGTGACAAGAGTCCATCCCTCTTTATCACCATTAGCTTTATCAGAGACATCCACAAAACGATCATTCTCTGTCAAAGTTCCTTTAGATTCAATTGGAACTACAACAGGCTCTAAACTTTCGAATTGAATTGTAATTAATTTCTCTCCACAGGAGGAACTCAATTCAGTGTTTACTCTACCATGAGGTCGACTATGTTTTTGCTTCTAGGACGATAAAGAACACTCCAATTGGGTGAAATATGAATTGTCTCGACATTGTTATCCAAATCCAATATTATTTTTCCATCCCTGACAAATTGCATAATACGCTCCTTGAGCATAATGCATTTCTCAAGAGGGTTACTAATCATTCTATGATACCGACAATATTTCAGGTCGGTAACCCCTCCAGCTTCTTCAGGGCATTTTGACTCTGGACGTTTGATAACCCCATTTTCAAGGAGATCATCAAGCATTCCTGATAAGTCTGAGTCAGAGAATGAATATTTCTTCTCCTGCAGTTCCTTCAGCATAGGACACTTCTTTCCAATATCCTTCGAGAACCCATCTTTTTTGTTTTCATACTTAGGCTTTCCAGAGATTTGAACTGGCTTCCCAATTGAAACCACCATGGATTCTTTGTTTGAAGACTTTGAGGACTTGGGATTTTTCTTAAATTCACCCTTGTCCTTTTTAGAGTCAAATGAGGAAGAAGATTTGCCATGGTGACTTGCAATTGGCATCTCCATATTATAAGCTTTCGTTGCCAATTCTTGGAAGGTGCTTAGCTTACTCATCTGTAAGATGTATAGTAAATCCCATTCCATGCCCTAAGCACAAATTTGAATGGCTACAGCTTTTGATAGATGGTCCATGCACTTGAGACTACGGGATCTCCAGCGATTAATGTAGTCAAGAACTGGCTCATCCTTCCATTCTCAAGTGTTTGTTAGCTCTGTCATGCTAAGAACAAATTGAGTGCTATAGAAACGATTCAGGAACTCCAGCTCCATTTATTCCCAGCTGTCAATGGACTCTGGCTCCAAGTTTATGTACCAGTCGAACGCAATCCCTTTTAGAGTACGGACAAATTGCTTCACCAGCCGGTCTTGCTCTGTGCCAGCATTACTGCACGTCTCAATAAAGTGAGCGATATGTTGTTTGGGTTGCCCTTACTAGTGAATTAGTTAAACTTAGGAGGCTGATAGCCATAGGGCATGCGAAGAGCATTAATCCTCTTCGTATAAGGCTTTGTATACAAGTGGTTCTTGTGAGACCTCTCACGATTGAGCCTTAACTGCATTTGCTATTAAGCTCTGAATCTGCTCAACACACATCAAGCCTAAAGAGTGGTCCTTCTTTGCATTGCGCTCGTCGTCAAACTCTTCGCTATGATTGGACTCTATATCAGAATCTTTTATTGGAAGCTTCAGAGGACTTCTTTTCCAGCTTCTTCATTAGCTCGGCAATCTGATCGTTCTAGCGCTTGATTTGGGCGCCCTTTTCTTCAATTTACTTAGAGAGTCTATCCAGGGCATCCTTCATACTTACCAGTTGTTCTTCAAAGTTAGTAGCCCCTGACACCATAGCTGGCATGATGACAGTGTTAGAGGATTCAGATTCAGCATGCGAGGCAAATGATCCCTTTGAGGTTGCCAAAAAGGAATCGCTGCATGAATAACCATCATCCTTAAAATTGAAGGGCTGAAAAGCAGGGTTGGTGTGAACTTGGAGTTCATCTATACCACACGGAATTTTTTGCTACATGATGAAGCTAACATTAGATTTTTGCTTCAGAACATTTAAAGCAATTTGATCGACTTCTTCAGATACCTTGGAGCTGAGATTTTGAATCTTATGTGACTGTGATACTACTGCCATAATTGATCGCTCTCTTATGATAGTGATAGCAGTTTTTGCCATACATCTGGTCATGACACCACCAGATGCAGTACTAGCAGTTAATGATCATTGAGATGCAAATCAGACAGCTTTCCTTGAAGATTGGGTAATAGCATTCTTGGGGGCCATGTTATCTTCGAAGGAGGGCAGAGTTCGTATATTCGAGAAAGAGATGAGAGGTAGACAGGTCCCATCGAGCATGCCAAAAATTTGTGAACACAAATTTCGTACCTAAAATAAATTAGACAAGAAATTCAGCAACAAATCTAATTTTTGTATTGATGTTGTATTTGTGGGTACAATCTCTATATAATTTTTACAAGAACAAGTATAATAAATCCTCTGATTCGATCTCCTTGAATGTTCTTGAATGAATTTGATCTCGAGAGAGGCCCTAATAGGCTTAATCTTTGCCGAGCAAATAGTTTGATCTCTGAGAATAGACATCACTTGTTTGGAGTGCTTTTGTCTTCTTCTATAGAGAATTTTTGAGCTCTTATGAGTTTTTCTAAATGGTGACCCTAAAATGAGAGGAGCACCTCCCTTTTTATAGAGAAGTTGGAATTAGGGTTTTCACCTGATTATCCCTAAAAAGAAATAACATTTATTTTCTGCATTATTTGTGACACGTGGTGCTTTCTAATTGGCCATAATAATTCTCTATGAAATATTTAATTTAATGGGCCGCCGTAATTAATTTGACACGTGGCAGAGCATAATTGGGCGAAATAAAAATATTTGATTTTTCACGTGACGGGTCTTGATTGTCCAGAGAATTAAGTTTCCAACATTCGGCGTAACCACGGTTGGGTGTTTTCCGGTGAGTTGTTTGAGCATCCGCTAGTGTAAGGCAAGTATTCTAATCGAGCTATATCAATTATGTTCAATTTTTAGTGTTGGTGAGTTAGCATTCTGATTCAGGAACCAAATAATTGAGATAATGAACAGATCATAACTAAGCCGTAATAATTGAGATTTGTTAATTACTGGGAATTTCTAATAATTGCAAATTGTTTATTTTCATTGGTTGCCATCAGATTGACTTTGATTAATTTTAAAAATTATGATTGGGTTTGGAGGGGCAACTAAGATATTATCATCACCATCATCATCATCATCATCAAATAAAAAAAAAAACAAATACAAACCCCCATAAGGCATAGACGGCGTTATCTGCTTGCATTGCTCTTATAGATTATTCAGTATTACTTTTCCTTCTACTTCGTGTGTCCCAATTCTATCCTTTTCAATCAGACGTGTATGGAGGTCTTGATAGGGTGCTTATTTAGTTATTAATTTGTTCTAACTAAACAATAAGTTTCTATAGTATTTGGTGAAGAAATTTCCTTTTGTTTTTAATGTATTCAATTAATTAATGCCAAGGAGTTTTTGTTCTAAATGTTTAGTCTTTTCTTTGAACCTAAAGTTGTGCCTGAAACACAAAAGGAGAGTTGTCTTTATGCAAATAGTCTGTCAATTTAAGGCAAAATTTATGATTACGATTATAGTGAATTGAAATAAATTTTTTAAGCCGACTTTATAAGCTGATATTTTATTTTATTAAAATAGACAATATGACATTTTATATGGGTCAAATTTTCATTAAAGATATACTGATAGATTTCAATTGGGTTATTTCAATTTATTTAACACCTCTATTATATGTAATATACACATTCTGATGGTTTTTCATTCTTATAAGCAGCTCAAATTATGTTTGATTATAGTGTAATTCATACACAAGAATTAAGTACTTAAGTATCAAGCTCCAAGAAGGTTCAACTTATTTATATGCCTAAATCAATGTACATATGCATCTAGTGCAATATATTATAGGCTCTTTTTTAAGTAATAACTGAATAGCATGAATTAAGTATATGATTTAGATATTCTCTTTAACATGCTCTTAATTTAAATTTCTTTTTTTCTTTGATATATCAAATCACTTAGACTTCAAAGCGACTTGATATACTCATAAATTATTAGAATTAAATCTTACATACCTTTATTTGATTTTCAGTACTCCTTGCTTTATATCTAATTCTTGGCGTGCAATGTTATTTTATTTGTGGTTGGGAGGAAAGAGGAAAGGGCACGTATAAATACGCTGCATAACAGCCAAACGTGCCCTGCTTGCACATCTACTTTTTCGAAAACTGCCAAAGAAGAGGGGGAGAGTGGGTTTACCACCCAATTACCTTTTCACTATTATAAGTTAATTTTAGTCTGTTATAAGTCAATTTTGAAAATAAAATCTTACTTACATATTATATAAAGTTTAACCCTTTTCAAATAGTGTTAATAGGATTGGTTAAAAATATGTACAGTTCCTCATGAGGCAATGGATCCAAGCTGGGAGTGGATGTAGAATAGAATAGACGAGAAGTATCTAAGCAAGGTCTTCGTTGAGAAAGTGGATGGGTTTACTAAGTTTGTTTGTACATAAGAAGAGTTTCAGAGGTGCCATAAGCTAAACTGCCCTTGCGTTAAGTGTCGCAATGCACCATACCTTGATGTAGACATGGTCAACTTACATTTGTACCAGTGAGGGTTTCGTGGAAACTATTATAGGTGGGTGCATCATGGTCAAACATTTCTCGAAAAGGATAGAGCTGCAACTTCTTCATCTACTGCACAAGTAATACCCAACCCTATGAGGGATATGGTGACAGATGCCTACACACCTATGGCATCCCTGTTATTGCAAGAGTTGCTGCACCATGAGAAGCACGAACTAATCCCAGAGGCGAAAAGATTCCTTGAACTCCTCAAGGCAGCACAGAGATCATTGAGTGAGCGATGTGAAATGTCACTATTAAAAGCTGTTGCACAACTAACTAATTTAAAATGTGAATATAATCTACCTCATCGAGCGGTTGATGGTATTGCATCCTTTATGAAGGATATTTGCCCAAATAACAATGACGTGGCAGGCAATTACTATGAGGTTAAGAAGTTGCTTATGGGTCTTGAACTTCCATATTGTAAAATCGATGTTTGCCCCAATGGTTGCATGTGATTCTGAAAGGAGGCAGATGGCCTGGATAGATATTTAATATGTGATGAAGGAAGATACTTGAGGATGAGCAAAGAAGGAAGGCAAATCTCGAGAAAGCAGCTAATATATTTTCCCATTGGACCTCGACTACAACGTCTTTAAGCAACAAAGAAAATCACTGAGAATATGAGATGACACCATGAGCACAAGCGCCCTCTTGGTGTCACGGCACATCCATCAGATAGCACGGCATGGAAACATCAAGATGCTTCTTATCCTTCATTTGCTACTGAACCACATAATGTATGACTAGGCTTGTACACTGATGGCTTCTCAGCATTTGGCTGTTGTGGTAAAACATATTCATGCTGGCAGTCATTATGACCCCTTACAATTTGCCCCCATGGATGTGTAAGAAAAGGTAGTTCATGTTTATTGCTCTCCTCATTCATGGTCGAAAGAATCCAAAAGGCAATCTGGACATATATATGCGACCTCTTATTGAAGAACTTATCCAACTATGGAATGAAGGAATAATGACATATGATGTGTCCTTGAGGTAAAATTTCCTAATGAAGGTTGTCATTCTTTGGCCTGTAAGTGACTTACCCGCTTATGGCATGCTCTCTAACTAGATGACTGCTGGAAGATTAGCATGTCCCTATTGTATGGAACATAAAAGCATTGAGGCTAGCCCTTGAGAATAAGCAATCGTGGTTTGACTGTCATCGCCAATTTCTCCCAATGGATCATAAATTTTGGCATAATAAATTTCCATTTTAAAAAAACAGAGAGGATCATTCTGAACCTCCTCCTGTGTTGACTGGGGAGTAGGTTTGGAGTCATGTGTCTTCACACCCAAGGGCATTATATCACAAGGGCAAAGTGGATGGCTATGGACAGTCTCACAATTGGACAAGACGTAGCATATTTTGGAAACTCCCTATTGGAGCAAGTTATTAATTTAGCACAACCTCGACATCATGCAAATTGAGAAAAATGTCTTTGAGCAAATAATTAACACGGTGAAAGCACTTGGTAGTATGATAGAAGGAGAGGAGAAGTAGGAAACAATGGTGATATGGTCTTGATAATGTTAGGTGATCCCATAACATGGAACGATTCTCTCTTGTCTCACAATCATCTATTTCACAGAACAATTAACCCCTAAATACTATGCCGATTTATAAAGGTAATTCACTTATCCTTAATAATCTTGTCAAGTCATACCCTAGCAAATAAGTGAAACAAACTATTTATTTTCCCTGGTGGATTGGACAATTTATCAAATTAAGCTTGAAAATTAAGTTCTATTTGTAAGTTTCTAACTGTTGGTTTTTTTCCTTTATTTTTACAATGTAAGCCCTAATGCTCCGTATGCGTGATCCGTTGAGCTGTATCTCGTATTTCCTTCTTTATTATTGTAATTTATACTTGGTGTACTCCGAGCGTGTGACCCGTAGAGTTCGGTTTTCAGCGTGTAGCCGTTGAGCTTGTGGATGTCTTCTTTACTTTTATTTATTGCAGAGAACTAATGTAGGGCTTTAAGCCTAGGATATATTCAATTTTTAGGTGGAACTATATCCATTTCTCTCCAGAAATATATATATATATATATATATATATATATATATATTATATATATATATTATATATATATAGTACACACATATATATAGACACACACACAACCCGCGCGCACAACACACACACACACACACACACACACACACACACACACACACACACACACACACACACAAAAACATATAAGTATTATTATGTAAGTATAGTTATATGTACGTATATATATAACTAATGTGTGTGTATAAGTATACTTACATATAAGTATATATATATACACTTATATACACACATACATATATATATATGTATATATATATATATATATATATATACATATACATATATATATGTATATATACATATACATATATATATATTTATATTTATATATATATATATATATATATACACACGCACACACACACAAACATTCGTATATATATATATATATACACACACTGACATGCATTTATATCTATACTTACATAATGCAATTTTTTTTATAGATTGTTACGTGCAGCATCAATTCACATGGGATCAGTAAACTATATGTGGGAAACTAAGGGGGAGGTCAAGAACCAATTTGGGTGGAACAAAAAGAACAAGACAGAAGGGTTAAGTGCTAAGATTGGGCGCAGCCAGGGATCAATCCTGTCTATAATGTGGACTATGAAATTGGTATGGATGTATGGAATACATTTCTTGATAATGTGTTTTTCAACTTTGTTGAGTTGCCAATGCAGTGCGAGACTTGTTATATGATAGGTGATGTAGTTGAAGAGGAGACCTTTAGCTGCTGAGTTGTTTGCTGCCACTCATTTATCTATTGATGAGATCGGTTAGCAGATTTAGTGTGATGCTCACGCATAGGGTGTTTATATAAGTACTATAATAGTAATTTGTTTTAAAGTTAGATGACTAAAATCCATACACAAGCTCCTCATTTCACTTTTTTTGTTCCTTCTAATGTAGGAAAAATATGAGCAACTCAGAGCCGATATTAATGTGCAAGTCGACTCATCAGCAGACGATCACCTCTTCTTCAAGGCATGTGGTGGTTAGAGTGAGAAGGGTACTCTATACAGACCTTCTAGACAGGGTCCTGCCATGTTTGAGAGACCATCTAAGTCTAGGTGCAGTAGCTGCAATACTTTATCGGCATACTCCTCCCCGTTAGTTACCTAGCTCTAGGATCAATTGCAGACGACACAAAATGAGCTATAGAAGACCTAAGCTCCTCTGCCTTCGATGGAAGAGGAGTTGAGGAATACTAGGGAGGAGTTGGAAGCTACTAGCAAGTAGCTTGATGAGCAAAGAATCAGATTTATGGAGCTTAATGCTCTATTTGGTAGCTTCTCAGAGCTCCTCGGCCACCCCACATATGACCAATCTTAAGCGTCATCATAGGCTTAGGTATGTATGGGTTTACCCCTAAGCTTGGTTAGGTGGATGCATAATTATAGTACTTGGAGTGCTTGAATGTTGGATAACCATTGTGCATTAATGCTTTCATATGGAACGCTTAAATGTTGGATAACTGTTATTCATTAACGCTTTCAAGTGGAAGCGTTCGATTGTGGTTTTGGGTGTTGCCATGGAAGGCATTAGATATAGAACTCTTCGACATAGTTCTATACATCTGTGGAATACAAAACCGCAAAATTTTGGTGTAATATGGGATTTGTGATGCCGAATGTGTGGCATGTACTTCGAATTATTGTAATCCATGGCAATTATAACCCGGACATATAAATAGCAAGTTACATAAAATATAAATTATAGGTTTAAGTTGGCAGAATTGTTGTAAAAAATATAGATAAATTAGAGTTCGTAATTAAATTAATTATCTCTGTTTGAGACCAAGGCAAAATTACAACGTCCAAATTGGCAAAATGGGCCGCAGTCTCTGATTAAGACCAAAATGTACAGCTGGTCTCCAATAGAGACCGACAATCTAGGTGTCCACTAGCAACCAAAGTCCATGGTTTCAATGGGAGACCGGCCGGTTTTGCTCTCAATCAAAGACCAAAGTTTCTGGCCTCTAACAGATACTTGGACTTTTAGTCTCTAATAGAGACCAAAATGACCCAGACTTCAGTAGAGTCCAGTAAACTTTGGTCTTAAAATTCGATCTCAGTTGGAGACCGATATATGCATTTTGGTCTTGAAATTTGAATTATGACCAAGCTTTTCGAGACTAGTATTTCGCGGTGATGGAGAACCCTCCACTGAATCCAGCACAAGTCAGAAAGTTCAAGCCAAGGTTCTCAATGTTATGCAACACGGTCTAGTTCAAAGCATTCAGCCTAGCTTATTCAGTTAGTGCAAGGTCTGCTATTTAGCCTAGTCGAAAGCAAGTCTTGTTGGGAAGTAACTTGCCTCACATTTTGCTCCAGCTCAACCAGCCAATTCAGCCAAAACAGCCAGCATTGTCCAGTTCAGTCCAGCATAGCAGTGTTTTACAGAGTCAAATGTACTTCTCCTTGGTAGCAGGGTTTTGGCATGTTTAATGAGTTGAAAAGGCCTCAAAAATATTATCAAGCGAGACCCCAAAGTGTCTTAATGTTGTTAGCCAGCTCAAAGTCAAGGAAATTACCCTATGATCCAAGAGATAACAGGATGCTGTACTTTGCTAGCAACCTAGGAGAGTCACTTGATTAGTAGCTGCAACTTCCTCCCTAACGCAATCATTACAAGTTTGTTTATCCTCCAGGGCCTTGACACATCAATAATGGAGATTAGCAAAACATTTAGGTGTTAAAGATCAACCTTAAGCTGCCGTTTTTGGGTTGTTTGTAGTTTGAACTTACTTACTGTTTTTAGTTTGCTTCTGTTTTCTATTTGAGCCGTTAAGAGGGAGTGTGAGGCTGAGTATGAAAGCCTTATTTTATTTGTAGAAATTAGCTATTGAGTATATGAAGTTGTGCATAGCTTCTTTTCCCCTCAAAATCTCTCTAGCTATCCTGTGAGTAGCCATTACATGTGGTGCTCTAGGAGACTTGCCTTGACAATTTGCTTACTTGAATCCATTATATCCTATCTTGCTTATTCTACATCATATTTGGCATCAGAGCTTAGGCCTTGCTTATTCTACATCATATTCTGCATCCTATCCACACCCTTACCGCATCCAATTACTAAATCAAGGTAAGGGCTTGTAAATCAATTCCAGATGTTTAGTTTATTTTTTAGTTGGAAAGAATTATTCTAATGAGGATTCGTATGACATAATTCCTATGGATGTGTGTCATGTTCTATTAGGGAGACCTTCGCTATATGACAGAAGAGTGATTCATGATGGCTATCAAAATACCTATTCTTTTGTTAAGGATGGGAAGAAAATAACCTTGATCGCCTTAGCACTACATCAAATGCCCAAAACCAAGCCCTCAAAACCAACTAAAACCACTGAAAAGGTACTCACCCTTGTAGAAGCTGACCTTAAAGCCTTACAGCATCAATTCAGGCCTTTCAAGGGATGGATTCTCTAGAGCAGTTTAAGCCTAGAAGATACCCTGGTCATTCCACCCCTAGCCAGATCCATTCTGGATGAATATCCCCATGTTTTCCCAGAAGAGATTCCACCTAGCCTTCCCCCTAAAAGATCAATCATATTGATTTGATCCCATGAGCTACCTTACCCAACATACCAGTCTATAGAATAAACCCCAAAGACAATCAAGAGATCCAAAGGCAGGTTAAGGAACTAATGGCCAAGGGAATGGTGAGGGAGATCTTAAGTCCATGTGCTGTACCAACTTTGCTTGCACCAAAGAAGTATGGCAGTATAAGGATGTACGTGGTAACAAAATCACCATCAAATACAGGCATCCTATTCCCATATTGGAGAATATGTTGGATAAGCTTTATGGTTCAAGGTTATTTTTAAAGGTAGATTTGAGGAGTGGCTACTATCAAATCAGAATCAGAAAGGGTGATGAATAGAAGACTGCATTCAACACCAAGGCAGGTTTATATGAGTGGTTAGTCATGCCTTTTGGCTTGTCTAATGCACCATTCATGAGGTTAATGAACTATGTCTCCAGGCCGTTTGTTGGTAAATTTATGGTTGTCTACTTTGATGATCTCCTCATCTAGAGCAAGATAGAAGAAGAACACCCGAACCATCTTAGGCAGGTTATTCAAGTCGTAAAAAGAGAGAAGCTTTATGGGAACCTTATGAAATGTACCTTTCTCACCCTTGAGGTCACTTCCTTAGGGTATATACTCACTGCTAATGGAATTCAAGTGGATGAAAGAAAGGTGGGAGCTATTAGGAGCTAGCCAGTTCCTAAAAGCATCCATAATGTGAGGCGTTTTCATGGGTTGGCATCTTTTTATAGAAGATTTATCAAGAACTTCACCACTATGATGGCCCCATGACTGAAGTGATCAAGGATAGCTCATTTCAACGGAATGCACTAGCACAGCAGGCCTTTGAGGAGATCAAATAGAAGCTAACACAAGCACCAGTTCTTGGCTTGCTATGTTTTGAAAAGGTTTTTGAGGTTGAATGTGATGCCCTTAGAGTAGGCATTAGTGGAGTTTTGACTCAAAAAGGCAGACCTTTAGCCTTCTTCAGTGAGAAACTCTGTGATTCCAAGAGAAAGTACTCAACCTATGACAAAGAATTTTATGCAATCATCAGGTGCTTAGAACACTTGACTCACTACCTTGTAGTCGCTGAGTTCATACTTCATTCTTGCCATGAGGCCCTTAAATACATTCAGGGGTAACACAAGCTCAATGCTAGGCATGCCAAGTGGCTGGAGTATCTTCAGTCCCTCCATTTCACCATCAAGTACAAGTTAGGCAGGTTGAATCAAGGGGCAGATGCACTGTTCAGGAGGCACCTTTTACTATTTCAGCTAGAGGCCTGTATTATGGGGTTTGAACACCTTCAACTCTTATATGACCATGATGAGGATTTTCGAGAGTTGTATGAGAGCTACAAACAAAGGCCTAAAGGAGACTATCTACTACAGGATAAGTACTTGTTCAAGGGTACCAAGTTATGTGTTCCACAATGTGGAACCAGGGAGCTACTGATTAGAAAGCTTCATAGAGGGGCCTTAGCTTGACATTATGGGGAAAACAAGATGACATCTATGCTCAAGGAGCATTACTTTTGGTGGGCATGTCGAAAGATGTTCAAGACATCATTAGGAGATGTACCACCTGCCAAGCTGCCATGAGCCATTCATTGCGTTAGGGGCTTTACACTTCACTGCCTGTACCTCAAGGTCCCTAGACTGATTTGAGCGTGGATTTTATCTTCGCTCTACCAAGGACTCAAAGGGGAAAGCACTCAGTATTTGTGGTTATAGATAGATTTTTAAAGATGGCTCATTTCACAGCCTGTACCAAAACCAATGATGTTGTCTAAGTTGCTAAACTGTATTTTAAGGAGGTGATAAGGCTGCATAGGATTCCCAAATCAATTGTATCAGATAGGAATGCTAAATTCCTAAGTCATTTCTGGGTTATCCTAGTGAAGAAGCTAGGAACCAAGCTCAAGTTCAGTACAACCTGCCATCCTTAAACTAATGGCCAGACTGAGGTCACTAATAGGATCTTAAGAGTCCTCTGGAGGGCCTTGATCAAGACTCATGCCAAAGCTTAGGACCTACTACTACCTCATGTTGAATTAGCATACAATAGAGCTCCTTATAATGCCACTAGTTTATCCTCTTTCAAGACAGTGTATGGAGTTGATCCCTTAACTCCTAGAGATTTGGCTACAAGGGTCAGTGAAGGAAAGCTAAGTACGGAGGCTGAACAGAGGGTGAAGGAGATTCAAGAATTACATGACAAGGTCAAGGAAAGGATAGAAATGAGCAATGCTAGCTATCAATTTCAATCTAACAAGCACAGAAAGGGCATTGTTTTCCAACCAAGAGATCTTGGTTGCATTTATTTGAGGAAAAAGAGGCTTCCATAGAAAAGCAAGTCCAAGTTGAGCCTAAGAGCATATAGACCTTTTGAAATGTTAGAGAGAATTAATGATAATAGCTACAGAGTAGAGCTGCCAGGGGAGTATGTGTCTCTGCTACCATTACTGTGGCAGATTTAAGCCCATACTTAGAGGATGCACTCCTTGAGGATTTGAGGTCAAATCCTCTTCAACAAGGGGAGGTGATGGAGAACCCTCTATTGAATATAGTACAGGTCAGAAAGTTCAAGCCATGGTTCTCAAAGCTATGCAACAAGGTCCAGATCAAAACATTTTGCCCAGCTTGTTCCATCAGTGTAAGTCTGCTATTTAGTATAGTAGACAGCAAGTCCTTTTGGGGAGTAACTTTTCTCATTTGCTGGCTTAATTAGTAGCTAATAAATGATACAAGTTGCCTTAGATTTTGCTCCAGCTCAATTTAGCTAGAACAGTTAGCACTATCCAGTTCAGTCTAGCACAGCAATGTTTTAGAGAGTTAAATGTACTTCTCCTTTACAGCATGGTTTTGGCACATTTAATAACTTTAAAGGCAGCAAAAATATTACTAAGTAAGACCCCAAAGTGGCTTGGATGTACTAGTTAGCATATGCTATTAACCAGCTCAAAGGCAAGGAAATACCCTATAATCCAATAGATAACAGGCTACTGTACGTTGCTATCAACCTAGGCTAATCACTTGATTAGTAGCTGCAACTTGCTTCCTAAGGCGATCATTACAAGTACAATGATCATCCAGGGCCTTGACACCTCAATAGTGCAGATTAGCAAAGCATTTAGATGTTAAAGATCAACCTTGAGCTGATATTTTTAGGTTGCCTGTAGTTTAACCTTGCTTCCTGTTTTTAGTTTGCTTCTATTTTCTGTTTTAGCTATGGAGAAGGAGTGTGAGGCTGAGTATAAAAGCATCATTTTTAGTTGTAGATATCAGCTGTTGAACACATGAAGTTGAGCGTAGCTCTTTTTTCTCTTAAAATCTCTCTAGCTATCTTGTGAATGGCCATTGTAGGTGGTGTTCTAGGAGTTTTGGTGGTTGTTCTGGTGATGTGTCTGTATCCAGAATACCACCAAGGGCCCTAATCTTAGCTTGGTGGCGTGACTGTATCCAAGTCTAGTTCAGCTTATCTTGGTTCCTTGAGTTTGTTTGATCAATTTCAATTCAGCTCAAGCGGACTTGCCTAAACAGTTTGCTTGCTTGAATCCAGTGCATCCTATCTTGCTTATTCTACATCATGTAGTGCCTATTTGGTCTTAAATAGTAAATAGAAACTGGGTATTATACTTTTGAGACCAAAATGTTCGGTCTCTAATGGGCCGCTTTCTTGTAGTGGGTCATGTTATGCTATTATAGATTTACAAAACTACATGCCATAGTTTGCACATATTAGTTATGGTTCGCAATTCAATGCCTTTTTTTTTTAATGGAGATCACTTATATCATCTTACTCATTGTATGTAATCATCTGTAACAAGTTTTAATTGTTATATAATTCACAAACTTGGTACATAATAGCGTAAGCCTACTGTAGTAGATTAACTAGACCTGGCAAAACTGATGCGTGACCTAGAATTCAAACTGAATGATCCGGACCTATACTGCACCCAACATCCGAAATAGGCCCACCCGAAAGTGGACCAGAAACCTGAATTGACTCGAACCAAACCATACCCGACTTGAAATTTCTAACAAAGTTGCTTATTTTTGCATAACAAGGTTACTGGACAAAAAATCAGTCGACCCAAAGTCAACCCAAATCAAAGTTCACCTGACCCAAAATAGCAATAGCCCGACCCTAAATCATTTTTATTTATTTAATTAAACCATGTTATTAATTTTTCATGTTTATTAATCTCATTGAATCATCCTGGTTGGGAGAATTCACTTTAGGTCCCACTTTACAATTCAAGTTTTATTTACTGTAACAATTTTGGGTGAATCGATATTAGGTCTCGGTAAATATGATTAGGCAACAAATTATTTTTAATAATGTGACAAAAATTTAATTTTAGCCATGCAAAAATTTGGGCCCAAATTCATTAAGTTTGGCCCAATTCGTTTGGGCCTGATTTACGACCAAATTCACTTCGGGCTCAAATTGGGGCTCGAAACTTTTAGTGTAATTAAGTTAAATTAATCAGAATCATTTGTACCAAATTTTAATTAGGAAAATCTACTTTTGGAGGGTGAATATAAGCCAAGTAATGAGGTGAGTCACAAGTAACTTCAAGCAAACTCAAACCACAAACTTCTCTCTTCCTTCTGTCTCTAACCCACTGTCACCCCCACCACTAGTTGCTGCCACCCATTCTTGGCTTTTTTTGGCCAGTTTTCTACCAGCAAGTGGTTGCCACTGACAGCCCTGACACCCCAGAACCACAAGCCACCATCCTTATCTCTAAAACCATCAAACATCACCTCCACCTCTCCCTTTTTAAGGTCCAAGTAAGTGATTTCAACTTGGATTCTTTTCCTTTTTGATTCTGTTTTTGTGATTTGGGTTTTGATCATGTTCTTTGGATGAAATCAAGAGTTATTTCAATGTTTTTGATTGTTGATTAAGTTTATGGCATGCTAGGGTTTAGGGTTATTCATGATCATGCAAGTTTAAGATTGAAAGTATGTTTTCATGGATTGTTTGTATTTGGTTAAGTGGTTTAATCTCTAATAATGTTTATGAGAGTGTTTTGGTGATTGGGGATGAGATACATATGTTCTATGTTGGACGTAAGCTAGGATTTGGGGCAAGTAGTGCATGGCTTGAATGATTTTGGCATTAGGTATGTTGGTTACTTATGTTTTGATATAAAATGAATCTTGCATGTGTTCTTTAATTTAAAAACAAATGATTTGGTGTGATTCTTGAAAAAGGGTGGATTATGGAAATTTCCCCAATAGATTGTAAAGGATCATTTTTTGCCCACTTATGCAAATAAATAAGGTTATGGTTGTATTTAGAGTGAGTTTAAGGAAGAGAAGAATTGAAAATTTAATGTAGATGATTATGGAGTGAAATTAGGTAATATAGCTTCGTATGGTGATGAGAAGTCTTTAAATTATGATTTTAGATGAGGAATTATGTGAAAAGAAGGGAGAAAGCTAAAATTGCAGGGCTGTGCACAGTTTAAAAACAGGGGTGACTTTGTGATTAAACTGGTAATGATCGGCCCATTGAAAACTTATGATTTTTGGTGGGTAGATAGATTAGTGAGATTGCTTTCAAATTGCTTTTGAATGACCTTAATTTGAGGTATGTGGAGAGGGTTAAGGCCGTTGTTCTAGGACTATGCAGGATAGACTGAAACTGTGCACAGTTGTGTTCTAGCTCAATTTTATGAACTCTATTTTGGGAATTATGTTTTACGCTGTGAATGAAAGTTTCAAGGGACTTTTTAAGCTTTTCATATTGGGATTTTATAGCTCAATTTCAGGTCAGGAGTGAAAGATATGGATTTTCTAAAGTAGACCCTCAAACGATAATATGAGGGAAGAAAGAAATCATGATATTTGAAAATATTATTAGGCGTTTCTACATAATTATGGATATTACAAAGAAAATACAAAGTTTAGGGAGTTCAATAACTTAAATGGGTATAAAAATGAAATTAGAGAAATTGGGAGAATTAAGACTCAAGAACAGTGGTTGTCGAGCCTTGTTAGTGTGATTCATTACATTCCTCTTAGCCTTAAACTTTTATTATCTATCTCAGAAATATCAAAAATCCACATTCCTTTTGTAACCATCAAAGCCTTCCATTTATAATCCTAATTAGTCTATTTTGATCAGTTTTACTCCACACTATTTTTTCTTAAGTTCAATTGCCTTAATTTATTTGGTTTTCGAATCATGTTGGTATTACCTATCTTATATTGAATTACTTGTGTTACAAATGCCTTTTGATTATCAAATTTCGATTAAAGTTATAAATTATGGGAACGAATGCAATTTACTAACTCTATGTATCTACAATTATATTTTTCAAGTAGAACCGGGCCTAGTCTATCGTTTTCCATTGTGCATAAGTATTATCAAGTGAGGTTGCATTTTAAAGACTTCAAGTACATTTATTACCTATGTCTTTAGAAATTAGCATGTATTTATCAAAATTATAATGTTTGGTAAGTACATTGATGAATCAGTTGAATTAGTAATTTGTCACATAATTAATGACCCCATCAGTTATTAGTTTAAGGGCATTGCCCTTCAGTTACCCGTGCAGCTTCAGGCCAGGTCCCCTGATCAGCTTTATAGGTGTACACCTATCCATAGATCGTAATAGTATCAAGGGGTTCACTATCAGATAATAACTAGCAATTGCAGTTTAGATTTATCTCATTCACTATTTTAACTTAAAATGAATTGTAAACTGAACCCCCAACCAATTCATGCAATGATCATTTAACAATATAGGAATGCATGTACTGAGCTTCATCTCACAGTTTGAAATGTTTTCATGCTTTGTTTTAGGCAAATGCTCAGTGAATCGCCCTCATGCTAACAAGCTAGCAAAAGAAAATAAGTTGAGCAAGGGAATCTGGATGGATCAATAGTGACATGATGTATGCATATTTTGAAGATGTGTTTTGAAAGCTTCAATAGATGGAAGTGTAGACTATATGGTGCATTGTTTTACTTTAGTGTATAAGCCTTATGTTGGTTAACAGTTAAATGTATATGATTTAATCATGTATGAAAGTGTATGGTTGAAGCCATGCCCAACTATGCTATTCCAGTACACATGCTCCAAGCCTTGTCCTTTTGGACGGCGGTAACGCCTCAATTATTAGGTTTATCAGTTGTAATTAATGGAATCAGAATTGTGATTGCAAACAGTAAAACATGCTAAATTAGGCGGTGTTATAGATTTAGTATTAGAGCCAGGTTGATTTTACTTGGTGGGATATGGAATATGGAGAGTAGAGATTGGAGGGTGAGAAAGTTGGTTAGTGAAGGTTATTAATATATTATTCGATATTTATGGCATTAGAGATTTATGACAGTAGAAATGCCAGTTTATCTCTCCCATGTTCTTCACTTATGTTCCTTCTTGTTAGATGGATCCATATGCAGTGAATATGATGTCATGCACTTCTGTGGCCATTCACATCTCTTTACTATATGCTAGTGTGGTAGCCTACATGAAGACCCTATTTTTGAGTTTCATAGTGTCATGGCCCATGCACATAGGTTGTTGTAGACCTTATTTACAGTTGACCCTTGGGTCGAGTTGAGGACCTGATATCATGACTTTATAAAGACTGGAACCTTGGGAGGATGAACCTAGATTTTAGTTTCACGAGGCTTAGGCTAACATTATTACGGAGCTATATTAAGGGAGGAGTTTTAGTCAAGAGGGAAAAACATGGACATTCTGTAGTATATATTTTAATTACACTTTGGTTCTCCCCCACCATCACTACCTACACTGAGCACTCCTCAGCCGCCTGATAACCTAAAGCCATCAGGACCTAGAGAGGGGATCCTTGTATCTGATGGATCAAATGAGGTCCACATTGTTATAGATCTCCTTGATACACCATACTTTAGCTCTGATGGTGGCCTTATGGAAGACTCCATGTTATTACATTTTAGCAAGCATATCAATGATTACATGGAACTAAGGTAGAGAGCATAGCAACATTATAAGGAAACAGGGTGGGAAGTAAGTGAGATACTAAGGTGGTGGAATAATTCCAGTATTAAGAGCAATGGAAGTAACTTCTAGAGTATTCATTTTAACAAGAGCTTCCATGGGGGCATGTAGGATGTACGAAAAATAGCCTGAAGAAGTGATATGTATGTACACCTGTTACATACACTTTGCTAGTGTGCACATCATACTCTTAAGGGATTTTTGGAGATGTAGTACGAACTTTAGTTGTGAGTTATTCAATGACCTTGTATTGGGTGATGTAGAGAATAAGAGAAGTATGGAAGGCCATATCTTTCATTACTTAAATCTTGTATCCTTAGCCATGCTTGCTTACTAGCTTCCGCTATAGTATTCTCTATAAGAGACAATGATACAGAGACCATTTGGAGAGAATATGGGATTAGATTGATCAGTTCAAAAAGGTACCAGTTTGGCTCAACTCATGACGTGGCAGTGTGAGGTTCCAGTTTAGCCCAACACTTGGGTAACTTTTCTTATAAGCAATCAAACCCAAACAATCATGATCATTTACCTCGCTGGTTATATAATGGAGCCTATAATAATCCTCAGTATGTGTGCCTGTGTAATTTATAAGAATATTTGATCCTCTCTGCGTACAGTTTAGCCATTACTATGCTCATATTTCAGTATCGCATACCCAAACTTCTTATTCCTATTCACTTATTATTTGTAAAGCCTCCTATCTTATGACCTCAATAGAGTTCAACAGAGCAAAAGATTTCAGGGTCACTATGAGCTAAAAGGTATTTATGAGCTATGCTAGACCAGTTGAATAAGCTGCTGGCTATAAGTTAATATTTATACATGTATGTTTTCATTTATTTGGGAGTTGTATTAAATGTTCATTTCTCTCATGTGTTTAAATCTTACAATTGTGTACTTTGGGTGTGTAAACCATTAAGTTATAAACTCCAGCGTGTGGCCGTTGAGGTACTCAAATGTTTCTTTCCATTTCAAGTATCTATTGTAAGGCTTGAAGCCTTGATTTGGTCAGTTGTAGGCGGAACTTTGTCAAGTTTGTCTCAGGATTTAAGGGTTTCACTGAGGCATATTAGCGTATTTGATGTCAAATATAGTGATGTTTAAAACCCAATGTGGGGATGCCTTTTGCGCCTTCCTAAGAGATTATTACATTGTCAAGCTACATATACCCCTCTAGATAGGGAAAATGCCTTGTAGGGCTATATCTTTGGGTTAAATCAATATGCTGCGGACATTACAATGAGTACTTATATCTGTTGATGACAGTTTAGTAGCTTATGGTATGTAACTCGATGTCATTTAGGTTGTATGTAGTGTGACAAGTTATCATACGAAGGGAACATCTATTTTTGTCACTAAGACCTTGCATTGGCAATGCTCCTATTACACCCAGTCATTGACCTACCTTTGCCCTAGCCCTTGGATTGTTTAGGGTACCATTTCATTGCTCATAGCACTCACCTACTCTATAGTAGTTCTTTGTTTACACCATTGCTTTAAGGGTCACATCTGGCATCTAAACCATGTCATGTATCACTTATCTTTTACAAGAATGCTTTTCGTAAGTATTTCTTGTAATGGTTATCAATATTCTGATACCATTGATTGTTATCATCTTTTATTTGTTCTCCTGGGAGCGTACTCCTGCATTTATCTTATATCTCTTTTATTCATTGTGGAATACCTATATCTCATTCATTTATTATTGAGAGCATGTTCACGCATATACCTTATACTCCATTTATGCGTAATGATACGCTTGTATGACTTGCACTGAATTGATAAGGTGATTCATCTCTCATTGGTGTGGGTGATTGTTATAATCCTCTTGCTCCCCTTATTTTGAACTTCAACTCCCGCACATATATCTTACATGCTCATAAGTAAACTCCAGCTTTTCTATTTAATCTTATTGCTGGACTTGAACTGGTTTCATATGAGCAAAGGACATATTTCTAATGTAACTTGTTCAACCTATTTACTTATCCATTGCACTTTACCGGTCCAATCTATTGATCTATTTATTGCAGTTGCAATTCTCACACCTATATTTTATATCATCATAAGTAAACTTAAGTAATTCTTATTTAATCCTATTGTCGTACTTGACTTAGCTCCATATGAGCAAAGGCATGTTCCCACTGCAGCCTATTCAATACATTTATCTATTCATTAGACCTTGCTTGCTCAAGCTATTTATTTATCCATTGCACCTTGTTTATCAAATCTATTTCTCTATTTGTTGTATTTTGTTTGGCCATCTTGTTTTTATCATCAGCTAAACTCGAAGGCAATCGAGGCATCTTTCTTCTTGGATAACTATGTATTGGATCCTTTATAATCAATAATTATAAACCATGATTCTTGTCGTATTATGTTTTAGAATTCTGGATATACTCATGGTTATCTTTATTCTAATCACCCCATGATAATCTCTCCTTTATTCTCCTTTTCTAGTCTCATTGTTCATTTTTTTTTGTATGCAATGATTCGCTTGGCTAATAATTTCATCACTCTCATCCCTAACTATGGTCATTTCATTACCCATTATCGACCGGGGGCAGATCCTTGAATAGTCCGATGAGGGGAGATCATGTGACGCATTAGGAATATCATATGAGGACATTTTGATAAGGTCATGGTCTCAAGCACTGTCTAATTATATTGGATTGAGCCAGAAGAAACATTGAGTATATGGTTAGAGCTACCCAAGCAAGCATTAAAAAGGAAAATTTAGGTACATGTTGAGGTAATACAAGGTCAACAAAAGAGTTTTGTTGGCAAAACAAGGAAATAACTCAAGTTTCAGATGGGTTATGAAGTATTTTGAAAGGCCTTTCTAGTCAAGGTAGTAACAGAGTGACCATCCAGGGACAATTAGGGACTAGTTACGCTGGGCCTTATGTTTCATTGAAAGGTTAAATCCTATAGCGTGTTGACTGCACCTACCTGTTGAACTCGGACACGTACATAATATGTTTTATACCTCGCAATAGTATCATAGCATTTATTAGGGCAGACAACAATTTCCATTAGTGGACAAGGTGATGAACTAGTAGTGAGCACCTCCTCACTAGTAACATGGTTCTTTTCTTTCGAAGAGAATATCAATTTTGAACCAAAGTAATTGACTTCATTGAAGCATCTAAAAATATCAATGGATCCAACTCTTTTGAGTTTAAGACTGTAGTACTGTGCAACCTAGGAAAACATTTGCATTTACATGGAACTCCCAGCGGTCAATGTGGTGAAAATGCTAGTAGAGAAATTTACATGAAACATCAAGGTAAAATAACGTAGACATTACTGATAAAATCATCTATTGGGTTATTAAGATCTTCTTCAACATTCAATGAGGTGACATACATCAGAAGACTCTTGAAAACAGACTATTAGAATTGACAGAATAGCTATGCTGATAAAAGAAGGAGATTCCTAAACTTTCAGGTAGATGATGAGGTTTTTCAGAAAGTTTCACCAACTAAGGGTATAAGAAGTTAAACTATGAGCTAAATTGATGTCAAGATCTGTTGAACCGTACAAGTCTATTGAAAAATTGAATCCCATAGCTTGTTGACCAGATCTGCTTATATAACTCAAACACGTGCATGACGTGTTCCTTACCTCATAACTTAGGTAGTACATTTTAAATCCTGACCATGTTCTCTTAACCAAACCCATTGCAGTCATTGAGAGTTTTGCGTTTGAAGAGCACCTAGTCCAGACACTAGATCATAGGATTAAGCAGCTACACATCAAGCAGATATCTTTAGTCAAAGTACATTGGGAAAATCATACCTTCTCGGAAGCCACTTGGGGAAACCAAGGATGAGATGCAAGCCAAGTACCCATATCTATTTAAAATAAACTTGCATGTTTTGTCAAAGCTCATAAGTTTTGAGGACGAAACTCTTTAAAGCGGGAAGGCTGCAATAACCAACCCTAAATTATATTTATTTATTTAACTAAGCCATGTTGTTAATTTTTCATATTTGTTAATCTCATTAAATCATCCCAATTAGGAGAATTCATTTTGGGTCCTACTTTGTAATTCAAGTTTCATTTACCGTAACAATTTTGGGTAAATCGATATTAGATCCCGGTAAATATGATTAGGTAACAAATTATTTTTCATAATGTCACAAAAATTTAACTTTAACTATGCAAAAATTTGAGCCCAAATTCATTAAGTTTGGCCTAATTCATTTGGGCCCAATTTGCGACTCGATTCACTTTGGGCTCAAATTAGGGCCCAAAAATTTCGGTTTAATTAAATTAAATCAATCACCATCATTTGTACCTAATTTTAATTAGCAAAAAGCTACTTTTAGAGGGTAAATATAAGCCAAGTAATGGGGTGAGTCACAAGCAACTTTAAGCAAACTCAAACCACAAACTTCTCTCTTCCTTCTCTCTCTCTAACCCATTGCCACCCCCACCCCCAGCTGCTGCCGTCGGTTCTTGGTGTTTTTTGGCCAGTTTGCCACCAGCAAGTGGTTTCCACTGATACCCCAACACCCTAGAACTGCAAGCCACCATCCCCAATCTCTAAAACCATCAAACATCACCTCCATCTCTCTCTTTTTAAGCTCCAAGTAAGTGATCTGAACTTGGTTTCTTTTCCTTTTTGATTTTGTTTCTGTGATTTGGGCTTTGATCATGTTCTTTGGATGAAATCAAGAGTTATTTCAATGTTTTTGATTGTTGATTAAGTTTGTGGCATGCTAGGGTTTAGGGTTATTCAGGATCGTGCAAGCTTAAAATTGAAAGTATGTTTTCATGGATTGTTTATATTTGATTTAGTGGTTTTAATCTCTAATAATGTTTATGAGAGTATTTTGGTGATTTGTGGATGAGATACATATGTTCTATGTTGGACATAAGCTAGGATTTTGGGTAAGTAGTGCATGGGTTGAATGATTTTAGCATTAGGTATGCCGGTTACTTATGTTTTGATACAAAATGAGTCTTGGATGCGTTCTTTAATTAAAAAATAAATGATTTGGTGTGATTCTTGAAAAGAGATGGATTATGGAAATTTCCCAAATTAATTATAAAGGATCATTTTTTGCCCACTTATGGAAATAAATAAGGTTATGGTTGTATTTAAAGTGAGTTTGAGGAAGAGAAGAATTGAAAATTTAATGGAGATGATTAAGGAGTGAAATTGGGTAATATGGCTTTGTATGGTGATGAGAAGGGCCAAGACTTCATTACAGATTTTAAGGTATGATGTTGGATGGAGAATTATGTGAAAAGAAGGGAGAAAGCTAAAACATCAGGGCTATGAACAGTTTAAAAATAGGGGTGACTTTATGATTAAACTAGTAATGATTAGCCCATTAAAAAATTATGATTTTTGGTGGGTAGATAGATAAATGAGTTAGCTTTCAAATGCCTTTCGAATCACCTTAATCCGAGGTGTGTGGAAAACATTATGGGCATTTTTCCTGGGACTGTGTAGGATAGACTGAAGGTGTACACAGTTGTATTCTAGCCTAATTTTAGGAACTCCATTGTAGGAATTTATATTTTACACTATTAACGAAAGGTTTGAGGGACTTTTTAAGCTTTTTATATTGGGATTTCATAGCTCAATTTTAGGTCGGGAGTGAAAGATATGAATTTTCTAAAGTAGACCCTCAAACGATAATATGAGGGAAGAAAGAAATCATAATATTTGAAAATATTATCAGGAGTTTCTATATAATTATGGATACTGCAAAGAAAACACAAAATTTAGATAGTTGAACATGTTAAATGGGTATAAGAATGAAATTTGAGAAATGGGGAGAATTAAGACTCAAGAACAGTGGTTATCGATATTAGTTGGTGTGATTCATTACATTCCTCTTAGCCTTAAACCTTTATTATCTATGTCAAAAAAAGCAAAAACCCATATTCCTTTCGTAACCATCAAAGCCTTTCATTTGTGATCCCAATTATTCTATTTTGATTAGTTTTGTTCCACACTATTTTTCCTTGAGTTCAATTGCCTTAATTTATTTGGTTTTTGAATCATGTTGGTATAACTCATCCTATATTGAATTACTTGTGTTACAAATGCCTTTTGATTATCAAATTTCTATTAAAGTTACAAATTATGGGAACGAATACACTTTACTAACTCCATATATCTATAATTATGTTTTTCAAGCAGAACCGGGCCTAGTCTATCGTTTCTCATTACGCATAAGTATTATTAAGTGAGATTCTATTTTAAAGACTTCAGGTACGTTCATTGCGTGTATCTTTAAAAATTAGCACATATTTATCAAAATTATACTATTTGGTAAGTGCATCAATGAATCAGTTGAATCAGTGATTTATCACATAATTAGTGACCCTATCAGTTATTTGTTACAGGGCATTGCCCTTCAGTTACTCACGCGGCTTTGGACCAGATTCCTTGATAGGCTTGGCAGGTGTATACCTATCCATAGATCGCAATACTATCAAGAGGTTCACTATCAGATAATAACTTGAACTATAGTTTACATTCATCTCATTCGTTGTTTTAACTTAAAATGAATTACAAAGCGGGTACCCAAACAATTTATGCAGTGATCATTTAACAATATAGGAATGCATGTACTGAGCTTCGGCTTACTGTTCAAAATGTTTTCATGTTTTGTTTTAGGTAAATATTCAGTGAATCACCTCATGCTAACAAACCAGCTGAAGAAAATAAGTTGAGCAAGAGAATCTGGATGGATCAACAGTGACATAGTGCATGCATATTTTGAAGCTGTGTTTTGCAATCTTCAGTGGATGGAAGTGCAGATTATGCGCTGAATTGTTTTAATTTGGTGCATAAACCTTAAGTTGGTTAACAGTTGACTATATATGATTTGATCATGTATGAAAGTGTATGGGTGAAGCCATGCCTAACTATGTTATTTCTAGTACATATGCTCCAAGCCTAGATGGCGGTAAAGCCCGAATTATTGGGTTTAGCAGCTGTAATTGAGGGAATCATAATGGTGATTGCAAACAGTGACACATGCTAAATTAGGGGGTGTTACAAAAACGAACCAACCCAAAATGTCACTTAACTCGATACATAACCCAACCCTTACCCAAACCGAATTACCCATTTAGGTTTTACATAACTGGAAACAAAACAGAGCTGGTTCGCGCTGAATCTTTGTTGGCTTGCTCTTGTGACAGCCAGTTAAACTACAGGTTTAGGGATCTCGGCTCCTTTCTTCTGGTCTGATATGAAGGATATCTCTTTCCATATTTTATAATAAAAGAATAAAATAAACTCTATCTAGAAGTAAAACTGTTAGAGCCTTGTTTGACTTTTGTTGAGTTTGCTTCACTTGAAGTATTAAATCAATTTTCCTATTTTCTAAGATAAAATTGAATTAAAAAGAGACGAGCATATTAAATATAGAATTCTAGTAGGAAAATAATTTACAAATTTTAACATTCTTCTTGTATTTTCTATTGATGAACAACATAAAAATGTTACCAATTTTAAAATTTTCCGCTATGAAATAGATGCTTGATTAGCCATTTAGAGGTTAATTAGTTAGTTGAGAGTTGGGAATGTTACACCTCCTCTATACCAAAAATGTTAAACAACTATATAACAGACATGCATAAGTAAGCGTTCTAGAAAGAAAGTCTACTGGATTTATTTTTTTAATGATAAAAAGAGTCGTAAGAGATTGTGGGCCACAAGTCCTAGAGATGAAGAAATTAGATAATAAGGTCGTTTAGAGATGCCATTTTAGAATGATCCATTGGCACAAATTCCTTTGTTACAGTAATGCCAAAAGAATCTTTGAGTGTCAAAGTGACCAGTGATGGTGCCTGAAAAGATAAGATGTAAACCTGAAAAGTATGTTAAGTTATATAAAAATATGCTTTGACCTATGGATTAGCTCTTAAGGAAAGATGAAAATGGCATGTATTTATACTAAAACTTATCTTATGATAAAATTTTAAGGTTATTATGGCGATGTTTTCCTCAAAGCCTATGAGAAGAAAGGAATGAACAACGGGGAAAAAGCAACTCTAGTTTTGGAGTAATGTTCATAAGACTAATCCTGAGCTCCATTTGATTTAAGGGACCATCGAGAATCATAATCATATAAAAGTGCTAAGACATCAGTTTGTGGACATTGCATCCCTAACTGTATTCTAGGAAGGGGGTAAGAAAATTTAGTGTAAAGTTAAGAAAGCACTCCACATGTACTAAGTTCAAGAATAACATAAGGATAGAAAAATGAATGATTTATGAATCTATATGGCAACAAAGACATGGATTATACACAACTCAAGACTGATCATAAAGGAGTACATTCGATCAGAGCCATATAATGAGGAGGACCCTTCAAAAATCATTATAATTACAAACAAGAATAAAGCTCTATTTTCAAAAATAGATTAAAAAATCAGACGAAACTCCAACTTGAAGTAATATAGTGAATATTGTGGAACTTATTTACAATGAAAATGATACAGATTTTCAAGAAATAAATAAAATTGAAAAAGCAAAAAATAATACCTATACTACTCAAGCACAACTCCCCCATGTCTTTAGAGAAAAAGTAACAAAGTAGCAAAGTATCAATTATGACAACATATGACAGGAGTTTAGTTCATGAGTGGAACATAGACGGTAAAGGCGAACATAAAATATTTACAAAACTCCATAGAGTACTTATAGCTTGCAATGCTTATTATTGCAAGACATAGGATGATTTTATTAATATTTGACCTTATAACCGTAGGACTTATTGGAGTATTACGAAGTTGGTTGAATTCATATCTTATAGAAGAAGAGCGAATTACATTAAGCACTCACAAAAATGCTCAAGATAGTTTTAATTGTGCAGAAGTTCAATTCATACCATTACAATGAATTTTATGGGTAATCTAAAAGGAAATTGAAAAGAGAAGATTAACCTTATTGAAAAGAAAAATTCGTATTAGATTACGTTCTTTATTTTCTCAAAGAATATTCAATAAGTTCAGAGAAATTGTTTGAAAAGATTTAATCCCATTCTATGAGATAATTTTTCTGAATCATTTTGTTTCATTAAAAAAGAAGCAATTTCATATGTACTCAATCAAAGTTGCAAGCTAAATATTCTTTTGAAAAAACTACAAAAAGAAAAGCATTAGGATCATTTTGCGAAACCTATTATCTTCCAAAATAGAAGCCCCTTCTATCAAAGAAATGTAAAAAAGGGCAAGCTGCAAAGGGCAAACAATATAAGACTCAAACTAAATATAAAAAACCATATTTGAAAAAGATAATAACTAAAATGATTCTAGACAAAATACATATTACAAATGTGGAAAGCTTGGTCATAAAGCTGATGATTGCAAGGTAAAAAAAAAGGGTTAACGAAATATGCGTTGATTGTTTGAAAGTTTAAGGAAAGATATTATCACTATTTGAAGTTGAAAGTGCTCCCATTCAATTAGAAATTTCACTTCTGATAATAAAGAATATGGTGTATATCAAATGGCAGATTTAGATTATGAGTTCTTAGAAAATGAATCTTCAAGATTATGTTATGACAATTGCATGAATATATGAACAACCTGCAAAGAAGAAAACTAATTTTTAATTGACTTAATCGATAAATTTCAATATACAGAATTAAAGAGAGAATGTTTTACTAAATTTAGAAATGTTGTAAAAAAAGACTCAATATATCCTTGACCCAATGATAATTTGAGAAATCATTTGGCAAATTCAAAACATCAAATATATTAAAAATGGAACATACTCAACATTTAAAATTGGAATTAATATCTTGGAAGAGTAAGTAAAAGAATTACAAAAAAGAATTATGTTCTCCTCAAAGTAAAGATCTTGAAATAGAAAAAAGACTGGCATTAATCGAAAATAGACCATCTTCCTATTCCCTCGAACAACCAAAAAACATTTAAATTTCTCAAGAACAACCTATAGATTAGCAATATGTATTAACTACTTATCATATTTGTTTTGAAAATGGTATATTTACATTATTCAGGAAATAAAAGATAGTTTCAAGTTGAATACTACAGAACTCCTTAATATTGGCGTAGATCAAAATTACATTAATAAAGAATTAATTCCATCTTAAGATTATGAAAAGCCTAAAGAACGACTTCATAGTGCTAATGGAACTGCATTGCAAATCAAATACAAATTATCAAATGCGTATATTTGCAATCAAGGATATTGTTTGAAAAATTCGCTCATTCTAGTTAGAGATATAAGTGAAAGAGTTATTATGAGAACCTTATTCATCACTCAAATTTATCTATTTAGAGTATATCAATATGGGGTTTATACTATTATAATGGGAAAAGCTATTTCTTTCAAATTTATTAGTCCAATCTATTAAAAGGATTTGACGTTACTTCAAACATCATCTATATTCAAACAAATTAAAACGCTTATAAAGAATGGTGATAAGTATATGCTATGTCAAGAAAAAAAATTTACCCAAGCTTTAGTGGCCCCAATAATGGTGGTCTGAGCGGTCTTGATATATTGTGCATAATATCTATTTAACTAGGCGTTCTTAGTTGCGATGGCATCTTGGATCAAGGATCATCAGAGTCTTGATTGTACTAATGGTAGTAACAGTAAAATCGTGAATATTAGGGAATAAGTTGCTCGATTGACTTTTCAAACTAGGAAAATTTCCGAACAAAAGATTGAAACAATTTTATTAAAAGCTTAAATGAATAATATTTCTACTTTCGTGCCAAAATTATTAAAAAGGAATGAAATTACTACGCCTCAAGAATTTATTGTTCAAAATGATAGGCCACTTAGAAATATTGCTTGGGAACATATTCAAAAAAAATTATAGAAGAACAAAGCTGGCAAAGTATTTATCAGATTTAATTTAATGCCAAAAAAATCATCTCCTTCGATATGTCAAGAAGAACGTCCATGCTTTACCTATTTTAGGTCTCCTAGATCATTCAATTACAAACATCATAGATATAGTACCTCAAATGAAGAATCCTCAATGATTTATTTGAAAGCTTCAATAGTTGAACCTATTAATGATAATACATTACCCATAACATCTCCAGCCCATTCTACTATGAAACCTCCTTCCTATTCATCCATTAATGTCATCTCCAAACCCATCACAATAGAAAAGGACCATATAAGAAGAGACTTCAATTCCATTTAAAAAAAAAAAGGAATGTATGGATTGGTTTTTGTGCTCTTTTGTTCTAAGAGCCCAAGGTCACATAACACAAACATAGAATTCATTAATGGAAAATTTTGAATTAAATATTCCTTCATGTACTTGGCTTTCAATTTATGCTTCAAAGAATAATCTTCCATACCCCTATGGTATTAGTCATATTAATAGAAACACAAAATTTGCACCAAAATGGACATTAAAAGATGTACAGTTGATAGTTCCTCTTCTAGAAGAAATTTAGTAACCACTTCTGAAGGACCTATTCTAGCAACTTCCTTCAAAATAGGGAGACTTAACCCTGAAAACAGCCACGTCAAATTAGAAGATATAAAAAAGATTTGTCATGAAAATACCAACAAAATAATCCATATAGTTTTAAAGCAAGTCAATCTAGTTTCTAGTCAATTAGAAGCAATAGACAAAAACAATGATATTGATTCATTAATTGAACAAATGCAAGATCTTAATTTAAATTTGGACAAAGAAAAATCAAAGCGAAAATTCCCAGATAACATATCCAAACCTTATTTAAAAATTAGTGGCCTGTCAATTTAGAATTATAAGACAAGAGTAAACCTTTAGTTTCAAAAATAAACAAAAAATTAGATGAAACTCCATGGTCAAACAATATAGTAAATATTGTGGAATCAATTCATATTGATAATGATATATATTTTCAAGAAATAAATAAAATTCGTAAAAAATAAAATCCATATTACTCCAGGATAATTTGCCTAAACCATCAACTAGAGAGCAGCAAAGAATCAATTATGAAAACCTATGATGATAATTCAATTCATAGTGGAATATGGGCGGTACTTGTGCACATGAAATAATTAAACACCTATTAGGAGGCTTATAGCTTATAATCCTTATTAATGCAGGACATAGGACTATGTATTAATTTTGGTCTTATAACCACATGATTAGTGGAATATTAAGAAATTGGTGCGATTCTTATCTCCTTAAAGAAGTGCGAATTACATTAAGAACTCACAAAAATGCTCAAGACAGATTTAATGGTGCAAAAGTTTATTTCATACTATTACAATGATTTTTACAACTAACCCAAAAGCATGATTACAATTGATACAAAGACACTTTCTTTGCATACTAATGAAAGAGAGAAGAATTTAGAAAACCTTATTGGAAAGAAAAATTTTTACTAGGATTACCCTTATTATTTTTTAAAGAAAATTCAATAAGCTCAGGGAAATTGTTGGGAAAGATACAACCCCATTTGGTGAGATACCTTTTGGTTAACCATTGTGTTTCATTAAAAAAGAAGGAATTTAGATATTCATTAAATAAAAATTGCAAGCAAAAAATTTTTCCACAAAAACTGCAAAAAAGGAAAGCATCATGATCTTTTTACAGAGCCTTTTGTCTTTCAAAAATAGAAGCCCATTTCGTCAAAAAATGCAGAAAAGCACAAGTTGCAAAGGAAAAACAATATAAGACTCAAACTAAATAAAAAAACCATATTTCTAGGAGACAACTACTAAAAAAACTCCAGACAAAATAACATCTTACAAATTTGGAAAAGTTGGTCATTATGCCAATAATTGCGTAGTTACAAAAAGGGCAGTAAAATTTGTGCAAGTTATCCACATATTCAAGAAAAGATAATATCATTACTTGCAATCAAAGATGCTTATATTCAATTAGAAAATCCATCATCATACAGCGAACAAGGCGTTGTACATAACATGGAATCAGATTCAAATTATGAGTCCTCAGGAAATAAATCTTCAAGGTTATGTTATGATAATAGTATGAATATATTAACAACCAATGAAGATGAAAAAAAAAATATTCGGCTTAATTTGCAAATTTCAACATACAGAACTAAAGAGAATATTTATTAAACTTAGAACTATAATAAAAAAAATATTTATTATTTCCCCCACTAACTATAAGTTTAAAAAAATTGCTGGAAAAATTCAAAACACCAAATATAGTAAAAATGGAAGATACTTAAGATTTTAAAATGGAAATCAATATCTCAAAAAACAAGTGAAAGAATTATGAAAAGAATTATATTCGCTTCAAACTAAAGATCCTGAAATAGTTACAAGACTAGCATTATAAGAAAATAAACCCTCTTCCTCTTCCTCCAAGCAACCATAAAAAATTCTAATATCTCAAGAGCAGCCCATGAGTTAATAATATGTATTAACTATTAATCATATTTATTTTCAAAAATCGTGTATTTACATTACCATAAAAAGAAAAGATAGTATTGAATTAAATACAATGGAAGTCCTTGATAGTGGCATAGATCAAAATCACGTTAAAGAAGAACCAATTCCATATCAATATTATGAAAAAACTAAACAACAACTTCATAGCCCTAAAGCCGCTAATGAACTGCATTATAATTTAAATTAAAATTATCAAATGCTTATAGTTGCAATGAAGGATGTTATTTGAAAACTTCATTTACTCCAATAAGAGATATAGGACAAGAAATTATTCTTGGAATCCATTAATCACTCAAATTTATCCATTTATCGTAGATCAATATGGAGTTCAAGCTAACATAATCGGAAAAGCTATTTCTTTCAAATTTCTAGTCCAATCTATTAAAAGGATTTGACGATAATTCAAACAAATTAAATGATTATAAAGAACAGTGATAAATATATGTGAAGTCAAGAAAAGTTTTAATCGGGGGCTAGGTGGTCCCAATCAGGTGGTCCCAACGATTCAAATATAGCATGCATGATATTTATTTAACTATGCATTCTGGACTTTAATGGCACCTTGGATCAAAGATTATCAGAGTCTTGGTGGTATTAGTGGTGCTAATAGTAAACTCGTGAATAGAAGGGAACAAAGTTGCTCGATCGACTTTTAAAATTGAAAAATTCCAAAATAAAAGAATGAAACAACTTTATAGAAGCGGATAATGTTTCTACTTTTGTACGTAAATTATTAAAATGAGTGAAACTAAGATGCATCAAGAATTTATTATTTGATAATAGACCGCCTAGAAATATTGTTGAAAAGCATGCTCAACAAATTAGAGAAGACCATCATTTCAAAATATTTATTCGATTCAATTTAATGCCTAAAAATCATCTTCTTCAATTTATCTAAAAGAAAGTCCACACTTGACCTATTTGCTGTCTCCCTGATCATTCATTTATAAACCTCACAAGTATAGTAGCTCAAATGAAAAGTTGCCAAGGTTCATTTCACAGCTCTAATACTTGAACCTATTAGTGATAATACATCACCTTTGACATCTCCAACCCATTCTACTATAAAACCTCCTTCCTATTCATCCATTAAAGTTAATCCAAACCCTTCATAATAGACAAGGAGTACATAAGAAGAGACTTCAATTCAATTAAAAAAAGAATGTAGAGATTGCTTTTTGTGCTCTTTTGATCAAAAAGCCCAGTGCTAGATAAGACAAGCATGGAATTCATTAATGGAAAATTTTGAATTAAATATTCCTTTTTGCATTTCGTTTTCAATTTATGCTTCAAATAAAGTATTAATAGAAAATTGGCACAAAAACGAACATTAAGAGATGGAAAAATTGTACAGTTAATAGTTCCTCTACTAAGAAATTTAGGCACCACTTCTAAAGGACCTATTCTAGCAACTCCTATTAAAATAGGAAGATCTAACTCCAAAATAGTCAAGTCACATTCAAAGATATTAAAAGTTTTATCATGAAAAAACTAACAAAACACGCTATATAGTTTCGAAGAAAGCCAATTTGGTTTCTGCTAAAATAGAAGCAGTAGTCAAAAACAATGATACTGATTCATTAATAGAGCAAAAGGAAGATCTTAATTTAAATAGGGACAAAGAAAAATCAAAGCCACAATTACCATATGATATGCCCAAACCTTATTTAAAAGCTAGTCGCCCTATTAGTTTAGAATTACATGACAAAAATAACCCTTTAGCTTAAAAAACAAACAATAATTGGGTGAAACTCAATGATCCAGTAATATTACTGCAGGACATAGGATAATTATTAATATATGACGTCATCTTTATAGGATTTAATGGAATATTAAGAAATTAGTAGGATTCGTATCTCATTGAAAAATTGGAAATTACATTAAGAACTCACAAAAATGCTTAAGATAGATTTAATGCTGCAAAAGTTTTATTCATACTATTGCAATGAATTTTTTAACTAACCCAAAAGGAGTTCATGCCACTCTTGAAATAGTTTTAATAAATATAAGATGTCCAACATTAGATGATTACAATTCATACAAAGGCACTTTCTTTACGTACTTATAAAAACGATAAGATTGTAGACAACTTTATTGGAAAGAAAAATTGATATCCCTCATTAACTTTTTAAATAATATTTAATATGCTCAGAGAAATTACTGGAAATGATAGAATCCCATTGTATAAGATAACTTTTGGTCAACCATTTGGTTTCATCAAAAAGATGGCATTTCGATATGTACTTATTTAAAAATGCAAACAAAAAATTCCTCCCAAAAAACTACAAAACGGAAAGCATTAGGATATTTTTGTAAAGCCTCTGTCTTTAAAAAATAGAAACCCCCTCTGTCAAATAACATAAAAAAGCACAATTCGCAAAGGACAAACAAAATATGACTCAAACTAAATATAAAAATCCATACTAAAAAAAGACAACTAATAAAAGGATACTAGCCAAAACAACATGTACAAACATCAAAAAGTTGGTCTTAAAGCCGATAATTGCAAAGTTAAAAAAATGGTTAGTGAAATATGTGCAGATTATCCAAATATTAAAGGAAAGATAATATCATTGTTTGAACTCAACTCCTATTATATCACAAAATTCATCATCACACAACAAAGAAGATGTTGTACATCAAATCGAATCAAATTCAAATTATGAGTCCTCAGGAAATGAATATTTGTGATTATGTTATGATAATTAATGTATTAACAACCAATGGAGATGAAAAAGTATTTTGATTTGACTTAATCAATAAAATTCAAGATACTGAATTAAAAGAGAATATTATACTAAACTTAAAACTATTATAAAAGAAGATTCAATATCTCCCTAACCAAACTATGAATTTAAGAAAATTGTTTTCCAATTCTAAAACACCAGTTATATTAAAACTAGTAGATAATCTAAAAATAGAAATTAATATCCTAAAAGTACAAGTAAAATAATTACAAAAGAAATTATGTTCTTTTCAAATTAACGATCTTAAACTACGAACTTGACTGGCATTAATAAAAAATTAGGAATCATTTTAATGTCTCAAGAACAACTTATAGATCAACAATATGTATCAATTATTTATAGTTTATATTTCAAAAATCGTGTATTTACATCACTCTAAAAATAAAAGATAGTTTTGAATTGAACACTATGAAACTTCTTAATAGTGGTGCTGTAAACACAAATTTCGCGCCTAAAATAAATTAGACAAGAAATTCAGTAACAAATCGAATTTTTGTATTGATATTGTATATGTGGATACAATCTCTATATAATTGTTACAAGAACAAGTATAATAAATCCTCTGATTCGATCTCCTTGAATGTTCTTGAATGAATATGGTCTCGAGATAGGGCCTAATAGGCTCAATCTCTGCCGAGTAAATAGTTTGATCTCTGGGATTGGACGGCATGTGTTTGGAGTACTTGTCTCTTCTTCCAGACAGAATTTTTAGCTCTTGGAAGTTCTTCTGAATGCCGATCCTAAAATGAGAGAAGTACCTCCTTTTTTATAGAGAAGTCGAAATTAGGATTTCCTCCTGATTATCTCTAAAAACGAATAACAATTTATTTTCTGCATTATTTGTGACACATGACGCTTTATAATTAGCCGCAATAATTCTCCATCAAATATTTAATTTAATGGATTGCCATAATTAATTTGACACGTGACAGAGTATAATTGGGCGAAATAAAAATATTTGATTTTCCACATGATGAGTCTTAATTGGTCAGAGAATTTTTTGCCTCCTACAACTACCACCTCGAGAGCTAGCTGCATACACGATCTTGTAATGCTTGAAGTGGTTGGGTCTCGGATACGTGGTAGATGCAGACGATCAAATCTTTGGTAGACCCCCCTTTTTAGGGTAACTCGGTGACCTAATCCTCACCGAAATTGATTTCTTCTTTTCTCCTTTTTTTTTGACCTTCTTCCTTTATCCTCTTGTTTTTTTTTAAAAAAATTGCCTCCCTCTTTTTTTGGGAAGCCTCCATCTTGTAGAAGTCTTTAGGGAGCAGGCACTCATAGCACCCCACGCCCCTTTTCTCATCTTCTTCTTCTTTTTTTTTAATTTGCAATAAAAAAATGATAAAACAAAATCAAGGACTTATGATAAATTTGATCAACAATTTGCGATAAATATAATCCCTAGTTAAAGGGGATAGGACTTGTGATGTTAGAATTGGAATAGGAATAAGAAACTCGAATAATCAATTGCTACATAAATTCATCTACTGGCTTCTCCTAATCCATCAGTATTTCCATCCAATTCTACTATGCTATTGTGCAATACCGCCATGGGTAAAACTTGTTATTTTCTTTTTCTTCTCTTTCTCGATTCCTGGCTAGTTTCCTTTCTCTGCTAGCCTTGTTCTTAGCACGGTTGGTCTCTAACTGTTTAGACAAGGTCTTGTCTCTGGCCATTGCAGCCTTGGTTTTGTGGATGCTCTCCATCAATACCCTCTTGTCCTTGAGGACATTACCCTTAACTTTATGTACGTATCATGGTACATGTGCTTGTCAATTTTCTTCGACTCCCTGTATTTGTGAAGTAAGTGCCTCAGTACATGCATTCTCCTCATCCAGAGGACCTTTGTTGGTAACCTGGCCTCCCTAGTACCCCTGGGCTGAACATAGCCTGAGTGACATCCCTTTCTTTTAGCCTCTTTCATTTGGTGAGCATGGGAATAGGAGTGGATCTTTGATGGCTTCTTGATTATAAATCCATCTTTGATTAATTTTCTTATGTTTTGTCAGGAATTATCCATGGAGATCTCATTAGTCTCATTAGGATCGAGCCAAGTCTTCTTCTTCCTCCAGACAAGGATGTTGGCAGCGAACCGCTTCTAAAGCTTCGGAGACACTATCTCATGCCTCTCTGTCTCTGCTTCTCTTTGCACTCTATTTCTTCTCTCTTTTTAGTTTGTCTCTCTCCTTTCTTCTCTTTTTTTTAAGGTTCTCCATGGCTAATCATCAAATCAACAAAGTAGTGGGAGGAGAGAGAAGGAGATGATCTAGGGGAGAGAGAGAGAGGCATTGATGGGAAGCTTCTTTTATTTTGCAAATTAACGTCAAACTACCACAGAGTGTTGGTCTAATGGGACCAACACCTCATCGAAGTTCATCATTTTGCTTGTCTTCTCCTGCCGTTGTCGAGAATCCTAGGTAGGCTTGGAAACTTTTGATTCATTTCCCTTTTTTCAAGTCTTTTGAGAGCCCCTTTTTCTTTGTTTTTTATCCCCTTCTTTTTTTCTTAAGTCCCTTTTAGCTTGGTCTTTTTTTTTTCCTTAGTTTCCTTATGTGGCTATATATCTAGGTATTATGTGGATTTCCCCTTTTTTCACATGAATTAACACCTTTTTTTTTTGTAGATTTGTTATCCAAAGCGTTGAATGCTTTGAACACTGGACTAAAGGGATTATTCACACCACAATTTCCAACAAAGAGTACGAAATCTCCTTACACTTGGATGATTTGTTCACATGGGTCCACCATAGGCCAGCTTTTATTAATCAATTTTTGACCTTTGGATGTCTTGCTTGCAAGGGTCCACCATAGGTCGCCTTTTATTATTCAATTTTCGACCTTTGGATGGCATGCCTGTAAGGGTCCGCCATATGTCACCTTCATTATTCAATTTTCGACCTTTGGATCTCTTGCCCGGAAAGGTCCACCATAGGTCGCTTCATTATTCAATTTTCGAGCTTTGGATGTGATCCCACCCCCAGTCAATGCATGGTAATAACTGTTTCTTTTCTAAAAAAAAAATTGCTTACCTCAATGGTCCCTTATTTGACCCTTTTTTCCTTTCAAAAGGGATAAAGCGGTGACATGAATTTTAAGGAGAACCTGGCATACGTTCCTCTGCCAACAGGAAGTCACTGTTTCCCCTTAAACTTATCATCCCTTAGGCAAGATTTGCTTGGCAATGATTTATGTCTCAATGACTCAAAGAGTATTTGTAACTCAAACGATGACAATGATGTTGAGTCTACCCCAAGGCAGATGCTCCACAAGTGCCCCTTCTACTACGCCCTTCAAGAGCTTCACAAGATGTTACTATCTTCAACATGGATGTCATCATAAGAGAAGTAAACAAGAGCGGAGCTCAGATGGCAGGTCAAGTAATTCTTAATAAGGTGTTTTGCACCTCTTTTGAAAGGCTTCATTACCTTAAGGGCGAGTTCGACAGCCTTTACAAGCTCATCAATGAAAGAGGAGGTGATGCTGCTCCTTTAAAGGACAAAGTTGAAAGGCTAATCCACTAGGCATGCGACCTCAGAGATCTGTAAGAGAGCTCTCTAACCGAATGACTGCCGAGGTGCTAGAGAGTCATCGTATAGAGGTCGGTACTGAACTTAATGAGGCTTCTCATTAGTTAGACACGGAAAACACTCGTTGCAGTGCGCGTAAGGCTAAGCTGGGGCAAGTGGATTCGAGGCATGAGGAACTGCTGAAAGAGTTACAATCCTTAGATGATCAAAGAAAGGACCTCAGTCGTCAAGTGACAGCTAGCGAAGATTTGCTTCAAGAAGCTGAGCGGGTAGTCATCAACTTAAAGGGTCAGATTAACACTCTTAATACCATTGAAGTCATAGACCCAGCCACCCAAGCTTGTTTGGAGAAGACTGAAATTATGTAAAGCAGTCTTTTGAAGATTTGAAGACTTCAAATGGATACCATAGCTTTTTTGATATAGATTCATTATGTATATTTTTTTTAAGCAAAATAAGCTTTGTGTCGATTCAATGAGATTTGAATAAAGAATTCCAATCCTTTTTCTTTATTGTTGCACAAATGTCTTGGTCAATTTGTCTTCTTATGGGGTTACACCATCATTGACACCACGTCAAATGATTCTGCCCTTTGTTCAAAAAGAAGCTATCAACATGCAATCAAGCAAACCACGAACTAAGTCAAAAGACCCTTCTTATTAAGCGTAAACAACTTCATATATTTTTTCAATCATTTTATGGTTGTGTCTGGATACATAAACGGATTTCATGCACACCTAAAGGGAACACCGCACCCTAAAGGATCAAGCCATACGTAGTTCAAAGAACAAGAATAATTTTTTTTGTTTGACTGTTCACAGTTTATACTCTTGCGGGCCAGGAGTCATACATTTTTGTTTAATTTTTGCTTGAATAAGCATTTTAGGCTATTACTTAGAAGCTTTACAGCATCATATTTCATGGATAATAGTGCTTCAGGAGCTTACCATTTATGGGTCCTATGTGGCACTAACTATCTTGTAGGCTCCATTTGTGTGGACTTCTCTAACCACATAGGGAACATCCCACTTGGAGATGAATTTTTTTTCAGATTTGTGAGAGACAATGATCGGTCTTCTTACTGCCAACACCTGGGCTCCAACTTAGAACAAGCGCGGCTAAACCTTTTTAGTGAACGCCCTTGATAGATGAGCTTGGTAGCATTCTGGCTTCTATTGCACCTAAATTCTCCTCTCATCAAGGGCCTCCAGCACAGCTAGGCAAAGACTGTGATTTTCTTCTTCTGTCAAGCCTTCCTGTATTGGGATGCGAAGTGATGAGATTTGGAGCTCTAATGGTAGAACGACTTCTACTCCATACACCAAAATGAAGGGGCTCGACTATGTTGTCATCTTCTACGTGGTTCGGTATGCCTAAAGAGCCTCCCATAGTCTTTCATGCCAATCTCATTTAAACTTTACGATAACTTTTTTGAGTAAGCTGCAAAGTGTTTTGTTAAAAGCTTCTACCAAGCCATTTACAGGGGCATTGTACATGGAAGACTTATGTTGGAAAACTTAAACTTCTCGCACAGGCTAGTCATTAGGCTATTAAAGAAGGGCCTACCATTATCGATCATAATGTACCTCGGCACACCATATCGATAGATAATGTGTGTCCTTATGAAGTCGACCACATTTTCTTCTTTTACCTCCCTTAGTGGAATTGCTTCTGCCCATTTAGAGAAGTAATCAGTGGCATATAACATGTAGGGGTGACTAGCAGACGATTTAGGCGTAATTGGTCAAATGACATCCAGCCCCCATACCTTAAAAGGCCAAGATGCAACCGTAGGGTGAGGAGGTTTTGGTGGGTTGATGTATGAAGTTGGCATGAAACTGGCAACATCGCACCTCTTTGCATAAGTTATATAATCTTGCACCATAATGGGCCAGTATTAACCCATCCTCTTAATACAACCATTTAGGCTATAGGCCCTGACTAGTGTGCTCCACACACACCGGAATGAGCTTCGACCATCGCTTGCTTTGCTTCTTCCATATCTAAGCATCATAACCAAAGGCCAAGAAAAGAGCGTCGATAGTGCGTTCTATTGCAGTAGAGGAAGTACGAAGCTCTGCGTTGTATTTCTATCTTACGCCTTGGGTCACTAAGAAATTTTCTATGCTCTAAGTACTCAATTATAGGTTGACGCCAATCTTCTACAGCTGTCTTAAGAACACAGATCATGTTGATATCTTCCTCTGAGTCTTCATCATTAGGTGGAACAACCTAGCGGCTACATATTAGGATGGTCATTCCTTCTTCTACCCCCAGAGCCAAAGTGGCTGCGGGGCTTGCAAGTGCATCAGCCATCTTGTTAGCACTCCTTGGCACGTGTTCTAACTTGACTATGTCTAACTTGTTTAGCAATCGTAATGCATGCTTGTGATATGGGACAAGGTCTTCTTTCTTAATCTCGTACTCATCAACTAGTTGATTGATGACCAACTGTGAGTCACCATATATGTCATGGTCTCTAATCCCCATCTCAATAGCCATTTGAAGACCTAAGCTGAGCGCTTGGTATTCTGCCATATTGTTAGAGCATAATTAAGTAAGCACAAACGAATAAGGGAAGATGTGCTTTTCTGGGGAGACAAAAACCACTTCTACACTAGCGCCAACTCGTCTTGCTACTCCATCGAAATACATTTCCTATGGAGGGAGGATATCGATGAAGAACACATTTTCCCCTGGTAAATCATCATGCGTCTCCCAATCATTAGGAATTGGATGATCTACTAAAAAATTTGCCAACACTTGCCCCTTAAGCTCTCTTTATGGCATTTAGACAAGGTCGTACTGCTTTAAGATTACAACCTATTTTGCTAATTGCCCCTTTAAGATTGGTCTAGATAAGATGTATTTGATGGGATCAGCTTTGGTGACCATTTGCACTGTATAGGCCTGCATGTAATGTCTTAAGTTTCTGAATAGCAAAGATGAGCAACAAGCATAACTTTTCAATTGGGGAGTACTTCAATTCAGTGCGAACCAACGTACGACTTAAGAAGTACATAGCAAATTTAAGTGGATTCATCTTCAATTGACATCTCTGCAATTGCTCAAAGATTAGTCGAAGATCTTGTACGTGGTCCGCCCTCTTTTTGGATTTGACCACCAAATCATCGACACAGCACTCAACTGTTTTATGGATCATATTATCAAATATTATTTGCATTGTCCTTTGTTAGGTTGCTCCTATATTCTTAAGTCTGAAGGGCATCACCTTATAGCCAAAAACACCTTTAGGTGTGCGGATAGCTGTGGCCTCTTGATCTTCTGGTGCCATCTGAATCTGATTGTATCCTGTATATAGTCCATAAATGACAATGCTTCATGCCCTGTAGTTGATTCGATCATGATTTTTGTGACTAGAAGCGGAAAATCGTCTTTTAGATAAGCGTCGTTGAGATCTCGGAAGTCCACACAAATATGAAGTTACCTGTTTTTCTTCCTGACAGGCACGATATTTGCGGTCCATGTTGGGTACTTGGCCTCACGAATGGATCCTGCTTTTATGGGTTTGTTTACCTCTTTTTCAATTTCTATTACTAACTCTGTGCGAAAACGTTGCTGAGGTTGCTTCTTAGGCTAGACACCCCTTTTGATGGATAGGCGCTGGACTACAACCTTTGGATCTAACCTGGGCATTTCCTTACAGCTCCAGGCAAATAGGTCCTTGTACTCTGACAAAGTTCTAAGTACTGCCTTTCCTCTTCGGGTGTAAGTGATGAGCTTAAGTAGATAGGATGAGGCTCTTCATTGGTTCCAAGATTCAACTCTTTCAAATTATCAACTATAGCCTGACCCCATCTTTGAAAGTCTCAGAAGTTTCTGCCAACGCTATCTCTAAGTCTGAGTTATCACATTCATGGATTGTGATATGATTGAAAGAAACAACTACTTCTTTCTCCCTATCCTCGTTAGAGTCAGAGTTTTTTTTTGTTGAGCTGTAAAGACTACAGTATGCCTCTTTACCCTTAATGAACAGTCCATCTTAACATCCAGACTAGAGAAATGCTTCATATGGGTAGGGATAGATCTCTGAACTTCATTTATCACTCCCAAGTGGCTAAATGCAGAACTTTTCTTCTGCTGAATGTGTGAGCTTTAAGGCTTTTCACCAGTTTTTATTCTGGTAAAAACTGAACACTTTGGCTGAGGAACATCTTTGATTATATTGAAAATAGAGATTTTGTGGTCTTTTCCTCTCACCATATGGGTAAATACTGACGGACGTCTTTTCAAAGTGGGTGATTGTAGCCTATCAAACATAGAGGGCTTTGGGTTAGGTGAAGCATTTTCATCTTCACTCTCATCTATTTCTTCAACTGAGATGTGTTGAATCACCAACGTCTTATCCTTTCATCGCCCGGAGATTCTGAATGGCTGCGGTGACGTAAAGCCCATTCCAATTCTAGACATGCCTGCTGAACCTCCCTACTCTTGAATTTTTCTCTAAGTTTCAGTAAGGCCATAAGGCTTGACTTTGACTACCTTTCCTAAGGTAGCTGGATTCTGAAAGTCATAACCAACTCTCTTAATAGCCTTGTATGCGTTGGGATCAAACCCCTTAGTCTGTGCACTTAGCAAGTCATCGCCTTCTGTAGAAGAAACGACAAACCCTAGAAGAGGGGGCCTACTCAACTTAGCCTGCCACATCTTAAGTGTTAGAACTATTGCACTCCCTTTTAGGGTGGTCCATCATCCTTTTTAGTAGCTTTGGTCTCAACGCTTCTGCTTGTGCACTCGCTAAAGGGTGATTCACCCTCCGTATGACGAGACCTAGGTATATACCTTAAGATTGATGGCATTGATCTCATTGAAGCAGCTGTTGGTTTAGCAACTTCTTCAATAGAGAAGTGGTGTTGCCCTGCTTACTTGCTTCTTTCTCGAGTTGTTGCTTTGGAGCATCATCTTTTCTCACTTGAGGGGTATTTTTTCCGCCACCTTTGCTTGTGGAGAAAATGGTTGACGACATGGTTTCCTTATATGTGGAACCTTCTTCGAAGAACCTCACATATACAAAATGAGACTTAACTTTAGTGAATGGCTTGACATCGCCTTTTATTTTCTTCTCTCTAACTCGGTAGTACTTAAGGCACTGGTGTAAAGTGAAAGCCACAATCCCATGTTCATGAAGCCATGGTCGCATAAGTAATGACCTGTAGAAAGTCTTAGCATCGATTACATGGAGGATTGAGGATGTTGATAAGTCACCCATTATCAGTTCACAGATCATGCCGATTACACGCTGGCCCTCAAGGTTGAACCCTTGAATCATCGTTCGACTCTTAGAAAGTTCTTCCACTGTGATGCGTAGGTCGTTCATTATAGACTTAAGCATGATGTTGATGGCTGACCTTCCATCTATGGGAATGCGCTATAAGAGACACACTCAATAGGGCTTTCTGTTGATCCTCCTACATCCTTGACTTTATCAATGTAAAGTTCTAGGTGTTGTAAGATAGCAACAACATGTTAGCACATTTCGTCTGGCAAACAAATGATTTGTCTCTCGTCCATGCGAGTTGGCAAAGCCTCCAGAATAGTCAAGGTCTTATCAGTTACTCTTGGAGACTTCTCTTGTTTGTTACTTCCTTCGTCTTCCTCTTCTTTGAGCTCAGAACATGAGGTCATGTTGACCATGACTTTCTCGAAGAAGCATATTGGGAAGAACTCCTTAAGTGTGACAGAGACAAGCGGCTCCTGCTTAAGTGGGTCAATAGGCAGAATTTTGTGCCTACTGTGCTCTTGGACTTCTTTTTACCTGTTGAACAATAAGGGTGCTTCTTTCTTCCTTGTCTCTTTCTATAGTGGAGAGGTGGTGATTGCATTTGGCTTTGCTTCTGTGGCCTCCGGCGAATGATAAGAGTCCATTCCTCTTCATCATTATCAGCTTTATCAGAGACATCCACAAAAAGATCAGTCTCTATCAAAGATACTTTAGATTCAATTGGAACTATAACTGGCTCCAAACTTCCGAATTGAATTGTAATTAATTTCTCTCCACGAGAGGAAATCAATTCAGTGTTTACTCTACCATGAGGTTGAGTATGTCTTTGCTTCTAAGGCAATAAAAAAAACACTCGAATTGGGTGGAAATATGATTTGTCTCGACAGTGTTATCCAAATCTGATATTATTTTTCCATCCATGGCAAGTTGCATAATACGCTCTTTGAGCGTAATGCATTTCTTAAGAAGGTGGCTAATCACCCTATGATATCGATAAAATTTCGAGTCGGTAACCCGTCCACCTTCTTCGGTGTGTTTTGACTCTAGAAGTTTGATAACCCCATTTTCAAGGAGATCATTAAGCATTCGTGACAAGTCTGAATCAGGGAATGGATATTTCTTCTGCTGTAGTTCCTTTAACACAGGAGACTTCTTTCTAGTATCATTGGAGAACCCACCTTTTTTGTTTTCATACTTGGGCTTTTCGGAGATTCAAACCGACTCCCTAGTTGAAACAGCCATGGATTCTTTGTTTGAGCACTTTGAGGACTTGGGATTTTTCCTGAATTCACCCTTGTCCTTTCTAGAGTCAGATGAGGAAGAAGACTTGCCACGGTCTCTTGTAATTATCATCTCCATATTATGAGCTTTCGTTGCCAATTCCTTGAAGGTCCTTAGGTTACTCATCTGCAAGACATATAGTAAATCCCACTCTATGCCTTGAGCACACATTTTAACTGCTGAAGCTCTTGATAGACGGTCCACACACTTGAGACTAAGGGTTCTCCAGCTATTAATGTAGTTAAGAACTAGCTCATCCTTCCATCATCTGGTGGTTGTTAGCTCTATCATGTGAACAACACATTAAGTGCTATAGAACCAATTTCGGAACTCTTGCTCCATTTGTTCTTAGTTGTCAGTGGACTTTGGCTCGAAGTTTGTGTACTAGTCGAACGTAATCCCTTTTAAAGTACAGACAAACTGCTTCACCAGCCGATCTCCCTCTGTGCCAGCATTACTACACGTCTTAATGAAGTGAGCAATTTATTATTTGGGGTTGCCCTTGCCAGCGAATTAGTTAAACTTATGAGGCTGATAGCCATGGGGCATGCGAAGAGCATCAATCCTCTTCGTATAAGGCTTTGTATATGAGTGGGTCTTGTGGGACCCCTAATTGAGCCTTGACTGCATTTGCTATTAAGCGTTGAATCTGCTTAACAGACATCAAGCCTAAAGAATGGTCCTTCTTTGCCTTGCGCTCATTGTTCGATTGTTTGCTGTGATTGGACTCTTTATCAGAATCTTCAGAGCTTAAAACATTTGTTTGAAGCCTCAGAGGATTTTTTTCCAGCTTCTTCATCAGCTCAGCAATCTGATCGTTCTAGCGCTTGATTTGGGCATGCTTTTCTTCACTTTCCTTAGAAAGTTTATCCAGGGTAGCCTCCATGCTTGCCAGTTGTTCTTCAAAGTTAGTAGCCCTTGTCAACATAACTAGCATGATGCCAGTGTCAAAGGATTCAGCTTCAGCATGCGAGGAAAGTGATCCCTTTGAGGATGCCAAAAAGGAATCGCTGCTCGAATAACTGTCATCCTCAAAATTAAGAGGCTGGAAAGCAGGGCTGGTGTGGATTTGGCGTTCATCCATCCCACATGGAATTATTTGTGGCATGATGAAGCGAGCAATAGATTTTTGCTTTGGAACATTTTAAGCGATTTGATTGACTCCATCAGATACCTAAGAGCCAAGGTTTTGGATCTTATGTGGCTGTGATGGTACAACCATAATTGATTGCTCTCCGATGATAGCGATAGTAGTTTTTGTCATACTTCTGGTCATGACACCACCAGATGCAGTATTAGCAGTTATTGATCCTTAAGATGCATATAGGACATCTTTCCTTGAAGATTGGGTGATAGCATTCTTAGGGGACATCTTATCTTTGAAGGAGTGCGGAGTTCGTATTTTAGAGAAAGAGATGAGAGGCATAGAGGTCCCACCGAGCGTGCCAAAAATTTGTAAACACAAATTTCGTACCTAAACTAAATTAGATAAGAAATTTAGCAATAAATTGAATTTTTGCATTGATATTGTATATGTGGGTACAATCTCTATATAATTGCTGCAAGAACAAGTATAATAAATCCTCTGATTCGATCTCTTTGAATGTTCTTAAATGAATTTGATCTCAAGAGAGGGCCTAATGGGCATAATCTTTGCCGAGCGAATGGTTTGATATCTGAGATTGGACAGAACGTGTTTGTAGTGCTTTTCTTCCAGAGAGAATTTTTGAGCTCTTGTGAGTTTTTCTAAATGCTGACCCTAAAATGAGAGGAGCAACTCCCTTTTTATAGAGAAGTCGGAATTGGGGTTTCTTCCTTATTATCTCTAAAAAGGAATAATAATTTATTTTCTTCATCATTTGTGACACGTGGCGCTTTCTAATTGGCCACAATAATTCTCCATCAAATATCTAATTTAATGGACCGTCGTAATTATTTTACACGTGGCAGAGTGTAATTGGGCAAAATAAAAATATTTGATTTTCCATGTGACGAGTCTTGATTGGTCAGAGAATTAGGGTTTGCAACATTTGGCGTAGCCATGGTTGGATGTTTTCTAGTGAGTTGTTTGAGCATCCGGTAGTGTGAGGCAAGTATTCTAATCGAGCTATATCAATTACATTTGATTTTTTGTGTTTGGTAAGTTAGGGTTCCGATTTAGGAACTAAATAATTGAGATTTGCTAATGAACATATCATAACTAATCCCTAATAATTCTTCATCATCATCATCGCCATCAAATGAAAAAAATAAATAGAAACCCCCATAAGGCATGGATGGTGTTATCTGCTTGCATTGCTCTTATAGATTATTTAGTATTATTTTTTCTTTTACTGTATGTGTCCCAATTCTATCCTTTTCAATAAGATGTGTATGGAGTCTTGATAGGGCGCTTATTTAGTTATTAATTTGTTCTAATTAAACAATAAGTTTGTGCAGTGTTTGGTGAAGAAATTCCCTTTTGTTTTCAATGCATTCAATTAATTAATGCCAAGGAATTTTTGATATAAATGTTTGGTCTTTTCTTTGAACCTAAATTTGTGTCTGAAACACAAAAGAAGAGTCGTCTTTATGTAAATAGTTTGTCAATTTAAGGCAAAATTTGTGATTGCGATTATAGTGAATTGAAATAAATTTTTTTAGCCGACTTTATAAGTTGAAATTTTATTTTATTAAAAAAGACAATACGTCTTTTTACATGGATCAAATTTTCATTAAAGATATACTGATACATTTCAATTAGGTTATTTTAGTTTTTGTTTTAACACCTCTATTATATGCAATATATCTGATGGTTTTTCATTCTTATGGCTCATGTCTAGTTAAAGAACAACTCAAATTATCTTTGATTATAACATAATTCTTACATAAGAATTAAGTACCTAAATATCAAGCTTCATTTTTATACTTAAGTTTGATAAGTGCTTGAAGTATACGTCATTTAGGGCTATTTTGCTTCATTTGAGATTTTGCTTCATTTGAGGAGAATTATGTGCTTAGTTTTATTATTATACTCCTATTCTCGATTTATGCTTGGGTATGGTTGTTTGGTATGATTTATGGGGTTTTGGCCTTTTACCCAGCATTTGACCCTTGATGAATGTATTTGGACCTCCCACACGGATACTTGTGCGCTGCTATGCCTATAGAGCAAGAAAAGAGCAGAAAATCGGTTCCACCAAGAACACGGTCGGATAGTGGTGCCTGCCATGAAACTTGATGAGAGGTGAAACTGTTGCCTCTTCGTTTTCCTTTGGCTATACTACTGAAAACGTCCTGGTTTTCCTATAAAAGAGCGTCGTGCAGGAGGAAGAAGAGTGCAAGCAAGAGTAGCATAGTTTATCTTCTTTCTCAAATTTTTGTTCTTTTTTTAGTTTAGATTCTTAATTTGATTGTTGTTTTGGTGAGAAATCTTAAGCGTGAGTGATTGAGTTTGAGGCAATTGTGAAGCCCTTGGTTGAAGGCTATTCTCAGTCAAGCCCACCTGCTGAGATTTCGTAAAACGTTGGTTAGTTGTTTAATCCTTAATCATGTGCGAGTAGTTTAATTTTTATTTAGGGATTTAGTAGTTTATGAAAGTGTAGTTGGATCACGTTTTAAACTGAAGAATTATGCTTATTATCATGATTGGTTTGATTTCGTTCCATCAAGTAATTATCATGTTGAGAGTGGATTTTCGGCCAAAGATTGTTTGCCCACCTGAGACAATTGTGTGAAAAATTAAAAGGCGACATTTGAATGCTGGACTGCCTGGTAAAACCTGATGTTGAGTCCTCTCGAAATAGAGATTTGTATGTTAGTAGGACATAGAAAGTAATCGAAGATGTTTAATTTGGATTAAGACAAATTAGTTTGAAAGAACAACTTTTGCTTAGTTTAGGCACATTTGGTTGAGTTCGAAAGAATGGACTAAATTTTTTGGATAGATTGCAACACCTCGGGATTAACCGATTAGAGAAAAGGAGACCTTTATCATTTTCATCCAATCGCTTATCATAACTACATGAATTCCTAGACAATTTTCCCTAACTAATTCAAAATTAGAGAATGAGAAATTGTTAAATCGAAACCGTTTGAATTAGATTTTTACTTAGCACATTCTGATAGACAAGACTCGATAGATTACATTAGTCCCTAAAGAATGATATCTTTTTTATCTATACTACGACTACCCATGTGCTTGTGTCAGTGGTCAAGTTTTTGGCGTCATTGCCGAGGACTAAACTGTTAACTATTGAGTTAGTCTTGCGAAAGTGACTAAGTATTTCATTACCTTTTACTTTTATTTTTTTTTTGGGTTTGATTGCGCTAATAGTGTTGGTGATGGTGCTTGCAAGAATTTTTTCTATTTATACGAAGTCCAATCTTGTACGAACTCAATCCTAAGATTGAAAGGGCTTTCCACTTAAGGAAGAAGAAGCAAAGAATTGAAGAATAAAGGCGCCAGGTAAGAAGGAATCCAACAAATATGACGGGGGGAGGAGGTGACCAAAGAAGAACACTTCTAGATTTTGTTACCCCCGGAGTGTAATGGATTGCCTCAAGCACCGCTCGCCCTACTGTTAATGCCAACAATTTTGAGCTCAAATCGGCACTCATTTCAATGGTGCAACAATCCCAGTTTAGAGGAACACCTTTGGAAGACCCCAATATACACCTCTCGGTCTTTTTAGAGGTGTGTGATATGTTAAAACTTAATTGAGTCTCCACTAATGCAATTCACCTACACTTATTTCCTTTCTCATTGAGGGATAAAGCAAGGGCTTCGTTACACTCCTTGACATCTAGATGCATTACCACTTGGGATAAGTTGACAAGAGCCTCCCTCGCTAAGTTTTTCCCTCCAAGCAAAATAGCAAACTCGAGAAATCAGATCACCAACTTCATGCAAATAGATGAAGAGACGCTCTACGAAGCCTAGGAGCGGTTTAAAGATTTGCAGCGCTTATGCTCCCATCATAGTCCTCACCGTTGGTTGATTATCCAAGCCTTTTATAATGGTGTGACCCAATCTATAAGGTCTATTATTAATGTGGCGGTAGGAGGAACCTTGATGAACAAAACTGGGGATGAAGCCTATACCCTAATTGAGGAGATGGCACTTAATAATTTCTAATGGTCCACTGAACAAAGCCAACCCAAACAGTTTGGTGGTAAGTTTGAAGTTGATGCACTTTCCTTTCTGCTAAAGTAGGTGCTATGACTCAAAGACTGGATTGAATGAATATTAATGCTGTGAATTCTAGTACCCCTTCCCCATGGGAAATTTATGGTTCTATTGAGCATGCAACTTTGAATTGTCAAGTAAGGAGTCCTTTTTTTGAAGACCCTAGTGAAGTTAACTATGTTCAAAACTTCAACCCGAGACCAGCCAATGACCCTTATTCTAGTACCTATAATTCGGGTTGGAAGAATCATCTTTATTTCTCCTATATATCTAATCCAAACTCATTGAATATGCCTCCTATGAATACTAGACATACCCCTCGTTTTCAAAGACCTCATTTTCCTTTTCCAGTATCCTAAAAATATAATTTAGAAGCGATGATGAAAGTATGCTTATGGTACAACAAAAACCGGATGAGTATATTAAGAAATTAGCCATAAAGGCTGATGTACTTGCAACTCATAATAGGATGTTAGAAGTCCAGATTGCCCAAAATGCTAGTTTTCCATCTATGCCCCTAGATAGACTTCCTAGCAAGTCTAAACCTAACCCTCGTGAGCATTGCAACTATGTCACCTTAAAGGAAGAAGTAGAGGAATTAATTGACCCTTAGGATATAATAATGGAAGGGGGTAGGAAAATAATCATGGCTAGAAGTAAGGAAAGGAACCATGGTGGCAAGACTGCCACATTGGTAGAGAATGAAACTGTAGAGTTTCCTATAATTTTCCCCCCAAGCTCCCTGACCCAAGTATTTTTCCTTTCCCTTGCATTGTGGGAAAAGTGAAAATTGAGAGAGCTCTATGCAATTTAGGTGCAAGCGTCAGTATAATGCCATATTCTTTATTTTGTAAACTTCACCTTGGACCATTACTAGCCACCCTTTTTTCACTACTGTTAGCTGACCATTCTAAGATGCAACCCATGGCAGATTAGATAATGTGCCAGTCAATATAGGACATATATGGGTGTTGGAGGACTTTATCCTAGTTGATATGCCTGAGACCAACAATGCTCAAATTATCCTAGGTCAGCCTATTCTAGCTATAGCTGGTTGTCACATTGATGTAAGAAAGGGATGGACTGCATTTGAACTGGAAGGGCACTATGCTGTGTTTTGTCATACGAAGGAAGACGTGGTTTCTCCTAGTTCTTCTTTATTGGATGCATTACCCCTTTCCCTTGAGATTGACATGGAGGATGTCTTAAATTGTGAAGACCCTCCTGATTCTGACTGAATTTCTTATGAGGACCCCGACCAAAGATATGTTAAGTTAAAGTTTGCAGCTCATATGCCACCTAACACGCCCGAGGTTGAGGTCCCTGTTCCTAGTGAGTCTTCTATGAGGGACTATTGTAGGTTTGCACAAGCTATTCTCTCTATGCCCCTTATGAAAGGATTTGATGCAGATTTTTATTTAAAGGGTTGAACAAGTTGATCATGATATGTCTTATAGGCCACGAGTGCGCTTTGTTTTGCACGTAGATAACACATTATAGCACTGTGTCATGAAAACGAAGGACCTTCTACCAGAACGTTTAAGATGACACCTTCAACTAAAGAAGTTCGACTTTGTGGTCCGGGATAAAGCCAATGTCCATACATTTACTAATCCGGACCAAGCATAGAAGAAGGGTCAAGCTCTTGACTTTAAAAGAGCGCTTCTTGGGAAGCAACCCAAGCTCTTTTTCCTTTTTTTTCTTTTCTTAGCTTTTATTTGCTATTTTTGTACTTTGTGCTTATTTTTAAAAAAAAAAAACTATGAATAAAATGTTTGGCACCGCGGTTAGACCCCCAGAACCACGGCCGTGGAGTGCTACTCAGAAAAATCGAAAAAAACGGAACCAGCTGACACCGTGGTCGAATTGTGGTGTATTACTACGGCCACGGTCTAAGTTTTTGACTGCGGTGCCCACTCATCTTCCTCATAATTCATCTTTAACCTCACATATCTCTCTCTACCTCTATTTTCTCTCTCTAAACCCTCCATAGCTAATACCTTTAATCTTCCTTCATTTCTTACTCAATCTTTTCTCTTTCCCCACAAATTTCATCTCTTCCTTCTTATTTTTTTGTTCAAATTCATCTCACTTCACTCATCCACCGTATCCATCTTTTTCTCTCTCTTCTTCTTCTTCTTTTTATATAATTTCTTCATTTTCTTCTTCAAAATTTTCTTATTTAGTTTTTAGTATTGGTTTTTGTTTTGGTTTTTACAATAATGGCACTAACCAAAAGATAAAGGAGCACTAAGGAGGTTGGTTCTTCAACTCAAGCACCACCTCAACCATAAACGACATCCCAAACTTCCACCAACGCGTATGCTAGAGGTAACATTCCTCACCCTCTTGGTTTGACACATCTTGATTATGTTGCTAGATGTGATTGCTTAAATGAATTCATGGTCGTAGCAACTAGATATTATGATGAGGAGCTGTTAGTTCGGTTAGAATGTTAGATGATGTTAGATGGTTATTTGCATGAGGTGGTATGGGACACTTTTTAGGAATCAAAGAGCATACATATCGGGACTTAACCATAGAAATACTAAATGCACTCCATGTTGAGGTCACTAGAGGACCTCAATGTCAAGCCGGATACATATTGTTTTATTCACAGGGTCAATTTTATGAACTAAACTTAGGTACCCTTAACAGTATCTTCCGTTTTCCACCTAGTATATATGGATTTACTGAACCGCTAAGTCCCCCGTGAATTCAACCAGAATGCATTTTGGGGTGAACTTTCAAGGAATGTTTGGTATAACACTAGTTCATCGAAATGCACCCATATTAGAAACCATTGCATTAGAGTGGCCTAGCGCATCTTGACTTGTTCTCTTTTTGCAGGGGACAATAGTTTGAATGTCTCGAGATTATCTGAATTGTACTCCTTATCCTGTATTCTTAATGGTATCCAGCTTAACCCCCGTTGCTTTTGAGTAAGACAATTACATAGTGCTGCTGTTAGCGCTAAAGGTAGGATAGTCATGGGTGGTATTGTGACTACTATTGTTAGATTTTTAGGTGTTGAACCCGATACTGAGGATAGAGTTTTCGGGTCTGAGCGACTTGATCAAGCTGCTTTTGAAATTATGAACTTTTGCAAAGTTGAGGCTGGGCATTTGTGTTAGATTTACCCTTGGGACAGGCTTTTGCTGCTTCCCAACGTCGATCGAACCACCTTACTTCACCGAACTAACCGTTATTGTGTACCTGGTGATGAAGAGGTTGTTTGACCCACACCCCATCATCCAGTCCCTCATTCTAGTCAAGCAGGACCTAGTTCTTCCTCTCAACCATCCCCTCCTAACTATACTGACCTCCAAGACATGATTAAATCCATTCAAGGGGAGCAAGTTTCCCTTCGAGTATTTGTTGCCTTTGAGAACGCCGCTCTTTGAGACTTTGTCCAAGAGCGCCATGATAAGCTTTGTAGGATGCTTGCTACCCAAATACAGTATTTCCAGGGCTATAGGGCATGTCCAGAGACTTGGCGGAGTTGGCATATCTCTTATGGCCAACCATCCCATCCTCCACCACCACCTCCTTTCTGATTGCAGTGTGCTACTCCCCTTTCCTTTTTCTGTCTGTGCTCACATTGAGGGTAATGTGTCATTCAAGCATGGGGGAGTTAGTCGTTACATTTGGCATTTGATGCCTGTTTTGTTTTGGTGTGATTGTGCTTTGTATATGTTGTTAGTGCTAGCTTTTGGATTTTTTTATTTAGGTTTTCATTTTGTTTAGTAGCGAATTTAGTTTTCGTTTCGTTCGAGGTTGCATCGTAGTTTTTTTTTACTGTTTTAGTTTGCTTTATATTTTGCATTATGAGTATGCAAAAAAAAAGCAAAAGGCAAAAAAAAATAAATAAAAAAAAGCATTAAAGGAAAAAAAAAACCTCTGATGATGATCTTTATAGATATAGTAAACTTCTATGGTTTAGTTTAATTCTATGATTCACCCAAATTGTGCATAAAAATGTTTGTAAATGAGTTTTCAAAATGATCTCTATGTTTTGACCACATGTTGGATGCAAGTTGATTTACCCCATAAGTCTTTACATAAATTTTGGTATGTGTTTACTACTGAGCTAGTTTTGTCCTTGGTAGATGTCCCGTGAGATTTTAAGCTTTTAGAGGCTATTTATCAATTCAGCCTCATGTTTCTTTCATGTGTGACTCTTCCTTGACGTCATTTCTCTAGAACGTGCTTTGATTCTCATCTAAGATCACATTTTGCACATACAATTAAGCAATATGGTTGAGGCATTTTTTCTTTGATTTATTAAACCCGACCAATGTAATAGCCACCATAGTTGCGTATTGTATCTATTGCTAGCCCCTTTGAGCCTATATTCGATTTTCTTGATTTGAACCTCCTATTATAGCCTATGGTCAAATATATGTCTTACCCTTAAACCATGACTAGAGGAGCATTTCATTCTTTTGCATCAAATTTAATAGGGCACCAGTAAGGAGGATTGTTATCCTTTAGGGAATTTTGGCTATTTGGTGAAGGGATGTGAGATTTTGTTAAATCGCTTGTTTCATGATGCGAAGTTTGGCGAAGACTTGAAATTTAAAGTTCGTTATAGATTTTACCTTGGCTATCCTTTTTAGGGAAGAAAAAAAGAAAGCAAAAAAAAAAAGAAAAAAAAGGAAAAAAGTGTTTGCCTTGTTAGAATTGTAAATCCTTGTGATTTTCAACTCTTTCTCTTTTCAATAAGGGATGTATTTTGTTGATAAATTGTAATGGTCTAAGAAGGATGTAGTATGATACATTGGAATTGTTTAGCTCTTAGTCTCTAGCATCTAGCTCCTCATTTCCAAATCATTTGTTCCCCTCTTACCTTTAGCCATGGCCCCATTACAACCCTATATATTTTTTTATATTTTTAGCATTGTTTGTGGACAAGCAAAAGTTTAAGCATGGGGAGTTTGATAAGTGCTTAATGTATACATGACTTTAGGGCTATTTTGCTTCATTTTTAGGAGAATTATGTGCTCACTGTTATTATTTATACACCAATTCTCAATTTAAGCTCGGGTATGATTGTTTGATATATTTTGTAGGATTTTAGGCCTTCCACCCAGCATGATCCTTAATGGACATATTTTGACCTCCCCCACGAACATCTATGTGCTGCGATGCCCGCGGAGCAAGAAAAGTGCAGAAAACTAGTTCCAACCAAGACCATAATCGGACTGTGGTGAGAGGTGAAACTATTGCCTCTTCGTTTTCCTTCGGCTGTGCTGCTAAAAACGTCCTGATCTTCCTATAAAAGGGCATCATGTAGGAGGAAGAAGAGAGCAAGCAAGAGTAGCATAGTTTATCTTCATTCTCACATTTTTGTTCTTTTTTAGTTTAGATTCTTAGTTTGATTATTATTTTGGTGAGAAATCTTGAGCATGAGTGTTTGAGTTTGAGGCAGTTTTAAAGCCCTCGGTTGAAGGCTATTCTTAGTCAAGCCTTTCCGCTCAGATTTCGCAAAACGTTGGTTAGTTATTTAATTTTTAATCATGTGTGAGTAGTTTAATTTTTATCTAGGGATTTAATAGTTTATGAAAGTGTAGTTGGATCATTTTTTAATCTAAAGAACTGTGCATATTTTCATGATTGGTTTGATTTCATTCTATCAAGTAATTATCATGTTGTGAGTGAATTTCTGGCCAAAGTTTGCCTGCACACTTGAGACAATTGAGTGAAAAACTGAAAGGTGACATTTGATTATTAGACTACTTGATAAAACCTGACGTTGAGTCGTCTCAAAGGAGAGATTTTCATGTTATGAGGACACAGAAAGTAATCGAAGATGTTTAACGTGGATTAAGGTAAATTGGTTCGAAAGAACGACTTTTGCTTAGTTTAGGCAAATTTGGTTGAGTTCGAAAGAATAGACTAACTTTTCTGAATAGATTGTAATTCCTCGAGATTAACCGATTAGAGAAAAGCACATGTTTGTTGTTTTGATCCAATCGTTTATCATAACTACATGAATTTCGAGACAATTTTCCTTAATGGATTCAAAATTAGCGAATTAGAAATTGTTGCATTTGAGTTAGAATTTCACTTAGCATATTCTGATAGAGAAGACTCGACAGATTACATTAGTCCCTGAGGAACGATATCTTTTTATCTATACTATGACTAACCGTGCGCTTACAACAGTGGTCAAGTTTTTGTCGCCATTGCTGGGGACTAAACTGTTAACTATTGAGTTAGTCTTGCGAAACTGACCAAGTATTTTATTGCCTTTTACTTTTATTTTCTTTTTATTTTGATTTGGTTTGATTGCGCTGGTAGTGTTGGTGATAGGGCTTGCAGGAATTTTTCTTATTTATGCAAAATCCAATCTTGTACGAACCCGAACTCGAGATTGAAAGGACTTTTCACTGGAGGAGGAAGAAGCAAAGGATTGAAGAACAAAGACACGAGGCAAGAAGGAATCCAATAAATATGGTGGGAGGAGGAGTTGACCAAAGAAGAACACTTCGAGATTTTGTTGCCCTCGGAGCTCAAGAAATCGCCTCAAGTATCGCTCACCCTACTGTTGATGTCAACAATTTCAAGCTCAAACCGGCAATCATTTTGATGGTGCAACAATCCCAGTTTGGAGGAACACCTTTGGAAGACCCGAATCTATACCTCTCTATCTTTTTAAAGGTATGTGATATGTTAAAACTTAATGGAGTCTCCACTGATGCGATTCGCCTGTGCTTATTTCCTTTCTCATTGAAGGATAAAGTAAGGGCTTGGTTACCCTCCTTGCCATCTGGATGCATTACACTTCAGATCAGTTAAAAAGAGCCTTTCTCGCCAAGTTGTGCCCTCTGAGTAAAAGAACAAGCTTGAGAAATCAGATCACCAACTTCATGCAAAAAGATGAAGAGACGCTCTACGAAGCCTAGGAGTGGTTTAAAGATTTGTTGCGCTTATGCACCCATCATGGTCTTCAGCATTGGGTGATTATCCAAGCCTTTTATAATGGTGTAACCCAATACATAAGGCCTAGTATTGATGCTGCAGGAGGAGGAACCTTGATGAACAAAACTGAGGATGACGCCTATACCATAATTGAGGAGATGACACTTAATAATTTTCAATGGTCCACCGAATGAGGATGGGTTGGAGATAAGTTTGAAGTTGATGTGCTTACTTTACTTTCTGCTAAAGTATATGCTAAAGTAGACTGCCACATTGGTAGAGAATGAAACTGTAGAGTTTTCATAATTTTTTCCCCTAAGCTCCCTGACCCTGGTAGTATTTTTATCCCCTGCATTATGATAAAAATGGAAATTAAGAGGGCTCCATGTGATCTAGGTGCAAGCGTCAGTATAATGCCTTTTTCTATGTTTCATAAGCTTTACTTAGGACCATTACTAGCCGCCCCCTTTTCACTACAGTTAGCTGACGATTCTGAGATACAACCCATGGGCAGATTGGATAATGTGCCAGTCAGTATAGAAGATCCTTCGGTGTTGGAGGACTTTATTCTAGTTGATATGCCAGAGACTGACGATACTCAAATTATCCTACGTCGGCCCATTTTGGCTACAGCTAGTCGTCACATTGAAGTAAGAAAGGGGTGGATTACATTTGAAGTGGAAGGGCACTGTGCTGTGTTTAATCATACGAAGGAAGACTTCTCCTAGCTCTTCTTTATTGGATGTATTATCCCTTTCCCCTGAGATTAACATAGACAACGTCTTGAATTGTGAAGTCCCTCCTAATTCTGACTGAATTTCTTATGAGGACCCCGACTAAAGATATGTTAAGGTGGGGTTTGTTGCTCCTATACCACCTAACATGCTCAAGGTTGAGGTCCCTGTTCCTAACGAGTTATCTATAAGCGACTATTATAGGTTTGCACAAGCTGTTCTCTTTATGCCCCCTATAAAAGGATTTAATGTAGATTTTGATTTGGTGGTTGAACAAGTTGATCGTAACCTGCATGATAGGCCACGAGTGCGCTTTGTCGTGTATGCAGATAATACATTATGACACCGTATCATGAAAACGAAGCACCTTTAACTAGAACTTTTAAAATGGTACCTTCGATTAAAGAAGTTTGACTTTGTGATCCGGGATAAAGCAAATGACCATACACTTGCTGATCCGGACCAAGCATAGAAGAAGGGTTAAGCCCTTGGCCTTAAAAGAGCACTTCTTGGGAGGCAACCCAAGCTCTTTTTCTTTTTCTCTTTTCTTGGCTTTTATTTTTACTATTTTTGTAGTTGGTGCTTATTTTCAAAAAAAATTTAAAAAAAAGGAGAGAAAATAAAAACTATGAATTAAATTTTTGGCATCAATGCCAGACCCCAGAACCACGGCTGTTAAGTGCCACCCAGAAAATAGAAAAAAGAAAACGAAGCCAGCAAACCCCACGATCAAACTGTGGTGAGTCCCACGGTCTGTGTGTGCTGCTACGACCCACGGTCCAGGTTTTTGAATGCACTGCTCATTCATCTTCCGCACAATTCATCTTTAACCTCAAGTTTCTCTCGCTCTACCTCCATTTTCTCTCTCTAAACCCTCCATAGCGAGTTCTAGTTTTAAAACCCTTTTTACTTGCAAGTGCACAAGGTTAATTGTAGACTAGCGAGTATTAGGGTGTCGATCCCACGGGGAACAATAATGATTCTTAAACTTAACCTTTCCGATTATAAAGAATAATCACAATTTTATGAGTTCGATTATCAATATAATTTAAGGAACAAAAGAAGAGTAAGTGAGTAGCAAAGTAGAGAGAATTCAAATAGGAGAAAAATCTAGGATTTCGGATGTCACCTTTGATGCCAATATTAATTACTAATTCAAATGGGGATTCAATTTGTCTCTTGTTCAACCTAAGCTACAAGCATTAGGTCATAAATTAAAAAGATGATTATAATTATAAAGTGACATAATTTATCTAGTGGTTTAGCATGAATTATTCTTTTTAGACATAACTCATCTAATTTCTAGCATAAATTATTCAATTTAAACAATTATAATTTTAAGTCCAATTACATAATCATCATATTAGCCTACAAGGTCCAATATTCATTTGAGATAGCAAATTAAACTAGTGTCATCAACATGATTAAACATTAGCATTAAAATGCATGAGTAGATGATGATCAAATGCAAACTCAAGATTATGCAAAAGAGACAAAAATAACCCCATAAGAAATTAGCAAAATAATATTATTACCAAGGATCTATCCTAATCCTAGAATGAGTAGTTTAGCCGGCCATAGTTACTGAAAACACCATTGGAATTGGTACATTTCACTTCCTACGCCCAAACCTTATACTCAATTACATAAAATTATGAAACTTAGTGTAAACTCTCAAATTTGACTCACAAATGTGATGAGAAGAGAAGAGAAAAATAGCTAACAAAGCTTATTTTCTTCTTAACCCCTCAACCCAAATGATCTTGTCTTACAAAGATTCTCTCTAGAAAAATGAAAGATGGAAAAATAAAAAGATGCTTGAGCAAGAAAGTGGATGAATGTGTGTGTGCGTGTGTGTGTGTGTATGGATGGATATGAGTGCCTTTTTTTCCTCAACCTTGAACCCTTTTTATAGTGAAAATCCAACCCCTTAGGATACCCCCAAAATTAATGAAAATCAATTCTAATTAATTTGGGATGTTACATGCATGGTTATGGCTAGTCCTAAGTATAATATTAATTTACTTAATTTCTTTGACTAGGTAAATAATTGATCATGTGGAGAATAGAGATGAAGAGTAGATGAGTTGATATTGGCTTGGAGTTGCTGGGAGGCACGACTGGGCTGCAGCATAGGCCCACACAGAAAGAGAGGAGATAAGGAGAAAATGAAGGCGGGCAAGCTAGAGCCACTGGGCCATCAGAACAGGCCCAAACGGAGGCTGTCTATAGAGAGATGAGGCGGGCTAGAGGAAAGCTGGTGTCTGGGCCTGTCCATGTAGCAGGCTAGGCCTCGGTGTGAAAGAGAAGTGAGGGAAGAGATATGAGGGAATGTGGTGGACCGGCTGAGTTGCTTGATGGGCCGCGCCTCACAGGCCCAAGCATGGCTTGAAAGGAAAAGAGAAGAGGAGCTGGGTTGGAGTTTGACAGTGGGCCGCGCCTCACAGGCCCAACACGGGCTATCTTGCTCTTCTTCCTTCCTTCTTTTGGGCTTTTGGACTTGGACTCTAGGCATTGCACGTGTGAAAAATCCAAGTAAAATTGAACAACTCCTCCCAAATTCTTTTATTTTATTTTTACCTGAAAATCATATAAAATATGCATTATTTACTCATAAAAATATAGTTCAAAGACTTAAAAGTAGGTAAAATAAAGGAGAAAATTACATATAAAATATTAATTATCAATAGCTAATACCTTCAATCTTCCCTCATTTCTTCTCCATTTTCACTCATTTTCACCCAAAATCATTCCTTTCACTCATTCTATCTTTTGCCATAAATTTCATCTCTTAATTCTTTTTTTTCCCCTTCAAATTCATCTTACTTCACTCATCAATGATACCCATGTTTTTCTCTTTCTTATTCTTCTTCTTTTTACTTAATTTCTTTATTTTCTTCTTCAAATTTTTCTTATTTAGATTTTAGTTTTGGTTTTTGCAACATTGGCGGCAACCAAGAGACAAAGGAGCACTAAGGAGGTTCGTTCTTCAAGTCAAGCACCACATCGACCTCAAAGGACGTCCCGGGCCTCCACCAATGCGCGTGCTAGACATGATTGCTTGGATGAACGCATGGTTGTAGCAACTAGATATTATGATGAGGAACTGTTAGCTCGGTTAGGAATGTTAGATGATGTTAGATGGTTGTTGGCACGAGGTGGTATGGGACACTTTTTAGAAATCAAAGAGCATGCATGTCGGGACTTGACCTTAGAATTGCTAAGTACACTCCATGTTGAGGTCATTAGAGGACCTTAATGTCAAGCCGATACATATTATTTTATTTACAGGGTGAATTTTATTGAACTGAACTTAGGTACCTTTAACCATACCTTCGGTCTTCCGCCTAGTACGCATTTACCGAACCGCCAAGTCCCCCGCGAATTCAACTCGATTGCGTTTTCGGGCGAACTTTCGGAGAGTTCTAGATACAACACTAGTTCATCGAAGTGCATCCATATTAGAAACCCTTCCATTAAAGTAGCTTAGCACACCTTAGCTTGTTCCCTTTTTGCTCGGGATGATAGTGTGAATGTCTCGAGATTATCTAAATTGTATTTCATGTCCTGTATGCTTGATGGTGCCCAACTTGACCCCGGTTCCTTTTTAGCTAAGCAATTACATAGTGCTGCTGTTAGCACTAAAGGTAGGATAGTCATTGGTGGTATTGTGACTACTATTGCTAGATTTTTAGGTGTTAAGCCCAATCCTGAGGATAGAGTTTCTGAGTTCGAGCGGCTTCCTCAAGCTACATTTGAAATTATGAACTTTTATAAAATTGAGGCTAGGCGTTTGTGTTAAATTTACCCTGGGGACCAGCTTTTGCCGCTTCCTAATGTCGATTCAACCACCACACTTCACTAGGCTAACTTTTATTGGGTACCTAGTAAGGAGGAGGTTGTTCAACCCGCACTCCATCATCCAACTCCTCATTCTAGCTAAGCAGGACCTAGTTCTTCCTCTCAACCACCCCCTCTTGGCTATACTGACCTCCAGGACACCCTTAGATTCATTCAAGAGGAGCAAGTTTCCCTTCGAGTATTTGTTACCTCTGAGAACGCCGCTCTTCGGGACTTTGTCCAGGATCGCCACGATGAGCTTAGTGGGATGCTTGTTACCCAGACACAGTATTTCTAGGACTATAGGGCATGTCTAGAGACTTGGGAGGATTCGCATATCTCTTATGGCCAACCACCCCATCCTCTACCACCACGTCCTTTTTGATTGCTCTGTGCTACTCCCCTTCTCTTTTTCTATTTATGCCGAATTGAGGGCAATGTGTGATTCAAGCATGAGGAGTTAGTCGTTATGTTTGGCATCTGATGCCTATTTTGGTTTGGCATGATTGTGCTTTATACATGTTGCTAGTGCCAGTTTTTGGATTTTTTGATTTAGGTTTTTGTTTTGTTTAGTAGCAAATTTAGTTTTCTTTTCATTCTAGGTTGCATTTTAGTTTTTTTTTTTAACTATTTTAGTTTGCATTATAGTTTGCATTATGAGCACGCATAAAAAAAGCAAAAAGCAAAAAAAAAAAGCATTAAAACAAAGCAGGAAAAAAAAGCATTAAAGGAAAAAAAAATCCTCTGATAATAATCTTTATAGATTTGGCAGACTTCTATGGTTTAGTTTGATCCTTTAATTCGCCCAAATTGTGCATAAAAAATGTTCGTGAATGAGTTTTCAAAATCATCTCCATGTTTTGACTACATGTTGGATGCGAGTTGAGTTACCCCATAAGTCTTTACATGAATTTTCGTATGTGTTTACTAGTGAGCTAGTTTTGTCCTTGGTAGACGTCCCATGAGATTTTGAGCATTTAGAGGCTATTTATCAATTCAGTCTCATGTTTCTTTCATGTGTGACTCTTCGTCGACGTCATTTCTCTAGAACTTGCTTTGATTCCTCATTCAAGATCACATTTTGCATATGCATTTAGGCAATCTGATTGAGCCATGTTTTCTTTGATTTGTTAGGCCCCATGCCCTAATGGACACCTTTGTTGTGTATGTATCCCTTGGTAGCCCCCTTGAGCCTATATCTGATTTTCTTGATTTGAACGTCCAATTATAACCTATGGCTAAATGTATGTCTTACCATTAAGCGAAGATTTGTTTCATTCTTTTGCATCAAATTTGATAGGGCACTAGTAAGGAGGATTGTTATCTTTTAGTGAATTTTGGCTGTTTACTGAAGGGATGTGAGATTTTGATAAATCCCTTGTTTTATATTACAAAGTTTGGAGAAGAGTTGAAATTTAAAGTTCGTTATGGATTTCCTCTTGGCTATCCTTTTTGGGAAAAAAAAAGAAAGCAAAAAAAAAGACAAAAAAAGAAAGGAAAAAGAAAAAGGAAGAAAGTGTTAGCCTCGTTGGAATTATAAATTCTTGTGATTTTCAACTCTATCTCTTTTCAATGGGGGATGTATTTTGTTGATAAATTATGATGGTCTAGGAAGGATGTAGTATGATGCATTGGAATTATTTAGCTCTTAATCTCTGGCTTCTAGCTCTTCATTTCCAAAACATTTGTTCCTCTCTTATCTTTACCTATGGCCCTATTACAACCCTATGGAAGTCATCATGATTGTCTAGTGTGTTTGCATGTTAGTGATGGTGAATTCGAGAGTCTTATCAAGCTTATGGTAGATTTGAGTCTAAGGAATGAGAATTGAAAGAACCTTCATTATCATTAAACACATGAGTGATGAGAGCCACATAACTTGAGTGAGGTTCTACCGGCCTTACTAGCCTTACATGTTTTATATGTTAAAATGACTATATTTGGCGATTTGGGAGATTGATTTAAGTTTGACAGTATGGTCGATCAAAAGGTTTTCTAAAATTTCATTCCCTTATCTATTTGTTAATGATTTTCGTATCTTTTTGGGCTACCTTTGGATCAGCTTTGCCATTTGAATGTTATGTATATCTATCTTGAGGAGCTTCTATATATTTTTTTATCCTTAGCATTACTTAAGGACAAGCAACAGTTTAAGGAAGGGGGAGTTTGATAAGTGCTTAACGTATACATCTTTTTAGCGTTATTTTGCTTCATTTTTAGGAGAATTATGTGCTTACTGTTATTATTTATACTCCTGTTCTCCATTTATGCTTGGGTATGGTTGTTCAATATGTTTTGCAGGATTTTTGGCCATTTTACCTAGCATTTGACCCTTAATGGATGTATTTTGACCTCCCCCACGGACACCTATGTGCTGCTACGCCCGTTGAGCAAGAAAAGAGCAGAAAACTGGTGCCAGCCAAGATCACGGTCGGATCGTGGTGCCTGCCACGGACTGTGGTGAGAGATGAAATTGTTGCCTCTTCGTTTTCCTTCAGCTATGTGGCTAAAAACGTCTTGGTTTTTTCTATAAAAGGGTGTCGTGTAGTAGAAGAAGACAGCAAGCAAGAGCAGCATAGTTTATCTTCTTTCTCAAAATTTTGTTCTTTTTTTTAGTTTAGATTCTTAGTTTGATTATTATTTTGGTGAGAAATCTTGAGCGTGAGTGCTTGAGTTTGAGGCTATTTTAAAGCCCTTGGTTAAAGGCTATTCTTAGTCAAGCCCTTACGCTCACATCTCGCAAAACGTTGGTTAGTTGTTTAATCCTTAATCATGTGTGAGTACTTTAATTTTTGTCTAGGGATTTAGTTGTTAATGAAAGTGTAGTAATTGGATCATGTTTTAATCTAAAGAATTATGCTTATTCTCATGATTAGTTTGATTTCATTCCATCAAGCAATTATGATGTTGTGAGTGGATTTTGGGCGAAAGTTTGCTTACACACTTGAGACAATCGAGTGAACTGAAAGGTGACATTTGATTGTTGGACTGCTTAGTTTTAGCAAATTTGGTTGAGTTTGAAAGAATAGTCTAAATTTTCTGGAAAGATTGTAATTCCTCGAGGTTTAACCAATTAGAGAAACGCACATGTTTATCATTTTGATCCAATTGGTTATCGTAACTACATGAATTTCTAGATAATTGTCCTTAATTAATTCAAAATTACTGAATTAGAAATTGTTAAATCGAAACCATTTGAATTAGTATTTTACTTAGCATATTCTGATAGAAAAGACTCGATAGATTATATTAGTCCCTAAGGAACGATATCATTTTATCTATACTACGACTACCTGTGCGCTTGCCGCAGTGGTCAAGATAATATGTCCTTTTACGTGGGTCAAATTTTCATTAAATATATACCGATACATTTCAATTGGGTTATTTTAGTTTTTTTAACACCTCCATTATATGTAATATACACATTCTGATGGTTTTTCATTCCTATGGTTCATGTCTAGTTAAAGAGTAGCTCAAATTATGTTTGATTATGGCATAATTCATGCCCAAAATTAAGTACTTAAGTATCAAGCTCCAAGAAGGTTCAACTTATTTATATGCCTAAATCAATGTACATATGCATCTAGTGCAATATATTATAGGTTTTCTTTTAAGCAATAACTAAATAGCATGAATTAAGTATATGACTTAGATATTCTCTCAACATGAACTTAATTTAAATTTCTTTTTTTCTTTGATATATCAAATCACTTGGACTTCAAAGTGAGTTGGTATCTTCATAAATTATCAGAATTAAATCTTACACACCTTTATTTGATTTTCAGCATTCCTTATTTTATTTCTAAATCTTCGCATGCAATGTTATTTTATTTTTGGTTAGCAGGGAAGAGGAAAGGGCATGTATAAATGCGCTGTATAATAGCTAAACATGCACTACTTGCACATCAATTTTTCCCAAAACCGCCAGAGAAGAGGGAGAGAGTGGGTTTGCTACCCAATTACCTTTTCACTATTATAAGTTAGTTTTAGTCTATTATAAGTTAATTTCGAAAGTAAAATCAATGTTACATATATATAAAGTTTAACTCTTTCTAAATAGTATTAACAGGATTGGTTAGTAATATGTACAGTTCCTCATGAGACAATGGATCCAAGCCGGGAGTGAATGTACAATGGAGAGGAAGTATCTAAGCAAGGTCTTCATTGAAAAAGTGGATGAGTTTATTAAGTTTGCTTTTGTGCAAGAAGAGTTTCAGAGGTGCCATAAGCTGAAATGTCCTTGCGTCAAGTGTCGCAATGTACCATACCTTGATGTAGAGATGATCAAGTTACATTTGTAGTAGCGAGGGCTTCGTGCAAACTATTATAGGTGGGTGTATCATGGTGAAACATTCCTCAAAAAGTATGAAGCTGCAGCTTCCTCATCTACTGCACAAGTAATACCTAACCTTAGAAGGGATATAGTGACAGACGCCTATGCACCTACAGCATTTATGTTATTACAAGAGTTGCCGCACCATAAGGAGCACGAACCAATCCCAGAGGCTAAAAGATTCCTTGAACTCCTCAGGGCGGCACAGAGACCATTTTGCAAGTGAAGTGAAATGTCACTATTAAAGGTTGTTGCACAGCTTACCAATTTAAAATGTGAATATAATCTGACTCATCAAGCTGTTGATGCTGTTACATCTTTTATGAAGGAGATATACCCAAATAACAATGACATGGCATGCAATTACTATGAGGCTAAGAAGTTGCTTGTAGGTCATGAACTTCCATGTCGTAAAATCGATGTTTGCCCTAATGGTTACATATAATTTTAGAAAGAGGTGGATGGCCTGGATAGATGTTCAATATGTGATGAAGGAAGATACTTGAGGTTGAGCAGAGAAGGAAGGCGAATCTCGAGAAACAGCTAATATATTTTCCCATTAAACCTCGACTACAACGTCTATTATACAACAAAGAAAATTGCCGAGAATATCAGATGGCACCATGAGCACAAACACCCTCCTGGGGTCATGGCACCTCCATCAAATAGCAAGGCGTGGAAACATCTAGATGCTTCTTATCCTTCGTTTGCCACTGTACCACGTAATGTATGGCTGGGCTTGTGCACTGACGGCTTCTCACCATTTGGCCATTATGGTCAAACATATTCATGCTGGCCAGTCATGATGACCCCTTACAACTTGCCACCATGGATGTGCAAGAAAAGGCAGTTTATGTTTATTTCTCTTCTCATTCCTGGTCTAAGGAATCTAAAAGGCAATCTGGACATATATATGCGACCTCTTATTGAAGAACTTGTCGAATTGTGGAATGAAGGAATAATGACATATGGTGTGTCCTTGAGGTAAAATTTCCTAATGAAGGTTGTTATTCTTTGGACTGTGAGTGACTTACCCACTTATAGCATGCTCTCTAGCTGGATGACTGCTGGAAGATTAGCATGTCCCTATTATATGGAATACAAAAGCATTCAGACTAGCCCATGGGAATAAGCAATCGTTGATAGTCATCGCCAATTTCTCCTAATGGATTGTAGATTTCGGCGTAATAAATCTGCAATCTACAGAAATAGGCTGGATCGTTCTGAACCTCCTCCTATGTTGACTGGGTTGCAAGTTTGAAGTCGTGTGCCTTCACTCTCAAGGGCAGCAGGTCACAAGGGCAAAGTGGATGGCTACGGACAGTCTTACAATTGGACAAGACGTAGCATATTTTGGAAACTCCCTTATTGGAGCAAGCCATTAATTCAGCACAACCTCGATGTCATGCAAATTGAGAAAAATGTCTTTGACCAAATAATTAACACAGTGAAAGCACTTGGTAGTATGATAAAAGGACAGAAGAAGTAGAAAACAATGGTGATCTGGTCTTGACAATGTTAGGCGATCCCATAACTTGAAAAGACTCCCTCATCTCACAATCATCTATTTCACAAAACAACTAACCCCTAAATATTATGCTAATTTATAAAGGTAATTCACTTATCCTTAATTATCTTGTTAAGCCATACCCTAGCAAATTAGTAAAACCAACTATTTATTTTCCCTGGTGAATTTAACAATTTATCAAATTAAGCCTGAAAATCATGTTCCATTTACAAGTTTCCAATTGTTGGTTTTTCTTCCTTTATTTTTGTAATGTGCACCCTAATACTTCGGATGTGTGATCGATTGAGCTGTAGCTTGTATTTCCTTCTTTATTATTGTACTTTATACTTGGTGTACTCCAGGCATGTGGCCCATAGAGTTCGGTTCCCGGCGTGCCATCGTTGAGCTTGCGGATGTCTTCTCTACTTTTATTTATTGTAGAGAGCTAATGTAAGGCTTTAAGCGTGGATATATTCAATTTTTAGGTGGAACTCTACCCATTTCTCTCCAGAAATATATAAATATACACACACACACACACACATTTATGTATATACATATATATATATATATATATATATATATATATATATATATATATATATATATACATATGCACACACATGTATCTTTATATATATGTATATACGCACACACACACATGTATATGCACACAAACATTTATATATATACTTACACAATGCAATTTTTTTAAGAATGTACATGCAGCATCAATTCACATGGGATCTATAACATAAGGCACTAGTTTGAAAAGAGTGGTAAGAAAAGGTGCGTGCAAGGTTGAAGGATGTGGTGAACAAGGCCGCAAATTAACCTCCTGATGAGATCATTGCTTGGATGATGGATGATGTTCGCGCATTATTAAAGTATAAGTAACGAGGAGTTCAAGAAGTGATTTGGGTAGAACAGGAAGAACAAGAGAGAAGGGTCAAAGGCTAAGATTGGGCACAGCCAGTGGTCAATCCCGGCTATAACATGGGCTATAAAATTGGTATGGATATATGGAATATATTACTTGATAATATGTTTTTCAAATTTGTTGAGTTGCCAATGTAGTGCGAGACCTGTTATATGATGGGCGAAGCAGCTGAATAGTAGGCATTTAGTTGCTGAGTTGTTTGCTGCTACTCATTCAAATGTTGATGAGAATGGTCAGCGAAGTTGGTACGATGCTCACGCATAGAGTGTTTATGTAAGTACCATAACAGTAATTTGTTTTAAAGTTAAACGACTGAAATTTGTACACAAGCTACTCATTTCATTTTTTCTGTTCCTTCTGATGCAGGAAAAATATGAGCAACTAAAAGCCGATACTAATGTGCAAGTCGGCTCATCAACAGACGATCACCTCTTCTTCAAGGCATGTGGTGGTTGGAGTGAGAAGGGTACTCTATGCGGACTTGGTAGAAGGTTCCTTCCATGTTTGAGAGACCAGCCAAGTCTAGGCGCAGTAGTGGCAGTACTTCATTAGCATACTACTCCGTGTTAGTTACCTAGCTCTAGGACCAATTGCAAGCGACGTGTGGGATGTACTAGGGAGGAGCTGGAAGCTAATAGGAAGCAGCTTGACAAGCAAAGAATTGGACTTCTGGAGCTTACTGCTCTATTTGGTAGCTTCTCGGAGCTCCTTGGCCACCCCATGCATGTAGACCACTCTTAGGTGTCGTTATGGGTTTAGGTATGTATGGTTTAACCCCTAGCTTGGTTAGGTGGATGTGCAATTATAGTACTTAGAATGCCTGAATGTTGGATAATCATTGTGCATTAATACTTTTATATGGAATGCTTAAATGTTAGATAACTGTTGTTTGTTAACGCTTTCATATGGAAGCGTTCAATTGTAATTTAGGGTGTTGCTATGGTAAGCATTAGACATAGAACTCTTCAACATAGTTGTATATATTTATGGAATACCAAACTGTGGAAATTTTGGTGTAATGTGGGATTTATGATGCCGAATGTGTGAGATGTACTTCGAGTTATTGTAATCCATGGAAATTATGACCCGGATATATAAATAGCAGGTTGTATAAAATGTAAACATCAGGTTCAAGTTGGCCAAATTGTTACAAAAAAATATAGACAAATTAGAGTTCAAAATTAAAATAATGGTCTATGTTTGAGACCAAGGCAAAATTGTAATCTCCAAATTGGCAAAATGGGGCCCTAATCTCTGATTGAGACCAAAATATGCAGCCAATCTCCAATGGAGATCGAGAATCTAGGTCTCCACTGGAGACCGAAGTCCATGGTTTCAATGGGAGGCCGGCCAGTTTTGCTCTCAATCAGACACCAAAGTTTCTGGTCTCTAACAGAGACTTGTACTTTTAGTCTCTAATAGAGAACAAAACAGCCTAGACTCCAGTAGAGTCCAGCAAACTTTGGTCTCAAAATTTGGTCTCAGTTGGAGACTAACATATGCATTTCGGTCTTTGAACTTGAATTGCGACCAAGCTTTTCAACACCGGTATTTCACAGTGACGAACCCTCCACTAAATCCAATATAAGTCAGAAAGTTCAAGTCATGGTTCTCAAAGTTATGCAACAAGGCCCAGATCAAAACATTCTGCCCATCTTATTTAGTAGTGTAAGGTCTGCTATTTAGCCTAGTAGACAGCAAGTCCTTTTGGGGAGTAACTTGGATCATTTGATAGCTTAATTACTAGCTAATAAATCATGCAAGTTGTCTTATATTTTGCTCTAGCTCAACCAGGCAATTCATTCAGAATAATCAGCAATGTCCAGTTTATTCCAGCGCAACAGTGTTTTGGAGAGTCAAATGTACTTCTCCTTTGCAGCAAGGCTTTGGCACATTTAATGACATGAAAAGGCATCAAAAATATTATCAAGCAAGACCCCAAAGTGGCTTAAATAGATCAGTTAACATTTGCTATTAACCATCTCAAAGTTAAGGAAATACCTTTTGATCCAAGCTGTACTTTGCTGTCACCTAGGCTAATCACTTAAGTACCAGCTGTAACTTGCTCGCTAAGGCCATCATTACAAGTACTTTTATCCTCCAAGGCCTTGACACCTCAATAATGGAGATTAGCAAAACATTTAGGTGTCAAAGATCAACCTTAGGCTACCATTTTTGGGATGTTTGTAGTTTGAACTTGGTCACAGCTTTTAGTTTGCTTCTGTTTTATGTTTTAGCCGTTGAGAGGGAGTGTGAGGCTGAGTATAAAAGCCTCCTATTTAGTTATGGAAATCAGCTGTTGAATATATGAAGTTGAGCATAGCTTCTTTCCCTCTCAAAATCGCTCTAACTATCATGTGAGAGGCCATTGCTTGTGGTGCTCTAGGAGACTTGCCTAGAGAATTTGCTTGCTTGAATCTAGTGCGTCCTATCTTGCTTATTCTACATCATATTTGGTATTAGAGCTTAGGCCTTGTTTATTCTACATCATATTCTACATCCCATCCACACCCTTACTTCATCCAATAACTAAATTAAGGTAAGGGCTTGTAAGTTAATTCCACATGTTTCGTTTATTTTTTAGTTGGGAAGAATTACTTTGATGAGGTTTTGTATGACATAATCTCTATGGATGTGTGTCACGTTCTATTAGGGAGGCCTTGGCTATATGATAGAGGAGTGATTAATAATGGCTACCAGAATACTTATTCTTTTGTCAGAGATGGGAAAAAGATAACCTTGACCCCCTTAGCACCACATCAAATGCCCAAAACCATGCCCTCAAAACCCACTGAAACCACTGAAAAGCTACTCACCTTACGGGAGCTGACCTTAAAGCCTCACAACATGAATTTAGGCCTTTTAAGGGGTGGATTCTCCAGAGCAGTTTAAGCTAAGAAGATACCCTGGTCATTGCACCCCTAGCCAGATCCATTCTAGTTGAGTACCCCCATATTTTCCCAAAAGAGATTCCACCTGGCGTCCTACCTAAAAGATCAATTCAACATCATATTGATCTGATCCTAGGAGATATCTTACCTAACAAACCAGCCTACAGAATGCACCCCAAAGATAATCAAGAGATCCAAAGGCAGGTTAAGGAACTAATGGGCAAGGGAATAGTAAGGGAGAGCTTAAGTCCATGTGTTGTACCGGCTTCGTTTCCACCAAAGACGGATAGGACTATGAGGATGTGCATGGATAGTAGGGCTATTAACAAAATCACCATTAAATACAGACATCCTATTCCCATATTGGAGGATATATTGGATGATCTTTATGGTTCAAGGGTATTTTTAATGGTAGCTTTGAGGAGTGGCTACTATCAAATCAGAATTAGAGAGGGTGATGAATAGAAGATTGCATTTAAGGCCAAGGTAGGCTTATACGAGTATTAGTCATCCCTTTCAGCTTGTCTAATGTACCATTCATGAGGTTAATGAACCATGTCTTCAGGCCCTTTATTGGTAAATTTGTGGTTGTTTACTTTGATGATATCCTTATCTACAGCCAAGCAGAAGAAGAACACCTGAACTATCCCAGGTAGGTTATTCAAGTCTTAAAAAGAGAGAAGCTTTATAGGAACCTTAACAAATGTACCTTTCTCATCCTTGAGGTCACTTCCCTAGGGTACATAGTCATTGCTAATAGAATTCAAGTGGATGAATGCAAGGTGGAAGCTATTAGGAGCTGGCCAGTTTCTAAAAGCATCCTTAATGTGAGGAGTTTTCATGGGTAGGCATATTTTTATTGGAGGTTTATCAAGAACATCAGTACCATTATGGCCCTCATGACTGAAGTGATCAAGGGAAGCTCATTTCAATGGAATGCAATGGCATAACAGGCCTTTGAGGAGATCAAACAAAAGTTAGCTCAAGCACCAGTTCTTACCTTACCATGTTTTGAAAAGGTCTTTGAGGTTGAATATGATGCCTTTAGAGTAAGCATTGGTTGAGTTTTGACTAAAGAAGGTAGGCCTTTAGCCTTCTTCAATGAGAAACTTTGTGATACCAAGAGAACATACTCAACCTATGATAAAGAATTTTATACGAACATTAGTTGCTTGGAACACTTAAGTCACTACCTTATAGCCGCTGAGTTCATACTTCATTCTAGCCATAAGGCCCTTAAATACATTCAGGGGCAACACAAGCTCAATAATAGGCATATCAAGTGAGAGGAGTATCTTTAGTCCTTCCGTTTCACCATCAAGCATGAGTTAGGCAGGTTGAATCAATGAGCAGATGCACTGTCTTAGAGGCATCTTTTACTATTTTAGCTAGATGCCTATGTTCTAGGGCTTGAACACCTCAAATTCTTATATGAACATGATGAGGACTTTAGGGAGTTGTATGAGAGCTGCAAACAAAGGCCTAAAGGAGACTATCTACTACAAGATGGGCACTTGTTTAAGGGTACTAGATTGCTTGTTCCAAGGTGTGGAACCATGGAGCTACTGATTAGAGAGCTTCATGGAGCGACCTTGGCTGGACATTATAGGAAAAACAAGATGACATCTATGCTCAAGGAGTATTACTTCTGGCTGAGCATGTCTAGGGATGTTCAAGACATCATTAGGAGATGTGCCACCTGCCAAGCTGCTAAGAGCCATTCACTGCCTCGGGGCCTTTACACTCCACTGCCTGTACCTTAAGGTCCCTGGACTGATGTGAGCATGGATTTTATCTTGGGTCTGCCAAGGAATCAAAGGGGAAAGGACTTAGTATTTGTGGTTGTAGACATATTTTCAAATATGGCTCATTTTATGGCCTATACAAAGACCAATGGTGTTGTCCAGGTTGCTGAGTTGTATTTTAATGAGGTGATGAGGCTATATATTATTCCCAAATCAATTGTATTAGATAGGAATGCCAAATTTCTAAGTCATTTCTGGCGTACCCTATGGAAGAAGCTAGGAGCCAAGCTCAAGTTTAATACAACCTGCCATCCTTAAACTGATAGCCAGACTGAGGTCACTAATAGGACCTTAGGTGTCCTCTTGAGGGCCTTGATCAGGACTTAAGCCAAAGCTTAGGACCTACTACAGTCTCATGTGGAATTTGCATACAATAGAGCTCCTCACAAGACCACTGGTTTATCCCCTTTCAAGACAATGTATGGAGCTGATCCCTTGACTCTTAGAGATTTGGCTCCAACGATCAGTGAAGGAAAGTCAAGTACTGAAGTTGAACAGAGGGTAAAGTAGATTCAACCATTACATGACAAGGTCAGGGAAAGGATTGAAATGAGCAATGCTAGCTATCAGGTTCAAGCCAACAAGCATAGAAAGAGGGTTATTTTCTAACCTAGGGATCTTGTTTGGTTCATTTAAGGAAAGAGAGGTTTCCTCAGAAAAGGAAGTCCAAGATGAGCCCAAGAGCATATGGACCTTTTGATGTGTTTGATAGAATCGGTGACAATGCCTACAGAGTAGATCTGCAATAGGAGTATGGTGTCTCTGCTACCATTAATGTGGCAGATTTAAGCCCATACTTTGAGGATGTACCCCTTAAGGATTTGAGGTCAAATCCTCTTCAATAAGGGGAAGCTGATGGAGAACCCTCCATTGAATCTAGTACAAGTCAGAAAGTTCAAGCCTTGGTTCCCAAGGCTATTCAACAAGGTCCAGGTCAAAGCATTCTACCCAGTTTGTTCAGTCAGTGCAAGGTATGCTATTTAGTCTAGTAGACAGCAAGTCCTTTTGGGGAGTAACTTTGCTTATTTACTAGCTTAATTACTAGATAGTAAATAACACAACTTACCTCACATTTTGCTCTAGCTCAACCAGCCAATTCAGCCAAAACAGTCAGCATTATCTAATTTAGTCTAGCACAGCAGTGTTTTGGAGAGTCAAATATACTTCTCCTTTGCAGCAAGGTTTTGACATGTTTAATAACTTGAAAAGGCATCAAAGATATTATCCAGCAAGACCCCAAAGTGGCTTGAACGTATCAGTTAGCATCTGCTATTGACCAACTCAAAGATAAGGAAATACCCTATGATCCAAGGGATAACACGCTGCTGTACTTTACTGTTAACCCAGGCTAATCACATGATTAGCAGCTGTAACTTGCTCCTTAAGGCGATCATTACAAGTAATTTGATCCTCCAAGGCCTTGACACCTCAATAATGGAGATTTATAAAGCATTTACGTGTCAAAGATCAACTTTAAGCTGCTATTTTGAGGCTGTTTATAGTTTGGACTTGTTTTCTTTTTAGTTTGCTTCTGTTTTCTATTTTAGCTGTTAAGAAGGTGTATGAGGCTGAGTATAAAAGCCTTATTTTCAGTTGTAGCTCAAAATCTCTCCAGCTATCCTATGAGTGGCCATTACAGGCGCTGTTCTAGGAGTCTTAGTGGTTGCTCTGGTGGTGTGTCTGTATCCAAAATACCCTCTAAGGCCCTGAGCTTAGCTTGGTGGTGTGATTGTATCCAAGTTTGGTTCAGCTTATCTTGGTTCCTTGAGTTTGTTTGATCAATTTCGATTCAGCTTAAGCAGACTCACCTAGACAGTTTGCTTGCTTGAATCCAGTGCATTATCTTGGTTATTCTACATCATGCAGTATCTGTTTGGTCTCAAACAAAGGTTTTATATTTTTGAGCCCAAAATCTTTGGTCTCTAATGCGGTGCTTTCTTGTAGTGGGTCATGTTATGCTATTATAGATTTACAAAACTACATGCCATAGATTTACATGTTATGGTTAGCAATGTAGTGCCTTTTTTTTAAATGGAAATCACTTATAGCATCTTGCTCATTGTATGTAATCATCTGTAATAAGTTTGAATTGTTATATAATTCACAAACTTGGTACATAACAGTGTAAGCCTATCGTAATAGATTAACTAGACCAGGCAAAACTGACGCGTGACTCGAAATCCGAACTGAATGATTCGAACCCATACTCCACCCGACATCTGAAATAGGCTCACCTGAAAGTGGACCTAAAACCCAAATTGACTTCAACCGAACCATACTAGACCTAAAATTTCTGACAAAGTTGTTATTGTTGCATGACAAGTTTACTAGACAAAAAATTAGTCAACCCAAGCCAAAGTTCACCCGACCCAAAATGAACCAACCCGAAATGTCGCTTGACTAGAACCATGACCCAACCTATACCAAAACCAAATGACCCATTTTCTAAGTCTATGAATAGCGTGTCGGTCCTATCTCATTTCTCTATTTATTTATTTTTTTTGGTTTTAGACAATTGGAAACAAAGCAAAGCTTGTTAGTGATAAATCATCGTTGGCTTGCTCTTGTGACAGCCAGTAAAGGTTTAGGGATCTTAGCTTCTTTCTTCTAGTCTGATATGAAGGATGTCTCTGTCCATATTTTATAATAAAAGAATAAAATAAGCTCTATCTAGAAGTGAAACTGTTGGGGCCTTATTTGACTTTTGTTGAGTTTGCTTCGCTTGAAGTATTAAATCAATTTTCCTATTTTCTAAGACAAGATTGAATTAAAAAGAGATGAGCATGTTAAATATAGAATTCTAATAGGAAAATAAGTTATAAATTTTAACATTATTTTTGTATTTTTTATTGATGGACAACATAAAAATGTTGCCAATTTTAAAGTCTTCTGCTATGAAATAGATGCTCGATTAGCCATTTAGAGGTTAATTAGTTAGTTGAGAGTTGGGAATGTTACACCTCCTCTACACCAAAAATATTAAACAACTACATAGTAGACATGCATAAGTAAGCGTTCTAGAAAGAAGGTCTACTCGATTTATTTTTTAATGATAAAAAGGCTCATTAGAGATTGTGGGGCACAAGTCCGAGAGATGAAGAAATAAGATAATAAGGTCATTTAGAGATGCCTTATTAGAATGATCCATTGCTACAAATTCCTTTGTTACAGTAATGCAATAGGAATCTTTGGGTGTTAAAGTGACAAGTGATGGTGCCTGAAAAGAAAAGGTGTAAACTTGAAAAGCATGTTAAGTTATATAAAAATATGCTTTGAACTATGGATTCGGCTCTTGAGGAAAGATGAAAATGGCACGTACTTACACTAAAACTTATCTTATAATAGAGTTTTAAGGTTATTATGGTGATGTTTTCTTCAAAGCCTGTGAGAAGAAAGGAATGAAGAACGGGGAAAAAGCAACACTCCTTTTGGAGTAATATTCATAAGACTAATCCTGAGCTCCATTTGATTTAAGGGACCATTGAGAGTCATAATCATATAAAAGTGTTAAGATATCAGTTTATGGACATTGTATCCCTAATTGTATTCTAGCAAGGGGGTAAGAAAATTCAATGTAGAAGTTAAGAAAGCACTTCATATGTACTACGTTCAAGAATACCATAAGGATAGAAAATCAATGGTTTATGAATCTATATGGCAACAAAGACATGGATTATACACAACTTAAGACTGATCATAAAGGAGTACATTTGATTAGAGCCATAGCATGAGGAGGACCCTTCAGAAATCATTATAATTACAAACAAGAATAAAGCTCTATTTCCAAAAACAGATTAAAAAATCAGACAAAACTCCAACTTTAAGTAATACAGTGAATATTGTAGAATTCATTTACACTGAAAATGATACAAATTTTCAAGAAATAAATAAAATTGAAAAAGCAAAAAATAAGACCTCTACTACTAAAGGACAACTCCTCCATGCCTTCAGATAGAAAGTAGCAAAGTATGAATTATGAAAACATATGACAGAAGTTTTGTTCATGAGTGGAATATAGATGGCAAGGGTGAACATAAAATATCTACAAAACTCCATAGGATACTAATAGCTTATAATGCTTATTATTGCAAGACATAGGGCAAATTATTAATATTTGACCTTATAACCATAGGACATATTGGAGTATTACGAAATTGGTGGAACTCATATCTTATAGAAGAAGAGCGAGTTACACTAAGAACTCACAATAATGCTCAAGATAGATTTAATTGTGCAGAAGTTCAATTCATACCATTACAATGAATTTTATGGGTAATCTAAAAGGAATGACAAAGAGAAGATCGTAGACAACCTTATTGAAAAGAAAAATGCGTATTAGATTGCCTTCTTTATTTTCTCAAAGAATATTCAATAAGTTCAGAGAAATTGTTGGAAAAGATTTAATCCCATTCTATAAGATAATTTTGGTTAATCATTTTGTTTCATTAAAAAAGAAGCAATTTCATATGTACTGAATCAAAGTTGCAAGCTAAATACTCTTTTGAAAAAACTACAAAAAGAAAAGCATTATGATCTTTTTTCGAAGCCTATTATCTTCCAAAATAGAAGCCCCTTCTATCAAAAAAAATGTAGAAAAGTGCAGGCTGCAAAGGACGAACAATATAAGAATCAAATTAAATATAAAAAAACCATATTTCAAAAAGATAATTACTAAAATGATTCTAGATAAAATAACATATTACAAATGTGGAAAGCTTAAAGCCAATAATTGCAAGGTTAAAAAAAAAGGTTAATGAAATATGTGTCGATTGTTTGAAAGTTTAAGGAAAGATATTATCACTATTTGAAGTTAAAAGAGCTCCCATTCAATTAGAAAATTCGCATCCGATAATAAAGGAGATGGTCTATGTCAAATTGAATTAGATTTAGATTATGTGTCCTTAGAAAATGAATCCTCAAGATTATGTTGTGACAATTGTATGAATATATTATTGAATTTAGGAGTACTTACCCACAAGAGGGGGGGTGAATTGTGGTGTTCGATTTTCGTGTACTTACTGACAAACACCCTCCTGATTACAGAGGTTGTTCTTGAATTACAAACAACCTTCTGACTTGTTTGCACCAGATGTTTTCAATTTGCTCAAAGGCGAAAATCAACAAGATAAATGCAGAAATAAAGCACACACAATTTTTCCGTGGAAAACACCTCTAGCCCAACTGAGGTGTGAAAAACCACGACCTACCTCGTGTAGGATTTAACCACTTTCACTAACGGGCTTCACACGTTACAAATGTAACACACCTTGTTACAACTTGCAACCACGTAACCTTCTTTTCTAAGAAAGGTTACACCACGTCCAAATCTCACCGGATTGGACACGTCCAAAGTCCACACGACTGAGGACCACTCACTCACTTTTCTGATCCAAGATCAGGGTTACAAAATACCTTACGGGGGTGCTTCTGATTTAAGCAGATGTAAGGTACAATGAGGTCCTAGTATGCCAATATCTTGAAAGCTCAGCTTAAACACAACTTGTCTCGGTTTTTCTTTTCTCAAGAGTAGCTCGAAAAATTCTTCTCACTAGAAAAACCACTTTTGCACTTCTCCCTTTTTGCGTATGTTGTGTATGTTTCTCGTTTTTTCTTCTCTCCTGAATGGGAGTGAAATGTTGAGTTTTTAAACAAAAAATCCAACGGTCAAAAACAAGGACAAGTGATAAAATCAGCTATGTTTAGCAAAGAGAGATTTTTGCTTAGCATAGAGAATTCCAACGGCTAAAAGATCCAATGAGGATAGAGTTTTCCAATATTGTAGGGATTTGATTTTAGAGGATAAAAGACTATCTTTTCCCCTTAAAAATAGCCGTGAAATACCTGGAAAAGAATCTCAGCTTGAATTTTGAATTAATCACTTTCCAAAGGATAAGAGAGAAATATTTTCGGTTTTGGTAAATATTTTCCAAAATCAGTTTTGCAAATCTCCCAAGTGATTTTCATATCAAAAGATTTCCTACAGCTTAAATTGCTGTCTTGGAATTTTATCAAAATATATTAGAGCTTTTGGCCAACCAAAATAAGTTTTCCAAAGTGACCGGGTTTGGCCGTTGCAGTTCAGAAACACCCTAGGTACCCTATTTACAGGGTTGTTCAAACTTGGTGTTCTGAAGCAAATAGCGCAACCAATTCAAGAGTGGTTAGTTAGAGACTTTTCAAGATTGGCATATTAACAAGAGTCTAAAAAATAAAACCTAAATTACCCAAGACATCTTGTTGTAGATCCAGTCATCTTGTTCAAGACGAATACGCTGCCCCAACCACCTAGACCAACCTGTTTGCCAGGTTGTTCTTGTATCGCTTGAGTTCAGAAAGGCCTGTTTGCTGGATTGTCCTTGAAACACCTAGCCTGTTTGCCAGGTTGTTCTTGTATTGCTTGAGTTCAGGAACTGATCTTAACACACAATCAACTCATCGAGGTGGTGTTCTTGACTTGAGCGTGAGTCATCAAGGTATGAGACCTGTTCTTAAGACTTGTTCTCAACATTCAGCAAACAAGTTAAGACGCATATTGAAAATAACAGTGTATGCCTGTTTGGAGAACTTTGTTTGGAGCAACATTACTTAAGAGCATTTTACACTTGGGTTTGTTGTCATCAAAACTGAATATACTAATTCAACAATTTCCCCCTTTTTGATGATGACAAACCAAGTGTCCATATTAAAAAAATTGAATGCTGATAGGGATCCACGTAGGTACAAGGAGTTAGAGGTCAACCCACCCTATCGAGTCAAGGTCAGGCTCATTCGTCATACTTTGTCAATAGGTTACACTATTCTTCCCCCTTTTGGCATCATTAAAAAGCAAGAACAACAGGACGGTTGCAAGAAAAGCATATAAAGAATTGCAAATAGATATTTCATTGCAAAGAAAAGTAGTACAATGCCAAAACAACAAAACTAAGAGAGGAGGAAGAGGAGACTAGAGACCAGCCTAGACAATCAGGGAGCATAGGGTGGTTTCGTTTGCAGAGGAGGAATGCTGGAGGCAAGGGTGGAGAGAAGGGCAAGCAAATCTTCATGGCGTTTGGCGGAGAGGGCTTGTTCCTCAGCAAGAGTAGCCTTGACGGCGGAGAGCTCATCCTTGAGGCGAGCATTGTCCTCAAGAACAGCCTCAACCTTGATGGAAGGTTGCCCAAAAACAGGTGGTCGAGGTGGTCGACGGCCCTGTTTGGAGACTGACCCTTCGCCAACCTCATAGCCACACCCTAGCAGGGTGTCAATCCCAATCTCATTAATGATTTGGGCTGCCACTCTCCGTGTGAACGCTATCCTAAAGTGCTCAAACACCCTTGTCAGCAGAAACCCATAGCCAAGATCATGGGCTCGGGTGGTGTTCGCAATTCGCCCTATGTGGCGAATCATGATTGCAGGGAGGTTTATTGGTTCCTCCCGATCCAGTAGGTCCACCAGACATTGATCGAGGGCATCTGCTGAGTTTCGCCCTTGACCTCGCGGAATTATGTTCTTGATGGTGAACATAAACAGTAGTTGGTGCAGGGAGGTCATTTCACCCTTCTTAACCGAGAGGGGTGTTCTCAGGCCCTGTTTCTGACTGAGGCGTTGGGACACCTCTAGGAGCCTGGTTGTTGCCAGGGCAGTCTTGTCTTCCCTCACATACACAGCAAAGCCTTGTGAGGGCACCCCCAATATTTTCCCAAGTGTGGGCGCATCAACCTTAATGCCTTGCCCATTCACAAAACTTGTCACCACCCCTTTGGTGACACTGCAGTTGGCGTAAAACTCAGCCAACTCAGGCATAGAACACCCCAAGTGGGTGTTAGCAAACAAGTCGAGCCAGCCTTGGACTCGCAACTTGTTCAGGAACACCCCCAGACCCTGTTCCTCGAAAAAACGTACATTTAATACCTTCCCCCTGACAACATTGTGCTTAAGCAATTGCGCATGCTTGTCAGACATAGGAGAGGGAGTGGACTTCTTTGGGCGTTTGGGAGGAGGAACAGAGGTGGTAGCGTCTGGTAGGGGAGCTGTTCTGGGCTTTCTTTTGAGGGGTGAGTTTGCAGGAGAGGGCTTCACAGCAGGTTTAGAGGTTGATTTTTGAGGGGCTTGATCTTCAGAGGACTCGGAGAACACCGGTGTCCCCTGTTTGAAAGAGGTGTTCTCAGAGTCAGAACTCGAGAACCCCTCGGTAGAAGAAGAGGAAATCTCCTCGATGATTGGAGCAGAGGGTTTGCTTTTAAGCGAGATGAAGTCAGGTGAAAAGAAGAACTGAGAACAGGGCATTTAAAGAGAGAAAGAACACCCAAAATCTTTTAAAGATCTCTAGGTTTGCAACGGGTGAGAGCATTAAAGGCGTGTGCCTTGGTAAGGAGGGAGGTTTAAAAAAAACACATTCCCATATGCATCGAACAAGCAAGGGACGTACCTGTTCTTTCCGTTCGATCAAGATACCTGCCTGTTCTTCGCCATTTGATCTTGATTTGACTCATTGGTACTAAGGGTGGCAGAGCTGCTCCAGTGATCCTTAGTACATCCCCTTATGCTGCACTCTTTGTATAAATTAAAAAAAAACGCACGCAATTCGAGTGCATGCACTCATTGTACATAAATCACATCAGTTGCTAATAAGATTTGCAAACAAGGGGAGAGAACAGGGTGTAAAGGTTGTTTTTACCAAACCTAGTTCATATCTTGGAAATAAGTATCTCAGGGTGTTCTTACCAACCCTAGTTCCAGTCTATTTCTCCCAAATTGATCTCTAGCTAGTGCCTTAGTGAATATATCAGCAATTTGATTTTCCGTTGTGTAAAAATTCATAGAAATTAAACCCTTTTCAACATTATCTCTCAGGAAATGATGTCGAATGTCAATATGCTTTGTTCTTTTATGTTGACATGGATTTTTGGCAATGTTAATTGCACTTGTGTTATCACAAAAAATAGGAATGCATCCAGTGTCAACACAAAAGTCCTTAAGCTGTTGTCTTATCCACAATAGTTGAGCACAACATGAAGCTGCTGCAACATATTCAGCTTCTGCTGTGGACATGGCAACTGAATGTTGCTTCTTGGTAGCCCAAGATACCAAACAAGGTCCAAGAAAGTGAGCCATACCTGAGGTACTCTTTCTATCAACTAGGAATCCAGCATAGTCAGCGTCAGCATATCCAACAAGATCAAAATTGCAACCTCTAGGATACCATAAAGCTAAATTGGGTGTATGCTTCAAATATCTTAGTATCCGTTTAATAGCTTTAAGATGAGTTTCCTTAGGATTAGACTGAAAACGGGCACATAAACCAACACTAAAAACAATATCCGGTCTACTAGCGGTTAGGTATAGGAGTGACCCAATCATGCCCCTATAGAGTTTCTCCTCAACTGAGGGACTCCCATCATCTATAACCAACTTGGTTGAAGGAGAAATAGGAGTGTCTATGGATTTGGCCGACTCCATCCCAAAATGCTTAAGTAGCTCCTTGATATACTTTTGTTGATGGATCATGATGCCGTTTGGAGTTTGCTTGATTTGTAAGCCTAAGAAAAAGTTAAGCTCACCTATCATGCTCATCTCAAACTCACTCCTCATCATATTTAAAAATTCATTGCATAAATCATGATGAGTTGCACCAAATATAATGTCATCAACATATATTTGGACAATCAATAAATGTTCCCCCTTAGATTTTAGAAACAAGGTATTGTCTACCTTGCCTCTTCTAAAATTATTTTCAAGTAAAAAACTTGACAAACGTTCATACCAAGCTCTAGGAGCTTGTTTTAAACCATAAAGAGCTTTGTCAAGTTTGAAAACATGGTTAGGAAATTCACTGTTTTCAAAACCAGGGGGTTGTTTGACATACACCTCTTCTTTAAGGTATCCGTTTAGGAATGCGCTTTTCACGTCCATTTGATATAGCTTGATTTTCATACGAGCTGCAAAGGCTATTAGGATTCGAATAGCCTCAATTCTAGCAATTGGTGCAAAGGTTTCTTCATAATCGATCCCTTCTTCTTGGTTATACCCTTGAACAACCAGCCGTGCCTTGTTCCTAGTGACTGTTCCTGACTCATCCAGTTTGTTTCGGAACACCCACTTGGTTGCAATGATTGTTCTCTCTGCAGGTTTAGATACCAGGTGCCATACTCTGTTTCTTTCAAATTGATGGAGCTCTTCTTGCATTGTCGTGACCCAATCTGAATCTGCAAGAGCTTCATTCACATTCTTTGGCTCAATGTTAGAGAGAAAAGCATAGAAAGCACAGAAATTCTTAAGCTTAGACCTAGTTTGCACTCCACTGTTAATATCAGACAGAATTTGATCAAGGGGGTGTGAACTATGGTGCTTCCATGGTCGTGGAGTAAGTGGATCCACAGACACATGCTCTACTCTAGCCGGAATATTTGGAGAATCAGGCTCACGAACACCTCCTGAGCCTGTTTCTGCACCTGTTTGTAAGCCTGTTCCTGAAGAACATGGTCCCGAACAGGGTTCAACGGTGTTTCCCCCTGTTTGGTGTTCACCTTGCCTGCCGTTTTGAGGAACAACTTCTGGGCCTGTTGTCTCCATGGTGTTGTTACCTTGTCTCTCATGGGGCAACACTTCTTTTCGGATAAGACCTAATTCAAACTCTTCTTCCTGTGCACCATTCTTATTCAAGGTGTTAGATTCATCAAAAAGCACATGCACACTTTCCTCAACGCACAAGGTTCTTTTGTTAAAGACTTTGTATGCCTTGCTGTGAGAGGAATAACCGAGAAATATTGCCTCATCACTCCTGGGATCAAACTTTCCTAAAGCATCCTTCCCATTATTATGTACAAAACACCTACAACCGAATGTTCTTAAATGCATAATGTTGGGCTTTCTGCCTTTGAAGAGTTCGTAGGGAGTTTTGTTCAAAATAGGTCTAATCATACATCTATTCATAATGTAACATGATGTGTTCAAAGCTTCTGCCTAAAAGTTCCTAGGAAGACCACTAGCAATAAGCATTGTCCTAGTCATGTCTTCTAGGGTGCGGTTTTTGCGCTCAACCACCCCATTCTGTTGGGGTGTTCTTGGGGCCGAGAAGTTATGATCAACACCATGCGTATTACAAAATTCTGTAAAACTTGCATTTTCAAATTCAGTACCATGATCAGACCTCAAGCTAACCAATGAGTGTCCTACTCTCTTTTCAACCTTTTTGAGAAGGGCAATAAAGTTCTCAAAAGTTTCATCCTTGGAGGCCAAGAACAGGGTCCAAGCAAATCGAGAGTAATCATTTACTATGACAAGCACATACCTCTTCCCACCTCTACTTGTTATCCTCATAGGACCACATAGATCAATGTGTAATAATTCAAGAGGTCGGGTAGTGCTAACACACCTTTTTGATTTAAAAGACAATCTGACTTGTTTTCCTTTTGCACAAGCTTCACATACCCTGTCATCATTAAACTTGATGGAAGGTAGTCCAACAACCAAGTCTTTGGAAACAAGTTTGTTTAAAAGAGTAAGGCTCGCATGACCTAGTCTCTTGTGCCAGAGCATTATATCATCATTCACAGCACTCAAACAAGTCAGGTTGTTTTGGAGAAGTGTGGAAATACAAACTTCGTAAACATTTTTGTGGTGCTTCCCCTTTAACACAACGTCTCTTGTGTTGGCATTGACAACCAAGCAATGTGTTCGTGAGAACACCACTAGATTGTTCTTGTCACACAGTTGGGACACACTTAGTAAATTATGCTTTAAACCATCAACTAAGTGCACATTATCAATTGAGTGGGAGAGAGTTTTACCAATGCTACCTATACCGACAATTGTCCCAGACTTGCCGTTTCCAAAAGCCACGCTCCCACTGGTTGAAGCTGTAAGTGAGAGAAAGTTTGATTTTTCTCCGGTCATATGTCGCGAACACCCACTATCAATATACCACAGCTGCCTATTTTCAAGGTTATTTTCTGAGCTATTTGCCAGGGTGTTTCTTACCCTGTTTGCTGGGTTGTTTGTGGGGTTGTTCTCTCTCACTTCAGCCTGCAAAACAAATCAAGGGTTAGTTTTGGGAACCCAGATCCACTTGGGTCCCATTCTTTTAGACAAATAAAGCTCATCTTTCCTAATCCAGATTTGTTTCACATACCTTTCATTCTTTTCAATGGCATACCTTCTTGAAGGACATGAATATTGATAGTGACCAGTTTTACCACAATGAAAGCAAACAATGTTTTCAGGTAATCCCACATACTTTCTATGGATTGGGTAAACGGTTCGTTTAGGCTTATATCCAAGTCTCTTTTTGTTTCGACTGTGGTGAGTGTTTAACCAATCAAGGGCTTGTAAGGACTTGTTCCACAACCTGTTTGTGGCAAGGTTGTGTTCTGTGCGTTTTGCTTTAGCCGACAGGTTCTTGTTTTCAGCAAGCAAAACTTCGACCTTTTCTTTAAGCTCAAGGGTTTCCTTTTCAGCCTTGGCTTGATTGGTGGTATATTTTACTTCGTTCAAGATCAAGGTCTCCCTAAGGTCATTTATGGTTTGATGTGAAGCTAGAATTTCTCTTTCAGCCTCAAGTTTCTCATTCTTAAGGATCTCATTTTCTAGTTCTAGGTCTCGGACATCTCGTTTCAATTTAGCACAAGTATCCATCAAGGTATACAAAAGTTTTTCGAGAGTTGCTTTATTGAGACCACGTACCTTGTTCTTGAGATCAGTCAAGCTGTTTGTGGATTCATCATCTGAGTCTGAGTCACTTTGTGCCATAAGAGCTACAGCATCTCCTTCACTTTTAGATTCACTTTCATCCTCAGAAGAGTCTCCCCAGACAGCAAGCATAGCCTTCGAGAATCTTTTTCCTGAGGTGTTCACAGGTTGTTTTCGAACCTGTTTTCTGGGTTATTCGAACTCCTGCTCTTCTCGAAGCAGAGGGCAGTTTTTCACAAGGTGATCTGGTTTGCCACATTTAAAACACCCTGTGAACTGTTCTCGGGGGGTGTTTCTGGATTTACTGAAGTCCTTTCTTCTGCTGTTTTCTTTGACCTTTTTGAAGAATTTCTTGAACTTTCGTGTCATTAAGGCCATCTCTTCATCCTCAAGGTCAGAGTCATCATCCTCTTGTGCTTTCAAGGCAAGCCCACGATCCTTCTTCTGCTCCTCTTTTTGTTGTGAGTTCTTTCTGAGTTCATAGGTTTGAAGATTGCCAATCAACTCGTCGAGGGTGATCTTGTTCATGTCTTTAGCTTCTTGGATGGCTGTCACCTTCGCTTCCCAAGACCGAGGCAAAATCCTTAGAATCTTCCTCACCAGCTCTTCTGTGGTGAAGGATTTTCCCAGGGATTTTAGCTTGTTTGTTATGTGGGTGAAGCGTGTGTACTTATCCATCACGTTCTCACGATCACCCATATCAAACAACTCATATTGCCTCATGAGTAGCTCAATACGTGATTGTTTGACTTGACTTGTTCCTTCATGAGCTACTTGGAGGGCATTCCATATCTCCTGGGCTGACTCACACTCCGAGATACGTGTATATTCATCTGGACCTAGGCCAAAATATAATAGCTTCTTGGCCTTGGCATTCTTTTCCATTTTCTTATAGTCTTCAGCATCAAACTCTATGGGTTCCTTGGGAACCTTCTTACCATCTTCAAGCACCTTGGTGGGAACAAGGGGCCCGTTCTTGATGAGCATCCATAACTCATAATCTTCTACCTGAATATAGTTCTCCATCCTATTCTTCCACCAACTATAATGTTGGCCGTTGAAATAGGGTGGCCGAGTAATGGATTGCCCTTCAAGGATTCCTTGTGGTGTACTCATCTTCAGAATCTCTCAAGGTGTTAGCCCTTTTGTGAGAGAACCTGCTCTGATACCACTTGTTGAATTTAGGAGTACTTACCCACAAGAGGGGGGTGAATTGTGGTGTTCGATTTTCGTGTACTTACTGACAAACACCCTCCTGATTGTAGAGGTTGTTCTTGAATTACAAAAAACCTTCTGACTTGTTTGCACCAGATGTTTTCAATTTGCTCAAAGGAGAAAATCAACAAGATAAATGCGGAAATAAAGCACACACAATTTTTCCGTGGAAAACACCTCTAGCCCAACTGAGGTGTGAAAAACCACGACCTACCTCGTGTAGGATTTAACCACTTTCACTAACGGGCTTCACACGTTACAAATGTAACACACCTTGTTACAACTTGCAACCACGTAACCTTCTTTTCTAAGAAAGGTTACACCACGTCCAAATCTCACCAGATTGGACACGTCCAAAGTCCACACGACTGAGGACCACTCACTCACTTTTCTGATCCAAGATCAGGGTTACAAAACACCTTACGGGGGTGCTTCTGATTTAAGCAGATGTAAGGTACAATGAGGTCCTAGTATGCCAATATCTTGAAAGCTCAGCTTAAACACAACTTGTCTCGGTTTTTCTTTTCTCAAGAGTAGCTCGAAAAATTCTTCTCACTAAAAAAACCACTTTTGCACTTCTCCCTTTTTGCGTATGTTGTGTATGTTTCTCGTTTTTTCTTCTCTCCTGAATGGGAGTGAAATGTTGAGTTTTTAAACAAAAAATCCAACGGTCAAAAACAAGGAGAAGTGATAAAATCAGCTATGTTTAGCAAAGAGAGATTTTTGCTTAGCACAGAGAATTCCAACGGCTAAAAGATCCAATGAGGATAGAGTTTCCCAATATTGTAGGGATTTGATTTTGGAGGATAAAAGACTATCTTTTCCCCTTAAAAATAGCCGTGAAATACCTGGAAAAGAATCTCAGCTTGAATTTTGAATTAATCACTTTCCAAAGGATAAGAGAGAAATATTTTCGGTTTTGGTAAATATTTTCCAAAATCAGTTTTGCAAATCTCCCAAGTGATTTTCATATCAAAAGATTTCCTACAGCTTAAATTGCTGTCTTGGAATTTTATCAAAATATATTAGAGCTTTTGGCAAACCAAAATAAGTTTTCCAAAGTGACCGGGTTTGGCCGTTGCAGTTCAGAAACACCCTAGGTACCCTATTTACAGGGTTGTTCAAACTTGGTGTTCTGAAGCAAATAGCGCAACCAATTCAAGAGTGGTTAGTTAGAGACTTTTCAAGATTGGCATATTAACAAGAGTCTAAAAAATAAAACCTAAATTACCCAAGACATCTTGTTGTAGATCCAGTCATCTTGTTCAAGATGAATAGGCTGCCCCAACCACCTAGACCAACCTGTTTGCCAGGTTGTTCTTGTATCGCTTGAGTTCAGAAAGGCCTGTTTGCTGGATTGTCCTTGAAACACCTAGCCTGTTTGCCAGGTTGTTCTTGTATTGCTTGAGTTCAGGAACTGATCTTAACACACAATCAACTCATCGAGGTGGTGTTCTTGACTTGAGCGTGAGTCATCAAGGTATGAGACCTGTTCTTAAGACTTGTTCTCAACATTCAGCAAACAAGTTAAGACGCATATTGAAAATAACAGTGTATGCCTGTTTGGAGAACTTTGTTTGAAGCAACATTACTTAAGAGCATTTTACACTTGGGTTTGTTGTCATCAAAACTGAATATACTAATTCAACATATATTAACAACCAGCAAAGAAGAAAACCAATTTTTAATTGACTTAATCGATAAATTTCAATATACAGAATTAAAAAGAGAATATTTTACTAAATTTAGAAATATTGTAAAAAAAGATTCAATATATCCCTGACCAACTATAATTTGAGAAATCATTTGACAAATTCGAAACACCAAATATATTAAAAATGCAACATACTCAACATTTAAAATTGGAATTAATATCTTGGAAAAGTAAGTGAAAGAAATACAAAAAAGAATTATGTTCTCCTCAAACTAAAGATCTTGAAATAGAAAAAAGACTGGCATTAATAGAAAATAGACCATCTTCCTACTCCCCCGAACAACCAGAAAACATTTAAATATCTTAAGAACAACTTGTAGATTAGTAATATGTATTAACTACTTATCATGTTTATATTCAATATGGTATATTTACATTATTCTGAAAATAAAAGATAGTTTCAAGTTGAATACTATAGAACTCCTTAATATTGTCATAGATCAAAATTACATTAATGAAGAATTAATTCCATCTCAATATTATGAAAACCCTAAAGAATGACTTCATAGTGCTAATAGAACTGCATTACAAATTACATACAAATGATCAAATGCGGATATTTGCAATCAAAGATATTGTTTGAAAAAGTTGTTCATTCTAGTTAGAGATATAAGTCAAAAAGTTATTATTAGAACCTTGTTCATCACTCAAATTTATCGAATTAGAGTAGATCAATGCAAGGTTCATACTAATGTAATGGGAAAAGCTATTTCTTTCAAATTTATTACCACAATCTATTAAAAGTATTTGATGTTACTTCGAACATCATCTATATTCAAACAAATTAGAACACTTACAATGAATGGTGATAAGTATATGCTATGTCAAGAAAAAAAAATTTACCCAAGCTTAAGTGGCCCCAATAAGGGTGGTCCGAGCAGCCTCGATATATTGTGAATAATGTCTGTTTAACTAGGCATTCTTAGCTGTGATGGCATCTTGGATCAGGGATCATCTGAGTCTTGATTGCACTAATGGTAGTAATAGTAAAATCACGAATATTAGGGAATAATTGCTCGATTGACTTTTCAAACTAGGAAAATTACTGAACAAAAGATTGAAACAATTTTATTAAAAGCTTAAATGAATAATATTTCTACTTTCATGCCAAAATTATTAAAAAGGAATGAAATTACTATGCCTCAAGAATTTATTGTTCGAAATAATGGGCCATTTAGAAATATTTCTTAAGAACATATTCAAAAAATTATAGAAGGGCAAAGCCAACAAAGTATTTACCAAATTCAATTTAATACCAAAAAAAATCATCTTCTTCAATTTATCAAGAAGAACGTCCACGCTTTACCTATTTAATGCCTTAAATGAAGAGTCCTCAGTGATTTATCAGAAAGCTCCAATAGCTGAACCTACCAATGATAATATATTACCCGTAACATCTCTAGCCCATTCTACAATGAAACCTCCTTCCTATTCATCCATTAATGTCATCTCTAAACCCATCACAATAGAAAAAGACCACATAAGAAGAGACTTCAATTCCATTAAAAGAAAGGACTGTATGGATTGGTTTTTGTGCTCTTTTGATCTAAAAGACCAAGGTCACATAACACAAACATAGAATTCATTAATGAAAAATTTTGAGTTACATATTCCTTTATGTACTTGGTTCTCAATTTATGCTTCAAAGAATAATTTTCCACACCCCTATAGTATTAATCGCATTAATAGAAATATAAAATTTACACAAAAATGGACATTAAAAGATGTATAGTAGTAGTTCCTCTTCTAGAAGAAATTTAGTAAGCACTTCTAAAGGACCTATTCTGGCAACTTCTTTCAAAATTGGGAGGCCTAATCCAGAAAACAGCCGCAACAACTTAGAAGATATAAAAAAGATTTATCATGAAAATAATGACAAGATAATCCATAGAGCTTCAAAGCAAGTCAATCTAGTTTCTAGTCAAGTAGAAGCAATAGACAAAAATAATGATATTGATTCATTAATTGAATAAATGGAGGATCTTAATTTAAATATGGACGAAGAAAAATCAAAGCGGAAATTCCCAGATAACATATCCAAACCTTATTTAAAAATTAGTGGCCCTATTAGTTTACAGTTATAAGAGAATAGTAAACTATTAGTTTCAAAAACAAACAAAAAATTAGACAAAAGTCCATGTTCAAACAATATAGTAAATATTGTGGAAGCAATTCTTACTGATAATGATATATATTTTCAAGAAATAAAGAAAATTCATAAAAAATAAATTCCTTATTACTCTAGGATGACTCGCCTAAACCGTCAATTGGAAAGTAGCAAAGAATCAATTGTGAAAATCTATGATGAAAATTCAATTCATAGTGGAATATAGGCGATACTTGTGTACATAAAATAATTAAACACCGGTTAGGAGGATTAACGTAGGACATAGGACGATGTATTAATTTTGGTGTTATAAACCCATGATTTGCTGGAATATTAAGAAATTGGTGTGATTCTTATCTCCTTGAAGAAGTGCGAATTATATTAAGAACTCACAAAAATGCTCAAGACAGATTTAATGGTGCAAAAGTTTATTTCATACTATTATAATGATTTTTATAGCTAACCCAAAAGGATGATTACAATTGGTACAAAGACGCTTTCTTTGCATACTAATAGAAAAGAGTAGACTATAGAAAACCTTATTGGAAAGAAAAATTCTGGCTAGGATTGCCCTCATTATTTTTTAAAGAATATTTTATAAGCTCAGGGAAATTGCTAGGAAAGATACAACCTCATTTGATAAGATACCTTTTGGTCAACCATTGTGTTTCATTAAAAAAGAAGGAATTTAGATATTCATTAAATTAAAATTACAAGCAAAAAATTCTTCCATAAAAACTGCAAAAAGGAAAGCATCAGGACCATTTTACAAAGCCTTTTGTCTTTCAAAAATATAAGCCCATTCCATCAAAAAACATAGAAAAGCACAAGTTGCAAAGGAAAAACAATATAAGACTCAAACTAAATAAAAAAACATATCTCAAAAAGACAACTACTAAAAAAACTCCAGACAAAATAACATCTTACAAATTTAGAAAAGTTGGTCATTATACAGATAACTGCGTAGTTACAAAAAGAGTAGTGAAATTTGTGCAAATTATCCACATATTCAAGAAAAGATATTATCATTACTTGGAATCAAAGATACTCATATTCAATTAGAAAATCCATCATCATACAACGAAGAAGGCATTGTACATAACATGGAATCAGATTCAAACTATGAGTCCTCAGGAAATGAATCTTCAAGGTTATGTTATGATAATGGTATGAATATATTAACAACCAATAAAGACGAAAAAAAATATTTGGCTTAATCTACAAATTTTAACATACAGAACTAAAGAGAGAACATTTTACTAAATTGAGAACTATAATAAAAAAATTTTCATTATTTCCCTCGCCAACTACAAGTTTAAGAAAATTGTTGGACAAATTCAAAACACCAAATATATTAAAAGTGGAAGATACTCTAGATTTAAATATGGAAATCAATATCTCCAAAAACAACTGAAAGAATTACAAAAAGAATTATATTTGCTTCAAATTAAAGATCCTGAAATAGTTACAAGACTAGCATTAATAGAAAATAAACCCTCTTCCTCTTCCTCCAAACAACCATAAAACATTCTAATATCGCAAGAGCAACTTTTAAGTCAATAATATGTATTAACTATTGGTCGTATTTATTTTCAACGATGATATATTTACATTACCGTAAAAATAAAAGATAGCATCGAATTAAATACAAAGGAAGTCCTTAATGGTGGCATAGATCAAAATCGCATTAAAGAAGAATTAATTCCATATCAATATAATGAGAAAACTAAAGAACAGCTTCATAGTGCTAAAGTTGCCAATGAACTGCATTACAAATCAAATAAAATTATCAAATGCTTATATTTACAATGAAGGATGTTGTTTCAAAAATTCATTTACTCCAATAATAGATATAGGTCAAGAAATTATTCTCGGAACCCATTAATCACTCAAATTTATCCATTTATCGTAGATCAGTATGGAGTTCATACTAACATAATCAAAAAAGTTATTTCTTTCTAATTTCTAGTCCAATATATTAAAAGGATTTAACATTAATTCGAGCATCATCTACATTCAAACAAATTAAATGATTAAAAGAACAATGATAAATATATGCGAAGTCAGGAAAAGTTCTTAATCAGGGGTTAGATGGTCCCAGTCAGGTGGTCCTAACAATCCAAATATAGCGTGCATGATATTTATTTAACTATGCATTGTAGGCTTTAATGGCATCTTGGATCAAAGATTATCAGAGTATTGGTGGTATTAGTGGTGGTAATAGTGAACTCGTGAATAGAGCGGAACAAAGTTGCTCGATTGACTTTTAAAATTGGAAAATTCTAAAACGAAAGAATGAAACAATCTTATGGAAGCAGATAACATTTATACATTTCTACACAAATTATTAAAATGAATGAAGTTAAGATACCTCAAAAATTTATTACGCCTAGAAATATTGCTCAAAAGCATATTCAAGAAATCAGAGAAGAGTAACATTTCAAAATAATTGTTAGATTCAATTCAATGCCTAAAAATCAATTTTCTTCAATTTATCAAAAACAAAGTCCACACTCGACCTATTCTCTGTCTCCCTGATCATTCATTTATGAACCTCATAAGCATACTAGCTCAAATGAAAAGTCATGAAGGGTTTATTTCAAAGCTTAAATACTTGAACCTATTAGTGATAATGCATCACCCTTGACATCTCCAACCCATTCTACTACGAAACCTCTTTCCTATTCATCCATTAATGTTAATCAAAACCCTTCATGGCAGACAAAGGTACATAAGAAGAGACTTCAATTCAACTAAAAAAAGAATGTAGAGATTGCTTTTTGTGCTCTTTTGATCAAACAGCCCATGGTCAGATAAGACAAGCATGGAATTGATTAATAGAAAATTTTGAATTAAATATTCCTTTTTGTATTTCGTTTTCAATTTATGCTTCAAAAAATGATCTTTCACACCCTTATAGTATTTAAAGTATTAATAGAAAATTGGCATAAAAATGGACATTAAAAGATGAAAAAATTATACAAGTAATAGTTCCTCTGCTAGAAGAGCCACCACTTCTAAAGGACCTATTCTAGCAACTCCTATCAAAATAAGAAGATCTAATTCCAAAATAGTCAAGTCATATTCAAGGATATTAAAAGTTTTATCATGAAAAAACTAACAAAACACTCCATATAGTTTCGAAGCAAGCCAATTTGGTTTCTATGAAAATAGAAGCACTAGTCAAAAACAATGACACTGATTCATTAATAGAGCAAAAGGAAGATCTTCATTTAAATAGGGACAAAGAAAAATCAAAACCACAATTACTATATGATATATCCAAACCTTATTTAAAAACTAGTCGCCCTATCAGTTTAGAATTATAAGACAAAAATAACCCTCTAGCTTAAAAAAAAAACAATAATTGGACAAACTTCCATGGTCCAGTAATATAGTAAATAGTGTAAAATCAATTCATATAAATACTATAAAATCAATTCATATAGATAATAATACATATTTTTAAGAAATAAATAAACTTAAAAAACCAATATCTACACTACTATAGGACAACTCCCCTAAACCTTCACAACCAGAAAGTAGCAAATAATCAAATATGAATACATATGAAAGAAATTCACTTCATGAATGGAATGTAGATCGTACCAGTGAACATAGAATAATTACAACACTCAATTGGAGGCTTATTGCTTATAGTGCTTATTACCATAGGACATAGGATAATTATTAATATATGATGTCATCTTTATAGGATTTAATGAAATATTAAGATATTAGTGGGATTCTTATCTCATTGAACAATTGCAAATGACATAAGAACTCACAAAAAATGCTCAAGATAGATTTAATGGGAAAGAAGTTTTATTCAAACTATTGCAATGAATCTTTTAACTAAGCCAAAAGGAGTTCGTGCCACTCTTGAAATAGTTCTAATAAACAAAAGATGTCCAACATTAGGTGATCACAATTCATACAAAGGCACTTTCTTTACGTACTTATAAAAACAATAAGATTGTAGATAACTTTGTTGGAAAGAAAAATTGATGCATCTTGGAAGGGAAACACTACTACTCAAACCCAAATTCAAAGCCAAAGGCAAAGCGATCTCAATTCAAGCTAAGTCTAGGTGAATCCGTGTATGAATGTTTGAAATAAGAATAGAACTAAACTCTTGTTTAGATACAGAATCACCACTAAACTTGAGTTTAGGGTCCCTAAATGATGATAAAGATACAAAAACACCACTTAATCAAGGTTTACGACTTACTTGATCACCACCTTAATCGACCAAATTAAGGATAAGCAAGTGAAGTATTTAGGGAACGAAAGCAAGGTGCTCTCAATTATGGTTTTCATTCAATACTAAGTTCTGATTACAAAATGTGCCCTGGCAAAGCATTAATACACGACAAGCGAGCAATTGGGCAACATACAAGCTAGAGTGAGGGTTCCTCTCTAGGAAGGAAACGACTTAAACAATCTAATCCATGCGCTCAAGGCTAAACTAGATTACATGCTTGCTTAACTAAACAAATTATAACCAGAATATTAAAGAAAGCAAAACAAATGATGTAATTAACTTTAATACACTTTAATTAAGCTAATACATCAGTTCAACAACAAAGAAGTGGAGAAAATAGCCGAAAAGCATGCTCCCTTTTAGGCTGGCCAATCAGAATGCAAGGTGAGATTTCTTCCTTTTTGCTCTCATTGGTTAAGCTCTTCCCAAGGCTTCAAAGCAGCAAATCATGATGTTCTTGGCTGCTAAACTCATGACTGAAGAAAGCAAGTAGAGGAGAAGCTGAGCAAACCCATGTTGAGGAGGAAAAACACGCAGTAGCTTACCGGGTTCTCGAAAATAGTTTTCAGCCCGGTTTTATGTCCTTGTTTCCACCAATCAAAAGTGAGCATGATTTTAATTTTAGTCAATGGGGAGAATCCTTAGGGTGTGAACAAACCCCTATGCAAATAAATTAAGGTTAAATCATGTTTAAGTACTAAAACATTTTACCTTGCAGTTTTGGACCAAAACTGGTAGGTTGAACAAAATGCCTTGATTCCTTGACTTCGACTATGCATGATTGACTTTGAAAGATTGGACCTAAAGGGTAACATCTTAAGGATCCCAAAAATGCAAAAATATCAAACTTAAACCATAATGTAGCTTAGGAAATCAGATGAATAAAACTGGGTAATTTCTGGCTGTTTAACCCAGTTGCAACTGTTTGGCTCTTCTCAAAAATTTGAACCATAGCTTGGACTCTGGAGCTTGCAATGGACCATGTTGGACTCTTAGGAACCTCTTCCATGTCTTGGCTAGGGGGGACTCCATCATCCTCCCTTTCATGAAGAGATTTGATCCTCAAATCTGCAAGGTGATCATCGGCTCGGTATGCACTCAAGTCAGCCACATTGAATGTAGCTGTAAATCTAGAGTCCCTTGGTGGCAAATCAACCATATAAGGATTATCATTAATCTTTTCAAGTACCTCAAATGGGCCATTAGCCCTTGGCATGAGCTTGTTCTTCCTCTTTGAAGGAAATCTCTCTTTTCTTAAGTGTATCTGTACGAGGTCTCCAAGTTGAAATAACGCTTTCGCCTTGTGTTTGTTAGTTTGAGCTTGATAGGATGCATTGGTCTTCTTTATTCTGCTTCTTACCAACTCATGTATCTTCTGGATTTCCTCTACCCTAGCTACTGCATCTGCATATGGCTTTTGATCTAGAGGCTGTGAAGTAAGATCAAGTGGACTAATAGGATCAATCCCATAGTGATGGAGTCCTACCTAGCCATGACCTTGTCCATGATGAATCAAGTCCAAAACATCCAAGAACAAGGTCCCAAGTTCAAAGGATGGCTCACATTTTGTAAGAGACTCAAACAGCTACAACCGGGTTGAATCGCCAGAAAATGCCCGGTTTTGTTCATCTCATTACTTAAGTTACATTGTGGCTTAGGTCTAATATTTTTGCATTTTTTGAATCCTTATCATGTCTACTTTTAGGTCCAAGCATTCATTTCCAATTACACCCACAGGAAGATGGAAGATCAAGGCATTTTGTCTAACCGGCTAATTTTAGCTCAAAACTGCACGGTTAAATGTTTAGCGGGAATTACCCCACTTAAACATAGTTTAACCTTGATTTCTTTGCTAGGGGGGTTTGTACACACCCTAAGGTATCTCCCCATGGCCTGAAAACAAAATCATGCACGCTTTTGATGGGGTTAAATTTGACTGCAAAACTAGGCCAGAAATTACCGTGAACCTGGTTCAGCAACACAGCTACATTTTTCCTCTTTCCATGGGTTTGTTTCCTCCAATCCTAAGTGCTACACGTCCCAAGGTGTCTAAAAGGCCAATAATCTGCTGCAAAAGGTGTTGGTATTGAAAAGAATGACCAATAGAACCCAAGCTGTAAAAGTCCTTGTCTCTTTAAGACTATTGCATAACCGTAAAGGAACTTCCACTTTTCGGCTAGCTCACATGCTCTCAGCTAGTATTCAGCTTGATTATGCTTAAACATGGATTAATTAAGTTGTAAACGTCATTTGTTTTGCTTTCCTTAGTGTTAAGAATGTAATTAGATTAGTTTTAAGCATGGTTTGTACATGGTTAGCCCTAACCATGAAGCTTAGCCTAATCTAATGCCTTTGCTCCCTAGGAAGGAAAGCTAAGGTGTTTGCTTACTTGTTAGTATGCTTGCTAGGCATGTAACTTAAGAAGGTCTCGGCCATTTTGCTGAAGGACATTACATTTGAAGGGGAAAATCCGTTTGAGAGCCTTTGAAGCTTTCGTTTACCAAACACTTGCTTATCCTTAACTAGGCCGGTTAAGGTGGTGATCAAGTGAGTCCTAACTTTGATTAAGTGGTGATTTTCTATATCGTAGTCAAACTTAGAGGCCCTAGCCTTTGTTTTGGTGGTGTTTCTGTATCCAAAACTCAAGTTTAGCTCTATCCATTTCTACCATTTCAGGCGCGGGTTCAAGGTGAAACTGTGATTGCTTTTGTTGTTCTTTGCATTCCTTTGATTGTAAGCTCAATCCCCTTGAGGTTTACATCATATTTGGTATCAGAGCTTGGATTCTCCTAGGTTTGGTACGTTCACTTCCAGAATCGTTCCCATCTCCATCTCCATTTCACAAACACAAACCGATTCTGTTCTACACTTATATCGGTTACACCATAAGTACTAGTTTGAGTATAGAAGAGAAACTTGATGCTGTTTTGAAGAGTAATCATGAAGTTACCTCTTCTAATCAACAATTGAAGAGTTTTAACCAAGAGTTGAGAGCTCAGAACGGGTATTTACATAAGCAGCTAGGTACTTTGCTCAAGCAAAAGCAAAAGATGTGTGAAGAACCGGTTCAATCAGAACCACGAAGGCAAGAGCAAGTATTTAGCCATACTCTTGATTCATCTAGTGAGGATGAACCAGTGAGAATGGTTAGGCAAGACCCACAGATGCAAGCAAACTCTAATGACTTTAGAGTTGAAATTCCAGAACATGAAGGCAAGCTTAATCCAGAGGAGTTTTTGGACTGGTTGCATACGATGGAGAGAGTGTTCGAGTACAAGGACGTTCCTGTTGACAAAAGGTCAAGTTGGTGGCCTTAAGATTGCGTAAGTATGCTTCTTTATGGTGGACCAATTTGTGTGCAAAAAGAGTAAGGGAATGAAAGTCCAAAATCAGAACTTGGGATAAGATGAAATCTATATTGAAAGCTAGGTTTCTTCCACCCACGTATGTTCAAGATTGCTATTCCTAACTTCATAATCTGAACCAAGGCAATCTAAGTGTTGAAGAGTACACTAGGGAGTTTGAGAAGCTTGAGATTAAATGGGACCTTCAAGAACCAAAAGAACAAAAAATAGTTATATACTTGGGAGGACTCGATCCTAGATATTCTAATGTTGTTGAATTGTAAGCTTATACTACTTCTGATGAGGTTTACGTGCTAGCTCACAAAATTAAACAACAAAAGAAAGCCAAATAGTCTTTTAAATCTCAGATTTCTAAGCCTTTAAACTAAAACACACCCTTTAACAAGGGGAGTTCTAATCCACCTCCTAAGCCTACAAATCCTTTTTGCTCCAATCCACAAAGAACTCCAACTCCACAAAAGGCCCAAACACTTCCAAATAGACCTAATCCCAATCCTATGAGCACTAGAAGATGTTTCAAGTGCCAAGGGTTAGGCCATATTGCCTCAGATTGCCCTGACTGAAAGGTAATCACTTTGGCTGAATGGAGAGCCGTGGATGAGTAAGAGAAAGAGGAGGAATTTAAAGGTGAAATTGAAGAGAACCAAGAGGAAAGTCAAGAGGAGGTTGAAGAAGAAGCTGATGAGGGTGAGATGTTAGTTTTGAGAAGAATCTTGAATGGACAGAAAGGTGCTAAGGACGAACAAAGGGAGAATATTTTTCACACAAGGTGCATGGTCAAAGACAGGGTTTGTTCAATGATAATTGATGGTGGGAGCTGTGCTAAAGTGGTTTCACTTAGCATGATTGAAAAATTGGGTTCGCAAGCTACGGCCCATCCCATCCATACAACATACAATGGTTGAATCAAAGCAAAGGACTCCAAGTTAACTCTCGGTGTCTTATCTATTTATCTATTGGTAAGAGTTATCAAGATGAGCTTTGGTGTGATTTCATACCCATGGATCCATGCCATGTTTTACTAGGCAAGTCATGGATGTATCATAGGAAGATAATGCATGATGGATACCAGAATACATACTACTTTTCAAAGGGAGGCAAGAAGATTACCTTGAAGCCATTAGCACCATCTGAACACCTCAAAAAACAAACTTATAAAAAAGCCTGAACAATCTGGTTGTTTACTTTCCTTTAGTGAAGCTCTTTTAAAGGCTTCAAATCAAGGCTTTCAAAGAGTGGATACTAAATATCTAAGATGAACCAGAATCAACCTTACCTACTCACCCCATTGCTAAGTCACTCATCCAAAAATTCTATCACTTGTTTCCAGAGGAGATACCTACGGGTTTACCTCCCAAAAAAGATATCCAACATCACATTAATCTCATTCCTGGTTCAATCCTTCCAAACAAGCCAGCTTATAGGATGAACCCAAAGGAAACTATGGAGATTCAAAGGCAAGTTGAAGAAGTTAATGTCTAAGGGGCTTTTACGTGAGTCTTTAAGCCCTTGTACCGTACCTTCCTTGTTGGTTCAAAAGAAGGATGGCAACCAATGAATGTGCATGGATAGTAGAGCCATAAACAAAATCACAATCAAGTATAGGTATCCCATACCTAGACTTGAAGATATGCTGGATGAACTACATGGCTCAAAGGTGTTTTCAAAGATTGATCTTCGAAGTGGTTACTACCAAATAAGAATCCGTGAGGAAGATGAATGGAAGACTGCATTCAAGACTAAAGGTGGTTTATATGAATGGCTTGTCATGCCATTTGGTCTTTCTAATGCTCCTACTACATTCATGAGGCTAATGAATCAAGTATTCAAGCCTTACATTGGCAAGTTTGTGGTAGTTTACTTCGATGACATTCTAATTTATTCCAAGGATGAGCAAGCACATCAAGAGCATCTTAACCAGATTATGCATGTCCTCGAACATGAGAAGTTGTTTGGTAATCTTAAGAAATGTAGTTTCTTCACTCAAGAAGTTACATTCATAGGTTACATTGTTTCAGAAGAAGGCATAAAGGCAGATGAAGGGAAGATAGAGGCAATTCAGTCTTGGCCTCAAACACAAAGTGTATATGATGTTCGAAGTTTTCGTTGCTTAGCTTCCTTTTACAGGAGGTTTGTTCGAAATTTTAGCACCATAATGGCCCCATGACTGAAGTGCTCAAGGGTACATCTTTCATATGGAACCCCAAAGCACAATCTGCCTTTGAAGAAGTGAAGAAGAAACTAACTCAAGCACCGGTTTTAGCATTGCTGTGTTTTGAGAAAGTTTTTGAAGTTGAATGTGCTGCATCTGGAGTAGGAATTGGTGGTGTTATTACTCAAGAAGGTAAACCATTAGCCTTATTTAGTAAGAAATTATGTGAATCAAGAAGAAAATACTCCACATATGGCAAGGAATTCTATGCAATAGTTCGATGTTCAGAGCATTGGAGCCATTATTTAGTGGCTAGTGAGTTTATACTATATTTTGATCATGAGGTTTTGAAGTAGATTCAAGGCTAACACAAGCTTAATTCACGCTATGCTAAATGGGTTGAGTTCCTTCAGTCATTCCACTTCACCATCAAGCATAAATCAGGAAGATTGAATCAAGGTGCAGATGCATTATCAAGGAGACATCTCCTTTTGTTTCAGCTAGATGCTCTTGTTCTTAGTGTTGAGCATCTTAAGAGTTTGTATGCTAAAGATAAAGACCTTGGGGACCTATATTCTGTGTGTTTGAAGCACCCCAAGGGGGATTTTTAGTCCAAGAGGGCTATTTGTTCAAAGGAGTGTGTATTCCTAAGTGTAGCACCCGTGAGCTATAAATTAGAGAAGTTCATGGTGGCTCCTTGGCTGGACATTTTGGTGAGTCAAGGACCTTAACCATGTTGAGGGAACATTATTATTGGCCAGGAATGGAGAAGGATGTTCAAGACATCCTAAGAAGGTGTGGTACATGCCAAGCTGCCAAAAGTCATACCCTACCCCATGGTTTGTGCACTCCACTGCCCGTGCCTACTCTACCTTGGGTGGACGTGAGTATGGACTTCATTTTGGGTTTGCCTAGGACTCGAAGGGGCAAGGATTCCATACTTATGGTGGTAGACAGGTTTTCAAAGATGTCACACTTCATACCTTACAACAAGACCAATGATGCTACACACATTGCTGAGTTATACTTCAAAGAGGTAACAAGGCTGCATGGTATCCTTAAGTCCATTGCTTTTGATAGGGATACAAAATTTCTAAGTCATTTTTGGATCACTCTATGGAAGAAGCTTGGTACTAAGTTATCGTATAGTACCACTTATCGCCCCTAAACTAATGGCCAAACTGAGGTAACCAATCGAACCTTAGGTACTCTTCTAAGAGCTTTGATTAAACCTAATGCCAAAGCTTGGGATTTACTCTTACCACATGCTGAGTTTGCATACAACAAAGCTCCCAACAAGGCTGCTGGTCTTTCACCATTTAAGGTGGTGCATAGGATTGATCCTTTAAGTCCCATTGATCTTACTGCCCGGCCTCAAGACCAAAAACTAAGTGCTGATGCAGCAGCAAGAGCGAAAGAAATTCAGAAGCTCCATGAGTTGGTGAAGGCTAGAATTGAGAAGACCAATGCATCCTATAAAGCCCAAGCCAACAAGCATAGGAGAAAGATGGTATTTTAGCCAGGAGACCTAGGTTGGATCCACCTGAGGATGGAAAGATTTCCTTTTAAAAAGAAGAACAAACTCATGCCATGAGCTGAAGGTCCATTTGAGGTCTTGGAAAGAATAAATGACAATGCTTATAAGGCTGATCTACCTGGAGATTATAGAGTTTCAGCTACGTTCAATGTGGCTGATTTGAGCCCCTTTCATCCAGATGACTCCCCCACAGATTTGAGGGTCAAATCTTTTCAACAAGGGGAGGATGATGGAGTCCTACCTAGTCATGACCTTGTCCATGATGAATCAAGTCCAAAACGTCCAAGAATAAGGTCCCAAGTTCAAAGGATGGCTCACATTTTTCAAGAGACTCAAACAACTACAATTGGGTTGAATGGCCAGAAAATGCCCGGTATTGTTCATCTCATTACTTACGCTAAATTGTGACTTAGGTCTAATATTTTTGCATTTTTGGAATCCTTATCATGTCTACTTTCAGGTTCAAGCATTCATTGCCGATCATGCCCACAAGAAGATGGAACATCAAGGCATTTTGTCTAACCGGCCAGTTTTGGCTCAAAACTGTGCGGTTAAATATTTAGGTGGAATTACCCCACTTAAACATAGTTTAACCTTTATTTCTTTACAAGGGGGGTTTGTACACACCCTAAGGTTTCCCCCCATGGCCTGAAAACAAAATCATGCACACTTTTGATGGGTTAAATTTGACTGCAAAATTGGGCCAGAAACTGCCGTAAACCCGGTTCAGCAGCACGGCTACATTTTTCCTCCTCCCATGGGTTTGCTTCCTCTAATCCTGAGTGCCACACATCCCAAGGTGTCTAGAAGGCTAATGATCAGCTATAAAAGGTGTTGGCATTGAAAAGAACAACCAATAGAAGCCAAGCTGTAAAAGTCCTTATCTCTTAAAGACTATTGGATAGCCGTAAAGGAACTTCCACTTTTCGGCTGGCTCATATGCTCTCAGCTAGTATTCAGCTTGATTATGATTAAACATGGATTAATTAAGTTGTAAACATCAATTGTTTTGCTTTCCTTAGTGTTAAGAATATAATTAGTTTATTTTTAAGCATGGTTTGTACATGGTTAGCCCAAACCGTGAAGCCTAGCCTAATCTAATGCATTTCCACCCTAGGAAGGAAAGCTAAGGTGTTTGCTTACTTGTTAGTATGCTTGGTAGGCATGCAACTTAAGAAGGTCTTGGCCATTTTGCTGAAGGACATTACCTATGAATGAGAAAAACCGTTTGAGACCATTTGAAGCTTTCGTTTATCAAACACTTAACTTGCCTATCCTTAACTAGGCCAGTTAAGGTGGTGATCAAGTGAGTCCTAACTGATCAAGTGAGTCCTAACTTTGATTAAGTAGTGATTTTCTATATCTTAATTAAACTTAGGGCCCGAACCTTGGTTTTGGTGGCATTTCTGTATCCAAAACTCAAGTTTAGCTCTATCCATTTCTACCATTTTAGTCACGCGTTTAAGGTGAAACCATGAGTGCTTTTGTTCTTCTTTGCATTCCATTAATTGTAAGCTTAATCCCCTATGGCTTTACATCACATAGGCCACCTTAAATGGTGATAGACCAGTAGCCTTGCTAGGAGCCCTGTTGGAAGCAAATTTTGTATGTGGTACTATACTTGAGTTTGGTACCAAATTTCCTCCACAAGGTAATCCAAAAATGGCTAAGGAACTTAGTATCCTGATCAGAAATAATTGATCTAGGTATACCATGTAATCTAGCCACCTCCCTGATTTACAACTCAGAAATATATGTAGCATCATTAGTTTTGTTACATGGAATAAAATAAGACATTTTTGAGAACATGTCTACTATAACAAAGATTGAGTCTTTGTTTCTTTGGGTTTTAGGCAGTCTAAGAATGAAATGCATACTTATATCAACCCAAGGAGTAGTAGGAATAGGCAAAGGTGTGTAAAGGTTGTTGGGTAAGGAGTGACTTTTGACCACTTGACAAGTCCCACTCCTCTTCGAAATGTCTTGTGCATCTTTCTCCATACCTGGCCAGTAGTAATGCTCTCTTAGCATAATAAGTGTCTTGTTTTTACCATAGTGACCAGCTAGAGAACCTCCATGAACTTCTCTGATTAAGAGCTCTCTTGTGCTACACCTTAGTAAAAACTGCCGTGTGCCCTTGAAAAGGAAATCACCTTTGGGATGTTTTGACCAAATCTTCATCTTCACCATACAAAGCTTTTAGAAGCTCAAAACTAAGTGCGCAAGCATTTAACAGGAAAAAAAGTAGGTACCTTTGTGATAGAGCATCGGCACCTTGGTTAATATGCTTGGTTATGAAATGAAATGACTGGAGAAACTCAACCCACTTGACATGGTGTGAGTTTAACTTGTGTTGGCCTCGAATATACTTCAAAGCTTCATGGTTAGAATGGAGAATAAACTCACTTGCAATCAAATACTGACTCCAACGCTCTAAACATCTTACAATTGCATGGAACTCCTTATCATAGGTGGAGTACTTTCTTCTTGAATCACATAATTTCTCACTAAAGAAGGGTAATGGCTTACCTTCTTGAGTAAGAACACCACCTATACCAGCTCCAGAGGCATCACATTCAATTTCAAAGATCTTACTAAAGCACGACAAAGAGGATAGGTGCTTGAGCAAGTCTTCTTTTGATCTCTTCAAAGGCAGATTTATCTTTTGGTGTCCAATGGAATGATGTACCTTAGATAACTTTAGTCATGGGAGTCATGATTGTGCTAAAACTTCGGATAAACCTCCTCTAAGAAGAAGCTGATCTATGAAAAGCTCAAATATCATGAATTGACTTAGGAGTAGGCCATGACCAAATAGCTCCAATCTTGCTTTCATCTGCCTTAATTCCATCACCAGTGACAATGTAACCAAGGAATGTTGCCTCAGGAGTGAATAAGGCACATTTCTTAAGGTTACCAAAGGGTCTCTCACGTTCCAGAACAAGCGTAACTTGAGTTAAAAGGTCTTGATGTTCATTCTTCTCCTGGGAATAGATTAGGATATCATCGAAGTAAACCACCACAAACTTGCTTATGTATGGCCTGAAAACTTGATTCATTAATCTCATGAATATGCTAGGTGCATTTGAAAGACCAAAGGGCATAACCAACCATTCATAAAGGCCTCCTTTAGTCTAAAGGGATGTCTTCCATTCATCACCTTCTCTAATCCAAATTTTGTAGTATCCACTTCGAAGATCTATCTTGGAAAACACCTTAGAGCTATGTAATTCATCTAGTATGTCTTCAGGTCTAGGTATGGGCTACCTATACTTGATTGTGGTCTCATTAATGTCTCCACTATCCACACACATACGCATCCTACCATCCTTTTAGGCGCTAAAAGTGCAGGCACAGCACAAGGACTTAGGGACTCACGGATTAAGCCCTTAGACTTCAATTCTTCAACTTGCTGTTGTATCTCCATGGTATCCTTTGGATTCATCCCATAAGCTGGCTTATTAGGTAGGATGGAACCATGAATAAGATCAATGTGGTGTTGGATATCCCTTTTAGGAGGTGAACTAGTAGGTATCTCCTTCGGAAATAGGTGGCAGAAGTTTTGTATGAGTGTCTTGGCTACGGGAGAGTGGGTGAAGGGTTTTCTAGTTCATCTTGAATGCTTAAAATCCACTCTTCAAAGGCATTGAATTCATGCTAAGAGGCCTTTAACATTGGCTCACTAACTTCCAGTAGTAAATTAGAATGGTTTGGCTTGTTTTGAGGCTTGACTTCATGGAGTTTTGATGGGGGTAAGGGGCTAAAGCAGTCTTCTTACCATCCTTAGTAAAAAAGTAAGTATTTAAGTAACCATTATGCATAACCTTATGGTCATACAGCCATGGTCTTCTCAAAAGCATACGATAAGCATCAATAGGAATGACATCACACTAAAGTTCAACTTGATAGTCCTTTCCAATGGAGAAAGAAACTAAGCACTGTGAGTTCACTTGGATTCCCTTGCTTTGATTTAGCCATTGAATGTTGTAAGGTTGTGGATGAGTCATGGTTTCCAATCCTAGCTTCTTAATTATGCTTAGAGAAACCACATTTGCACAGCTTCCTCCATCAATAATCAAAGAACATACCTTCCCTTGAACTATACAATAGGAATGGAATATGTTCTCCCTTTGTACATCTTTAAATCCCTTCTGGTTACTTAGAACTCTTCTTAAAACTAGCGATTCACCTTCATCAGCCTCTTCTACTACTTCTTCTTGAGTTTCCTCAAGTTCATCCTCATAATCATCTTCCTTTTCTTCTTCTTCAAACACCTCCTTTACGGCTAACCATTCAGCTAAGGTGATTACCTTATGGTTTGGATAGTTCGAAGCTATATGCCCAAGTTCTTGACATTTGAAGCATCTTCTATTGCTCATGGGATTGGGATTGGGTCTATTTTAAGGGGTTCGGATCTTTTGTGGAGCTGGGGTTCCTTGTGGAAAAGAAGGGGATGGATTTTGTGACTTGGAAATGGGATTAGAACTCCCCTTTCTAAAGGGTTGGTTCCAGGTAAAAGGCTGAGAATTTTGAGGCTTAGGAGGCTGTCTAGCTTTCTTTTGCTACTCAACCTTGTGAGCCAGCACACAAACTTCATCAAAACCAGTGTAGCCTTACAAATAAACCACATTAGTGTACCTAGGATCAAGACCTCCTAAGAAGCTAATGATAGTTTGCTCTTCAGGTTCTTATAAATCACATTTGATTACAAGCTTTTCAAACTCGTTTATGTACTTCTCTACATTTAGATTACCTTAAGTCAAGTTATGAAGTTGAGAATAGCAATCTTGAACATAGGTAGGGGGAAGAAACCTAGCCTTAAGCTTGGACTTCATCTTCCCCCATGGTCTGATTTTAGATTTCCTTTCTTTAACCTGTTTAGCACATAGATTAGTCCACCATAATGAAGCATACTTTCTAAGCCTTAAGGCCACTAACTTGACCTTCTTGTTCTCTGGAACATCTTTATACTCAAAAACTCATTCAACAGTATGCAACCAATCTAAAAACTCTTCTGGATCAAGCTTACCTTCAAACTTCAGGATTTCAATCGTGAAATCATTTGTGTTAGCTTGAAATTGTGGTCTAGTCTAGTCATTCTAAATAGTTCATCTTTACTAGCTGAATCAAGGTTATGATTAAAGACTTGCTCTTGCCTTCTTGGCTTAGATTGAAGAGGTTCTTCGTTCATCTTTTGCTTTTTCTTTAAAAAAGAACCAAGCTGCTTTCGTAGATACTCATTTTCAGCAGGAGTTTCTTGGTTATGTTGAGCATCTTCATGAATTTTCTTCATTAGCATCTTATTCAACCTTATGAGAGCATCAAATTTCTCTTGCAAGTTCATGCTAGAACTCATCTTGCTCTCGGATTGCGTTTAAACTCACATAAGGAATGTGTTTGGAAATCGATGGGTATGATTCTGAAAAGTGGAGGGATGTACCAGGCCAAGGAGAAACCAAAGCTCTGATACCAAATATGATGTATCTTGGAAGGGAAACACTAATACTCAAGCCTGAATTCAAAGCTAAAGGCAAAGCAATCTAAATTCAAGATAAGTCAAGGTGAATCCCTGCATGAATGTTTGAAATAAGAATAGAACCAAACTTTTGTTTAGATACAGAATCACCACTAAACTTGAGTTTAGCATCCTTAAACTATGATTAACATACAAAAACATAACTTAATCATGGTTTAGGACTTACCTGATCACCACCTTAATCGACCAAATTAAGGATAAGTGAGTGAAGTATTTAGGGGAACGTCAGCAAGGTGCCCTCAATTCTAGTTTTCATTCAATATCAAGTTTTGATTACAAAATGTGCCTTGGCAAAGCATTAATACACGACCAAACAAACAACTAGGCAGCATACAAGCTAGAATGAGGTTTCCTCGCTTAAACAATCTAATCCATGTGCTTAAGGCTAAACTAGATTACATGCTTCCCTAACTAGACTAATTACAACCAGAATAGTAAGGAAAGCAAAGCAAATGATGTACTTAACTTTAATACACTTTAATTAAGCTAATACATTAGTTTACTAGCAAAGAAGTGAAGCAAAACTACCGTAAAGCATGCTCCCTTTTCGGTTGGCCAATCATAACGGAAGGTGAGATTTCTTCCTTTTTGCTGTCATTGGTTAAGCTCTTCCCAAGGCTTCAAAGTAGCAAATGATGATATTCCTAGCTACTAGACTCGTGATTGAAGCAAGCAAGTAGAGGGGAAGCTGTGCAAACCCACTTGAGAAGGAAAAACACACAGTAGCTTACTTGGTTCTCAAAAATAGTTTTCAGCCCAGTTTTGTGTCCTTATTTCCATCAATCAAAAGTGAGCATGATTTTAATTTCAGGCAATGGGGGGAATCCTTAGGGTGTGTACAAACCCCCTTGTAAAGAAATCAAGGTTAAATCATGTTTAAGTAGGAGATTTCTACTGAAGCATTTTACAGTGTAGTTTTGGACCAAACTGGCAGGTTGAACAAAATGCTTTGATTCCTTGACTTCAACTGTGCATGATTGACTTTGAATCTTGGACTTAAAAGCTAACATCTTAAGGATCCCAAAAATGCAAAAATATCAAACTTAAGCCATAGTGTAGCTTCAGAAATCAGATGAACAAAAAGTGGGTAATTTCTGGCCGTTTAACCTGGTTGCAACTGTTTGGCTCTTCTCCAAAATTTGAGCGAAAGTTTGGACCTTGGAACTTCCAATGGACTTTGTAGGACTCTTGGGACCCGCTTTCATGTCTTGGTTGAAGGGGACTCTATCAAAAATGTATATTAGTATCGCCCTCATTATGTTTTTAAAAAATATTTAATACGCTTAGAGAAATTGCTAGAAACGATAGAATCCCATTGTATACGATAACTTTTGGTCAAGAATTTGGTTTCATTAAAAAGCTGACATTTAGATATGTACTGAACTGAAAATGCAAGTAAAAAATTCCTCCAAAAAAACTACAAAAAGGAAAGCATCAGGATCTTTTTGCAAAGCCTTTGTCTTTAAAAAGTATAAAACCCCCTCTCTCAAATAGCATAAAAAAGCACAAGTCGCAAAGGACAAACAAAATACGACTTAAGCTAAATATAAAAATCCGTACTAAAAACAATACAACTAATAAAAGGATACTAGCCAAAATAACTTTTATAAATGTCAAAAAGTTGGTCATAAAGCCAATAATTGCAAAGTTAAAAAAAAGTTTGCAAAATATGTGCAAGTTATCCAGATATTAAAGAAAAGATAATATCATTATTTGAAGTTAACTCCTATTCAATCACAAAATTCATCATCACACAATGAAGACGATGTTGTATATCAAATGAATCAAATTCAAATTATGAGTCATCAGGAAATGAATCTTCATGATTATGTTATGATAATTATATTAACGTACTAATAACAATGAAGATGAAAAAGTATTTTAATTTGACTTAATCAATAAAATTTAAGACGCCAAATTAAAAAGAGAACATTTTACTAAGAACTATTACAAAAGAAGATTCAATATCTCCCCCATTTGACTTAATCAATAAAATTCAAGACACCAAATTAAAAAGAGAATATTTTACTAGGAACTATTATAAAAGAAGATTCAATATCTCCCCCACCAAACTATGAGTTCAAGAAAATTGTTATAAGGGCCGCACCTTTCTTCCATTACTGACTAAATTATTTCAGTTGCTAAGTTTACCAAGCTGTATTTGAATTATTTTTCAATAAGGATAATATGTCATATGTGTGCATTTTTAACAATTAATTTCACTAAAAAGAACAACTTTATTATTATTGTTATTACTATCATCATTTATTTAGAAAATTTTTAAATCGATGCTAACCTAAGTTTTTTTAAAAATTGTTATTCGATTTATTTAGTCGTTTTCTGAATTTAATTAGGACGCCAGTTCTAGGGCGTTTCAACCCGAGTTTAGACTGAACGATAACGAAATTGGGAATAGAATTTAGCTAGTGCAGTATTTGAACCAAAAAAGAAGGAAAAAGATAAGACAGTAAAAAGGGGGGTTCATCGGGGTCACAAAACCAGGCCCTCCGACTCCCTCTCTCCTCCTCTTCTTCTCCTCTCACACACGACCACCAGGGCCATGGCCTGTCTTCTTCATCCTCCGCCGCACTTCACCGGTGAGAGAGAGACCACGATGGTTCCTAAACATAACGCAGCACACCACCGTCAACTCCTCCACTCCCTTTCGCCCATTTCCCGCCACGAACCAGAGCAGGCCAACCACGTTTGTGGTCGACTCTGGTTGACAGCCACGTGCCGGAAACAGGCCAAACATCTCTAAACCGACCTCTTCTATAAATTAAGGGACCAATTTCGCTTCAAACCACATGCAGAATGGCTGGATTTCGAGGGCTAGGGTTTGGCTTTAGCAAGCAAACAGGCAAGGGTTTCAGGTTCAGCAGTTTGGGCGTGCGTTTGCTGCTACTGGGGTTGAATTTAGGCTAATTTAAGTAAATGTTCTTCGTCTCCTAAACTATTATTACATTCAAAAATGTTTTAGCCTAAATGATGATGCATATCAGTTTAGGTTTAGCTAACTTCATAGAGTGTGTAGTGAGGAACTGTGCATGTTAAGTTAGGTTGAATTCATACTCAAATTATACAAGTATATGCTGCTTGGTCATCCCCAGCACGTGCACACGCTGTTTTCTGTTTTTACATGCCCCGTTCGAATTGGATATAACCTCGATTCTGCATGTTTAAAGCTACTAGAACGTTATCCAGAATTTCGTTGAGTTTTATTCCTGTCGTGCATGCCTAAAAACAGCTGAATTTAGGGTGAAATCATACATATTGAAGCTGTCCTAAGAATGCCTAGAGTTAGACAATTTTAGGCCTAAAACGATGCTTGTATAATTAGTTAATTCATGTCGAAATAGTAGCTTCGAAATAATATGTGAATACTTAGAATTGATGCTTGAATAATTAGTTAATTTATGCCGAATTAGTAGCTTTGAATTAACCTAATAATGCATTGAATCGATATAGGTTAGTTTAGTGAACTCATGCTTTTAAGTAGCTTCGAAACAACCTATGCATGCATGTAATTGATGCTTGTTAAGTTCGTAAAAGCTACATTTGAAAATGACATTTTACCTTCCATTGTTAAATATGAATGCGATGAGGTTCACGCTTTGATTAGTTTAAGTTGGTTTATTAAGCGTATTTCGAGTTAAGGCAATGTAGATGTATATGTATATGTGGTTATATATATATATGCTTGTGGTAACGCATTGCTGGATGGTGTTGCTTGCTCAGGTAAGTACATAAGCCCCATTACACGTTTCTTTATAAGCTTTCATGATAATACGCTATGATTATAGAATTGAAAATCGAGATGGTAGTCGGATGGCTTAAGGTTAAACTAATGAGTTCGAGGTTCTTTGTGGTCAGTATTGTGCTAGGAGGGAGCCTGGGTTGTGAATTAACCACAATCATGTGGATTATGAGGCCATGTGTGGCTTATTCTGCTGAGAATGATTATAAAGTATTTGAATGTGTTATATGGAAACCCCCTCCCCTTTTATGTCATTAAGTTCCATCTTGCGAGCGAGGGTGTGTTTAAAAAAAGAAAGTTTTCATGGTTGTAACTATTAGTAGTAATAACTATTAGCAAGCGATATTTTAAGCTTACGAATATAGTTTTGGGAGTGAACTCACTTGAACGAGGGAATCCCCAAGAAATTTAAATAAAAAGAGAATGCAATGTATGAAAAAGGATTTCATTGTAAGAGGCAGCAAACGTATTAGCCGTTATGGCCCATACGCTTTAAACTGGCTAAGATAATGTGCTTTGTGCAATATGATATGAATGATGTTAGCCTAGGGAATAAGTCTCGGTACTAGGAAACTCTAGAAGACCCTAACGAGGGTAATGGTCCAGTGTGTTATATGTAGCCATCTCGGAAGTAAGAGCTTAGCGTGAGCATTAGGCCTCACTATGGGGTCTGAGTGTTGAACTAACTGTATAAAGTTTTGATGATAACAAATCCAAGTGTAGCATACTTGCTTGAGTAATGTTGTTCCAAACAAGCTCTCCAAACAGGTCCTACACAGTTGTTTGTATTGATCCTACTTACCTGTTCTGTCTACTAAATGTTGAGAACAAGTTTTAAGAACAGGTTCCAAGCTTCAGTGACACAAAGATCAGCACACAACAAATCTCGACAACAGCTAACTAAGTCTTAAAGACTAAGTTCCTACATTCAGCGATACAAGATCACCCGAGTAATCAAGGTGACCAAGGTGTTTGGAGTTGCACATCCATCCTTGACAAGATGACTAATTCTTACAACAAGAAGTCTCGATTTGATTTAGGTTTTATCTTTTAGATTCTTATTAATATGCCAATCTTAAAAGTCTCAATCTAACACTTCTTGAAACGGTTTTCGAGATTTGCTTCAGAACACCATTTCCAAACAACCCTGCAAACAGGGCGCCTAGGGTGTTCCTGAAACTGCAGCGGCCACATCCGTTTTACATAAAAATTTCTTTTGGTTGGCTGGCTGCTCTAAGAATCCTTTTATGAAATCCTAGGCTGATTAGTTAAGTCCTAAAAAGATTATTATTTATTATATATATGTAGCAGATTGCAAAACCATTTTTGCTAGAGATTTTTTTCAAAATCCGAAAAATCTTTATTCCTTATTTTTAGGCCATGATTGATTCAAATTTTGAAACCAAGATTTTTATCCTTTTTTGGGCTAAATTACACGGCTATATTAAGTGGCTAATCAGTTTTTATCCCGTGAGTATCAAATCCCTATATTTTAGGAGAATCTTATCTTCTTTGTTCCTAGCCGTTGGAAATCTGAAGAAATCTTCTAAGCTGCTAAAATCAGAAGATTTTTCTATCTTTTTTGAAGGAGTTAGCCGTTGGGTTTGCTTGCTTAAATAAGAAAATCTTTTCACTCCTTTCAGCAGAGATACACAAGGGAAAAATCGGTTTCTTTCACAAACACATTGAGATTTCTGGAGCTACATTTCAAAAGAATAAACCGTGACAAGATTGTAAAAATTGAGCTTTCAAAACTATTGGCATACTAGGACTTCATTGCACCTTACATCTGCTTAGGTCAGAAGCACCCCAGTAAGGTGTTTTGTATCCTTGATCTCAGATCAAAAGTGAGTGAGTGTGTCCTTAGTTGTGTGGACTTTGGACGTGTCCACTCTAGAGAGATTTGGACGTGGTGTAACCTGTCTTAGAGAAGAAGGTTACGTGGATTACAAGTTGTAATAAGGAGTGTTACTTTTGTAACGTGTTCAGTGAAGTGGTTAAATCCTACACGAGGTAGGTCGTGGTTTTTCACACCTCAGTTGGGCTAGAGGTGTTTTCCACGTAAAAATCGTGTGTGCTTTATTTCCACTTTTATCTACTTGATTTTCGCTTCTGAACCAATTGGGAATAGCCACTGCAAACAAGGCCCAAGACTGTTCGTCATTCAGAAGCAGTCTCTGCAATCAGGGTCTAAGGCTGTTTGTCAGTAAATAGGCGAAAATCGGACACCACAATTCACCCCCCTCTTGTGGTCGTGTACTCTTAGAATTCAACAAGTGGTATCAGAGCAGGTTCTCTTCTAAAAGGTTAACACCTTGAGAGATTCTGAAAATGAGTACACCACAAGGCATACTTGAGGGCCAATCCATCACTCGACCACCTTATTTCAATGGCCAACACTACAGTTGGTGGAAGAACAGGATGGAGAACTATATACAAGCTGAAGATTACGAGTTATGGATGCTCATCAAGAACGGGCCCCTTGTTCCCACGAAAGTTCTTGAAGATGGAAAAAAGGTTCCCAAAGATCCTACTGAATATGATGCTGAGGATTACAAGAAAATGGAAAAGAATGCCAAGGCCAAGAAACTTCTCTATTTTGGCCTAGGACCTGATGAATATACTCGCATCTCAGAATGTGAGTCAGCTCAAGAAATATGGAATGCTTTACAAGTAGCTCATGAAGGAACAAGTCAAGTCAAACAATCACGCATTGAGTTACTCATGAGACAATACGAGTTGTTTGATATGGGTGATCATGAGAATGTGATGGATATGTATACCTGCTTCACTCACATAATAAAGGAGTTAAAATCCCTGGGAAAATCCTTCACCATTGAAGAGTTGGTAAGGAAAATTCTAAGGATTTTGCCTCGATCATAGGAAGCCAAGGTAACAGCCATCCAAGAAGCCAAAGACATGAACAAATCACCCTAGACGAGTTGATTGGTAATCTCCAAACATACGAACTGAGAAAAAATTCTCAACAGAAAGAGGAGATGAAGAAAGATCGAGGACTTACCTTAAAAGCACAAGAAGATGATGATTCTGATCTTGAGGAAGAAGAGATGGCTATGATGACTCGAAAGTTCAAGAAATTCTTCAAGAAAGTCAAAGAAAACAACAAAAGGAAGGATTTCAACAAAACCAGAAACACCCCCCGAGAACAGTTTACTGGGTGTTTCAAATGTGGCAAAATAGACCACATAGTGAAAAACTGTCCCTTACTTCGAGAAGAGCAAGAGCACGAACACCCCAGGAAACAAGGTAGAAAACAAGCTGCAAACAGTTCTGGGAAACGATTCTCGAAAGCAATGCTGGCTGCTTGGGGTGACTCCTCTGAAGATGAAGAAGAGTCTGAAACTGATGAAGGTGCTGTAGCTCTCATGGCACAAAGTGACACGGATTCAGATGATGAGTCAACAAACAGCCTTACTGATCTCAAGAACAAGGTACGTGGTCTCAATAAGGCAACTCTTGAAGAATTGTTGTATTCATTGATGGATACTTGTGCAGAATTGAAAAGAGATGTCCGAGACCTAGAACTAGAAAATGAGATCCTCAAGAGTGAAAAACTCGAGGTTGAAAAGAAAATATCCTTTTTACACCAAAACTTCAAGGAATCCTTGATCTTGAAAGAAGAGACTCACTCTATTACCTTAGCCAAAGTAGAAAAGGAATCCCTAGAGTTGAAAGAAAAGGTTGAGTCCTTACTTGCTGAAAACAAGAACCTGTTGGCGAAAATAAAAAAATTGAAATCTGATCTCGCCACAAACAGGCTGTGGAATAAGTCCTCAAAAGCGCTTAAATGGCCAAACACTCACAACAGTCAAAATAAAAAGGGACTAGGTTTTGCTCCTAAAAGGACCTCTTACCCAGTCAATAGAAAGTATGTTGGATTACCTGAAAATATTGTTTGCTTTCATTGTGGTAAAACTGGTCATTATTGATACACTTGTCCTTTAAGAAGGTATGTCATTGAAAGAAATGAAGGTTATGTAAAACAAATCTGGATTAGGAAAGATGAGATTTATCTGTCTAAAAGAATGGGACCCAAGTGGATCTGGGTTCCCAAAACTAACCCTTGATTTGTTTTGCAGGCTGAAGTGGGAGAGAACAACCCAGCAAACAACCTAGCAAACAGCCTAGGAAACAACCTTGAAAACAAGCAGCTGTGGTATGTTGATAGTGGGTGTTCGAGGCATATGACCGGTGAAAAATCCAACTTTCTCTCACTTAAGGCTTCGGATGGTGGGAGTGTGGCGTTTGGAAATGGCAAGTCTGGGACAATTGTCGGTATGGGTAGGGTTGGTGAGTCTCATTCCCACTCAATTGATAATGTCTATCTAGTTGATTGCTTAAAGCACAATCTGCTTAGTGTGTCCCAACTGTGTGACAAGAACAACCTAGTCGTGTTCTCACCAACACGTTGCTTGGTCGTAAACTCAAACACAGGAGATGTCGTGTTAAGAGGGAAGCGTCACAAAAATGTTTACAAAGTATGTATTTCCACACTTCTCCAAAACAATCTGAGTTGTTTGAGCGCTTTAAATGATGATATAATGCTCTGGCACAAGAGACTAGGTCATGCAAGTCTCACTCTTTTGAACAAACTTGTTTCCAAAGACCTAGTTGTTGGACTACCTTCCATCAAATTCAATGATGACAAGGTTTGTGAAGCTTGTGCAAAAGGCAAACAAGTCAGATCGTCTTTTAAATCAAAAAATTGTGTTAGCACTACCCGACCTCTCGAAATGTTACACATTGATCTATGTGGTCCTATGAGGATAGCAATTAGAGGTGGGAAGAGGTATGTGCTGGTTGTAGTGGATGATTACTCTCGATTTACTTGGACTCTTTTCTTGGCATCCAAGGATGAAACTTTTGAGAATTTTATTGCCTTTCTCAAAAGGGTTGAAAGGAAAGTAGGACACTCTTTAGTTAGTTTAAGGTCGGATCATGGTACTGAATTTAAAAATTCAAGCTTTATAAACTATTGTAATGCACATGGCGTTGATCATAACTTCTCAGCCCCAAGAACACCCCAACAGAACGGGGTGGTTGAGCGCAAAAATCGCACCCTAGAAGACATAACTAGAACAATGCTTATTGCTAGTGGTCTTCCTAGGAACTTTTGGGCAGAAGCTTTGAACGCATCATGCTACATTATAAATAGATGCATGATTAGACCTATTTTGAACAGAACTCCCTATGAACTTTTCAAAGGTAGAAAGCCCAACATCATGTATTTAAGAACATTTGGTTGTAGGTGTTTTGTGCATAACAATGGGAAGGATGCCTTAGGGAAGTTTGATCCTAGGAGTGATGAGGCAATATTTCTCGGTTATTCCTCACATAGTAAGGCATACAAAGTGTTTAACAAAAGAACCTTGTGTGTTGAGGAAAGTGTGCATGTGCTTTTTGATGAATCTAACTTGTTGAGCAAGAATGATGCACAGGAGGAAGGATTTGAATTAGATCTTGTTCGAAAAGAAGTGCTGCACCAAGATGAACAAGGTAAGAACACTGTAGAGAAAACGGGTCCTGAAGCTGTTCCTCAGAACGGCAGGCAAGGTGAGGACTAAACAGGGGGAAGCAACGTTGAACCCTGTTCGGGACAACACCAGCCCAGTTCCTCAGGAATAGGCCTGCAAACAGGTGCAGGAATAGGCTTAGGAGCTGTTTCTGAACCTGATTCTTCAAGTATCCAAGCCAGAGTAGAAAGTGTGTCTGTGGATCCCCTAACTCCACGACCTTGGAAGCATCATCCTTCACACCCCCTTGATCAAATCTTGTTTGATATAAATACTGGGGTGCAAACGAGATCTAAGCTTAAAAATTTTTGTGCTTTCTATGCGTTTCTCTCTAACATTGAGCCAAAGAATGTCAATGAAGCTCTTGCAGATGCAGATTGGGTCACAGCAATGTAAGAAGAGCTTCACCAATTTGAAAGGAACAAGGTATGGCACCTTGTACCCCAGCCTGCAGATAGAACAATCATTGGAACCAAGTGGGTGTTTCGGAACAAGCTGGATGAGTCCGGAACAGTCACTAGGAACAAGGCACGGCTGGTGGTTCAAGGCTACAATCACGAAGAAGGGATCGATTATGAAGAAACCTTCGCACCTATTGCTAGGATTGAGGCTATTCGTATCCTAATAGCCTTTGCAGCTCATATGGAGATCAAGCTATATCAAATGGATGTCAAAAGTGCATTCCTAAACGGATACCTTAAAGAAGAGGTGTATGTCAAACAACCCCCTGGTTTTGAAAACAGTGAATTTCCAAACCATGTTTTTCAACTTGACAAAGCTCTTTATGGTCTAAAACAAGCTCCTAGAGCTTGGTATGAACGATTGTCAAGCTTTTTACTTGAAAATGATTTTAGAAGAGGCAAGGTAGATAATACCTTGTTTCTAAAATCTAAGGGGGAGCATCTGTTGATTGTCCAAGTATATGTTAATGACATCATGTTTGGGACAACTCATCATGATTTATGCAATGAATTTTCAAAAATGATGAGGAGTGAGTTTGAAATGAGCATGATAGGTGAGCTTAACTTCTTCTTAGGCTTACAGATCAAGCAAACTTCAAACGGCACCATGATCCATCAACAAATGTATATTAAGCAACTACTTAAGCGTTTTGGAATGGAGTCGGCCAAGCCCATTGATACTCCCATTTCACCTTCTACCAGGTTAGGAATGGATGATGGGAGTCCCTCAGTTGAGAAGAAACTCTATAGGGGCATGGACATTGTTTTCAATGCTGGTTTATGTGCCCGTTTTCAGTCTAATCCTAAAGAAACTCACCTTAAGGCTATTAAATGGATACAAAGGTATTTAAAACATACACCTGATTGAGCTCTATGGTATCCTAGAGGCTGCAATTTTGATCTTGTTGGATATGCTGATGCTGACTATGCAGGCTTCCTGGTTGATAGAAAAAGCACCACAGGTATGGCTCATTTCCTTGGACCTTGTTTGGTATCTTGGGCAACCAAGAAACAACATTCAGTTGTCATGTCCACAGCAGAAGCTGAATATGTTGCAGCTGCTTCATGTTGTGCTCAATTACTGTGGATAAGACAACAACTCAAAGACTTTTGTGTTGACACTAGATGCATACCTATTTTTTGTGATAACACAAGTGCAATTAATATTGCCAAAAATCCGTGTCAACATAAAAGAACTAAACATATTGACATACATCATCATTTCTTAAGAGACAATGTTGAAAAATGGTTGATCTCAATGAATTTTTGTGCCACAGAAAACTAAATTGCTGATATATTCACCAAGGCGCTAAGTAGAGATCAATTTGAGAAAAATAGACTTGAACTAGGTTTGATTGAAACAACCTAAGTGCCCTGTTCTCTCCCCCTGTTTATAACTTCCACAGGTTGAAGGTACAATGTGTTTAATAAAAATTGTTTGCAATCAATTCTGTGCTATTTTAGTATATGTGCATTATTTGCAGCTGCTGGCATTCGTTTAAATTTAATATGATTGCCTTTATTGTCTTGTTACCATTGAATCTCCTCCAAGATCAAGCAGCAAGAACAGGTACGCTCCTTGATTGTTAGTATGTGAAACAAGTTGTGTCTAGCCTTTAAATTTTCCTCCTTCCCGAGGCATGCGCGGGCGGCTAGTAATGATCTACCCGTTGTAACGGGTAAATCTTTAAAGATTTGGCATGTTCTCTCTCTTTAAATCTCCAAATCTTTGCCTCTCTCTCTCATCACACCTCTCTCTCTCTCTCTAATACCTGGCAATTTCCTTTCACTCAAACCCTAATCTCTCTCCAATTCCTGCTCAAATGGCTTCCTTCAACGGCTCTGGAAGTTCTGGTTCAAAATCTCAGGGTAGCAGGACACCCGCACCAGCCTCACGAATAGGTCCTGCCCCTGTTGCCTTCTCGCCGTTTTTAATGGCGATTCTAGAAGGTAAACCTTCCACTCCTCCTCGCCCAATCAGCTTTAAACCTTTTGGATTTTTGAAGAGTGTCGACCTGAAATCAGTGGGCTTGGGTTTAAAAGATATTCCCTACCATTTTGGTTGGGAATTGGTGGTGTTTGAGGGATCGACTGTTTGTCCCCTCACTGAAAAGAACTTTGCTTCAACTGGGGAAATTGGTGGCAATCTTGGGTCCCAAGATGAAGCCTTTGAGTCCCATGTTGGTTTCTTTGATTTCTCTGAGCCCTGTTCTTTCGGGCTATTTCTTGAAAAAGAAACAGTACCCGAAACAGGGTTTGAGTCCTATGAGGACGTGTTTAAGGACGATTTGGGAGTTGGTCTTCAAGGAGACTCGGCTGAGCAGTCTCTTGAGGCAGGGGGAAGTAGTGGCATGGACATCCCTCCTGCAGCAACCGAATCAGTGACTCCGGTTCCTCAATCCGGAGAGAAGAGAAAAAGGGTCAAAACAGTGGCTAGGCGTAGCAGAACACCTAGATCAAGGCCACAACCAAGGCCTCAAACCTCAAAAACCTCAGCCCCCTCTCCTCCAATAACTACCGAACCAACCCGCAAATCTACTCGAATTGCTTTTCAGTCTACTCCGCGTACCACAAAATCAACTACTTCGGTAATAGAGGAAATTTCCTCTTCCTCTGAGGATTCTTCAGATTCCTCTGCTACTGAGAACACCCTCTTTGAACAGGGGACCCCGGTGTTCTCCGAGTCCTCAGAAGAACAAACTCAATCTCCCCCTCCTCTTTCCAAGAAAACCTCCACTCTCCTCCCTCGCAAAAGAAAGACCTCTACTGCTCCAGTCTCAAAATCAGCTAAACCCGAGACTGCTTCTTCTTTTCCTCCCCCCAAAAGAGCCAAAAAGTCTACTGCCTCTCCTGTTTCTACCAAGATTGCGCATTTGCTTAAGCGCAATGTAGTTAGGGGGAAGATAGTGAGAGTTCAATTTTTCGAGGAACAGGGGTTGGGGGTGTTCCTACAGAAGCTGCGTGCCCAGAACTGGCTGGACCTCTTCACGAACACCCAGCTGGGGTGTTCTGTACCAGAATTGGCTGAGTTCTATGCCAATTGTGCTGTCACCGAAGGGGTGGTGACAAGTAAAATTGGTGATACACAGGTGCAATTTGATGCACAAACTCTGGGTACGATTTTGGGTGTTCCCTCACTTGGCTTTGATGTGTATATGAGGGAGGATAAGTCTGTCCTAGGGACAGCCAGGCTGCTGGAGCTTTCACAGCGGTTGAGTCAAAACCAGGGCCTGCAAACACCCACATCCGTGAAGAAGGGTGAGATGACCTCTCTGCACTAACTGCTCTTTATGTTTGTCATAAAGAACATCATCCCAAGAGGTCAAGGTAGAAACCAGGCTAATGCTCTTGATCAGTGCCTGGTGGATCTTTTGGATAGGGAGGAACCCATCAACCTTCCTGTTCTTATGATCCGCCATATTGGGCGTATTGCAAACACCACCCGGGTACATGATCTTGGGTATGGTTTTCTACTGACGAGGGTTTTTGAGCACTTTGGGATAGAGCTCAAAAGGAGGGTGGCTGCTCAACTGATTGATGAGATGGGGAGTGACACCCTCATGGGGTGTGGATATACTCTGGCTGAGGGCTCGGTCTCCAAACAGGGGAGCCGAACACCCAGACCTCCTGTTTCTGGGCGGTCATTAGTCAAAGTTGAGGCTGTTTTAGAGGATAACTCCCACCTCAAGGATGAGCTCATAGCCATTAAGGCTGCCCTGGAAGAAGAGAAGGCGCTATCTGCCAAGCGTCATGAAGATCTCCTTGCCCTTCTCTCCTTCCTTGCTACCAAACTCCCTCCTCCGCAGCCATAATCAACCCTTGTAACCTGTTCTCATCGGATGTTTCCTAGAGTTCTCTTCCCGTCTCTTTCTGTGTTTCCTTTTTTTTGTATTGCACCTTCTGGACTTTCAATGACATATATGGTTCTGTTATATCTTGCTTATCTCTTGTTATGTCTTATGTGATTCACTTGCAAACACCATGTTCTGACTGTTGTTTGCACCTTTTTAATGATGCCAAAAGGGGGAAGATAAGTGGGCCTAGGTTGAGTTGAACAGTTGGTTGAGTTGAATGGTTGAGTCATTAGTATATATACTTACATATGTTTTCGACTGACCTAGCACCTGTGTGGAAATCTATCAGCACTCAAGGCACTTATAAAAATAAAATCTTTGTCTTGTCAATATGGTCACTTGGTTTGTCATCATCAAAAAGGGGGAAATTGTTGAACTAACTGTATAAAGTTTTGATGATAACAAATCCAAGTGTAGCATACTTACTTGAGTAATGTTGTTCCAAACAAGCTCTCCAAACAGGTTCTACACAGTTGTTTGTATTGATCCTACTTACCTGTTCTGTCTACTAAATGTTGAGAACAAGTTTTAAGAACAGGTTCCAAGCTTCAGTGGCACAAAGATCAGCACACAACAAATCTCGACAACAGCTGACTAAGTCTTAAAGACCAAGTTCCTACATTCAGCAATACAAGATCACCCGAGTAATCAAGGTGACCAAGGTGTTTGGAGTTACACATCCATCCTCGACAAGATGACTAATTCTTACAACAAGAAGTCTCGATTTGATTTAGGTTTTATCTTTTAGATTCTTGTTAATATGTCAATCTTGAAAGTCTCAATCTAACACTTCTTGAAACGGTTTTCGAGATTTGCTTCAGAACACCATTTCTAAACAACCCTGCAAACAGGGTGCCTAGGGTGTTCCTGAAACTACAGCGGCCACATCCGTTTTACCTAAAAATTTCTTTTGGTTGGCTGGCTGCTCTAAGAATCCTTTTATGAAATCCTAGGCTGATTAGTTAAGTCCTAAAAAGATTATTATTTATTATATATATGTAGCAGATTGCAAAACCATTTTTGCTAGAGATTTTTTTCAAAATCCGAAAAATCTTTATTCCTTATTTTTAGGCCATGATTGATTCAAATTTTGAAACCAAGATTTTTATCCTTTTTGGGCTAAATTGCACGGCTATATTAAGTGGCTAATCAGTTTTTATCCCGTGAGTATCAAATCCCTATATTTTAGGAGAATCTTATCTTCTTTGTTCCTAGCCGTTGGAAATCTGAAGAAATCTTCTAAGCTGCTAAAATCAGAAATCAGAAGATTTTTCTATCTTTTTTGAAGGAGTTAGCCGTTGGGTTTGCTTGCTTAAATAAGAAAATCTTTTTACTCCTTTCGGCAGAGATACATAAGGGAAAAATCGGTTTCTTTCACAAACACATTGAGATTTCTAGAGCTACATTTCAAAAGAAAAAACCGTGACAAGATTGTGCAAAAATTGAGCTTTCAAAACTATTGGCACACTAGGACTTCATTGTACCCTACATCTGCTTAAGTCAGAAGCACCCCAGTAAGGTATTTTGTATCCTTGATCTCAGATCAAAAGTGAGTGAGTGTGTCCTTAGTCGTGTGGACTTTGGACGTGTCCAATCTAGAGAGATTTGGACGTGGTGTAACCTGTCTTAGAGAAGAAGGTTACGTGGGTTACAAGTTGTAACAAGGAGTGTTACTTTTGTAACGTGCTCAGCCCGTTAGTGAAGTGGTTAAATCCTACACGAGGTAGGTCGTGGTTTTTCACACCTCAGTTGGGTAGAGGTGTTTTCCACGTAAAAATCGTGTGTGCTTTATTTCCGCTTTTATCTACTTGATTTTCGCTTCTGAACCAATTGGGAACTGCCACTGCAAACAAGGTCGAAGACTGTTCGTTATTCAGAAACAGTCTCTGCAATCAGGGTCTAAGGCTGTTTGTCAGTAAATAGGCGAAAATCGGACACCACAATTCACCCCCCCTCCTGTGGTCGTGTACTCTTAGAATTCAACACTGAGAATAGATCTCACCCAATCAGTATCCTGTAATAATCTTATGCCAGAAGTATTTTTCTAATAAGCAAAGAAATGCAGTTGGCATTTACATTTTAAGTATTTCATAAAGAAAGAAAGTTTCCAAGGGCCATTAAGAGGCCGTATTGAATGAAATGTGAAATGCTTATAAGGGTCATTGTATGACCAATATGAAAGGAATCTCTTTTAAAGAATGTGAGCCTCAAGAGGTTATGAAAAGTGTTTTCAAACAAAGAAAGGAAGATTTCTATGAATGCTTGTTGAAAAGATTCCTAAGCATAGTTGAATGTGAATTCAAGTATTATGTGGCCTTACTCTTATAACACATCGAACATGTCTGTTTTAAAAATGCATGATAGAGTAAGAAAGCTCCTAGCACGTTTGTTGCCCCTCGAAATTAAGAACTTCTCATAAGTGGATATTTAGCTAACGAACGGCCTACAAGTTGTGTCACACAGCCTAATATGATAATGGTATTACATAAATGCTTGATACGTGACTATTATGAATAATATTGCCTATAAATGGTTTTTGTTTTAAGGAGTGGAGGAACACTCACTGAGCATGTGGTGGCTCACTCCATTTCCTTTCCCCTTTTTCCCTAGGTGATGAATGAATGCTCGTGCACGCTGTTGACATAGGATTGTCAGTTGCTACCCGAAAGTGTCTTTTGTGAAGTTGCGTTTTGTGAGACTGCCTAATTTCTTGTTTGGTTAAAGAAATGTATGATGCAAACATGCAGTTGGCTCTAGGTAGGGTTGCAATCGATCTAAATTATTTGAACAAGTGTTTGTAATGGCATAAGCCTCAACCATGAGTGTGCGACTCGTGGGGAAACTCTTAAGTTCTTTTGAAGTTTGTTGCAATATCACTAGGTACCCCTTAAGTACGCAATGAAATTTTAAAAATGCTGCAATTACAGGCGGAACACTTGCAGTTTTATTCAAGAACTCCCTAACTAACTTAAAGTTAGCTTGAATCTTTAAAGAAGACTCTAGTCATGTTAGCCTTAGGGGTCTCCCTCTTCGGGGACCCCGGCGGCATGACACCTCTCAGGGGTAGAGGGGTGTTACATTAGGTGGCATCCGAGCCATAGGTTTGCATATGCATTTAGATGTGGCATTAGGAATTCCGGTGTGTGAAATGCATGCTTTAAAGTGCTTACATGAGCTTACTATGTGCTTGCATTACATATTTGTGTGCACAAACTAGAAATATGGCTTAGGACGCCCAGGCAAACACGCCTAGTTTTATTCCTAACCTAATGGTGATGTAGGACGGTGTTTAAAATCATCGACTTTGTATACTTTTTGTTCTGGCTGGCTGCATGGAATGTAGTTATCTTTTGGGGAGCCGTGGTGAGGAGCAACTAGTGAGGACCCCTGTGGGTCATCCAGAACCATTGGACCTTCAAATTCATCAAAGAGATTCCTGTCACAGGAAGGTGAAGTTAAGTTACTTCCGCCCTCTGCCAATTTACCGTACACATGGGGGCTTATACCTCGTTCACCTTCAAAAGATTGGTAGATTTCCTAATGTTGGCATAAGAACAGGTGGATTTCTTAGACACCCCCTTGGAAAGGAGCAATGCTGCTAGTCAGCTGGTTAATACGGCCTTAATTGCTCCCGCTACGGGACAACACCTTCCAACCATAATAGGCGAGAGAAATCAAGTCAAACACCACCACATGAGACTTCTGTTCGCAGAAAACCCTCAGGCGGAGCGATACAAGTGAGTAGCCACAATGTGGATACGCTGGATAGATTCCTTTAGTGTACAATATCTTAGCTTGCAGGCCACAATGTTGAGAATGAGGGAGCTGATGGATGGGGAGCCCGATGTGGAATACTCCCTGACTTTTAGATTGTGGAACTTACTAGCCTCGGACGAGTCTGAACGCTCGAATGGGCCAATTTTGGATGACCCTGCTGAGGAAGATTCCTCAGATGATGAATAGAGTCGAGTGTAATCCAAGGTTTGCTCATGAATGTATCTAAATAAGTCATAGCTAGTGTGCCCTTCTTGTTTCCTTTCTCCCTAAGGCGTTAGTGTATTGGAAGTTCCTGGATAACTCCAAGTTTAGTGTACCCTTAAAATGAATGAATGAGTAGGGGTGTTACCCCAATGTTTCGTAAAATGTGAATGTATGCTTGTAGCAAGGAGAAAGGAGTGTTTGTGCGACTCGAAATAGGATCGCGCCAACGCTTATAAGCTATGAATTCCAGTTAATATCATACTATGCTTTTAAATGCCTTTGACAAATCTACTTTTATACATAAAACTAAGCAACTTTACATAAATAGTTGTGTACCCAATGCCTCCTCGAAGAGAACCGGTGGCGGAACCAACCACCTTGGAGATGATATGCCAGTTCAATAAGCTAAAACCACCTAAGTTCTCTGCTTCTTGAAAAGAAAGATTGAAAGTCCTTATGTGTGGGCATCTTTTTTAACAAGGGGAGCTCATTTCCAACCGCTATACCCACGCTTTCAGCCCCTTCCACCCTATAAGCAAATCAACCTGCACAAAAAAGCCTAGCCTCTTAAACTAGACCTGAGCCCTGCCCTTTAAACCCTAGGAGGTGTTTTAAGTGCCGAGGCCTTGGTCACGCAACCTCCGGCTGTCCCAACAGGGAAATCATTTCCTTGGCCGAATGGGAAGCAGCAAAGGACAAAGAGAATGAGGTAGAAAAGAAGGCTTATTTCATAAAAGATCAAGAGGAGAACCAAGAAGAAGTTAAGATGAGAGCTGATGAGGCAGAAATGCTTTTTTGGAGAGAATTTGAAGTGGTTTTCAAGGAGATGAAGATGAACAAGTGATAGAACCCTACCTAGCCAAGACCTCGTCCGTAATGAAACATGTCCAACTCATCCCAGAACAAGGTCCCAAACCAAGAAGATGGCTCATCTTTTGCAAGAAGTTCAAGCTGAATCAAACGGGCTAACTGGCCAGAACAAGCCCGGTTTTGTGTATCTGATTTCTTAAGCTACATTGTAGCTTAAGATTAATATTTTTGCATTTTTGTAATCCTAATGATGTTAGCTTTCAGGTTCAAGCATTGATTTCAAATCATGCACACAAGAGGATGGAAGATCGAAGGCTTTTCTCCAACCGGTCAGATTGGAACCAATTTTGCACGGTTGAATGTTTAGGTTTGATTACCCCACTTAGACTTTGTTTAACCTTGATTTCGTGGTTGGGGGGCTTTATACACATCTTGAACTTCCCCCCCATGGTTAAAATCCAAGTCATATCCATTTTTGCAATGGTTAAACCAAGTCTGAAAATCAGGTCCAATTCTGTCCTTGAACCCGGTTTGATGTCCCGGTTTATTTTTGCTTCCACCGGTGGGTTTTCTTCACTTCAACTGATATAGCACACCCCTCAAGGCTGGGCACACGTCTCAAGACACCAATGATCAGCTACAACCTTGGGAAGAATGGCCAACGAGAGAAGAGAGACAAAGAAAGATGTTCGTTGCTTCTAATTGGATAGCCGCAAAGGAGGAAGCCACTTTTCGGCTGTGCACATGCCCATTTGCTGAGTTTCTAGTTGTTTAGACTTAAGTACAAGTTAATTAAGTTGTAAGAATCATTTGCCTTGCTTTCTCTACTAGTTTGAATGTACTTTGATTAGTCTTAAGCTCACGTTGCAACCAGTTAAGCACTAACCGTGGAGAATTAAGACTAATTAACACCTTTCCTCCTTAGGAGGGTAAGGTGAGGTGCTTGCCTACTTGCTTGCTAGCTAGAATGATTGTGAGGCATGTAACAAAAGCAAATTTTCGGCCATTTTGGAAGGGGACTTCAGATTGAAATGAAAAACTTCCTAGAGAGCATTTGAAAGCTTTCTCTCAAATTCTTACTTGCTTATCTTAGTTTAGACTAAACTAAGTGGTGTTTAAGTGAGTCTTAACCTTGATTAAGTGGTGATTCTGTATCTTAGTCAAGATTTAGGGCCCTAAACTCAAAGGTTGGGGGTGATCCTGTATCCAATCCTAGAGTTTAGTTCTATCCTAGCCAAGTTCATCTCACCGGTTTCTAAGTGAAGTTGATAGCTTGAATGTTCAAGTTGATTTCTTTCACTTAGTGTATTCTTCATGCCCCCTCACCTTTCCACTCCATTCACCTTCACTTACATCCATTCCCATGAATTCCACTTCACCAAAGAGCTTGCGTTCCAATCAAAATTCAAGAGCCTTACTACCGGGCAAAGCTAGACATTTCTAGCTTCGTGGGCAGCAAGTTGGCACGGTGTGGCCGTGCAAGCAAGCACGACTATGCCACTCTTGGCCGTGACAATTCTTTAAGCTTTGGTCTCTTTTGATGTAAGGTTAGCTTGGGTCTTCTTCTCCCTTAAGCTTTACATCATATTTGGTATCGGAGCTACGTTTCATCTTGGCCTGGTATTGAACCCACACATGCAAATTTCTTTCTTCTCCCATTCATAAAATACAAGTCAGAATTCGTTCATTCCTTGAACAAGTACGAACATGAGTACTAGTTTAAGCCTAGAAGAGAAGTTTGATGCTGTTTTGAAGAGTAATCATGAAATTACTTCTTCTAATCAAGAACTAAAAGCGCAAAATGAGTACCTACTGTTGAGTTCGTGAGTATACAACCACAAGAGCGGGGTGAATTGTGGTGTCTGATTTTCGCGTTGTAAATAACAAACACCCTAGCAGAGGTTGTTCTCAAATGACAAACACCCTGATAGCTTATTTGCATGGGGTGTTCTCAATTATTGCAGATGCGAAAATCACCAAGATAAATGCGGAAAATAAAGCACACACAATTTTTACGTGGAAAACACCTCTAGCCCAACTGAGGTGTGAAAAACCACGACCTACCTCGTGTAGGATTTAACCACTTTCACTAACGGGCTTCACACGTTACAAATGTAACACACCTTGTTACAACTTGCAACCACGTAACCTTCTTCCCAAAGACAGGTTACACCACGTCCAACCTTCGCAAGATTAGACACGTCCAAGTCCACACGACTAGGACACACTCACTCACTTTTCTGATTCAAGATCAGGGTTACAAACACCTTACAGGGGGTGCTTCTTACTAAGCAGATGTAAGGTACAATGAAGATCCTATTATGCCAATGGTTTGAAAACTCAAAATCAAACACAGCTTGTCACGGTTTGCTTTTCAGAATGAAGCTCAAGAATCTTTGAGTGTAGACCGTGTTTTCTGATTTTTCCTAAATTTTTCAAAAAGCTGTGTTTAAGCAAATTCAACCTGAGTTTTCTATCTGCTCTTTTCTCGTGTGTTGTGTGTCTACTGGGAGAGAAAAACCTGAGGTTCTTAAACACAAAAACCAACGGTCATAAGCCACAGAATCAGCTAAGTATAGAAAACGATTTTCAATCAGGAAATGTTCTCCTACGGCTAATGATAAAATTTTGCCAAAATATAAGGGATTTGATATCTTAAAAGATAACCCTTATCTTCCCATAACCGTGAGGTGGATTCAAAAAAGCAACCAGAAATTTTCAGCTTTTGAAACTTTACCATATCCGAAAATATGGTCAAAGGAAATCTTTAAGTTTTGGCAAATCTCCCAAAACTTATTTTCGAAAATCTCCCATAATATTTTCAAGAAATATCCTTTCCAGAGAAATAGCAGTTTTGAAATTCAAGGAAAGTAATCTCGAGATCTTAGCCAACTAAAATAAATTTTCAAAGACAACCGGGTGTGGCTACTGCAGTTCAGAAACACCCTAGGCACCCTGTTCGCAGGGTTGTTCGCAACTGGTGTTCTGAAGCACTTAGCGCAAATACCGATTCAAGAGGTGTTTAAAATGATGTTTTCAATATTGGCATATTAACAAGAGTCTAAATAAATAAAACCTATATACCCAAGACTTCTTGTTTTGAATGTCATCTTGTCCAAGATTTATGGTGCTGCTGTGAACACGAAGGCCACCTTGTTTGCTGGGGTTGTTCTTTCCATTGCTAGAGTTCAGGAACATGCCTTACAATCAACTGTCGAGATGGTGTTCTTGACTTAATATAGAATCGCCAAGTAAAACCTATTTTGAAGACTTGTTCTCACATGTAGCAAACCAGTTAGTATAATAAAGAACACAAACACCAGTTAGGCCTGTTTGGAGACTGTGTTTGGAGCAACATTACTAGGACAAATTTTTACACTTGGTTTTGTTGTCATCAAAGCTAAATATAATAACTCAACAAATTCCCCCTTTTTGATGATGACAAACCAAGTGACCATATTGACAAAAAAAAGAAATTGAATGCTGATAGGGATCCACGTAAGTCAAGGTCCACTTAAGTCAATGCTAGGTTCATTCATCAATAGGAGGGTTACACTCTTCTTCCCCCTTTTGGCATCATTAAAAAGCATAAACAACATTATGAATGCAAGAAAAGAAGTATGTAGCAGAAGGGGCAAGAAGCATTAATAATGAGATATTGCATTAAAAAATACAATGCCAAAAACGAAATTAAGAAAGGAGGAGACTAGAGAGCAGCCTATACAATCAGGGAGCAGGGGGTGGTTTCGTTTGCAGAGGAGGAATGCTGGGGGCAAGAGTGGAGAGAAGTGCAAGGAGATCTTCATGGCGTTTGGCCGAGAGAGCTCGTTCCTCAGCAAGAGCAGCCTTGACAGCTGAGAGCTCATCCTTGAGGCGAGCATTGTTCTCAAGAACAGCCTCAACCTTGACGGAAGGTTGCCCAGAAACAGGTGGTCGAGGAGGTCGACGTCCCTGTTTGGAAACTGACCCTTCGCCAACCTCATAGCCACACCCTAGGAGAGTGTCAATCCCAATCTCATCAATGATTTGGGCCGCCACTCTTCGTGTGAGCACTATCCCAAAGTGCTCAAGCACCCTTGTCAACAGAAACCCATAGCCAAGATCATGTGCCCGGGTGGTGTTCGCAATTCGCTCTATGTGGCGAATCATGATTGCAGGGAGGTTTACTGGTTCCTCCCGATCCAGTAGGTCCACCAGACATTGATCGAAGGCATCTGCTGAGTTTCGCCCTTGACCTCGCGGTATTATGTTCTTAATAGTGAACATAAACAGTAGTTGGTGTAGGGAGGTCATTTCACCCTTCTTAGCCGAAAGGGGTGTTCTCAGGCCCTGTTTTTTACTAAGGCGTTTGGACACCTCTAAGAGCCTGGCTGTTTCCAGGGCAGTTTTGTCTTCCCTCACATACACAGCAAATCCACGAGAGGGGATGCCCAGAATATCACTTAGGGTGGCTTCATCAAAGGAGAAATGACACTTATTGACAGCACTTGTCACTACCCCATTTGTGACAGAGCAGTTGGCATAGAATTCAGCCAACTCGGGCACAGAACACCCTTGCTGGGTGTTTGCAAACAACTCAAGCCAGCCTTGGGCTCGAAGCTTGGTCAAGAACACCCCCAGACCCTGTTCCTCGAAAAAGCTTACATTCACTACCTTCCCCCTGACGACATTGCGCTTCAGCAACTGCGCATGTTTGTCAGACATAGGAGAGGGAGTGAACTGCTTTGGGCGTTTAAGGACAAGAACAGAGGTGGTAGTTTCTAGTAGGGGGGCTGTTCTGGGCTTTCGCTTGAGGGGTGTTTTGGCAGGAGAGGGCTTCACAGCAGGTTTATTGGTTGGTTTTGGAGGAGATTATTCTTCAGAGGACTCGGAAAACACCGGTGTCCCCTGTTTGAAGGTGGTGTTCTCAGAGTCAGAACTCGAGAACCCTTCAGAAGAAGAAGAAATCTCCTCGATGATAGGAGCAGAGGGTTTGGAGGGACGATGAGAGGATTGAAACGCTAGCCTTGTAGATTTTCGAGAGGGCTTAGAGGATTGAGGAGTTTGAGAGGGTTGAGACCTTGGTTGTGGCCTTGTTCTTGGCGTTCTACTACGCCTAGCCACGATTTTCACCCTCTTCCTTTTCTCTCCAGTTTGAAAGACTGGAGGGGAGATTTCAGCCTCAGGGAGAGAATTCTTCTCTAGACTCTCCTCTGACGACTCATTCGACTTCCCTTGGAAGTCGACATGCAGATCCTCCACAAACACACCTTCGACAGAGGCAGCCCCTGCTTCTGTCGCGGTGTCAGAGAACAACCCAGAAGAACAGGGCTCAAAATTAAACCCTTCAGGGGTTTCCAAGAATTGTTTTTGGGACCCCGACTTTGTTCCCTCTGACTCAAGTGAAATGGGATAAGCAATTGCCCCTACGAGGAACACCAATTCCCTTCGACATTCAAAGGGAATATCATCCATCCCCATTCCCACTGATTTTAGGGACAAGCTTTTTAGGAATTTGAAAGGCTTGTACGAGATTGGGCGAGAAGGAGCAGGGATTGAGGAAGCAAGAACGAGGGCTTTTGAGTGGGAGGTGTTGTTGGAAGCCATTGTTTGCTAGAGGAGAGAGATTAGGGTTTAGAGGGTTTTGCTAGGGTTTGAAAGCAAGAACAGAGGAGACAGAGAGAGAGAGAGAGAGAGAGAGCAAGACGGGGAAAACAGACACACACAAGGGCGGTTTTTAAACTCCCTACCCGTTATGAAGGGCCACCTAGGAAACACCTAGAATTTAAGCAGGCAGCATACATTAATGACAATCAAGGCATACCTGTTCGAGCCATCTGTTCTTGAACATGCTTCTCTCATTCCAAGGTCTGTCATGAATACTCTTTCTCCATCTCCCAAGGCAGCAGTCTTCATAAATAATCATAATAGCACACAAGACTACACATATTTGTTAAGCATAGACCACTGTTTTGATAGCAATAATTGCAAACAAGTGGATAGAACAGGTATTATAGGGTGTTTTATCAGCTTGATCTAACTCTGAGAACAGGTGTTCTCAGGGTGTTTTCACCAACCCCAATTCCAGTCTGTTTCTCTCAAATTGGTCTCTAGCTAGTGCCTTAGTGAATATATCAGCAATTTGATTTTCCGTTGAGCAAAAATTCATAGAGATTAAACCCTTTTCAACATTATCTCTCAAGAAATGATGTCGAATGTCAATATGCTTTGTTCTTTTATGTTGACATGGATTTTTGGCAATATTAATTGCACTTGTGTTATCACAAAAAATAGGAATGCATCCAATGTCAACACAAAAGTCCTTAAGCTGTTGCCTTATCCACAATAGTTGAGCACAACATGAAGCTGCTGCAACATATTCAGCTTCTACTGCAGACATGGCAACTGAATGTTGCTTCTTGGTAGCCCAAGATGCCAAACAAGGTCCAAGAAAGTGAGCCATACCTGAGGTACTCTTTCTATCAACTAGGAATCCAGCATAGTCAGCGTCAGCATATCCAACAAGATCAAAATTGCAACCTTTAGGATACCATAAAGCTAAATTGGGTGTATGTTTCAAATACCTTAGTATCCGTTTAACAGCCTTAAGATGAGTTTCCTTAGGGTTAGCCTGAAAACGGGCACATAAACCAACACTAAAAACAATATCAGGTCTACTAGCGGTTAGATATAAGAGTGACCCAATCATACCCCTATAGAGTTTCTCCTCAACTGAGGGACTCCCATCATCCATAACCAACTTGGTTGAAGGAGAAATAGGAGTGTCTATGGGTTTGGCTGACTCCATCCCAAAACGCTTAAGTAACTCCTTGATATACTTTTGCTGATGGATCATGGTGCCGTTTGGAGTTTGCTTGATTTGTAAGCCTAAGAAAAAATTAAGCTCACCCATCATGCTCATCTCAAACTCACTCCTCATCATATTTGAAAATTCATTGCATAAATCATGATGAGTTGCACCAAATATAATATCATCAACATATATTTGGACAATCAAAAAATGTTCCCCCTTAGATTTTAGAAACAAGGTATTGTCTACCTTGCCTCTTCTAAAATCATTTTCAAGTAAAAAACTTGACAACCGTTCATACCAAGCTCTTGGAGCTTGTTTTAAACCATAAAGTGCCTTGTCAAGTTTAAAAACATGATTTGGAAAATCACCATTTTCAAAACCAGGGGGTTGTTTGACATACACCTCTTCTTTAAGGTATCCGTTTAGGAATGCACTTTTAACATCCATTTGATATAGCTTGATTTCCATATGAGCTGCAAAGGCTATTAAGATTCGAATAGCCTCAATTCTAGCAACTGGTGCAAAGGTTTCTTCATAATCGATCCCTTCTTCTTGATTGTATCCTTGTACAACCAGCCGTGCCTTGTTCCTAGTGACTGTTCCTGACTCATCCAGTTTGTTTCGGAACACCCACTTGGTTCCAATGATTGTTCTCTCTGCAGGTTTAGGTACAAGGTGCCATACTTTGTTTCTCTCAAATTGATGAAGCTCTTCTTGCATAGCCGTGATCCAATTTGAATTTGCAAGAGCTTCATTCATACTTTTTGGCTCAATGTTAGAAAGAAAAGCATAGAAAGCACAAAAATTCTTTAGCTTAGATCTAATTTGCACTCTAGTATTAATATCTGACAAGATTTGATCAAGAGGGTGCGAACTATGGTACTTCTATAGTCGTGGGGTAAGAGGATCCACAGACCCATGCTCTACTCTAGTCGTAACATAATGCTTATGATCATCTCCCGAGCCTGTTTCTGCACATGTTTGTAAGTCTATTTCTGAAGAACACAGTTCCGAACAGGGTTCAGCGGTGTTTTCCCTTGTTTGGTGTTCACCTTGCCTGCTGTTCTGAGGAACACCTTAAGGAGTTGTTTTCTCTATGGTGTTCTTACCTCGTTTATCTTGGAGCAACACTTCTTTTCGAACAAGACCTAATTCAAGTTCATCTTCCTGTGCATCATTCTCACTCAACACGTTAGATTCATTAAAAAGCACATGCACACTTTCCTCAACACACAAGGTTCTTTTGTTAAAGACTTTGTATGCCTTGCTGTGAGAAGAATAGCCAAGGAATATTGCCTCATCACTCCTAGGGTCAAACTTTCCTAAGGCATCCTTCCCATTATTATGCACAAAACACCTACAACCAAATGTCCTTAGGTGCGTAATATTGGGTTTTCTGCCTTTGAAAAGTTCATAAGGAGTTTTATTCAACATGGGTCTGATCATGCATCTATTTATAATGTAACATGAGGTGTTCAATGCTTCTGCCCAAAAATACCTAGGAAGACCACTAGCAATAAGCATTGTTCTGGTCATGTCTTCCAGGGTGCGATTTTTGCGCTCAACCACCCCATTTTGTTGGGGTGTTCTTGGAGCTAAGAAGTTATGATCAACACCATGTTCATTACAATAGTTGATAAAACTTGCATTTTCAAACTCAGTTCCATGATCAGATCTCAAGCTAATTAAAGAGTGTCCTACTCTCTTTTCAACCTTTTTGAGAAAGGCAATAAAATTCTCAAAGGTTTCATCTTTGGATGCCAAAAACAAGGTCCAAGTAAATCGAGAGTAATCATCCACTACAACAAGCACATACTTTTTCCCACCTCTACTGGTTACCCTCATGGGACCACACAAATCAATGTGTAATAATTCTAGAGGTCGAGTAGTGCTTACACATTTTTTCGATTTAAAAGAAGATCTGACTTGTTTGCCTTTTGCACAAGCTTCACATACCTTGTCATCATTAAACTTGATGGAAGGTAGTCCAACAACCAAATCTTTGGAAACAAGTTTGTTTAACAAAGATAGGCTTGCATGACCTAGTCTCTTGTGCCATAGCATTATATCATCATTTAATGCATTTAAACAAGTCAGATTATTTTGGGGAAGAGTGGAAATACAGACTTTATAAACATTTTGACATCGCTTCCCCCTCAACACAACATCTCCTGTGTCGTCATTCACAACCAAGCAACGTGTTCGTGAGAACACCACTAGGTTGTTCTTGTCACACAGTTGGGACACACTTAGCAAATTGTGCTTTAAACCATCAACCAAGTGCACATTGTCAATTGAATGGGAGAGAGTTTTACCAATATTACCTATACCGACAATTGTCCCAGACTTGCCATTTCCAAATGCTCCACTCCCACCATTCAAAGCTATAAGTGAGAGAAAATTTGATCCTTCTCCAGTCATGTGCCGCGAACACCCACTATCAACATACCACAGCTGCCTGTTTTCAAGGTTGTTTTCTGATCTGTTTGACAGGGTGTTTCTTACCCTGTTTGCTGGGTTGTTTGTGGGATTGTTCTCTCTCACTTCAGCCTGCAAAGCAAATCACGAGTTAGTTTTGGGAACCCAGATCCACTTAGGTCCCATTTCGTTAGACATGTAAAGCTCATCTTTTCTAATCCAGATTTGTTTCACATACCTTTCATTCTTTTCATTGGCATGTTTTCTTAAAGGACAAGAATATCGATAGTGACCAGTTTTACCACAATGAAAGCAAACAATGTTTTCAGGTAATCCCACATACTTTCTATGAATTGGGTAAACTGTTCGTTTAGGCTTATACCCAAGTCCCTTTTTGTTTCGACTGTGGTCAGTGTTTAACCAAGCAAGGGCCTGTGAAGATTTGTTCCAGCGTTTGTTTGTGCTAAGCTCGGTTTCCAGTTTTTCTTTATTAGCATGCAAACCCTTGTTCTCTTTGAGCAGGGACTCAACCATTCCTTCCACCTCAAAGAGTTTTTCCTCTATTCGAGAGTAATCTCCTTCTTTTATAAAGAGGTTTTCTTTGAGTATATTAACATTTTCATGTAAACCGAGTTTTTCATTTTTAAGAATTTCATTTTCAAGCTCTAGGTCACGAAACTTCTCTTTTTAGATCAGCACATGTGTCTATCAAATTATATAGAAGTTCTTCTAAAGTGGCTTTGTTAAGACCATGTACCTTGTTCTTGAGATCTGAGAAGCTGATTGTTGATTCATCATCTGAATCTGAATCACTTTGTGCCATAAGTGCTACGACTCCTTCTTCAGCTTCAGATTCTCCTTCATCCTCAGAGGAATCTCCCCAAGCAGCCAGCATAGCTTTCGAGAATCGCTTGCCCAAATTGTTTACAGGGTGTTTTCGACCCTGTTTTCGAGGGTGTTCGGGCGTCTGATCTTCTTGAAGCAGAGGGCAATTCTTGACTAAGTGATCTGGTTTGCCGCACTTGAAACACCCTATGAGCTGTTCTTTGGAGATGTTTTTGGACTTGCTGAAGTCTTTTCTTTTGTTGTTTTCCTTGACTTTTTTGAAGAATTTCTTGAATTTTCTGGACATTAGGGCCATTTCTTCATCTTCAAGGTCAGAGTCAGTGTCGTCATGTGCTTTCAAGGCAAGCCCACGATCCTTATTTTGCTCCTCTCTTTGCTGTGAGTTCTTTCAGAGTTCATAGGTCTGGAGATTACCAATCAACTCGCCGAGGGTGATCTTGTTCATGTCTTTAGCCTCTTGGATGGCTGTTACTTTGGCCTTCCATGTGCGAGGTAAAATTCTGAGGATTTTCCTCACCAACTCTTCGGTGGTGAAAGATCTTCCAAGGGATTTTAACTCGTTCGTGATGTGGGTGAACCGTGTATACATGTCCATCACAGTTTCATGATCACCCATATCAAACAACTCATATTGTCGCATAAGTAGCTCAATTCTAGATTGTTTAACTTGACTCGTACCTTCATGAGCAACTTGCAGAGCATTCCAGATAGCTTGGGCTGATTCACACTCGGAGATGCGAGTGTATTCATCGGGTCCTATGCCAAAATATAAAAGCTTTTTGGCCTTGGCATTTTTCTCCATTTTCTTGTAGTCCTCGGCATCAAACTCTATGGATTCCTTGGGAACCTTCTTACCATCTTCAAGCACCTTGGTGGGAACAAGGGGCCCGTTCTTGATGAGCATCCATAATTCATAATCTTCTGCCTGAATATAGTTCTCCATCCTATTCTTCCACCAACTATAATGTTGGCCGTTGAAATAGGGTGGACGAGTAATGGATTGCCCTTCAAGAATTCCTTGTGGGGTACTCATCTTCAGAATCTCTCAAGGTGTTAACCTTTTGTAAGAGAACCCGCTCTGATACCACTTGTTGAGTTCGTGAGTATACAACCACAAGAGGGGGGTGAATTGTGGTGTCTGATTTTCGCGTTGTAAATAACAAACACCCTAGTAGAGGTTGTTCTCAAATGACAAACACCCTGATAGCTTGTTTGCACGGGGTGTTCTCAATTATTGCAGATGCGAAAATCACCAAGATAAATGCGGAAAATAAAGCACACACAATTTTTACGTGGAAAACACCTCTAGCCCAACTGAGGTGTGAAAAACCACGACCTACCTCGTGTAGGATTTAACCACTTTCACTAACGGGCTTCACACGTTACAAATGTAACACACCTTGTTACAACTTGCAACCACGTAACCTTCTTTCCAAAGACAGGTTACACCACATCCAACCTTCGCAAGATTAGACACGTCCAAGTCCACACGACTAGGACACACTCACTCACTTTTCTGATTCAAGATCAGGGTTACAAACACCTTACAGGGGGTGCTTCTTACTAAGCAGATGTAAGGTACAATGAAGATCCTATTATGCCAATGGTTTGAAAACTCAAAATCAAACACAGCTTGTCACGGTTTGCTTTTCAGAATGAAGCTCAAGAATCTTTGAGTGTAGACCGTGTTTTCTGATTTTTCCTGAATTTTTCAAAAAGCTGTGTTTAAGCAAATTCAACCTGAGTTTTCTATCTGCTCTTTTCTCGTGTGTTGTGTGTCTACTGGGAGAGAAAAAGCTGAGGTTTTTAAACACAAAAACCAACGGTCATAAGCCACAGAATCAGCTAAGTATAGAAAACGATTTTCAATCAGGAAATGTTCTCCTACGGCTAGTGATAAAATTTTGCCAAAATATAAGGGATTTGATATCTTAAAAGATAACCCTTATCTTCCCATAACCATGAGGTGGATTCAAAAAAGCAACCAGAAATTTTCAGCTTTTGAAACTTTACCATATCCGAAAATATGGTCAAAGGAAATCTTTAAGTTTTGGCAAATCTCCCAAAACTTATTTTCGAAAATCTCCCATAATATTTTCAAGAAATATCCTTTCTAGAGAAATAACAGTTTTGAAATTCAAGGAAAGTAATCTGGAGATCTTAGCCAACTAAAATAAATTTTCAAAGATAACCGGGTGTGGCTACTGCAGTTCAGAAACACCCTAGGCACCCTGTTCGCAGGGTTGTTCGCAACTGGTGTTCTGAAGCACTTAGCGCAAATACCGATTCAAGAGGTGTTTAAAATGATGTTTTCAATATTGGCATATTAACAAGAGTCTAAATAAATAAAACCTATATACCCAAGACTTCTTGTTTTGAATGTCATCTTGTCCAAGATTTATGGTGCTGCTGTGAACACCAAGGCCACCTTGTTTGCTGGGGTTGTTCTTTCCATTGCTAGAGTTCAGGAACATGCCTTACAATCAACTGTCGAGATGGTGTTCTTGACTTAATATAGAATCACCAAGTAAAACCTGTTTTGAAGACTTGTTCTCACATGTAGCAAACCAGTTAGTATAATAAAGAACACAAACACCAGTTAGGCCTGTTTGGAGACCGTGTTTGGAGCAACACTACTAGGACAAATTTTTACACTTGGTTTTGTTATCATCAAAACTAAATATAATAACTCAACACCTACGCAAGCAATTGGGTACTTTTCTCAGGCAAAAGTAGAAGTTGAATGAGGAGCCGTCCTATTCAGCCCCACATGGCCGAGACCAAGTCTTCAGCCATAACCTTGAATCTTCAAGTGATGAAGAACCATCAAGGAGGTCACGACCAGAACAAAGAATGCAAGGTAACTCTAATGATTTTAGGGTTGAGATTCCAGAATATGAAGGCAAGCTCGATCCAGAAGAGTTCTTGGACTGGTTGCATACGGTCGAGAGGGTGTTCGAATACAAGGACGTTCCAGAAGACAAGAAAGTCCAGTTGGTGGCATTGAGACTACGTAAGTATGCTTCTTTATGGTGGACCAACTTATGTGCTAAGAGAGTTAGGGAACGTAAGGCTAAAATCAGGACTTGGGAAAAGATGAAAACCAAGTTGAAGGCGAGATTTTTACCCTTACATATGTTCAAAATTGCTATTCACAACTTCATAATCTAAACCGAGACAATATAAGTGTTGAAGAGTATACTAGAGAGTTTGAAAAGCTTGTGATTAAATGTGATCTACATGAACCCGAAGAGCAAGCAATTGTTAGGTACTTGGGAGGACTTGATCCTAGGTACTCTAATGTTGTTGAATTACAAGCTTATACTACTTTTGATGAGGTTTGCGTGCTTGCTCACAAAGTTGAACAATAAAAGAAAGCTAAGCAAACTTTTAAACCTTCCAATCAGAAACCTCCAATCCGGAGCCAACCCTTTAACAAGGGGAGTTCCCAACCGGTTTCTAAACCTCAAAATCCCTTTCCTTTTAATCCACAAAAAACCCAAGCACCACAAAAGGCCCCAGCACCCCCAATTCGACCAAACCCCAATCCTATGAGCACTAAAAGATGTTTCAAATGCCAAGGATTAGGCCACATAGCCTCGGAGTGCCCAAATCGCAAAGTGATTACTTTGGCCGAGTGGAGGACCATGGATGAGCAAGAGAAGGAAGGTGAAATTGATGGTGAAACTGAAGAAGAACATGGGGAGAGTCAAGAAGAGGTTGAGGAGGAAGCTGATGAAGGTGAAATGCTAGTTTTGAGGAGAGTCTTGAACGGTCAAAAGAGCACTAAGGATGAACAAAGAGAGAACATATTTCATACTTGGTGCACGGTTCAGGGCAAGGTGTGTTCATTGATTATTGATGCTGGGAGTTGTGGAAGCGTGGTATCTCTTACCATGATTGAGAAATTAGGCTTGCAAGCTACCGCCCATCCCCATCCATACAATATACAATGGCTGAATCAAAGCAAGGGGCTTCAAGTCAACTCACGATGCCTTATCTCATTATCCATTGGTAAGAACTATCAAGACCAACTTTGGTGTGATGTTATACCTATGGATGCATGCCATGTACTGTTGCGTAGGCCCTGGATGTACGACCGAAGGGTAACACATGATGGTTTCTTGAACACATACTCCTTGTCTAAGGGAGGAAAGAAGATTACCCTAAAACTATTATCGCCATCCGAACTCCTCAAAAATAAGCCCATAAAAGGCCATGAGCATTCTGGTTGCTTACTCACTTTTAGTGAAACTCTTTTAAAGGCTTCTAATCATGAGTTTAAGGCTTTTAAAGAGTGGATCTTAACGCTCCAAGATGAACCAGAATCCCTCTTACCAACTCACCCCTTTGCCAAATCACTCATCCAAGCCTTCTGCCACTTATTTCCAGAAGACATACCCTCGGGTTTACCCCCTAAAAGGGATATCCAGCACCACATTGATCTCATTCCTGGTTCAGTTCTCCCATACAAACCAGCCTATAGAATGAACCCAAAGGAAACCATGGAGATTCAACGGCAAGTAGAGGAATTGATCTCAAAAGGACTTGTACGTGAGTCCTTAACTCCTTGTGCCGTACCTGCCTTGTTGGTTCCCAAGAAGGATGGCAGCCAACGAATGTGTGTGGACAGCAGGGCCATAAATAAAATCACAATCAAGTATAGGTATCCTATACCCAGACTTGAAGGTATGCTAGATGAATTACATAGCTCTAAAGTCTTTTCAAAAATTGATCTTCAAAGTGGCTACTTCCAAATCAGGATAAGAGAAGGAGATGAATGGAAGACTGTATTCAAGACTAAGGGAGGTTTGTACGAGTGGCTAGTTATGCTATTTGGTCTTTCCAATGCTCCTAGTAATTTTATGAGGTTAATGAATCAAGTATTCAAACCTTATATTGACAAGTTCGTGGTGGTCTACTTTGATGATATTCTGATTTATTCCAAGGACGAGCAAGCGCATCAAAATCATCTCAATCAGATTATGCATGTCCTTGAACGTGAGCAATTGTATGGTAATCTTAAGAAATGTACCTTCTTTACTCATGAGGTTACATTCTTAGGATACATTGTGTCCAGTGAAGGAATTAAGTTAGATGAAGGAAAGATAAAGGCTATTCGGACTTGGCCTCAACCACAAAGTATACATGATGTTCGAAAGTTCCATAGATTGGCATTTTTTACAAAAGATTTATTCGAAACTTCAGCACCATCATGTCCCCTATAACCGAAGTGCTAAAGGGTTCATTATTTCAATGGAATCCTAAGGCACAATCTGCCTTTGAAGAAGTCAAGAAGAAACTTACTCAAGCACCGGTTCTTGCATTACCGTGCTTTGAGAAGGTTTTTGAGGTTGAATGCGATGCATCAGGAGTGGGAATTGGTGGAGTTTTAACTCAAGAAGGAAAGCCATTGGCCTTCTTTAGTGAAAAGCTATGTGACTCAAGAAGAAAATACTCCATATATGACAAGGAATTCTATGCTATTATTTGGTGCCTAGAACATTGGAGTCATTACCTAGTGGCCAGTGAGTTTATACTTCATTCAGATCATGAGGCATTGAAGTACATTCAAGGCCAGCATAAACTTATAACTCATAACATGCTAAGTGGGTTGAATTCCTTCAGTCATTCCACTTCACCATTAAGCACAAATCGGGAAAGCTAAATCAAGGTGCGGATGCGTTATCAAGGAGGTATCTCCCTATGTTTCAATTAGATGCTCTTATTCTTGGTTTTGAGCATCTTAAGAGTTTATATGCTGAAGATGAAGACCTTGGGAATCTTTATGCAGCATGTTCGAAGCAACACAAGGGAGATTTCTTAATCCCTTCTATCCAGACACTTCCCCACCCGATTTGAGGGTCAAATCTTTTCAACAAGGGGAGGATGATGGAACCCTACCTAGCCAAGACCTCGTTCGTGATGAAACATGTCCAACTCGTCCTAGAACAAGGTCCCAAACTAAGAAGATGGCTCATCTTTTGCAAGAAGTTTAAGCTGAATCAAACGGGCTAACTGGCCAGAACAAGCCCGGTTTTGTGCATCTGATTTCTTAAGCTAAATTGTGGCTTAAGATTAATATTTTTGCATTTTTGGAATCCTCATGATGTTAACTTTTAGGTTCAAGAATTGATTTCAAATCATGCACACAAGAGGATGGAAGATCAAAGGCTTTTCTTCAACCGGTTAGATTGGGGCCAATTTTGCGCGGTTGAATGTTTAGGTTTGATTACCCCACTTAGACTTTGTTTAACCTTGATTTCGTGGCTGGGGGGGTTTATACACATCTTGAATGTCCCCCCCATGGTTAAAATCCAAGTCATATCCATTTTTTCAATGGTTAAACCAAGTCCGAAAACCGGTCCAATTCTGTCCTTGAACCCGGTTTGATGTCCCGGTTTATCTTTGCTTCCACCGGTGGGTTTTCTTCACTTCAACTGATGTGGCACACCGCTCAAGGCTGGGCACACGTCTCAAGACACCAATGATCAGCTGTAACCTTGGGAAGAAGGGCCAATGAGAGAAGAGAGACAAAGAAAGATGTTCCTTGCTTCTCATTGGATAGCCGCAAAGGAGGAAGCCACGTTTCGGCTGTGCACATGCCCATTTGTTGAGTTTCTAGTTGTTTAGACTTAAGTACAACTTAATTAAGTTGTAAGAATCATTTGCCTTGCTTTCTCTACTAGTTTGAATGTACTTTGATTAGTCTTAGGCTCACTTTGCAATCGGTTAAGCACTAACCGTGGAGAACTAAGACTAATTAACACCTTTCCTCCTTAGGAGGGTAAGGTGAGGTGCTTTCCTACTTACTTGCTAGCTAGAATGATTGTGAGGCATGTAACAAAAGCAAGTTTTCGGCCATTTTGGAAGGGGACTTCAGATTGAAATGAAAAACTTCCTAGAGAGCATTTGAAAGCTTTCTCTCAAATTCTTACTTGCTTATCTTAGTTTAGGCCAAACTAAGTGGTATTCAAGTGAGTCTTAACCTTGATTAAGTGGTGATTCTGTATCTTAGTCAAGATTAAGGGCCCTAAACTCAAAGGTTTGTGGTGATCCTGTATCCAATCCTAGAGTTTAGTTCTATCCTAGCCAAGTTCATCTCACCGGTTTCTAAGTGAAGTTGATAGCTTGAATGTTCAAGTTGATTTCTTTCACTTAGTGTATTCTTCATGCCCCCTCACCTTTCCACTCCATTCATCTTCATTTACATCCATTCCCATGAATTCCACTTCACCAAAGAGCCTGCGTTCCAATCAAAATTCAAGAGCCTCACTACCGGGCAAAGATAGACATTTCTAGCTTCGTGGGCAGCAAGTTGGCACGATGTGGCCATGCAAGCAAGCACGACCGTACCACTCTTGGCCATGACAATTCTTTAAGCTTTCGTCTCTTTTGATGTAAGGTTAGCTTGGGTCTTCTTTTCCCTTGAGCTTTACATTAACAAGGAAAGAACATCTTCTACCCTTGGTGTATGGGTCAGGATGAGGTATGTTCATTGACCCTAAATGGAGAAACAAAGCTCACCTCAATATCTCTATCCCCCTTTGAACTCTATGAAAACAAACCGCCATAAATCCATGAGCATGTAAACCCTTTTGTTGCTCATAGTGAACCATTACTTGCTGTTCAAGCTGAGCACAAAGGTCCACCCCTAAGTCATCCATTAGCCACCTCAATCCTTAAACATCGAGAGGTGTTTTCCAAGGTTGGGTTGAAGAAAACCGCTTTTAAGAACAAAAGGGGATTCTTTGAGGCATTGATTATATTTTAGCCTAAAGTAGTTAAGTTCCCACTTAGACCGTGACTATCCAGCAATTTTAAGGGCAAACTCTACTTAACAAGGGGAGGATGATGGAGATCCCTCAAGGAATTATGTTGAAGGTATTTAAATAAGCTTAGATGAATCACATTTAGTAGCAAAGTCCAAGAAAAGGCCTTTGTTTTGCTAAGGAACACAAACAGTAGGTTACGGGTTCAAATCAGAATACAAGCCTGGTTTTGTTTCCTTTGTTACTTTGACTTCCATAAGATCCAACATCAATATTTTGCCTTCAGGAACTCAGCTTTCCCATAAAGCAAGTTCTAAGTAATTTGGACTTCATTTCCCACCCAAATCAGCCATTAAATCCAAACTATCCAGACTGCCCGGTTGAACCAGAATGTACTTGGTTTTGTGTGCTTAATCACTTAGGCCTCTTTGAGGTTTAAGTTTGATATTTTTTTGTTATTTTAGTTCCTTAAGATCTTTCAAGAAATGTAAAAATATTTGAGTTAAGTCATGTAAAAATAGGCAAAAAAAGTATTTTTTGTAAATGGTATGGGCTAGAACCTGTTGACTAAGCTAGAGTAGTCTAGAATAAGCTAGGTTAGAGGTTCCTTAACTTTGAAGAAACCTATTAAACTTTTGTAGGAAACCCTTGAACGTCCATATAAAGGCCTTTAGGGACCTCATTTTGTACTCAACTTATTGTCTTTCGAAAATTGAAAGTGAAACTAAGAGCATTGCTCACTTTCGTGTCTTGAATTCTTACTTGCTTATCCTAGACAGGCCAAGATAGGTGGTGACCAAGTGAGTCTTAAACTTTGATTAAGTGGTGTTTCTATACATTAATCACAATTTAAGGGCCCTAAGCTTGAGCTTGGTGGTGTTTTTATATCCAAGTTTCAGGTTCAGAACTATCGTTTACTTCATTTTCAGTTTTGGATTCCATTGACTTCAAGTTGAGTGCCGTGAATTCTTAGCTTGCTCTTTGTAATCCTTTCAGCGTGAGTTTATTCCATTGAGCTTTACATCATATTTAGTATCAGAGCCAAGTTTCATCTTGGCCTTGAATCCAACCCCACGCGCCTCCCTCCATCTCAAACACAACCTACTGTCCGATATATAAAATTAATCCATAAAGAGCCCTTAGAATTTGTCCATCATGCCTTCATTTCAGCGCTTGAAGAACGAGCCAGCCTTAGTTGATTTTGAGTATGCCAGCCTTGTAATCCCGAGATTTCATGGCAAAAAGGATGAATTTACTTATTGGATTTCTATGATAGAACGAGTCTTTACTTGTTGCAACCTTGATGACCATGAGAAGCCCAAAGTGGTTATCTCTAGATTGAGAGGTTGTGCACTTTAATGATAGTAGAATTACAAGATTAAGAGAAGAAGGAAAGGAAAAGAGAGGGTGGGAACACGGAAGAAGATGAGAAGTAAGCTGATGGGTGCCTTTTGCCCAGTCGCTTACATGCTCAATCATGTTTCTCTGCATCTTGAAGAGAAAAGTCCTTATGTACGGACATCTTTTTTAATAAGGGGAGCTCATTTCCACCTGCTAAGCCCATGCTTTTAGCCCCTTTCACCCTACAAGCAAACCAACCTCCACAAAAAAGCCTAGCCCCTCAAACTAGACCTAACCCCCGCTCTTTAAACCCTAGGAGGTGTTTTAAGTGCCAAGGCCCTGGTCACACAGCCTCGGCCTGTCCTAAGCACCAAAGGAGGAAGAGAATGAGAAAGAAAAGAAGGCATATTTCATAAAAGATCAAGAGGAGACCTAAGAAGAAGTTAAGGTGAGAGCTGATGAGGGAGAAATGCTTCTTTTGGAGAGGGTTTCAAGTGGTTTTCAAGGTGACAAAGATGAACAAGGAAAGAACATCTTCTACACTTTGTGCATGGGTTAGGATAAGGTATGTCTATTGACCCTAGATAGGGAAACAAAGCTCACCTTAGTATCTTTATCCCCCTTTGAACTCCATGAAAATAAACCACCACAAATCCCCCTTTTTCTTACTCATAGTGAACCATTACTTACTGTTTAAGATGAGTACAAAGGTCCACCCCCAAGTCATCCTTTAGCCACCTCAATCTTTGAACATCCAAAGGTGTTTTCCATGGTTGGCTTGAGGAAAATAGCTTTTAAGAACAAAAGGGGCTTATTTGAGGCGTTGATTATATTTTAGCCTAAAGGAGTTAAGTTCCCACGAGACCGTGATTATCTAGCAAATTTGAGGTCAAATTCTCCTCAACAAGGGGAGGATGATGGAGATCCCTCAAGGAATTATATTTCATGCATTCAAATAAGCTTAGATAAATCACATTCATTAGCGAAAGTCCAAGAAAAGGCCTTTATCTTGCTAGGGAACATAAACAGTAGGTTTTAGGTTCAAATTATAATACAAGCCCAGTTTTGTTTCCTATATTACTTTGACATCAATGAGATCTAGCTTTAATATTTTGCTATAGAATTGAATTTTAGGAAGTTAGCTTTCCAATTAAGCAAGTTCCAAGTCATTTGGACTTCATTTGCTACCCAAACCAGCCATTAAATCCAAAATATCCAGACAGCCAGATTGAACAAGAATGTACCCGATTTTGTGTGCTTAATTACTTAGGCCTTCTTGAGGTTTAAGTTTGATATTTTTTTCTATTTTGGTTCCTTAATATCTTATCTTTTAGGACATATAAAACGATTTGGGTTAAACCATGTAAAAATTGGCCAAAAATATCAATTTTATAAATAGTGCAGCCTGGAACTTGGCTTTGACCAGTCTGAGTTTTCAGGGGGTTTGGACCCCTAAATGAAGTCATAAAAGTGTGACTCCACCTGAAGGAGTTAGGCGACATCTAGTTCCTTCCAACCATATATGGAAATCCAAATCGTGCCCACATTTAATAGGGGATATGTGGCGTCCAAACAGAGCCTGCATTCTACCTGTTTCTGCCCGGTTGCACCTAATTGGTGCATTTCGTGGTTGATGTCTTTCCAGCCATCCAATCTAGTCCTAGCAACATGATTAGGCTATTAAACGAGTGTTCGATGTAATGATGAGTAATCAATTGAAGAACCAATGAGAAACAAAGAAGGAAAGACAGAAACATCCCCATCGGTCAGCTATAAAGTGCAAACTTCAGCAACCATTTTCTCCCTCCCCATTTGTCAAGAGTAGCTTGCTTACTTACTTTCTTACTTAAGCTAAATGTAATTCGTATAATCTAGCTTATTTTGATGCATAAAGTTGTAATTAGCTTAATTAAATTGTGTTTAGTTAAAACCGATTTAATTAAGCTAGATTAGGCTAGATTAAGCTAGGTTAGAGGTTTCCTAAGTTTGAAGAAACCTCTTAGCATTCCATAGGCAGCCCTTGAACGTCCATATAAGGGCCTTTAGGGACCTTATTTTGTACTCAACTTATTATCTTTGAAAATTGAAAGTGAATTGAGAGCATTGCTCCCTTTTGTGTCTTGAATTCTTACTTGCTTATCTAGTCTAGGTCAGATTAGGTGGTGATCAAGTGAGTCTTAAACTTTGATGAAGTGGTGTTTTTGTATCTTAATCACAGTTTAAGGGCCCTGAGGTTGAGCTTGGGGGTGTTTCCGTATCAGAGTTTTAGGTTTAGAACTATCCTTTACTCCATTTTCGGTTTCGGATTCCATTGAGTTCAAGTTGAGTGCCGTGAGTTCTTAGCTTGTTCTTTGCAATCCTTTGAGTGTGAGTTTATTCCATTAAGCTTTGCATCATATTTTGTATCAGAGCTAGGTATCATCTTGGCCTTGAATCGAACCCCACATGCCTCCCTCCATCTCAAACACAACCTGCTCCACATACAAAATTTATCCATCATGCCTTCATTTCAGTGCTTGAAGAGCGAGCTCACCTCAATTGATTCTGAGTACACCAGCCTTGCAATCCCAAGATTTCATGGTAAAAAGGATGAATTTACGTGCTAGATTTCTATGGTGGAACAAGTCTTTACTTGTTGTAACCTTGACGACCAAGAGAAGTTCAAAGTGGTTATTTCAAGATAAAGAGGTTGTGCACTTTAATGGTGGAAGAATTACAAGATTAAGAGAAGGAAGAAAGGAAAAGAAAAGGTGAGAACATAGAAGAAGATGAGAAGTAAGCTGATGGGTACCTTTGGCTCACCCACTTGCATGCTCAATCATGTTTCTCTGCTTCTTAAAAAGAAAGACTGATAGTCCTTATGCATGGACACCATTTTTAATAAGGGAAGCTCATTTTCACCTGCTAAGCCTACGCTTTTAGCCCCTTCTATCCTACAAGAAAACTAACTTCCATGATCAACACTGTCGTAAGCGCACGGGTGTTCGTAGTATGGATAAAGATATCGTTCCTCAGGTACTAAAGCAATCAATCGAGCCTAGTCTTGTTAGAATATGCTAAGTAAAACTCAATTTCTACTGAATTCGATTAACTACTGCAAATAAACTTGTTTAAATCAGTAAGAGTAAAACGTCTAGGAATTTTCGCAGTTATAGAAGAGAATTAGATCAAAATGAATTAACATGTACTATTCTCTAATTGGTTAATTTCGAGGAATTGCAATCTTGTCAAGGGACTTGATCTATTCTTTCGAAATCAATCAAATTTGCCTTAACTAAATCCAAGTTTAATATATTCAATTACTTACTAGCCCTCCAAATATGCAAATCTCTCTTTCGAGACGATGTTATGCTATGTCTATTCAAGCAGTCTAACAATCAAATGTCATCTTTCAAATGTTTACTCAATTGTTTCAGATGTGCAGCAAATTTTGGCCAAAAATCAACAAACAACATGAATAACACTTGATCCAACGAAATCAAATCAATGATGAAAATATGCACAATTCTTTAAAAACCAAACTATGATCCAATAACAATTCCAAAAGCGACTAAATCCCTAGACTAAGAAAACTACGCAGACATGGTAAAAGATAAACTAACCAAAAAAAGATCGGCGAAATCTTGAGCAGAAGGGACTCGACTGAGATGGCCTTCACCAAGGGCTTGGAACCGCCTTAGGATTAAAACTCTCACACTTAAAACTCACTCTAAATTAAACTAAGAACAAACTTTGAGAGAAAACTAATTTAGGCTAAACTACTTGCTTGCTTTGCTTTTGAGTTGAAGTTGAGTGCTGTGGAATTCTGCAGAACGTCTCTATTTATAGAGAATTTCACTTGAACTCAGCCACAAAGCTGAGGGAAAACGAAGAGGCAACAGTTACTGGCACAACCACGGTCTGTAGGCTCCACCATGGGCTGACTGTGGTCTGTGCTGGATATGAAATTTTGCCCTTTCTTTGCCCTACGATCGTGGCATAACATGGATGACCACGGGGGATGGCAAAATATAGCCACTAAAGGGCAAATGCTAGGTAAAAAGATAAGAAATCCTGTAAAACACATAAAACAACTACACCTAAGCATAAATCGAGAATAAGAGAATAAATAACATCATTAAGTACAAAATTCTCCTTCAAACGAGGCAAAATAGCCCTAAAAAGGTGTACATATTAAGCACTTATCGAACGCCCCCGTGCTTAAACTGTTGTTTGTCTTCCAGTAATGCAAGGATTGAAGATATACACAGCCTCCTCATGATAGACATAGATAACATTCAAATGGCAAGGATGATCCAAAGGTAGCCCAAAAGGGCGTAAACATATCATTAACAAACAGAATAGGGAATAAAATTTCAAAAATGTTTTATAGACCATAGTGCAAAACTTGAACCAATCGTCCTCCAAATTGTTAAATACAATCATTCCAGTACATGAAATGAGTAAGACTAGCAAGGTTTGTAGAACCTCACTATAGTTATGTGGCACTCATCACTCATGTGTTTGACAATGTATATATATAAAGGTTCTCTTTATTCTCATTCCTTGGACATAAGTCTACCATAGGCTTGATAAAATTCTCAAATTCGATACCACTAAAACGCAAGTACATTAAATAATCATGAGGACTTTCATAGGTATGTAACAGGGCTTAGGGTAAAGGTAAGAGGGGAGCAAATGTTTTTGGAAATGAGGGGCTAAAAGCCATAGACTAAGAGTTTAAATAATTTCAATGCATCATACTACATCCTCCTCGAACCATATCAACTCATCAACAAAATAAATCCCAAAATGAAAAGAGATAGAGTCGATGATCACAAATATCGTACATTCGCTCCAAGGCTAATCACTTTCTTCAAATATTTTCCCTCTTTTCTTTTCTCTTTTTTTTGTTTTTTTGTTTTTTTATTTTTTCCAAAGAGGAATAGCCAAGGGAATTTCATAACGAACTTTAAAATCGAACTCTTCTCTAAAGTTTACTCAATAAAACAAACAATTTATCAAATATTTGCATCCCTACACCAAACAGCCAAAATTCAGTAAAGAGGATGACAATCTACCTTGCTAACACCCTATCAAACTTGATGCAAAAGAATGTAACGCTCCTCTAACCTTGGCTTAAGGGTAAGACAAGTATTTGGCCATGGGTTAAAAGTAGGAGGTTCAACAACAACAACAACAACTCCTCTCAGTGTGGGTCCCGCTTTCGCGGGGTCTGGGGAGAACTATCTGTAGGCAACCTTACCTCTACTGGCATTCCTACCCGTAGGGAGGCTGATTCCAAGAGACCCACGAAAAGAGTTTAGTGAAAAATCTTTTGTAGAAGAAAGATTTTACGAAAACATTTTCTGGGAAAACATTTTATAAAAGAAAGATTCCATAGCAAGGGATGCCTGAGATAGATAAAAGATAAATACAAGATTAGTTGCTAAAATTGTGAAATAAAAGGATAATATAATGGAGGAAGGCAATATACCTGGACGAGCAGCGGTAAGCAGATAAGAACTCTCCTCGGAAGACACTACAACCTGCATACAAACACTACATACGAAAACAACATCTACCAGCACTAAGCCGCCGCAACCAAAAGAAAACTACGGGGTCAGATCAAGAAAAATGGTTACAGGTTCAAAGGGGCTAACAAGGGATACAATACATAACAAAGGTGGCTATTTGGCTGTGGGTTTCAAATAAATCAAAGAAAGAAAAATGCCTCAATCATATTGCCTAAATGCATTTGCGAAATGTGGTCTTGAATGAGAATCAAGGCAAGTTCTAGAGAAATGACGTCAAGGAAGAGTCATACATGAAAGAAAATATGAGACTAATAATGATAAATAGTCTCTAAAGGCTCAAAGTCTCACGGGGCATCTACCACAGTCAAAACTAGCTCACTGGCAAAACGTGCTAGAATTTCATGTAAAGACTCATGGGAAAAATCAATTCGCATTCAACATATGGTTAAAACATGGAATTCAGTTCGAAAATTCATTCACAAACTTTTATGCACAATTTGGGTAAATCAAATGATCAAACTAACCAAAGAAAGCTACCAAATCTATAAAAATCATCATCGGAGGATTTTTTTATTTTAATTTTTTTGTATTTGTTTTTATTTTTTTATTTTTTGTGTGTTTTTTTTTTTATGCATGCATGCTCCTACGAACAATGCAAACTAAAATGCAAACGAAACTTACAAAAGGAAGAAACTAAAATGCAACCTAGAAGAAAACTAAATGCACTAATTAAAACAAAACTATAACAACAACTACAAAAATTACCACTAAAAATATATACAAAGAAAAAATAAATAAATAAACACACCAAACAAAAATTAAAAAAACAGGCATCAGATGCCAAATATAATAACTAATGCCCCCATGCTTGAATCACACATTGCCCTCAATATGGGCACATCATAATAAAAAGAGGAAGGGGAATAGCAAAAATTAGAATCAGAGGGGAGGAGGTGGAGGAGGATAGGGTGGTGCTTAACTTGATGAACCAACCTTCTTAGTGCTCCTCAGCTTTTTGTTTGGTGCCACGGTTACAAAACTTAACGAAAAACAAAACTAAAACCAAAAGTAAGAACTAAAACATAGAAAATTGTAGAAAATAAGTGAAAATGTGAAGAATTAGAGAGAGAAATGGATGGGTACGGTGGATAAATGAGGTGAGATGAATTTTGCAGAAGCAGAAGAAAAGAGATGAGAATTTGTGGATAAAATGGAGAGATTAAGTGAAAAGAAGGAATTTAGTGTGAAAATGAAGAAAAATAGAGAAGATTTGAGGGAGATTGAACGTGTTGGTTATGGAAGTTTTAGAGAGAGAGAGAGAAGGGAGGAAGAGAGCGAAAGTGCCGAGCGAAGAAGATGAAGTGACGGGGGGGGAAATGACACCGCGATAAAAAAACGCAGACCGCGGTCCGTGTAGCTGGAGTTCCTGATCGTGGTGCCAACATTTTATTGATATATGTATATATTTTTTTCTTTTTTTCTTTTTCTGCTTTTTGTTATTTTTCCTATAACAACCAAAATGAAATTTCAAAAATCAAAAGTATAAAGAAGAAAGAGAAAGAAAGCTTGCGTTGCCTCCCAAGAAGCGCTCTTTTAAGTTCAAGAGCTTGACTCTTGTTTTAGGCTCGGTCCAGGTCAGATGGTGGATGGACATTGGCTTTATCCCGGACCACAAAATCAAACTTTTTCATTTAAAGGTAGCACTGCAGAAGTTCTTGCTGCAGGTCCTTCATCTTCATAACTTGGTCTCATAATGCACTATCTGCATATAAGAGAAATTGCTCCCTTAGCCCATCAGACGGGCTAACATCTACTTGCTCAACCCTACATCAAAATCGGCACCGAAACCTTCTAAAGAGGCCATAGAGAGAACAATTCGTGCAAACCCGCAATACTCACTTATTGAAGAATAATTAGAAACGCGGGCCTCAACCTCGGGCTTGCTAGGTGGCATAGGAGCAGAAAATGCCACCCTAATATACCCTTTGTTAGGGTTCTCATATGAAATCCGTTCAGAATCAGGAGGATCTTTATTATATAAGACATCTTCCATATCATACTCAGGGGAAAGGGGTAATACATCCAATATAGAAAAATGAGGGGAAACCGCATCCTCCTTCCTATGGCTGAACACAGTAAACCTCCCCTCTACCTCAAAAGGAGTTCAGCGCTCTCCCACATAAATATTGTAACCAACTGTTGTCAAAAAGGGCCAACCTAGGATAACTTAGGTATCATCATTTTCAGGTATATCGACTACAATGAAGTCTTCTAACACCCAAATGTCTCCTATATTGACTTGACATCTCCCAACCTATATATGGGCTATGTTACAGAACCATCAGCTAACTATAGTGAAAAGAGGGTGGCTACTAACAGTCCTCGGTGCAGCTTATGAAATAAAGAGTAAGGCATTATGCTGACACTTGCATCTAAATCACATAGCCCTCTTTCAAGTACCTTTCCTACAACGTATGGGATAGAAAAACTTTCTGGGCCAGGAAGCTTAGGTGGAAAAATGCTGGGGATTTGAATAGAATCATTCTCTGCAACTGTGGCAGTCTTGCCACTATAGTTGCTATCCTTACTGCTAAGCATGGTTATCTCTCTACCCTCTTTATTTAGTACTTATTCAGAGTCAGTTAAGTCCCATTCATCCTCTTTCATGGTGACAGAGTGACAATGCTCACGAGGGTTGGCTTCAGGCTTACTGGGAAGTCTATCTAGGGGAGTAGATGAAAAAGTAGTTTTCTGGGCAATTTAGGTCTTTAACATCCTATAATGAGTTGTAAGCACATCAACCTTGGTGGCTAATTGCTTAATGTACCCATCTTGTTTCTATTGTGCCATAAGCATGTTTTCCATCATTGATGCTAAATTTGACTATTGGGGCATCTGAAAAGGGAATGGGGGCCTTTGAAAACTAGGGGGTACTCTAGCATTTGTAAGGGGCATATTCACATGGTTTGGATTCGACCTATAAGAGAGATTTAGGTGATTCTTCTAACTTGGATTATAGGTATTGGAGTAAGGGTCATTGGTCGGTCTTGGGTTAAAATTTTAAACATAATTAACTTCATCGGGGCCCGGGGAAAAAGGGCTCCCAACTGGAGAGTGCAAAGATATATGCTCAATTGAACTATAAATCTCACCAGGGGAAGGGCCACTAGAGTTTTACAGAATCAACATTCTGTTAGTCTAGTCTTTTAGTCATAGCATCTATTTTAGCAGAAAGTAAAGTAAAAGCATTAACTTCAAGCTTACCTCTAACCCGCCTAGGTTGGGCTCGTTCAGTGGACCATTGAAAGTTATTAAGCGCCATCTCCTCAATAAGGTTATATGCTACATCCCCGGTCATGCTCATCAAAGTTTCTCCTGCCGCTGCATCAATAGTCGACCTCACAGCTTGGGTTATACCATTATAAAAGGCCTAGATAATCATCCAGCGCTGTAAACCATGATGGGGACACAAACGCAGTAAATCTTTTAAACGCTCCCAGGCTTCATAGAGCGTCTCATCCTCTTTTTGCAGAAAGTTGGTGATTTGATTTCTCAGGCTCGCTGCCGTGCTTGGATGGAAGAATTTAGCGAGGAAAGCCCTTGTCAACTCATCCCAAGTATTTATGAAACCAGATGACAAGGAGTGTAACCAAGCCCTTGCTTTATCCCTCAATTAGAAAGGGAATAAGCGCAGGCGAATTGCATCACTGCAAACTCCGTTTAACTTTAGCATATCGCACACCTCTGAAAATACCAAAAGGTGGGGGGCGGGCCTTCTAAAGGAGTTTCGCCGAACTGAGATTTCTGCACTATGGAAATAAGTGCTGCCTTGATCTCGAAGTTGTTGGTATCCACGGCAGGCCGAGCTATGCTTAAGGCAATTCCCTGGACTTCGGGAGCAACGAAATCATGAAGGGTCCTTCTTTCTTCGCCAGCCATGCTTGAATTCCTTCTTTCTTTGCGCCTTTGTCCTTCGATCCTTTGCTTTTTCCTCCTTAACCAAAAAGTCCTCTTAATTTTTGGATCGGGCTCGTACAAAATCAGACTTCGCATAAACTAGGAAAATTCCTGTAAGCACTTTCACTAACACTACCAGCACAATAAACAGGAAAAAGAAAAATAACAAGAAAACAAAACAAAGCAAAATAATCAAAATGCTTAGTCGTGTTCTTAAGATAATACTCAACAGTTAGCAATTTAGTGCCCAGCAATGGTGCCCAAAACTTGATCAACACTGCCACAAGCGTACAAGTTTTCGTAGTATAGATAAAGATATCATTGGTCAGGGACTAAAGTAATCTACTGAGCCTAGTCTTGTCAGAATGTTCCAAGCAAAACTCAATTTCAAGTGGATTCGACTAACTACTGCAAATAAACTTGTTTAAATCAATAAGAGAAAAACATTTAGGAATTTTCGCAATTATGGAAGAGAATTGGATCAAAATGAATAAACATGTGCTATCCTCTAATTGGTTAATTTCGAGGAATTGTAATCTTGTCAAGAAACTTGATCAATTCTTTCGAAATCAATCAAATTTGCCTAAACTAAGCAAACGTCGTTCTTGCAAACTAATTTGACTTAATCCAAGTTTCATACATTCGATTACTTACTAGCTCTCCCAACATAGAAATCTCTCTCTCGAGACGAAGTTATGCTATGTCTATTCAAGCAGTCCAACAACTAAATGTCGTCTTTCGAATGTTCACTCAATAGTTTCAAATGTGTAAGCAAATTTTGGCCAAAAATCAACTCACAATATGCATAACACTTGATAAAACGAAATCAAACCAATCATAAAAATAAGCAAAATTCTTTAAAAACCAAACCATGATCCAATAACAATCCCAAAAACTACTAAATCTCTAAACTAAGAAAACTACTCAGACATGATAAAAGATAAGCTAACCAAAAAAAGATCGACGAAATCTTGAGCGGAAGGAACTCGACTGAGATGGCCATCACCAAGGTCTTGGAAGCGCCTCAGGATCAAAACTCCCACACTCAAAATTCACTTAAAACTAAACTAAGAACAAAATTTGGGAGAAAACTAATCTAAACTAAACTACTTACTTGCTTTGCCTTGGAGTTAGAGTTAAGTGCTCTGGAACGTTGTAGAGCGTTTGTATTTATAGAGAATTTCAGTTGATCTCAGCCACATAGCAGAGGGAAAATGAAGAGGCAACAGTTACAGGCACACCACGGTCCATAGCCTCCAGCACAGGCTGACCGTCGTATGTGCTAGATCTGAAATTTTGCTTTTTCTTTACTCTACGTTCGTGGTATAAGATGGATGACAATGGTGGAGGCTAAACACAGCCATTAAAGGGAAAACGTTAAGTAAAAAGACTAAAAATCCTGCAAAACACATAAGATAACTACACCCAAATATAAATCGAGAATAGGAGAGTAAATAACTTCATTAAGCACAAAATTCTCCTAAAAACGTGGTAAAATAGCCCTAAAAAGATTTACGTATTAAGCACTTATCACTCCACAAAAAAGCTAGTCGCTCAAACTAGACCTAACCCCGGCCCTTTAAGCCCTATGAGGTGTTTCAAATGCCAAGGCCTTGGTCACATAGCCTCCGGCTATCCTAATAGAGAAATTATTTCCTTGGCCGAATGGGAAGCAGTAAAGGAGGAAGAGAATGAGGAAGAAAAGAAGGCTTATTTCATGAAAGATCAAGAGGAGAACCAAGAAGAAGTTAAGGAAAGAGCTTATGAGGGAGAAATGCTTCATTTGAAGAGAGTTTCAAGTGGTTTTCAAGGACATGGACATGAACAAAGAAAGAACATCTACTACGCTTGGTGTATGGGTCAGAATAAGGCATGTTCGTTGACGCTAGTTGGAGAAATAAAACTCACCTCAGTATGCTTATCCCCCTTTGAACTCCATGAAAACAAACCACCATAAATCTATGAGCATGTAAACCTTTTTCTTACTCATAGTGAACCATTACTTGCTGTTCAAGATGAGTACAAAGGTCCACCCCCAAGTTATCTATTAGCCACCTCAATCGTTAAACATCCAAAGGTGTTTTCCAAGCTTGGTTTGAAAGAAAACAGCTTTTAAGAACAAAAAGGGCTTATTTGAGGCGTTGATCGGATTTTAGCCTAAAAAAGTTAAGTTCCCACCTGGGCCGTGATTATCTAGCAAATTTGAGGACAAATTCTCCTCAACAAGGGGAGGATGATGGAAATCCCTCAAGAAACTATGTTTAAGTCATTCAAATAAGCTTAGATCAATCACATTCAGTAGCCAAAGGCCAAGAAAAGGGCTTTGTTTTGCTGAGGAACACACACCATAGGTTTCGGCTTCAAATTAGAATACGAGCTCGGTTTTGTGTCCTTTACTACTTTAACTTCCATGATATCTAACTTCAACATTTTGCCACGAAACTGAAGTTTAGGAAGTCAGCTTTCAATAAAGTAATTTCCAAGTCATTTAGAATTCATTCGCCCACCCAAATTGATGCACTTCTAAGACCTTGAAATGAAGATCAAAGAAGAGATCTCAAGTAGTGATGGGAAAAGAGGAAGAAGAAAGGTTTCGATTTATCCTTGTATGAGAAGATAGGTAAATAGCTGAGCTTCTTGGATAAGATATCACCACCAAGAATGCTTAGGGCGCACCCTTAAGGTTAAAAGAGGTAATATATCACCACTCAATTAACCTTGAAGGACTCTTGAACACCACTCTAGTGAGCTAAGTTAGAGATAACCAAGAAAGAGAGAGAAAAAAAAAGGGTGTATAAACTCAACCAATTCATATATTCCAAAAGTGAGTTACAAGCTGAGGTTCTCCCCATTTATATAGGCCTTAACATTCATCAAAAACCAATGAAAAACAGGGCCAAAGCAACCAGCCAAATGGAAAAGGGGAGGGGGCTAAAAAGTAAGCAAGTACAAAAGCAAAAGAAAAAAGCTGTCAGCACTTTTCAGAACTGCAGCATCAACTTCAAACAAGCATATCTTCCAAAATACTTGCCCAAATGGGTTCATTCCAAAGATAGGAGAAATCCCTAAGTGTCTACTTTTAGGTAAGACATCTTGTAGCCTCAGATTCCCAGCCGTTGGAAAGTTGGACCCTGACAAAGACAAGTGTCTATCTACTGCAATCAGACTGCACCTCTTCTGAACTTGCTTCCTTTGAAACCTCAACCAAGGATCTGACTAGAAACTCTTTTACTGGCCTTTCAGTACACTCCGAGAGGGTTTCAAAGAGTGGATTTGAAGGTTCCAACGTTCATCCCATGAAGGAGAAAATGAAGCCACAAAACCGGGTACAGAAATGGCTAAACTGGGCAGCATGTATAGCTGAACTTTGAGAACTAAATTGCATGGGCAAATGAAGTCCAAATGACTTGAAATTTGCTTTATTGGAAAGCTAACTTTCTAAACTAAAATGCTAAGGTGAAAATAAGGACTTATGTCACCCATTAATTAGGCAACTAAGGTTAGAAATTTGCTGCTTGTGCTGGATTGAACAGGACAATAGCTCACTTGGTCTTCTAGTTAATTTCTCATAACTTTGAGGACCTCTTGGGCATCTTTTGACTTAGGTACTGCATATACATGTCCCTTATCATGACCCCCATATGTGCATCATCCTCCCCTTGTTAGAAAGAATTTGCCCTCAAATTCTTGAGCTCTTATGGGTGAATTTTGTTGGGCTTTTCGTAGATGGGCTCTTGTAAGGAAGGAGATAAGCATTTCTCTCTCTTTTGGTTTCCATCAACTTTCTCAGCCATAGCAAAGGAACCATCAAACTTGTTAGGTCTCACTTTAGGATTTTATGATGTAAAGTCATAGTGAGGGCTTAGACAAAACACTTGTGGGTTTGTGGTTTCTTATTTTGTGGCCAAGGATGAAAGGGTCGAAAGGAAAGGGACTTATGAGAGGAGACTAATAAAGATGAGGAATAGAAGTCTTCTTGACGAAAATATTTAATGTCGTATAGAGAGGGATAGAGTTGCTCTTTATAAGTTAGTTCTTCTTCCTCACAAAAAGATGAAGGAGCCGAGGTTTCTCCTAACTCTTCAAAGTCTAGGAGCTCCTCATCACCATAGTCTTCAAAGTGTAAGAGTTCTTCATCACCATAGTCTTCAAAGTCTACGAGTTCTTCACCACCATAGTCATCAAAGATGGGAGGAGATCAAACCAATTTAAATCTTCCTCCTCTTCGTTTTCTTCTTCATCTTCATAGAAGATGATTTCCTTCAAGGGGAGGAAGGCAGGAAGGCTAGAAGTGGGATGACTCTTTGGACTTCCCTTATTGAAAAGGATGTCCACACATGAGGGCCTTGAGCCATTCTTCTTAAGAAGTAGAGAAACATGTTTGAGCACGTAAGTGGGTGCGCAAAAGGCACCCATCAACTTACCCCTCAACTTCTTCCAAGTTCTCACCTTCTCTGTTCCTTTCGTCCTTCTCTTAAACTTGTAATTCTTCCACCATTAAAGTGCACAACCTCTTAATTTTCAAATAACCACCTTCAACTTCTCTTGGTCACTAAGGTTGTGACAATCAAAGGCTTGCTCTACCTTAGAAAACCAAGTTGTAAACTCATCACTTTGGCCATAAAATCTTGGGATTTCTAGGCTAAACAACTCATTGTCAATCAAGGCTAGCTTTTTCGGGAAGTTCCTCAATGAAGGCATCATGGATGAAATGCAAGGGTTCTTGTGGGGGATGACTTTGTGTTTGGGTTAAGGGGATGTGTTTAGGGTTGGAAGCTATGGCCTAAGAGAGTAGCCAATAGCTCTAATACCACTTGATGCACTTCTAAGACCTTGAAATGAAGATTAAAGAAGAGATCTCAAGTAGTGATGGGAAAAGAGCAAGAAGGAAGGTTTTGATTTGTGCTAGTATGAGACAATAGGTAAATGGCTGAGATTCTTGGATAAGATATCACCCCCAAGAATCCTTAGGGCTCACCCTTAAAGTTAAAAGAGATAAGATATCACCACTCAATTAACCTTGAAGGACTTTTGAACACCACTCTAGTGAGCTAAGCTTGAGATAAGTAAGAGAGAGAGAAACACAAGGGAGTATAAACTCAACCAATTCATATACTCCAAAAGAGAATTATAAGTTGAGGTTCTCCCCACTTATATAGCCTTAACATTCAACAAAAACCAACGAAACACAAGGCCAAAACAACCGGCTAAATGGAAAAGTGGAGGGGACCAAAATGTAAGCAAGTGCAAAAGCAAAAGCAAAAAGCTGCCAGCACCTTTTAGAACTGCAGCATCAACTTTAAACAAGCATATCTTCCAAAATGCTCGCCCAAATCAGTTCATTCAAAACCTAGGAGAAAGCCCTAAGTGTCTATGTTCAGGTAAGATGTCTTGCAGCCTCAGATTCCTAGCCGTTGGAACGTTGGACCCTGACAAAGATAAGTGTCTATCTGCTGCAATTAGATTGTACCTCTTCTAAACTGGCTTGCTTTTGAAACTTCAACCAAGGATTTAACTTGAAACAATTTTCCTAGCCCTTTAGTACACTCCAAGAGAGTTTCAAAAAGTGAATTTGAGGGTTCCAACGCTCATCCCATGCAGTAGAAAATGGAGCCATAAAACCGGGTACTGAAATGGCTAAACTGGGCAGCATGTATAGCTGAAATTTGAGAGCTGAATTGGATGGGCAAATGAAGTCCTAATGAAATTTGCTTTATTAGAAAGCTAACTTTCTGAACTAAAATTATAAGGCAAAAAGAAGGACTTAAGTCACCCATTAATTAGGCAACTGAGGTTAGAAATTTACTACTTGTGCTGGATTGAATAGGACAGTAGTTCACTTAGTCTTCTTGTTGATTTCTCATGACTTTGAGGACCTCTTAGGCATCTTTGGACTTAGGTACTGCATATACATGCCCCTCATCATGACCCCCATATGTGCACCACAAATCAGCCATTAAATCAAAAACTATCTAGACTACCCAGTTGAACCAGAATGTACCCGGTTTTGTGTGCGTACCTACTTCGGCCTCCTTGGGGTTTAACGTTTGATATTGTTTGATATTTTGGTTCCTTAAGATCCCAACTTTGAGGGCATGTAAAAATTTTTGGGTTAAGTCATATAAAAATATGAGAACCAAGTAATTTTTGCAAACAGTGCAAGCTGGAACCTAATTTTAACCATTCTGAGTTTTCTGAGGGTAGGGACCATCAAATGAAGTCATAAACATGTGATTCCACTTGGAGGCATTAGGAGACATCCATTTCTTTCCAACAATATGTGGCAATCCAAATCATGCCCATCGCTTACATAGGATATGTGGCATCCAAAACAGAGCATGCAGTCTGCCTATTTCCGCCCGATTGCACCTAATTGGTGCATTTGGTGGTTAATATCTTCCCAGCAATTCAATCTGGTCTTGCAGCATGCTTAGGCTATTAAAAAAGTCTCAGACACAATCATAGAGTAACCAATTGAACAACTAATGAGAAACAAGGAAGGAAAGGCAGAAACATCCCCATTGGTCAGCCGTAAAGTGCAAACTTCAACAGCCATTTTCTCTCTCCCCATGTACTCGGAGTGGCTTGCTTACTTAGGCTGAATGCAATCAGTATAATATAGCATATTTTGATGCATAAAGTTGTAATTAGCTTGATTAAATCATTTTTAGTTAAAATCGATTTGACTAAGCTAGATTAGGCTAGATTAAGCTAGGTTAGAGGTTTCCTAGCTTTGAAGAAACCTCTTAACCTTTCTTAGGCAGCCCTTGAACATCCATGTAAGGGCCTTTAGGGACTTTATTTTGTACTCAGCTTACTATCATTGAAAATTGAAAGTGAATTGAGAGCATTGCTCCCTTTCGTGTCTTGAATTCTTACTTGCTTATCCCAGTCTAGGCCAGATTAAGTGGTGATCAAGTGAGTTTTAAACTTTGATTAAGCGGTGTTTCAGTGTCTCAATCATAGTTTAAGGGCCCAATGCTTGAGCTTGGTGGTGTTTTTGTATCCAAGTTTTAGGTTTAGAACTATCCTTTACTCCATTTTTAATTACAGATTCCATTGAGTTCAAGTTGAGTGCCATGAGTTCTTAGCTTGTTCTTTGTAATCCTTTGAGTGCGAGCTTATTCCATTGAGCCTTACATCATATTTAGTAACCATGCTAAGTATTATCTTGGCCTTGAATCCAACCCCACAGGCCTCCCTCCATCTCAAACACAACCTACTGCCCCATATACAAAATTAATCCGCAAAGAACCCTTAGAATTATCCGAAAAGAGAAGGTGAGAACATGGGAGAAGATGAGAAGTAAGCTGATGGGTGCCTTTTTGCCCACCTCCTTGCATACTCAGTTATGTTTCTCTGCTTCATGAAAAAAAAAACTCAAAGTCCTTACGTATAGAAATCTTTTTTTACAAGAGGAGCTTATTTCCAATCGCTAAGCCCACAAATTTAGCCCCTTCCACCCCAAAAGCAAACCAAACTCCATAAAAAAGCATAGCCCCTCAAACTAGACATAACCCTGGCCCTTTAAACCCTAGGAGGTTTTTTATGTGCTAAGGCCTAACAGCTTCGGGTTGCCCCAACAGGGAGATCATTTCCTTAGTCGAATGGGAAGCAGCAAAGGGGGAAGAGAATGAGAAATAAAAGAAGGCTTATTTCATAAAAGATCAAAAGGAGAACCAAGAAGAAGTTAAGGTGAGAGCTGATGACAGAGAAATGCTTCTTTTGGAGAGAGTTTCAAGTGGTTTTCAAGGAGATAAAGATGAGCAAGAAAAGAACATCTTCCACTCTTGGTGTATGGGTCAGGATAAGGCATGCTTATTGATCGTAGATGGAGAAACAAAGCTCACCTCAGTATCTTTATCCCCTTTTGAACTCCATGAAAAAAAACCACCACAAGTCTTTGAGCATGTAAACCTTTTTCTTGCTCATGGTGAACCTTTACTTGCTGTCAAGATGAGTACAAACGTCCATGCCCAAGTCATCCATTAACGACCCCAATCCTTAAACATCCAAAGGTGTTTTCCAAGGTTGGTTTGAAGAAAACAACTTTTAAGAACAAAAGGGGCTTATTTGAGGCATTGATTATATTTCAACCTAAAGGAGTTATGTTCCCACCTGGGCCGTCATTATCTAGCAAATTTGAGGGCAAATTCTCCTCAATAAGGGGAGGATGATGGAGATCCCTAAAGGAATTATGTTTAAGGCATTCAGGTAAGCTTAGATAAATCACATTCAATAGCCAAAGTCTAAGAAAAGGCCTTTATTTTGCTAGGGAATATAAACAGTAGGTTTTGGGTTCAAATCAGAATACAATCCTGGTTTTGTTTCCTTTATTACTGTGACTTCCATGAGATCTAACTTCAATATTTTGATATAAAATTGAAGTTTAGGAATTCAGCTTTCCAATAAAGTAAGTTCCAAGTCAGTTGGACTTCAGTTCCCACCTAAATAAGCCATTAAATCCATACTATCCAGACTACCCGGTTGAACCAGAATGTACCTAGTTTTGTGTGCTTAATTCTTAGGCCACCTTGAAGTTTAAGTTCGATATTTTTTGCTATTTTGGTTCCTTAAGGTCTTATCTTTTAGAACATTTAAAAAGATTTGGGTTAATCATGTAAACATAGGCAAAAAAGGTCATTTTTACAAATAGTGCAGGCTAAAACCCGGTTTTAACAAGTCTGAGTTTTCAGAGTGTTTGGACCATCAATTGAAGTCATAAATGTGTGATTCTACTTGGATGAGTTAGGCGACATCTAGTACCATCCAACCATATGTGAAAATCTAAATCATGCCCACGTTTTGCATGGGATATATGGCATCTAAACAGAGCCTGCAATCACCCTGTTTCTGCCTGGTTGCACCTAATTGGTGTATGTTGTGGTTGGCATCTTTCCAGCCATCCAATCTAGTCCTAGTAGCGTCATTAGGTTGTTGAAGGACTCTTGGACACAATCATGGAGTAATCAATGGAAGAACCATTGAGAAACAAGGAAAGAAAGGCATAAACATCCCCATTGGTTAGCCATAAACTGTAAACTTCAGCAGCCATTTTTTCTCTCCCCATGTGTTAGGAGTAGCTTGCTTACTTGTTTGCTCACTTAGCTGAATGCAATTAGTAAAATCTATCTTATTTTGACGCACAAAGTCGTAACTAGCTTGATTAAATCGTGTTTAGCTAAATTTGATTTGACTAAGCTAGACTAGGCTAGATCAAGCTAGGTTGCAGGTTTTATAACTTTGAAGAAACCTCTTAACCTTTCCTAGGCACCCCCTGAACATCCATATGAGGGCCTCTAGGACCTCATTTTGCACTCAGCTTATTATCTTTGAAAATTGAAAGTGAATTGAGAGCATTGCTCCCTTTTGTGTCTTGAATTCTTACTTGCTTCACCTAGTCCAGGCCAGAGTAGGTGGTGATCAAGTGAGCCTTAAACTTTGATTAAGTGGTGTTTTTGTACCTTAATCACAATTTAAGGGCCCTAAGCATAAGCTTGGTGGTGTTTCTATATCCAAGTTTCAAGTTTAGAACAATCCTTTACTCCATTTTCAATTTTAGATTCCATTGAGTTCAAGTTGAGTACCGTGAGTTCTTAGCTTGTTCTTTGCAATCCTTTGAGGGTGAGTTTATTCCATTAAGCTTTACATCATATTTGGTATGAGAGCTAAGTATCATCTTGGCCTCGAATCCAACCTCGCATGCCTCTCTCCATCTCAAACACAATCAGCTGCCCCACATACAAAATTAATCCGCAAAGAACCCTTAGAATTTGTCGATTATGCCTTCATGTCTGTGCTTGAAAAACAAGCTGGCCTTAATTGATTTTGAGTATGCCAGCCTTGCAATCCCAAGATTTCATGGAAAAAAGGATGAATTTACATGCTGGATTTCTAAGGTGGAACGATTCCGTAACTGTTGCAACCTTGATGACCAAGAGAAGTTCAAAGTGGCTATTTCAAGATTAAGAGGTTGTGCACTTCAATGGTGACAGAATTACAAGACTAAGAGAAGAAAGGAAGGAAAAGAGAAGGTGAGAACATGGAAGAAGATGAGAAGTAAGCTGATGGGTGCCTTTTGCCCACCCGCTTGCATATGCTCAATCATGTTTCTCTACTTCCTGCAAAGAAAGACTTAAAGTCCTTATGTATTGACATCTTTTAACAATGGGAGCTCATTTCCACCTGCGAAGCCCACGCTTTTAGCCCCTTTCACCCTACAAGCAAACCAACCTCCATAAAAAACCTATCCCCTCAAACTAGACCTAACCCCGGCCCTTTAAACTTGATGAGGTGTTTTAAGCGCCAAGGCCTTGGTCACACAATCTCGGGCTGTCCTAATAGGGGCTTCGTCGAATGGGAAGGAATAAAGGAGAAAGAGAATGAGGAACACAAAAGGCTTATTTCATAAAAGATCAAGAGGAAAACCAAGAAGAAGTTAAGGTAGGAGCTGATTAGGGAGAAATGCTTCTGTAGGATAGAGGTTCAAGTGGTTTTCAAGGAGATGAAGATGAACAAGGAAAGAACATCTTCTACTCTTGGTGCATGGGTTACAATAAGGTATGCCCATTGACCCTAGTTAGAGAAACAAAGCTCACCTCAGTACCTTTATCCCCCTTTGAACTCCATGAAAATAGATCACCATAAATCCATGAGTATGTAAACCTTTTTCTTACTCATAATGAACCATTACTTGTTACTTAAGATGAGTACAAAGGTCCACCCCCAAGTCATCCTTTAGCCACCTCAATCCTTAAACATCTAAAGGTGTTTTCCAGGGTTAGTTTGAAGAAAATTGCTTTTAAGAACAAAAGTGGCTTATTTGAGGCATTGATTATATTTCAGCCTAGAGGAGTTAAGTTCCCACTTGGACCGTCACTATCTAGAAAATTTGGGGACAAATTCTCCTCAACAAGGGAAGGATGATGGAGATCCCTCAAAGAAGTATGTTTAAGGCATTGAAATAAGCTCAGATAAATCATATTCAACAGCCAAAGTCCAAGAAAAGGCCTTTATTTTGTTTGCTAAGGAGCACAAACAGTAGGTTCCGACTTCAAATCAGAATACAAGCCTTATTTTATATCCTTTATTACTTTGACTTCTATGAGATCTAACTTCATTATTCTTCACTGAAAGTGAAGGTCAGGAAGTTAGCTTTCCAATAAAGCAAGTTCCAAGCCATTTGGACATCAGTTGCCCACCCAAATAAGCCATTAAATCCAAACTGTCCAGAACCAGAATGTACATGGTCTTGTGTGCTTAATTACTTAGGCCTCCTTGCGGTCTAAGTTTGATATTTTTTGCTATTTTGGTTCCTTAGGATTTTGTCTTTCAAGCCATGTAAAAAGATTTGGGTTAATTTGTGCAAAAATAGGAGAACCAGGTCATTTTTATAAATAGTGTATGCTAGAACCCGGTTTTGACCAGTCTGAGTTTTCTGAGAGTTTGGACCACCAAATGAAGTCATAAACTTATGCTTCCACTTGGAGGAGTTAGGAGACATCCATTCATTTCTAAACATATGTGGTAATCGAAACCATTTCCATATTTTGCATGGGATATGTGGTGTCCAAATAGAGCCTGCAATCTACCTGTTTATGCCCGGTTGCACCTAATTGGTGCATGTGGTGGTTGATGTCTTTCCAACCATCCAATATAGTCCTAGCTACAGGATTAGGATGTTAAATGAGTCTTGGACACAATCATGGAGTAATCAATTGAAGAACCAATGAGAAATAAGGAAGGAAAGGCAGAAACATCTCCATTGGTAAGCCGTAAAGTGCAAACTTCAGAAGCCAATTTCTGTCTCCCTATGTGTTAGGAGCAGCTTGCTCACTTACTGGCTTCCTTAGGCTGAATGTAATTAGTATAAATGATCTTATTTGGATGCATAAAGTTGTAATTAGCTTGATTAAATCATGGTTAGCTAAAACTAATTTGACTAAGATAGACTGGGCTAGATTAAGCTAGGTTAGAGGTTTCATAACTTTAAAGAAACCTCTTAATCTTTCCTAGGTAGCCCTTGAATGGCCATATAAGGGCCTTGATGAACCTTATTTTGTACTCAGCTTATTATCTTTGAAAATTGAAAGTGAATTGAGAGCATTGCTCCCTTTCGTGTCTTAAATTCTTACTTGCTTATCCTAGTCTAGGCCAGATTATCTTCTTTGCAATCCTTTGAGTGTGAGCTTATTCCATTAAGCTTTACATCATATTTAGCGACTGAGTTAAGTATCATCCTGGCCTTGAATCTAACCCCATATGCCTCCCTCCATCTTAAACACGACCTAATGCCCCACATACAAAATTAATCCACAAAGAACCCTTAGAATTTGTCCATCATGCCTTCATTTCTACGCCTGAAGAACGAGCTGGCCTTAATTCATTTTGAGTATGCTAGCCTTGCAATGCCAAGATTTAATGGCAAAAAGGATGAATTTACATGTTGGATTTCTAAGGTGGAATAAGTCTTCACTTGTTGCAACCTTGATGATCAAGAGAAGTTCAAAGTGGGTATTTCAAGATTGAGAGGCTGTGCCCTTCTATGGTGGCCGAATTATGAGATTAAGAGAAGAAAGAAAGGAAAAGAGAAGGTGAAAACATGGAAGAAGATGAGAACTAAGCTGATGGGTGCCTTTATCCCACCTGCTTGGATGCTCAATCATGTTTCTCTACTTCCTAAAAAGAAAGACTCAAAGTCCTTATGTATGGGCATCCTTCTTAACAAGGGGAGCTCATTTCCACCCGTTGAGCCCATGCTTTTAGCCCCTTCCACCCCACAAGCAAACCAAACTCTACAAAAAGCCTAACCCCTTAAACTAGACCTAACTTCGGCCCTTTAAATCGTAAGAGGTGTTCTAAGTGCCAAGGCCTTGGTGACATAGCCTTAGGCTACCCTAACAAGGAAATCATTTCCTTAGCTGAATGGAAAGCAGCAGAGGAGGAAGAGAATGAGGAAGAAAAGAAGGCTTATTTCACAAAAGATCAAGAGCAGAACCAAGAAAAAGTTAAGGTGGGAGTTGATGAAGGAGAAATGCTTGGAGAGAGTTTCAAGTGGTTTTCATGGGGATATAGATGAACAACGAAAGGGCATCGTCTACTCTTGGTGTGTGGGTTAGGATAAGGCATGTTCGTTGACCCCAGATGGAGAAACAAAGCTCACCTTAGTGTCATTATCCCCCTTTGAACTCCATGAAAACAAACCACCACAAATCTATGAGCATGTAAACCTTTTTCTTACTCATAGTGAACTATTACTTGCTATTCAAGATGAGTACAACAGTCCACCCCCAAGTCATCCATTAGCCACCTCAATCCTTAAACATCAAAAGGTGTTTTCCATAGTTAGTTTGAAAAAAATAGCTTTTAAGAACAAAAGGGGCTTATTTGAGGCGTTGGTTATATTTCAGCCTAAAGGAGTTAAGTTCCCACTTGGACCGTGATTATCTCGCAAAGTTGAGGGTAAATTCTCGTCAATAAGGGGAGGTGATGGACATCCCTCAAGGAAGCATGTTTAAGGAATTCAAATAAGCTTAGATAAATCACATTCAGTAGCCAAAGTCCAAGAAAAGGCATTTATTTTGCTAAGGTACACAAACAGTATGTTTTGGGTTCAAATCAGAATATAATCCTGGTTTGTTTCCTTTATTACCTTGACTTCCATGAGATTCGACTTTAATAGTTTGATATGAAATTTAAGTTCAGAAAGTTAGCTTTCCATGAAGCAAGTTCCAAGTCATTTAGGCTTCATTTCCCACCCAAATCAACCATTAAATCCAAACCATTCAAACAGCCCAATTAAACCAGAATGTACCCTATTTTGTGTGCTTAATTACTTAGGTCTCCTTGAGCCTTATGCTTCATATTTTTTAATATTTTGGTTCCTTAAGATCTTGTGTTTCAGCAAATTAAAAAAGATTTGGGTTAAAGCATGTGAAAATAGAAGAACCAGGTAATTTTTGTAAACAGTGCAGGCTGAAGCCCGGTTTTGACCAGTCTGAGTTTTCTGAGGGTTTGGACCATCAAACAAAGCCATAAGTGTGTGATTCCACTTAGAGGAGTTAGAAGACATCCAGTGCTTCCCAACCATATGTGGAAATCTAAATCATATGCACGTGTTGCACGGGATATGTGGCATCCAAATAGAGCCTATAATCTACCTGTTTTTGCCCTGTTGCACCTAATTGGTGCATTTGGTGGTTGATGTCTTTCCAGCCATCCAATCTCATCCTAGCGGCTTGATTAGGCTTTTAAAGAGTCTTGGACACAATCATGGAGTAATGAATTGAAGAACCAATGAGAAACAAGGAAGGAAAGGCAGAAACATCCCCATTAGTCAGCCGTAAAGTGCAAACTTCAGCAGCAATTTTCTCTCTCCCCATGTGTTGGGAGCAGCTTGCTTACTTACTTGCCTATTAGGCTGAATGTAATTAGTATAATCTAGCTTATTTTGATGTATAAAGTTGTAATTATCTTAATTAAATTGTGTGTAGTTAAAATTGATTTGACTAAGCTAGATTAGGTAGATTAAGGGAGGATAGATGTTTCCTAACTTTGAAAAAATCTCTTAACCTTTCCTAGGTAGCCATTGAACATCCATACAATGGCCTTTATGGACCTTATTTTGTGCTCAGCTTATTATCTTTGAAAATTGAAAGTGAATTTAGAGCATTGCTCCCTTTTGTATCTTGAATTCTTACTTGCTGATCCTAGTCTAGGCCAGATTAGGTGGTGATCAAGTGAGTCTTAAACTTTGATTAAGTGGTGTTTCTGTATCTTAATCATAGTTTAATGGCCCTAAGCTTGAGCCTGGTGGTGTCTCTATATCCAAGTCTTAGGTTTAGAACTATCCTTTATTCCTATTTTAGTTTCAGATTCTGTTGAGTTCAAGTTGAGTGTCACGAGTTCTTACTTGTTCTTTGCAATCCTTTGAGTGTGAGTTTATTCCATTGAGCGTTATATCATATTTGGTATCAGAGCTAAGTATGATCTTGGCCTTAAATCCCACCCCACAGGCCTCCCTCAGTCTCAGACACAACCTACTGCCCCATATTCAAAATTAATCCACAAACAACCTTTAGAATTTATCGATCATGCCTTCATTTTAGTGCTCGAAGAACGAGTTAGCCTGAATTGATTTTGAGTACGCCAGCCTTGCAATCTAATGATTTCATGGCAAAAAGGATGAATTTACGTGCTAGATTTTTAAGGTGGAACGAGTTTTTACTTGGTGCAACCCTGTCGACCAAGAAAAGTTCAAAGTGGTCGTTTTAAGATTGAGAAGTTGTGCACTTCAATGGCGGTAGAATTACAACATTAAGAGAACAAGAAAGGAACAGAGAAGCTGAGAACGTGGAAGAAGATGAGATGTAAGCTGATGAGTGCCTTTTGCCCACCTGCTTACATGCTCAATCATGTTTCTCTACTTCCTGAAAAGAAAGACTCAAAGTCCTTATATATGGACATCCTTCTTAACAAGGGGAGCTCATTTCCACCTGCTGAGCCCACGCTTTTAGCCGCTTCCACCCCACAAGCAAACCAATGGCCACAAAAAACCCTAGCCCCTTAAACTAGACCTAACCCCGACCCTTTAAACGCTAGAAGGTGTTTTAAGTGCCAAGGCCTTAGCCACACAGCCTCAGGCTATCCCAACAGGGAAATCATTTCCTTGGCCAAATGGAAAGCAGTAAAGGAGAAAGACAATGAGGAAGAAAAGAAGGCTTATATCATAAAAGATCAAGAGAAGAACCAAGAAGAAGTTGAGGTGAGTGCAGATGGGTTAGAAATGCTTCTTTTGGAGAGAGTTTCAAGTGATTTTCAAGGAGATGAAGATGAACAACGAAGGAACATCTTCCACTCTTGGTGTATAGGTCACCATGACGTATGTTCGTTGACCCTAGATGGAGAAACAAAGCACACCTCAGTATCTTTATCCCCCTTTAAACTCCATGAAAACAAACCACTATAAATCCATGAGCATGTAAACCTTTTTCTTACTCATAGTGCACCATTACTTGCTGTTCAAGATGAGCACAAAGGTCCACCCCCAAGTTATCCATTAGCCACATCAATCCTTAAACATCCAAAGGTGTTTTCCAAGGTTGGTTTGAAGAAAACATCTTTTAAGAACAAAAGGGGCTTAATTGAGGCATTGATTATATTTTAGCCTAAAGGAGTTAAGTTCCTACTTGGATCGTGATTATCTAGCAAATTTGAGGGAAAATTCTCCTCAATAAAGGGAGGATAATGAAGATCCCTCAAGCGAGTATGTTTAAGGCATTCAAATAAGCTTAGATAAATCAAATTCAGTGGCCAAAGTCCAAGAAAGGGCCTTTATTTTGCTACCGAACATAAACAGTAGGTTCTGGGTTCAAATCAGAATACAAGCCTAATGTTATGTCCTTTATTGCTTTGACTTCCATGAGATCTAACTTTAATATTTTGCCAAGAAATTGAATTTAAGGAAGTTAACTTTCGAATAAAGTAAGTTCCAAGTCATTTGGACTTCATTTGCCCACCCAAATCAGCCATTAAATCCAAGCTATCCAGATGGCCTGGTTGAATTAGAATGTACCCGATTTTGTGTGCTTAATTACTTACGCCTTCTTGAGGTTCAAATTTGATATTTTTTGATATTTTGGTTCCTCAAGATCTTATCTTTCAGGGAATGAAAAAGATTTAGGTTTAGTCACGTAAAAATTGGAGAACCAGGTCGCTTTTCCAAACAGTGCAGGCTAGAACCTAGTTTTGACCCGTCTGTATTTTCTGAGGGTTTGGACCATCAAATGAAGTCATAAATGTGTGATTCTAGTTAGAGGAATTAAGAGACATCCAGGGCTTTCCAACTGTGGTAATGAAAATCATGCCCACACATTACATGGGATATGTGGCATCTAAACAAAGCCTATAATCTGCCTGTTTCTGCCTAGTTCCACCTAATTGCTGCACTTGGTGGTTGATGTCTTTCCAGCCAACCAATCAGGTCCCAGCAGCATGATTAGGCTGTTAAAGTAGTCTTGGACACAATCATGGAGTAACCAATTGAAGAACAAATGAGAAAGAAGGAAGGAAAGGCATAAACATCCCCATTGGTTAGCCGTAAAGTGCAGACTTCCGCATCCATTTTCTCTCTCCCCATGTGTTAGGAGCAGCTTACTTAGTTACTTCCTTGCTTAGGCTGAATGTAATTAGTATAATCTTGCTTATTGTGATGCTTAAGTTATAATTAGCTTGATTAAATTGTGTTTAGTTAATACCGATTTTACTAAGCTAGATTAGGCTAGATTAAGCTAGGTTAGAGTTTTCCTAACTTTGAAGAAACTTCTTCAGCTTTCCTAGGCAGCCCTTGAACGTCCATATAAGGGCCTTTGTGGACCTTATTTTGTACTCAGCTTATTATCTTTGAAAATTGAAAGTGAAATGAGAGCATTGCTCTCTTTTATGTCTTGGATTCTTACTTGCTTATCCTAGTCTAGGCCAGATTAGGTAGTGATCAAGTGAGTCTTAAACTTTGATTAAGAGGTGTTTCTGTATCTTAATCATAGTTTAAGGGCCTAAGCTTGAGCTTCGTGGTGTTTCTATATCCAAGTTTCAGGTTGAGAACTATCCTTTACTCTATTTTCAGTTTCAGATTCCATGATGTTTAAGCTAAGTGTCATTAGTTTTTAGCTTGTTCTTTGCAATCCTTTGAATGTGAGCTTATTCTATTGAGCTTTACATCAAGTAAAGTCTTAACTCTTAACCTAAACTCAACTTTGATTTCAGTTTGCTTAGCTTTGCATTTGGAATCAACTTAGAGTCTTCGTGATTCTCCCTCATAGTTACATCATATTTGGTATCGGAGCAGGTTTCATCTTGGGCTGAAGCCAACCCCACATGCCCCAAAGCCATCCAAACACATTCCTTAACACACATCCCACTAATCAACCCCATACACATTCGGTTCTAGAATGAGTGCTAGCATGAGTTTGGAAGAGAAACTTGATGCTACTTTGAAGAGTAACTAAGAAATTACTGCTTTAAATCAAGAACTAAGGGCACAGAATGAGTGCCTAAGGAAATAACTAGTACTTTCATGAAGTAAAAATAGAAGATGTGCGAAGAACCACCCCAATTTGAACCAAGAAGGCAAGAATAAGTGTTTAGTAATAACATTGATTGATCGAGCGAGGATGAACCTTTGAGAATGGCGAGACCAGAACCAAGGTTTGAAGCTAATACCAATGATTTCAAGGTTAAAATCCCAGAGTTTGAAGGCAAGCTTGATCCCAAAGAGTTCTTGGATTGGTTACACATGGTTGAAAGAGTTTTTGAATACAAGGATGTTCCTAAAGATAAAAAGGTGAAGCCAGTAGCTTTAAGGCTCAGAAAGTATGCCTCAGTTTAATGGACTAACTTGTGTGCCAAATGATTAGAGAAAGGAAGTCTAAGATCAAAACGTGGGAAAAGATGAAATCTAACCCTAAAGATCAATTTCTTCACCATACCTATGTTCAAGATTGCTACTCATAACTTTATAATTTGACTCAAGGTAATCTAAATGAAAAGGAGTATACACGTAAGTTCAAAAGGCTTGTAATCAAGTCTGATTTACAAGAGACCGAAGAACAAACTTTTGTTAGATACTTAGGAGGTCTTGATCCTAGGTATGCTAATGTACTTGAATTGCAAGCTTATACTACACTTGATGAAGTTTACAAGCTTGCTCACAAGGCTGAGCAACAAAAGAAGGTTAAACAGCCGTTAAGCATGAGTTTTCAAAGCCCTATTTTAGATTGAACCCTTTAACAAGGGGAGCCCTATTTTTCCCGCTAAACCCACAACAACCATTCCTCCCACCCCACAAAACAGCTAAACTCCACAGCAAAGCCTACCTCCACAACCTAGACCTAAACCCATTCCTAAGGGCATCCAAAGATGTTTTAAGTGCCAAGGACTTGGGCACTTAGCTTCGGACTGCACCAATCATAGGATTGTTACCTTAGCCGAATGGAAGGCAAGAGAGGAGGCCAAATTAGAGTAGGAAAATGAAGAGAATGTTGGAGATGATCTTGAGGAAACTTTGGAGGAAATAATAGTGAAAGCAGATAAAGGTGAAATGCTTATTTTGGACACCAATCATCCACGAAAGAGCTATGAGCATCTAAGCCTTTTTCTCGCTTCTAGTGAACCATTACTTACAGCTAATAATTCTAAATTTAAAGTTTTTAAGGATTGGGTTCAAGACAAGTACAAAGGGTCCTCCCTAAACTAGATTCAAATCAGTAAAGGGAATGAATGAAAAAGAGTCTCTAAGATCAAGAGAGACTTATTTGCATGGATGATATTATTTCAACTAGAATTGAGCTAAGTATAAAAGATGATTACCTAATCGATTTGAGGTTAAATCTTCCTTAGCAAGGAGAGGATGATGGAGATCCCTCCATGCTCTTAATTTGTAGGGTCAGATCAGCCAAGATAATCTAAGCTTGCTAGCCAAAGTTAAGAAAAGGCCTTTATTTTGCTAAGGAACACAATTAGCAGGTTATGGGTTTAAAATAGTGCAGCGGCCTGGTTTTGGGAACCAAATAATTTCAACTTCCATGGGATTTAAGTCCAATATTTTGCTTTGAGCTTGAGTTTCAAGAAGTTATCTTTCCAACAAAACACGTTTTAGCTCATTTGGACTTCATTTACGCATCTAATTCAGCCAAAAAACCCAAACTATTCAGACTGCCTAGTTGAACCAGAATGCACCCAGTTTTGAGTATGTGATTTCTTAAGCTACTTGTGGTTTAAGTCCTGGATTTTTGCATTTTTGGGTTCCCTTAGATGTTACCTTTTAGGTCCAAGCAAGTAAAACCAATCAGGCTCAGTTGAAGGCAAGAAATCATGCCGTCTTGTACACCCTGCCAGTTTTGGTCCGAATCTGCACAGTAAAATGTTTAAGTGAAATTCTCCCACTTAGACACGTCTTAACCTTGATATCTTTATTTGGGGCTTCGTACACATCCTGAAGTTTCCCCCCATGGCTTAGAAATGAAATCATGCTCAGTTTTGATTAGTTTAAAAGAAGGCACAAGAACAAGCAGAAAATAGGTTCTAGAACCCGATTTAGTGCTAGGTGCAATTTCCTTCCTCTAAGGGTTTGCCCAGCTTCTTGGTTACTTGTTTACTTCCAATCACATCAAAGGCTGCAAGAAACACCATCATTTGCTGCAAACAAGCCTTAAAAAGAGCCTAGCCAATGAGAAAACAAAGGAAGATTTGACACCATGTAATCTGACTGGTCAGCCGCAAAGGGGCTTTTACTTAACGGCTGTTTTTCCCCTCTTTTCTTAGTATTCTAATGTATTAAGCTAAATTAAGTGCATTAATGTTAAGGTTAGTCATTTATTTTGCATTACTAACCTTACAGGTTGTAATTAGCTTAAGTTAATCAAGCTAATGTAGTTAGTTTAGTTCTAAGCGAGCATTAAGCATGCTTAAGAGATTTCCTCCATTAGAAGGAAACCTCCTAAGCATACTAGCTGCTCTAGGCCGTCTATATAAGGTCTTAAGATGCTCATTTTGTACGCAACTTTGATTATTGAAATTGAAATCAGAATTGACAGCTTTGCTCCCTTTCATTCCTTAAACACTTCGCTTGCTTATCCTCAACTAGGCTGGGTAAGGTGGTAATCAAGTAAAGTCTTAACTCTTAATTAGGTAGTGTTTCTATATCCTAATTGAGGTTAAGGGTCCTAAGCTCAAACTTAGTGGTGTTTCGTATCTAAGTGAGAGTTTAGATTATTATTTATCCATTCATTTATTCGTGGTTCCACTTAAACACAACTTTGATTTTAGTTTGCTTGGCTTTTCGTTTGGAATCAGCTTAGAGTATTCGTGATTCTCCCTCACAGTTACATCAATTAGGAATCATTCTAATGTCTCAAAAGTAACTTATAGGTCAACAATAGGTGTCAATTATTTATAGTTTATATTTCAAAAATGGTGTATTTACATTACTCTAAAAATGAATGATAGTTTTCAGTTGAACACTATGGAACTTCTTAATAGTGGTGTTGTAAACACAAATTTCATGTCTAAAATAAATTTGATAAGAAATCCAATAACAAATTGAATTTTTGTATTGATATTGTATATGTCGGCACAATCTCTATATAATTGTTACAAGAACAAATATAATAAATCCTCTGATTTGATCTCCTTGAATGTTCTTGAATGAATTTGGTCTTGAGAGAGGGCCTAGTAGGCCTAATCTCTGCCGAACAAATAGTTTGATCTCTGAGATTGGACGGCACGTGTTTGGAGTGCTTGTGTCTTCTTCTAGAGAGAATTTTTTAGCTCTTGTGAGTTCTTCTGAATGCCGACCCTAAAATGAGAGGAGTACCTCCCTTTTTATGGAGAAGTTGGAATTAGGGTTTTTCTTCCTGATTATCTCTAGAAAGGAATAGCAATTTATTTTCTACATCATTTGTGACATGCGACGCTTTATAATTGGCTGCAATAATTCTCCATCAAATATTTAATTTAATGGACCGCCGTAATTAATTTGACACGTGACGGAGTATAATTAGGTGAAATAAAAATATTTGATTTTCCACGTGACGAGTCTTAATTGGCCAGAGAATTTTTTGCCTCCTACAAATGTCACCTTAAGAGCTAGCCGCATACGCGATCTTGTAGTATTTGAAGCGGTTGGGTCTCAGATACGTGGTAAATGCAGATGCTCACCCAATGCCCACCCAAATTGATTTCTTCTTTTCCCCTTTTTTTGACGTTCTTCCTTTATCCTCTTTTTTAAAAAAAAAAATTGCCTCCCCACTTTCTTGGGAAGCCTCCATCTTGTAGAAGTCTTTGGGAGTAGGTGCTTATGGCACGCCACACCCCTTCTTCTCCTTCTTTTTTTTTTTTTTTTTTACTTGTGATAAAAAAAAATGATCAAATAAAATCAAGGACTTATGATAAATTTGATTGACAATTTGCGATAAATATAATCCCCAATTAAAGGGGATAGGATTTGTGATGTTAGAATTGCAGTAGGAATAAGAAACCTGAACAATCAATTGCTATATAAATTCATCTACTGGCTCCTCCTAATCCATCAATATTTGCATCTAATTCTACTGTGCTATTGTGCAATACTGCCACAAGTAAAACTTCTTGTTTTCTTTTTCTTCTCTTCCTCGATTCCTAGCTAGTTTCCTTTCTCTGCTAGCCTTGTTCTTAGCACGCTTAGCCTCTAACTGTTTAGACAAGGTCTTGCCTCTGGCGTTTACAGCCATGGTTTTGTGGATGCTCTCCATCAACACCCACTTGTCCTTGAAGACATTACCCTTGACTTTCATGCACGTATCATGATACATGTGCTTGTCAATTTTCTTCGACTCCCTGCATTCACAAAGCAAGTGCCTTAGTACACGCATTCTCCTCATCCAGAGGACCTTTGTTGGTAACCTGGCCTCCCTAGTACCCCTGCGCTTAACATAGCCTGAGTGACGTCCCTTTCTTTTAGCCTCTTTCATTTGGCAAGCACGGGGAACAGGAGTGGATCTTTGATGGCTTCTTGATGATAAATCAATCTTTGATTAATTTTCTTATGTTTTATTGGGAATTAGCCATGGAGATCTCATTGGTCTCATTAGGATCGAGCCAAGTCATCTTCTTCTTGAAGTCGACGATGCTTGCAGTAAACCGCTTCTGAAGCTTCAGAGACACTATCGCAGACCCCTCTGTCTTTGCTTCTCTTCGTGCTCTGTTTCTTCTCTCTTTTTTATTTCTCTCTCTTTTCTTCTCTTTTTTTGGTTCTCCACGGCTAATCTTCAAATCAAAGAAGCGGAGGGAGGAGAGAGAAGGAAACGATTTAGAGAGGGGGAGACAGAGAGAGGCGTTCACGAGAAGCTTCTTTTATTTTGCAAATTAACATCAAACTACCACATAGTGTTTGTCTGATGAGACCAACACCTCATCGGAGACCAATACCTCATCGAAGTTTGTCATTTTGCTTGTCTTCTCCTACCGTTGTCAAGAATCCTGGGCAGGCTTGGAAATTTTTGATTCATGTCCCTTTTTTTTGAAGTCTTTTGATAGCCACCTTTTCTTTATTCTTTTTAATCCCCTTCTTTTTTTCTTAAGCTCCCTTTTAGCTTGGTCTTTTTTTCTTGTTTTCCTTATGTGGCTATATATGTAGGCATTACGTGAATTTCCCCTTTTTTCACATAAATTAACACCCTTTTTTTTGTAGATTTGTCATCCGAAGCGATGAATGCTTTGAACACCCAACTAAAGGGCATATTCATGCCACAATTTCCAACGAAGAGTACGAAATCTTCTTACGCTTGGATGATTTATTCACATGGGTCCACCATAGTTCACTCTTTACTAATTTTTCGACCTTTAGATGTCTTGCCCGTAAGGGTCTGCGATAGGCCACCTTTTATTATTCAATTTTTGACTTTTGGTTGTCTTACCTGTAAGGGTCTACCATAGGTCGCCTTTTATTATTCAATTTTTGACCTTTGGATGCCTTGCCTGCAAGGGTTCATCATAGGTCACCTTTATTATTCAAGTTTCAACCTTTGGATGTCTTACCCACAAGGGTCCACCATAGGTCGCCTTCATTATTCAATTTCTGACCTTTGGATGTCTTACCTGTAAGGGTCAACCATAGGTTGCCATTTATTATCAATTTTGGACCTTTAGATGGCAATCCCAGCCCCACTGAATGCATGGTAATAACTATTTCTTTTTTCTTTTTTTTAGGAAATGCTTACCTCAATGGTCCCTTATTTGACCCTTTTTTTTTAAAGGAATAAAGCGGTGACATGAATTTTAAGGAGAAGGTGGCATACGTTTCTCTACCATGAGGAAGTCACTGTTTTCCCCTCAATTGAGAACTTATCATCCCTTAGGGAGTACTTCCTTGGCAATGATTTATGTCTCAACAGCAAATACCGAGTCTACCCCAAGGCAGATGCTCCACGAGTGCCCCCTCCACTACGCCCTTCAAGAGCTTTACAGGATGTTTCTGTCTTCAACGTTGATGCCGTCATAAGAGAAGTAAATAGGAGTGGAGCTCGGGCGACAGGTCAAGTTATTCTTGACAAGGTGTTTCGCGCCTCCTTTGAAAGGCTTCATTATCTTAAGGGCGAGTTCGATAACCTTTACAATCTCATCAATGAAAGAGGAGGTGATGCTACTGCTTTAAAGGATAAAGTTAAAAGGCTAATCCACAAGGCATGCAACCTCAAAGATCTGCAAGAGAGCTACTCTGAAAGAATGATTACCGAGGTGCGAGAGAGTCATCGTATAGAGGTTGGTATTAAACTCAACGAGATTTCCCCCATTAGTTAAATAAAGAAAACACTCGTTACAGTGCGCTCAAGGCTAAGTTGGGGCAAGTGGATTTGAGGCGCAAGGAACTGCTGAAGGAGTTGCAATCCTTGGACGATCAAAGAAAGTACCTGAGTTATCAAGTGGCAGCTAGCGAAGATTTGCTTCAAGAAGCTGAGCGGCAATCATCGACTTAAAGGTCTGATTGGCACTCTTAATGCAATTGAAGTCATAGATCTGGCCAGCTAAGCTAGTCTAGAGAAGACTAAGCTTGTGTAAAGGAGTCTTCTGAAGATTTGAAGACCTTCCAATGGATACCATAGCTTTTTTGATATAGATTCATTATATATATATTTATTTAATGAAATAAGCTTGATGTCGATTCAACGAGGTTTGAATGAAAAATTCCAATCCTTTTCCTTTATTGCTGCACAAACGTCTCGGTCAATTTGTCTTCTTATGGGGTTACACCATCATTGACACCACATCAAATCATTCTACCCTTTGTTCAAAACAAGCTATCAACAACATGCAATCAGGCAAACCACGAACTAAGTCAAAAGGCCCATCTCATTAAGCATAAACAACTTTATATATTTTTTCGATCTTTTTATAGCTATGTTCGGATACATACTCGGATTTCCTACATATCTAAAGGGCGCACAACACCCTAAAGGATCAAGCCATACATAGTTCAAAGAACAAGCACAATATTTTTTTTTTTTTTTTGCCGTTCACAATTTATACTATGGCGGGCCAGGAGTAGTACACATTTTTTTTTTTGGGCTTGAATGAGCAGTTTAGGCTCTTGTTTAAGAGTTTTACAACATCATATTTTAAGGATAATAGTGCTTCAAGAACTTGGCATTTATGGGTCCTGCGCGCACTTCCTCGATGTCAACTATCTTGTAGGCTCCATTTGTGTTGACTTCTCTGACCACATAGGGACCACCCCACTTGGAGGCCTATTTGCTTCCAGATTTGTGAGAGACAATGATCGGCCGTCTCACTGGCAACCACTAGTCTTCAACTTGGAATGAGCGTGGTCGAACCTTTTGGTGAATGCCCTTGATAGACTAGCTTCGTAGCATTCTAGCTTCTGTTGTGCCTAAAGTCTTCTCTCATCAAGGGCCTCTAGCTTTGCTAGGCGAACTCTGTGATTTTCTTCTTCTGTCAAACCTTCCTGTATGGTGATCTGGAGTAATGGGATTTGGAGCTCCAATGGTATAATGGCTTCCACTCTATACACCACAGCAAAGGGGCTCGACTGTGTTGGCGTCCTATACATGGTTCGATATGCCCAAGGATCCTCCCCTAGTCTTTTATGCCAATCTTGTTTAGACTTTGCGCCAAATTTTTTGAGTTGTTGCAAAGTGTTTTGTTAAAAGCTTCTACCACACCATTTGCAGGGGTATTGTACGTGGAAGGCTTGTGTTGGCCAAACTTAAACTTCTCGCACAGGCTAGTCATCAAGATGTTGAAGAAGGGCTTACCATTATTGGTGATAATGTACCTTAGCACACCACATCGATAGATAATGTGTGTCCTTATAAGGTCGATCATACTTTCTTTTTTAACCTCCCTTAGTGGAATTGCTTCCACCCATTTAGAGAAGTAATCAGTGGTAGCCAAGATGTAGGAGTGACCAGCAGATGATTTAGGCGTGATTGGTCCAACGACATCAAGCCCTCATAGCTTAGAAGGCCAAGATGCAACCATTGGGTGGAGAGGTTTTGGGGGTTGATGTATGAGGTTGGCATGGAACTGGTAAGCATCACACCTCTTTGCATAATTTATGTAATCTTACACCATAGTTGGCTAGTAGTAACCCATCCTCTTAATGCGATCATTTAGCCTAGGGCCTAATTGGTGTGCTCCACACACACCTGAATGGGCGTTCGCCATCACTTGCTTTGCTTCTTCCATATCCAAGTATCATAACTAAAGGCTAAGAAAAGAGTGTCAATAGAGCGTTCTGTTGTAGTAAAGAAAGCGCGAACCTCTTCGCTATATTTCCGTCTTATACCTTGGGTCACTAAGAAGTTTCACATGCTCTAAGTACTCAATTATAGGTTGATGCCAAACTTCTGCATCCATCTCAAGGACACGGATCATGTTGATGTCTTCCTCTGAGTCTTCATCATAATGTGGAATAACCCAGCGGCTACATATTGGGATAGGCATTCCTTCTTTTGCCCCTAGTGCCAAAGTGGCTGTGAGGCTTGCATGTGCATCAGCCATCTTGTCAGCACTCCTTGGCACGTGTTCTAACTTGACTACGTCGAACTTGTTCAGCAATCGTAATACATGCTTGTGATATGACAAGGTCTTCTTTCTTAATCTCATACGCATCAAGTAGTTGATTGATAACCAACTGTGAGTCACTATATATGTTGAGGTCCCTAATCCCCATCTCAATAGCCATTTGAAGACTTAAGCTAAGCACTTGGTATTCTACCATATTGGTAGAGCATAATTGAGCAAGCACAAATAAATACGGGAGGATGTACTTTTCGGGGGAGACAAAAACCACTCATACACTAGTTGCCATCTTGTCTTACTGCTCTCTTGAAATACACTTTTCATGAAGGGAGGATATCGATAAAGAACACATCTTCCCCTGGAAAGCATCATGTATCTCCCAATCATTAGGAATTGAATAATTTGCTAAAAACTTTTTCAACGCTTGCCCCTTAACCGCTCTTTGTGGTACATAGACAAGATCGTACTGCTTTAAGATTACAGCCCATTTTGCCAGTCACCCATTTAAGATTGGCTTGGACAAGATGTATTTGATGGGATCAGCTTTAGAGACCACTTGCACGGTATAGGCCTATATGCAATATCTGAGTTTCTGAATGGCAAAGATGAGTCACAAGCAAATCTTTTCGATCGAGGAGTACTTCAATTTAGTGCCAACCAATGTACGACTTAAGTAGTACAGGGCGACTTCTTTTCCTTCCTCTTTTTCCTGTACACATAATGCTCCTAAGGATTTTTCCTAGGCTGCAATGTACAGTATAAGAGGTTTTCCAGGGATGGGTACCCCCAGCATAGGAGGATGGGACAAATACTTCTTGATTTTCTCAAAAGCCGTGTGACACGACTCATCCCACTCAAACGGTGCACCCTTTTTCTTAAGGTGGCTGAAGGGATGACAGCGTCCTGCAAGATTTGAGATAAATCTTCGGATATATGCCAAGCGACTTTAAGTCCTCGAGGCTTGCTGAGATTCTTAGGCTCAGGCATCTCTTGGATTGTCTCGATCTTCGATTGGTCGATCTCAATTCCTCTATGATGAATGTTAAATCCCAGGAACTTTCCAATGATGACACCAAATGCACATTTGAGTGGATTCATATTTAGTTGACATCTCCACAATCGCTCAAAGATCAGATGAAGATCTTGTATGTGGTCCACCCTCTTTTTAGACTTGACCACCAAATCATCGACATAGCACTTGACTATTTTGTGGAGCATATTGTCAAAAGTTGTTTGCATTGCCCGTTGGTAAGTTGCTGCTGCATTCTTAAGTCTAAAGGGTATCACCTTATGGCTGAAAATGCCTTTAGGTGTGCAGAAAGTTGTGGCCTCTTGATCTTCGGGTGCCATCCCAATTTAATTGTATCCTATAGTATAGTCCATGAATGACAACGCTTCATGCCCTGTAGTTGAGTCGGCCATGAGTTCTGTGACTAGAAGTGGGAAATCATCTCTTGGACATGCGTTGTTGAGATCCCGAAGGTCCACACTAATATGAAGTTGCCCGTTTTTCTTCCTAGCAAGCACGATGTTTACGATCCATGTTGGGTACATGACCTCGCGAATGGATCCTGCCTCTATGAGTCTGTCGACCTCTTTTTTGATTTTCGGTACCAACTCAGGGTGAAAACGTCGCCGAGGTTGCTTCTTAGGTGAGACACCCCTTCTTATGGACAAGCGGTGGACTGCGACCTTTGGATCTAACCTGGGCATTTCCTCACAGCTCTAGGCAAACACGTCCTCCAAGTATTGGTTTTCCACTTCGGGTGCAGGTGATGAGCTTATATAGATAGGACGAGGCTCTTCATTGGTTCCAAGATTCAACTCTTTCAAACTATCAACTGTAGCCTACCCCTGCCAGCTCTATCTCTGATCTAATTTATCACATTCAAGGATTGTGATATGATTGGAAGAAACAACTTCTTCTTTCTCCGCCTCCTCGTAAGAGTTAGAGTTTTTTTATTGACCTATGAAGACCACAGTATGCCTCTTTACTCTGAATGAATCGTCCGCCTTAACATCCAGAGTGGAGAAATGCTTCATATGGGAAGGAATAGAGCTCTGAACTTCATTTATCGCTTCCAAGTGGCTAAATGCAGAACTTTTCTCCTGCTGAAGGTGTGAGCTTGAAGATTTTTCACCAGTTTTTATTCTGATAAAAACTGAATTCTTTGGCGAGGGAATAACTTTGATTCTATTGAAAATAGAGATTTTGTGGTCTTTCCCTTTCCCTATACAAGTGTACGATAATTTTGATTGTAAAATAAAGTGCTGAAAGTATATGACGATTGTCGTAGTGCTTGAGGCACTTTATTTTACACTCAAAATTATCGTACAAGTTTTTGGCGCCATTCACAGGGATGACGGCATGAGATTAGGTCATATTTTTATTTTCTTAGCTATTTTCTTATTAGTTGCATATGTTCTGTTTTACTTTGTTTATTTCATTATTAATTATTACTTAGCTTGGTCATTTTATGAAAAATCCAAAAATCTATAAGAATTAGAAAAGCCTAAAATCCCAAAAAACAATTGAACCTTTAAAAACTTTAAAAATATTTAAAACAAAATGCCTGTTCTCCATTTCCCGCAATATGTGCATGAACCTTTTTGGAGTTATCTTTCAAGGCTTAATGATTATCGTGCTCAGATGAATCATAATTTTGAAAAATAGGAAATTTGTGAAGCCATTACTGTGGGTCTAAATGTTGAGTCAAGGTGTTATGTTGAATCAATTTGTCCTAGACGTTTAATAGAATTATTATCTAAAACTTAAGATGAAGTTTGAGATTTCTTTGAAAAACTACATTGGGAAACCTATGCTTTGAACAAGCTAACAAGACTTTTAGGTATCTAACTCATGGAGAGTATGATTTTCTTGCTAATTCTTACCCTCCAGACCACTTTATGAATTCATATGGCCCATCTTATTCATGCGTGCTTCCTCTTTTGTGCAACTATTGTGAATCTTCAGATCACGATGCTCATACTTGTCCTTATCGTGCTTACGTTAATGCTACATAGGAAAGTTTTGAAAAGAAGATTAATAAAATGACTGATCAAATGATAGAGACCATGAAAGCGAGAATTGCTTCATGTTCTCCATGTTTTAACCAAAATAGGGAGACTTATAGTGAGCTTGATTCTAGTTTTAGGATCTCCTAAATCCGATATTAGTCTCTATGATGATTTTGAACCCTTTTATTCTGCTAGGCCTGACTTGAATGAAGATATGTATTTGCCTAATCTAGATCAAGAGAGTGACCTCCCTATGTCTCTATCACCTGACTTTGCACCCTGCACTAGCTCACCTAAGGGCATCACTGATGATGTCCTAGTCTCTGCTGACCTGCACACCACTCTAAGCGACTTTTGTGAGTTTGAGGTGGGTGACCAATCTGGTACTGTTAATGAGTTAGGTATATGCGTCACACCTAAAGTTGAACCTCATGATTTAGATGAGTCACATGAAGATATTTCACAGCAGTTATGCGATGAGGTAGCTGAACCCAATATTTTGGACTTTGATGATGATATTCTTTATGCAGAGTATGAATCTTTTTCATGTGGATTTGATGTTACAGAAGATCTTGATGTGGGTTTTCATGTTGAATATGAATCATTCTCTTTTGATCCCATCATTCCTGACTTTCTATTTAAATTAGATGACAATATTCTATATGTAAAATATGAATCTTTTGTCTTATGAGTTTGATATCTATAGAAGTTCTGATGATGGTTTTTGTGCTGACTATGAGTCCTTCTCTTTTGACCCCATCCAAACTGACTTCCTTTCTGAATATTGCAAGTCTAAATTTGTTAAGTCTGAGATCATTTCCACTAAGAATTTTACTTTAGACCAGACTCACATGCACATTTGACTTAACATACTTGTGAACTTTGCACCCATTATTTTGCCTAGACTGCTCGTTCATGTCGATATAATTTCTAGGCCAATGACCTCAATACTAGCTCGTTTTGAGTATGTTCATTTCCTTTCTGATTGGGCTCAACTATTTGATAAGTTGTAGCGAGCCCTTACTTATGCTTTATTGGCTAGGTGGATGTACTCTTTCTGGTTCCAACTCACTGCTTTTCACTGTTTCTATGTGACTGAGAGTTAGGCTTCTTTGTTTGATAAGCTGCTGCATGCTTTAATGAGTTTCGATTTGAGTAGCACTTTTGAGGTTAATATGGAGTGGCTGAAGCTCCAAGGAACTCTAGCTAAGCGGATTTCTAGAGGTATAACTTAGATGTACTTTTGCACCTAACCTGGTATGATCGTTCTAACTTTTCTCTCTTATGCTTTTCGTACTTAGTTGTAGATATTTAGGAGTGTTTTCTTTCTTTTCGTACTTAGTTATAGATATTTAGGACTGTGATTGTACAGGTGATCAATCTTGAGGAGCAATTTGGGATATGGATATGTTGACCCGTGTGGGCTATGATCACCCTTAGTTGTGTTCTGATTTTGTGATTACTTGTTAGTTGTGGATATTTAGGATTGTTTTTATGTTCCAATTTGTTTTGTTTCTTTATTTTTGTGAGTTTTGGTTTTTGCTAGTTTTTGTTTAATCTTTTGTTTTTGTTTCCTTTTTAGTGTTTTAGTGGTTGTGTGTTTCTTTTGTGCTTTGTTTCTTTTCTTTTGAGTCTTGTTTTGTTTTGTTATGGCTAGTTTGTTTAGTTTGACATTGTTTTCTAGTTTGGTATTTTGTAGCTCCTTAGTCTTGTGTTGTTTCTATTTTGTTGGTTACATGTGTCTTGGTTTAGTTTTGGTTTGGTTTGGTTGGTTTTTGTTTTGTTTTTCATTTGCTACTTTTTTTTTATCTTAGTTTTTGGTTTTTGTAAATATATATGTTTATTTTTATTTTGGTTTTAGTTGTGGTCTTAATTTTGATTTTGGCTCTTTTATGTATTTTGTTTTTTTATTTTCATCATGGCCTAGTTTGTATATATTTGTGGTTTAGTATGGTTTTGTGGTTGTATGGCTTATATGCTTACTTTTTAGCCCCTTAGTTCCCACAATAAAGACATTGTGAGATTTTAGTGTGGGGGTGAGGTGCCCATTTGTATATACTTTTTTGAAAAATTTTGAAGAACCCAAAAAAGAAGAGATTTTCGTTTTGTTTTTGGGGATGTTTGTACTCTTTCTGATTAGCTTAAATCCACTGTTCTTTGATTATTAGCTTGTATGTGAGCAGGATGTGCATGATAGGTCTCCAGCCTCAGTGTCTCATTCTGAGCCCTAATTCTAACCCCAATTATTCATTATAGATGTGTAATCCAATCCTTGTTTATCCCTTCATCATTATCTTTAGGTCTTAGGCTTCCATGAATGATTCTCTCACTTGCTTGTGTCACGATTACTCTGAATAAAATAATAATGAATGAAAATAATGAATAAAAAAGGAAAAAAAAGAGATGAAATAAAATTTGTAATGGCAAGTATCCCTTTGAGGCATGCGCTATTGGGCGTTACCCTTCGAGACATGTGCTATTGGGTGTTACTCTTTGAGGCAATACTGCTACTGGAAAAGCTTGGTTACAATGTTAGTATGTCAATAATGTAGTTGTGTCAGTCAAGTGGGATTGAGTTTGATTCTGGTAAATCTAAGCCTTGAGATGATGATACACTTGCACACAAGCAGTGGGATGGATTCAAAATCTTAATGTACAGTGGGGAGAAAATTAGTGCTTTGATGTCATTTATGGGGTAGAGGGCTTTGAAGTATATTCTGTTTATATGTAGGTCGATATCTTGGCTACATGGGTGATTTAGTTGGTTAGAACTTGTATATATCTTTCCCTAAATTTTGTACATATTAGCTTTCAGAAAAAAACCAAAAAGATTTTTTGATTTTCTATCTTTATTTTTCGATTTTGTTTCACTTGAAAACCTTCACGAGACCTCACTCGTCCACTTGGGAGACCGAGGAGTTTAAAGGGCTTGTTGCATATGCTAAATGCAGCTATGATTCCTACGACAGTGAATTAGGATTTTCTTTCTCTTATTTTCTATTTCCTTTTAGTTAATTTAGTTGTTTTACTCGAGGATGAGCAAAATCTTGGTATGGGGATATTTGTTCGTGCCAAAAATGAGACATTTTTACGGTATTTTTACATTCGATTTATGCTCGTAATAATTGTTATTGCATGATTTTTATTTCAATGTATTTGATTTTATAGGTATTGAATATGTTGGTAAAATCAAGGCAAAAACACAAAAATAAAATAATCCTAATTTCTGCCCTTTTCTTCCCCCCTCACGTGCACCTCCCATAACTTTTCCCCTTTTATTTCTCATTTTCTCTTTCCTCCCTCTCGATCTGCAGAACCCGACCACCCCTCTCTTCTCTTTCTTCTTCAGTTCTCATCTCGTTCTCTCTCTCTCTCTCTCTCTTTAAAACTCATCTCTCTCTCTTCGAACTATAGGACACCACAACACCACCATTATCGAGCATCACCATCAACGCTTCGCAACATCGCTAACACACCACCATCGCTACCATTGTTATCCCTCATCTCCACCCTCCACGTCAATTGCAAAATCAAGGTTAGCGATTGAATGGGCTCGAGTATAAAATGGAGGAAGCAGCACCAGAGCTAGGTAATTAGGGTTTTATTTAGTTTTAGTTTTAGTTTCCCAAGTTTAATTTTAGGGTATTTTCTGGTCTTAATTTCAGTAATTAGTGACTTAGTGTTTACTTTTCGTCGTAAAATAAAGTGCTGCAAGTATACGACGATCGTCGTAGTACTTGAGTGTCATCTCCACAGGGACGAAGATGTGATTAAGGTTACTTAGCACAAAATTAACGTAGCATCATTCTCAATTGATTTAAATGATAAGCCACTAAAACTATAGGTTGTAAATCAATCTAATTTCAAGGTTTCCACACCACCGCCTAACATCCAATAAACTTAACTCTAATCAAAGGGGCATCATTCTAGCATTTAACATACCCTAAATGAGAGCTAGAAAATAGATAAATAAGCAAACAGAGACAAATGGAACAGGGCAGAACATGATCGAGGCCTAAGCAAGGGAACATGAGAATTTGACTTAATCCAAATCAAAGCACACTTCAAAGCAAATAGAACAAAACCGAATCAACATTTAACTAATTCACAGCCTAAAAAATAAGAAATCGACAGCATTCAAAATCGTAATAGCAATGGGGGAAAATTTTTGGATGTTTCCAACAGCATTACAATAGAAGCATAACAGCACCCAGCAATCAGAGAAAACAGGGGAGGGGATTTCCGGATTTTCGACAACATTTAACTAAGAGCACTACAAGAGATGGAGCATAGAAATCAAACCAAATTTGTGACCATGAACAGGGTGTACTCGAGCTCCTAGTTTGGAACAAAACAAAAACAGGACAAAAACAGGCCTTCCAACAGTGCATCTACCGCCCTTTAAATCGAGTCCAACTTTGAAAATTTCACACAATCCTTGTGAAAACAACTCAAAATCGACAAAATCTAGCCTACTTATATGAATTCAAAGCTACAACATGGGTCTGAAAACGAAATAGATGGAATAAAAAGTAAACCCAGGTCACTAATTACTGAAATTAAAACCAGAAAATACCCGAAAATTAAACTTGAGAAACTAAAACTAAACCTAAATAAAACCCTAATTACCTAGCTCTGGTGCCTCTTCCTCCATTTGATACTTGAGCCCCTTCAATCGCTACCCTTGATTTTACAATTAAGGTGGAGGGTGGAGATGAAGGATAGCGATGGTAGTGATGGTGGTGTGTTGGCAATGTTGCGAACCGTTGATGGTGATGCTCGATAATGGTGGTGCTGTGGTTTCTTGTAGTTCGAAGAGAGAGAGGTGAGTTTTAGAGAGAGAGAAAATGAGATGAGAATTAAAGAAGAAAGAGAAGAGGGGGTGGTCGGGTTCTGCAGACCGAAAGGGAGGAAAGAGAAAATGAGAAATGAAAGGGGAAAAGTTATGTGAGGTGCGCGTAAGCAGGGAAGAAAAGGGTGGAAATAAGGATTGTTTTATTTTTGCGTTTTTGCCTTGATTTCACCAGTTTATTCGGCACCTACAAAATCAAATAAAATCAAATAAAAATCAAATAATAACAATTATTACGAGCATAAATCGAGTGTAAAAGTACTGTAAAAATATCGCATTTTTGACAGAATAATGAGTGAATACTAACGGATGTGTTTTTCGAAGTGGATGATTGTATCCTATCATATACAAAGGGCTTTGGGTTAGGTAAAGCATTTTCATCTTCAATCTCATCTACTTCTCCAGCTGAGATGTGTTGAATCACCAACTTCTTATCCTTTAGTTGCCTGGAGATTCTAACTGGTTGCGGTTACGTGAAACCCAGTCTAACTTCAGAGACACCTACTGAACCTCCCTGCTCTTGAATCTTTCTCTGGGTTTCAGTAAGGTCATGGGGTTTGGCTTCAACTACTTTTCCTAAGGTAGCTGGATTATGAAAGTCATAACCAACCCTCTCCATAAGCTTATATGCATTGGGATCAAACCCCTCTTTAGTCCATGCACTTGGCAAGTCATCGCCTTCTCTAGAATAAACGACAAACCCGAAAAAAGGGGGCCTACTCAACTTTGCCTACCACATCTTAAGTATTGGAACTATTACACTACCTTTTAGGGTGTTATGTTAGCTCCATCATCCTTTTTAGTAACTTTGGTCTTGATGCTTCTGCTTGTGCACTTGCTAAAGGGCGATTCGCCGTCCTTACGGTGAGACCTAGGCATGTACCTTGAGATTGGTGGCATTTATCTCATTGAAGCAGTAGTTCCTTTAGCAGCTTCTTCAATAAGAGAAGTGGTGTTGCCCTGCTTACTTGCTTCTTTCACAAGTTATTGCTTAGGAGCATCATCTTTTCTTACTTAAGGGACATTTTTTGTGCCACCTTTACCTGTGGAGTAAATGGTTGACGACATGGTTTCCTTAGGTGTGGCACCTTCTTCGAAGAACCTTGCGTCTGCAAAATGATACTTCACTTTAGTAAATGGCTTAACATCCCCATTTATTTTCTTCTTTCCATCTCCGTAGTACTTAAGGCACTAGTGTAAAGTGGAAACCACAATCCCATGTTCATGAAGCCATGGTCGCCTAAGTAATAACCTGTAGGAAGTCTTAGCATCGATTACATGGAAGATTGAGGATGTTGACAAGTCTTCCATTATCAGTTCAATGCGGATTATGCAGATTGCATGCTGGCCCTCGAGTTTAAACCCTTTAATCATCGTTCGGCTGTTAGAAAGTTATTCTACTATGATGCCTAGGTCGTTCATTTTAGACTTAGGCATGATGTTGATAGCGGACCCTTCATCTATGAGAATGTGCTTGGCTCCCTACTCCCTAATGTAGCCAGACATAAATAAAGGGCAACCGTAAGGCTTGGATCCCAATAATAAGTCATCATCAATGAAAGTGACTGCAGTGTTGCAAGAGGCATATTGAACAGGGCTTTCTGTTGATCCTTCCACATCCTTGACTTTATCAGCGTAATGTTCTGGGTGTTATAAGGTGATGCAGACCAAGGGCTAGAACAAGACCCTCATCCTGGACCAGAGAAGACCATGCTGCTCAGCCACCAACAAGGCCTTTTCTATGAGGCTGTGCAATTCAGTTTGGAGGCCATTTTAGGGAGGTCCTTGCTTTGCTAGACACCCTAGCATCACTGCTAGCCAAGCTAAGTCATTTTGAGGCTCAAACAGCAGCCTTAGTTCAGTTCAGTTAAATAAAGAACAACCTGTAATCAGCATGTTTGAGGTTATTTTGCCTGCTTCTAATAACACATGCATGCCTAAGGAACCCAATCCATTTTGATCAGTACCCTAACTTATTTATTAGCTCATAATCAGCTCCTAAATGATAAAGGTTACTTGATTTTGTCCTGGAATTCATCCTGGCAACAGCAGATCAGTAGCAAGTCAGCAGCAGTAGTTTAAAGGGAGAATTTTATCCCCTAACTTAGCAGCTCATTTTGGCAAGTCTAAGGGCTTGGAAAGGTGTCTAAATATTTATCCAACAAGACCCTAAAGTTGTAGATTCATATCCTTTAGCATCTGCTTTTAACCAGCACCTGAATGCAGGAAATACCCTTTTATCCTTTGGATTTCAGTGTGCTGTACTTAACTGGTAAGCCGGGTTAGCTTTATGTGATCAGCTGTAAAACTCCTCCCAAAGCCATCATTAGCAAGTACCTTGATGCTATTAAGGGTTGACACCTCAGTAATGGAGATAATCAAAGAGTTTAGGTGCCAAGAATCCAGCCAGCTGCTGTTTTAAGCTAGTTTAAGTTCAAATCGGTTTTCTTATTTTGGCTAGAATCAGTTATGGCCGTTGATCCTTTGATTGTAAACGAGTATTTAAAGCTTGTCTCCACTTGTAATACTCAGATTAATATGAATGAAAGCCTTCCTTGCTGGTTCAAACAAAAACCTCTTAAAATCTCTCTAACTTTAGCCTACTCAGGTGGTGTTGAGAGTGATTCTTTATCTAAACTCTTGGTACATTTTGCTTTAAGGGGCTTGGTGGCAAATCCTACAATTCTGGTTGGTGGAAACACTTCCTTTAGGCCAATTCATATCTTCCATGCTGAGTTGCTAGCCTGTTAATAATCCAGGCTTGCAAGGTTCAGCATACATCAATTGGTGTCAGAGCCTAACTTGATTCTTGGTGAGTTGCTTCTGTTACTCTTTGCTGCTTTCTCTTCTAGTCTTGTTCACTTGTTATTCAACCACAAAAGAACCCTGTCTGCCCAAACACAAGTCTAACCACAAAGAACCAAACTCCTTAAACAGCTACAGTATCCTAATTTCCTTACCCCAGCAGCATGGCTGAGAGGGAAAACACTTCCTCTCCACCTCAGCAACCTGTGAGAGTTCCTAGAGGTTTCTCTCTGGAACAGGCTCATGAACTCAGGAGAGATCGAGCAATTCTGGAAATGCAAGAAAGTATCAGAACCCTTACAGCTCAAATTCAACAACTCATGAACCAGCCTAGAGGAAGAGAAAGGGAACCACCTCAGGACCGTCCTGGAGGTTTTAATTCCCCTCCTAATTCTCAGTATGGTAGTGAATCTTCCGCTGGAGATGCTAGGCCTAGGAGAAGGAGAATGCACAGGGATGACCTTAAGGACCTCAGAATAGAGGCCCCTGAATTTGATGGAAGTTTAAAGCCCGAAGATTACTTGGAATGGGTTCAGGCCAAGGAAAGGATTATAGAGATCAAAGACTATTCTGGAGAAAAGGCCTTCAAGCTTGTTGTCCTGAAGTTAAAATAATATGCTTCACTTTGGTATAAGAATCTGAAGAGAACCAAGGCCTTGGAAGGTAAACCTAAGATCAAAACTTGGGTTAAATTGAGGAAGCATATGGATAAAAGGTTCTTGCCAGCCACCTACAAGCAAGAGCTATACCAGAGAGTCGCTCCCTTGCACCAGGGGAGCATGAAGGTTGAAGAATACATTAGGAAATTCGAGTAATTACAGATCAGCTGTGCCTTGAGGGAAGAACCTGAACAAACCATTGTCAGGTTTCTCAAAGGCTTGAACTCTGCAATTTTAGAAAGGGTTGAGTTATAACCTTTCTGGACATTTGAAGATGCCTGTAAGCTGGCTGTTAAGGTTGAAAAATAGCTTAAATCGAGGAGGCCTTACTCTATTGCACCTCCTAAACCTACTGTACCAATGAAGACCTTCAATTCATACAAGCCAGAACCTACCCTTAAGGATGATAGGGACAAAGGGAAAGGAAAGGAGGCTGCTAAGGACACTCCTAAGAGCCAGAAGAAATGTTTTAAGTGCCATGGCTATGGCCACTTTCAAGCAGATTGCCCCAACATAATGGTACTCACCATCAGAGAGATTGAGGAACCAGATCACATGGAAGTAGAAGAGGATAAGGAGGAAGAATTTACTGAAGTGGGTGAGACTTCTTACCTACCACCTGAAGAGGGTGAGATGCTCATGATTAGAAGGGTCCTTCATGCTACTGAAGCCCCACCTGAAGCCAACCAAAGAGAGCAAACATTTCACTCCAGATGCAAAGTAGCCAACAAAACATGCAACCTGATTATCGATCGGGGTAGCTGCACAAATATAGCTTCTACTAAAATGGTCAACAAACTGAACCTGGCCACCATCATTCATCCTAGACCCTACACCTTGTGATGTATGTCCCGAGGATCTAAGCTAGAACTCAAATTAAGAGTGAAAGCTTACAAGCTAAGGGAGGATACAATCAAGGAAAACTCAAGGAAAATGTGATGAAATATGCTGGTTGTGATGGATATATCAAGGAAAGGATGAACCCAAGCTATGATTCACTAGGAACATGAAGCAGATAAGTGAAAGCAACACGGCATGGGGAGGCACAGTCGCGCTTGGTTGCATGGGGTGGCCGTGTCACTTTTCTGCCCACAAAGACTAGGATTTCCCACTTTGCACGGTTTGAATGCTTTTGAAGTTTGGTTTGAATACAAGTCTTTTAGAGAGGTAGGAACCGTGGAAATGGATATAAATGGAAGTAAATGGAGTGGAAAAATGAGGGGATGCAATGAATATGCTAAGTGAACAAGATTAACTTAATAGTTCAAGCCAATAACTTCACTTAGAATCCGTGTAGTTGAAACTAGGATAGGATAGAACTAAACTCTAGGATTGGATGCAGAAATCACCACACATCTTGAGTTTAGGGCCCTTAACCTCAATTAGGATACAGAAACACCACCTATTTGAGAGTTAAGACTTGCTTGATCCCCACTTAGTTCAGCCTAAACTAAGATAAGCAAGTGAAGTGTTTAAGTGTGCAAAAGCACGAAAGCACAAAGCTCTCAACTTGGGTTTTGATTCAAATCTGATGTGTTCATACAAGGGGCGTGCAAGCTCTTTAAATGGAGCTAAGCTAGCACGAAAGCACACACACACACACACCTCCACCTTTCTTAATAGTTAGGAAAGGTATGAAGAGCTAATATAAGTAGATTTGTGCTAAACTAAATTACAAGCTTGCTTAAACTAATCTAATACATTTAACATAAAGTAAAACATTACTAATATTCATTATACATCAATCTACTCTTAAACTAAGCTTAATACATGTTGAGATTGTGCTAAATTCCCATTGGTCAGCTGTAAAGTGGAGCTTGCCTTTTGTTTAGCCAATAGCATGTAAGAGACACTCTTTTTGCTGTTTGTTCTTCATTGGTCCGACCTTTCCAAGGTCTTGCAGCCCATCATTGATGCTTAGGGATGTGTGCCAAGCCTTGAAGAGTGTGCCTATCCAGTTGAAGATGAGCAAACCCATGGATGAAGCAAGATAAACCAAATGCAGCTGAACTGGGTTCAAGAACAGTTTCTGGCCGGTTTTGGGACTATGTTTAAGCTTACCAAAAGTGAGTATGAATTGGTTTTCAGGCCATGGGGGGTCACTTTGGGATGTTTATAAACCTTCCCAACAAATAAATCAAGGTTAAACCATGTTTAAGTAGGTTATCTCTACAAAACATTTTACCGCGTAGATTAGAGCCTAATCTGACTGGCTTGGAAAAAGTCCTTGATCTCTCATCTTCTTGTGGGTATGATTGAAAACTAATGCTTGGACCTAAAAGTAGACATTTTGAGGATTCTAAAAAGGTAAAATTCCAAGACTTAAACCACCATTAAGCTTATAAAATCAGATAACCAAAACCAGGTAAGTTCTGGTTGAACTGGGTAGTTTGTATATCTTGGGTTTATTAGTTAATTTGAGAGGGTAAATGAAGTCCAAATGGGATGAAACTTGTTTTGATGTAAAGATGACTTCTTAAACTTCAATCCCATTGCAAAATATTAGACTTAAACCTTAAAGGGTTTATGTAATTAACCTCTCAAAACCAAGTTTGCTACTGGAAGCAAACCATGACCTGCTATTTTAGGTCTTAAACAAAATAAGGATGATTTATTCATCCTTTAATCACCAAAATGAATTTACCTAGTTTGATTTGATTCTTTAAATTAAGGGGTATGGAGGGATCTACATCATCCTCCCCTTGTTAAAAAGATTTGTCCTCAAATTAGTTTAGGTAATTACCTCCTCTTCTTGATTCCTTGTATGGCTGAAATAGAATCAACCATTCAAATAACTGGCCTTTGATTATGGAGGCGCTCTTCTCTTCATGTCCCTTGCTGACTTGAATGTTGGACTTAAGGGACTCTTTGAATATGTCATGAACCACTTCCTCACTTACTGTTAATTCAAGATTAGGAGTTGTAAGTAATGGCTTTGAATGCTCTTGACAGAAGGTTTGTTTGAGTGCTTTGGGTGTGGGTGGAGTGGGGAAAAAGGTTGATGGTTCACCAAGAGATAGGAAAAGAATACTTTGATTCTCCTTACCTTTTGGTGGGGGGTGATTGTACAGGGAGAGTATGAAGCCTTCATCAGCTTCTACCATGACTTCTTTAAGATCATCTCCATCATGGTCTTTAACTTCCTCTTCTGATTGAACCTCTTCTATGGCCTTCCATTTAGCTACGGTGACATATCTTCGATTGGAACATTCAGATGCTAAGTGACCAAATCCTTAGCACTTAAAACATTTTGGAGCTCCTTTAGGAAGGGGTCTTTGTGTGGGTGGTGGGAATAGGTTCTTTTGTGGAGTTGGGAAGTTGGGTGTCATGGGTTTAGGGGTGTCGAATGAACTCCCCTTGTTTAAGGTTTGTTCATGTGGTGAGGGATTTGGGATTTCATGCCATAAGGGCTGTTTGCTCTTCTTTTGCTGCTCAACCTTGTGAGCTAGCACACATACTTCATCAAGAGAAGTGTAAGCTTGCAAATCAACAACATTAGCATACCTAGGATCAAGACCTCCCAAGTATCTAACAATTGTTTATTTTTCTAATTCTTGAATATCACACTTGATCACAAGCTTTTTAAATTCACGAGTCTATTCTTCTACACTCAGATTACCTTGGTTCAAGTGATGGAGTTGAGAGTAACAATCTTAAACATAGGAAGGAGGAAGAAGCCTAGCTTTGAGCTTTGATTTCATCTTCTCCCAAGTTCTAATTTTGGACTTCCTTTCTCTCACTCTTTTGGCACACAAGTTAGTCCACCAAAGAGAAGCATATTTTCAAAGCCTTAAAGCAATCAGCTTCACCTCCTTGTCTTCTGGGATGTCCTTGTACTCAAAAACTCTCTCAACTGTGTGTAACCAATCCAAAAAATCTTCAGGACCAAGCTTGTCTTCAAACTCTGGGACTTCAACCTTAAAATCGTTGGAGTTAGCTTGAAACTGTGGTTCTTGTCTAGTCATTCTCAATGGTTCATCCTCACTAGATGAATCAAGAGTATGGCTAAACACTTGCTCTTGCCTTTCGCAATCAGATTGGAGTAGTTCTTCATTAGCTTGTTGCTTTTGTTTTCAATATGCATCAAGCTGTTTTTGGAGGTACTTGTTTTGAGCTTGAGTTTCTTGATCTTTTCGTGGGTCTTCTTAAATCATTCTAGATAGAAACTCATTTTGCTTCATTAAAGCATCAAACCGCTCTTCCAAGGTCATGTTTGTAGTACTCATGTGTGAAGTAAGTGGCTTAAATAAGTAGGAACTGATTTTGTGATGGAGGGGAATGGCTTTTTTTTTTTTTTGGTGGAAGTGTAGGGGATGTACCAGGCCTAGGAGAAACTTGCTCTGATACCAAATATGATGTATGTCCTGAGGATCTAAGCTAGAACTCAAATTAAGAGTGAAAGCTTACAAGCCAAGGGAGGATACAATCAAGGAAAACTCAAGGAAGATGTGATGAAATATGCTGGTTGTGATGGATATATCAAGGAAAGGATGAAACCAAGCTATGATTCACCAGGAACATGAAGCAAACAAGTGAAAGCAACACGATATGGGGAGGCACGGTCATGCTTGGTGGCATGGGGTGGCCGTGCCACTTTTCTGCCCACAAAGACTAGGATTTCCCACTTTGCATGGTTTGAATGCTTTTGAAGTTTGGTTTGAATACAAGTCTTTTGGAGAGGTAGGAACCGTGGAAATGGATATAAATGGAAGTAAATGGAGTGGAAAAATGAGGGGATGCAGTGAATATGCTAAGTGAATGAGATTAACTTAATAGTTCAAGCTAATAACTTCACTTATAATCCGTGTAGTTGAAACTAGGATAGGATAGAACTAAACTCTGGGATTGGATACAGAAATCACCACCAATCTTGAGTTTAGGGCCCTTAACCTCAATTAGGATACAGAAACACCACCTAATTGAGAGTTAAGACTTACTTGATCACCACTTAGTTCGGCTTAAACTAAGATAAGCAAGTAAAGTGTTTAAGTGTGCAAAAGCACGAAAGCACAAAGCTCTCAACTCGGGTTTTGATTCAAATCTGATGTGTTCATACAAGGAGCGTGCAAGCTCTTTAAATGGAGCTAAGCTAGCAAGCAAGCACACACACACACCCCCCTCTACCTTTCTTAATAGTTAGGAAAGGTATTAAGAGCTAATACAAGCAGATTTGTGCTAAACTAAATTACAAGCTTGCTTAAACTAATCTAATACATTTTAAACATAAAGTAAAACATTACTAATATTCATTATACATCAATCTACTCTTAAACTAAGCTTAATACATGCTGAGATTGTGCTGAATTCCCATTGGTCAGCCGTAAAGTGGAGCTTGCCTTTTGTCTAGCCAATAGCATGCAAGAAACACTCTTTTTGCTGTTTGTTCTTCATTGGTCCGACCTTCTCAAGGTCTTGCAGCCCATCATTGATGCTTAGGGATGTGTGCCAAGCCTTGAAGAGTGTGCCTATCTAGCTGAAGATGAGCAAACCCACGGATGAAGCAATATAAACTAAGTGCAGCTGAACTGGATTCAAGAACAGTTTCTGGCCGATTTTGGGACTATGTTTAAGCTTACCGAAAGTGAGTATGAATTGGTTTTCAGGCCATGGGGGGTCACTTTGGGATGTGTATAAACCTTCCCAACAAAGAAATCAAGGTTAAACCATGTTTAAGTAGGCTATCTCTACTAAAATATTTTACCGCGCAGATTAGAGCCTAATCTGACTAGCTTGGAAAAAGTCCTTGATCTCTCATCTTCTTGTGGGTATGATTGAAAACTAATGCCTAGACCTAAAAGTAGACATATTGAGGATTCCAAAAAGGTAAAATTCCAAGACTTAAACCACCATTAAGCTTATGAAATCACATAACCAAAACCGAGTAAGTTCTGGTTGAACTGGGCAGTTTGTATATCTTGGGTTTATTAGTTAATTGGAGAGGGTGAATGAAGTGCAAATGGGATGAAACTTGTTTTGATGTAAAGATGACTTCTCAAACTTCAATCCCAATGCAAAATATTGGACTTAAACCTTAAAGAGGTTTACGTAATTAACCTCTCAAAATCGGGTTTGCTGCTAGAAGCAAACCATGACCTGCTGTTTTAGGTCCTAAATAAAATAAGGATGATTTATTCATCCTTTAATCACCAAAATGAATTTACCTAGTTTGATTTGATTCTTTAAATCAAGGGGCATACAGGGATCTACGTCACCTTGCAATGGCTCAAGAGAGGCAATGATGTAATAGTTTCCAAGCAAACTTTGGTTCCTCTTTCAATTAGTGAATATTAAGATAAGGTTCTGTGTGATGTCGTGCCAATGGATGCTTGCCACTTGCTCCTAGGCAGACCTTGGTAGTTTGATAGGAATGTCATTCACTATGGCCAATCCAACACTTATTCCTTCAAACTGAAGGGTAAGAAGATGACACTGAGCCTTTTGCCCCCTAACCAAACACATAAACCTAAAATTGGGAGGGATACACAAAATAAGAGTGCCTTACTTGTCAATAGGGGAAGAGTAGAAAGGGCTATTACCAAGGGGAAGCTTGTGTTTATTGTACTAATATTAGAATCTGCTTCTAACTCTGATCCAACAACCCTATACCCTTCTATTCAGCCTTGATAGAGATGTTTTTCACCAAGACTTACCCCCTAGCCTCCCTCCTAAAAGGGGTATAGAACACCAGATTGATCTACTCCCTGGAGCCCTATTACCTAACAAGCTTGCCTACGAATGCAACACAACTAAAGCCTAAAAGGTGCAAAGGCAAGTTCAACAACTAATGATAGGGGTTATGTGAGGGAAAGCATGAGCCCATGCTCAGTCCCAGCCTTGTTGGTGCCAAAGAAAGATGGCAGTGGGAGGATGTGTGTAGACAGTAGAGCCATCAATAATATCACAATCAAGTATAGGTATCCTATCCCTAGACTTGATGACATGTTGGATGAGCTTCACAGTTCCAAGATCTTCTCCAAGATAGATTTAAGGAGTGGCCATCATCTTATCAGAATGAGAGAAGGGGATGAGTAGAAAACTGCTTTCAAAACAAAGCAAAGGTTTTATGAATGGCTTGTTATGCCATTTGGGTTATCTAATGCATCTAGCACCTTTATGAGGTTGATAAATGAAGTGCTTAGGCCCTACATAGGTCTGTTTATGGTTGTATATTTTGATGACATACTTGTATACAGCAAAACTGAACTTGATCACATTCAGCACCTCAAGCAAGTTTTCACCACCCTTAGAAGCCAAAAACTGTATGGGAAGTTGGAAAAATGAGAGTTCTAGTACAAAGGGTTGTCTTCCTTGGATATGTGGCTTCTATGATGGTATTCAAGTGGATGAAGCCAAGGTTAAAGCAATCAAATCCTGGCCAATACCTACCTCAGTCACTGCAGTCAGAAGCTTCCATGGGTTAGCTTCATTCTACAGAAGATTTATCAAGGATTTCAGTACAATCTTTGCTTCTCTTATTGAATGCATGAAGAAGGGTAACTTTTCCTGGCCTCCAGCAGCATAGAAAGCTTTTGAGACCATCAAGCAGAGGTTATGTGAGGCACCAGTCCTAGCGTTACCTAACTTTTAAGAATTATTTGAGGTAGAGTGTGATGCCAGTGGGGTGAGCATTGGAGCTGTTCTTAGCTGACTTAAGAAGCCCCTGGCCTACTTCAGTGAAAAGCTTAGTGGTCCAAAACTTAACTACTCAACCTATGACGAAGAATTCTATGCCATAGTAAGAGCTTTGAGTCACTAGAGTCACTACCTAAAACCTAAGGCCTTTATCTTGTATTCAGATCATCAAGCATTAAGGTATCTTAATGGTCAGCCTAAGCTCAATGCAAGGCATGCCAAGTGGGTCAAGTTCCTGCAAGCTTTCAGCTTTTCTGCCAAGCACGAGAAAGGAACTAAGAATGTAGGAGCAGATGCATTCTCAAGGAGATATGCTTTAATCTCTATTTTAGCTGCAAAGCTACTAGGGTTGCAGTCTATTCAGGCATATTACCTTGAAGACCCAGCTTTTCAAGAATTAGTAAGCAACACCACAGCTCAAGAGCCTTATGTGATGCAAGAAGGATTTTTATTCAAGGGGAATAAACTGTGTATTCCAGCATGTCCATTGAGGGAGTTGCTGGTGAGAGAGGCCCATGGAGGATCACTTGCTGGACATTTTGGGATGAATAAGACCTTGGATATTCTGAGGGAGCATTTTTATTAGCCAAAAATAGGGGAAGATGTGCATACAGTGGTGTCCAGAAGCTCCATTTGCCATAAAGCCAAGAGCCAATTCCATCAAGGTCTTTATACACTCCTTCCTGTCCCATTAAGACCTTGGGAAGATGTTAGTATAGATTTTGTTGTTGCTTTACCTAGGACACAGAGAGTTAAACACTCAGTTATAATGGTGGTAGATAGATTCACCAAAATGGCTAACTTTGTGGCATGTCACAAAGTTGATGATGTATCTTACATTGCTAATTTGTACCTTAGAGAAATCATCAGATTGCATGGAGTCCCCAAGACTATTGTAAGTGATAGGGGCACTAAGTTTTTATCTCATTTTTGGAGAAGTTTGTGGCATCTACTGGGTACTAAGCTCTCATATAGTACCACTTGCCATCCTTAAACTGATGGCTAAACTGAGGTCACCAATAGGACCTTGTCCATCCTGCTTAGAACCATGGTGTAGAAGAATTTGAAGAAATGGGATCTCAAGCTGCCTCATGCTGAATTTGCTTACAATAGAACACCAGCTAGAGCTATTGGTTGTTCACCTTTTGAGGCATTATATGGGATTAATCCCCTGACTCCTATTGATCTTATTCGTCTCCCTACTGATTGTAAGTTTAGCTTTGAGGCTAAAAAGAGAGCTAAGGAAATGAAGAAGCTTCATGAGTAGATTAGAGCTTATATTAAGAAGGTTAATGAAGCCTATAAAACCAAGGCCAATAAGAATAAGAAAGGCATGGAGTTTCAGCCTGGGGACCTTGTTTGGTTGCACCTCATTAAAGAAAGGTTCCCCACCAGGAGGAAAATCAAGCTAATGGCTAGAGGGGATCGACCTTTCAAGGTTCTAGCTAAGGTGGGAGCCAATGCTTACAAACTGGAACTCCCAGGAGACATGGCTATTTCAGCCACCTTCAATGTGGGTAATCAGAGTCCCTATGTAGAGGATGAAATTGACTTTCGGGATTTGAGGGCAAATCCTCTCAAAGGAGGGGAGGATGATACAGACCAAGGGCTAGAACAAGACCCTCATCTTGGACCAGAGAAGACCATGCTGCTCAGCCACCAACAAGCACTTTCTGTGAGGTAGTGCATTTCCGTTTGGAGGCCATTTTTGGGAGGTCCTTGCTTTGCTGGACATCCTAGCATCACTGCTAGCCAAGTCAAGCAATTTTGAGGCTCAAACAGCAGCCTTAGTTCAGTTCAGTTAAATAAAGAACAACCTGCAGTCAGCATGTTTGAGGTTATTTTGCCTGCTTCCAGTAGCACATGCATGCCTAAGGAATCCAATCCCTCTTGATCAGTACCCTAACTAATTTATTAGCTCATAATCATCTCCTAAATTATAAAGGCTACTTGATATTGTTCTGGAATTCATCCTGGCGGCAGCAGATCAGCAGCAGGTCAGCAGCAGCAGCAGTTTAAAGGGAGAATTTTATCCCCTAACTTAGCAGCTCATTTTGGCAAGTCTAAGGGCTTAGAAAGGTGTCTAAATATTTATCCAACAAGGCCCTAAAGTTGCAGATTTAGATCCTTTAGCATCTGCTTTTAACCAGCCCGTAAATGTAAGAAATACCCTTTTATCCTTTGGATTTCAGTGTGCTGTACTTGACTGGCAGGTCGGGTTAGCTCTATGTAATTAGCCGTAAAACTCCTCCCAAAGCCATCATTAGCAAGTACCTTGATGCTATTAAGGGTTGACACCTCAGTAATGGAGATAATCAAAGAGTTTAGGTGTCAAGAATCTAGTCAGCCGCTGTTTTAAGCTAGTCTAAGTTCAAATCTGTTTTCTTATTTTAGCTAGAATCAGTTATGTTCGTTGATCCTTTGATTATAAACGAGTAGTTAATGCTTGTCTCCACTTGTAATACTCAAATTATTATGAATGAAAGCCTTCCTTTTACTGGGTAAAGCAAAAACCTCTTAAAATCTCTCTAACTTTAGCCTGCTTAAGTGGTGTTGAGAGTGATTCTTTGTCTAAACTCCTAATGCATTTTGCTTTAAGGGGCTTAGTGGTGAATCCTGCAGTTCTGGTTGGTGGAAACACTTCCTTTAGGCCAGTTCATATCTTCCATGTTGAGTTGCTAGCCTGTTAATAATCCAAGCTTGCAAGGTTCAGCATACATCATAAGGTAGCAACAACATGTTACCGCATCTCGTCGGGCAAATAAAAGATTTGTCTCTAGTCCATGCGAGTTGGCAAAGCCTCTAGGATAGTCGAGGTCTAATCAGCTACTCTTGGAGACTTCTCTTGTCTATCACTTCCTTCATCTTCCTCTTCTTCGAGCTCAGAACATGAGGTCATGTTCACTATGACTTTATCAAAGAAGCCCATTGGGAAGAACTCCTCAAGTGTGACAGGGGCAAGCGGCTCCCACTCAAGTGGGTCAATAGGCAGAATTTCGTACCGTTTAATGTTCTTGGACTTCTTTCTACCTTTTGAACGTCAAGGGCTCTTCTTTCTTCCTTATCTCTTTCTACGATGGAGAGGTGGTGATTACACTTGGCTTTGCTTCCACGGCCTCCAGCAAGTGACAAGAGTCCATCCCTCATCATCATCATCAGCTTTATTAGAGAAATCCATAAAAGGATTAGTCTCTGTTAAAGGTCCTTTAGATTTAATTGGAACTACAGCAGGTTCCAAACTTTTGAATTGAAATGTAATTAATTTCTCTCTACGGGAGGAAATCAATTCAGTGTTTACTCTACCATGAAGTTGAATATGTTTTTGCTTCTAGGGCGATAAAGAACACTCCACTTGGGTGAAAATATGATTTGTCTTGACAGTATTATCCAAATCCAATATTATTTTCGCATCCCCGGCATGTTGCATAATACGCTTCTTGAGTGTAATGCATTTCTTAAGAGGGTGACTAATCACCCTCTGATACCGACAATATTTTAGGTCGGTAACCCCTCTAGCTTCTTCGGGGCATTTTGACTCTGGAAGTTTGATAACCCCATTTTCAAAGAGATCATCAAGCATTCTTGATAAGTCTGAGTTAGGGAATGGATATTTCTTCTCCTACGGTTCCTTCAGTGTTGGACGCTTCTTTCTAGTATCCTTGGAGAACCCACCCTTTTTGTTCTCATATTTGGGCTTTCCGGAGATTCGAATTGGCTCCCCAGTTGAAATAGCCATGGATTTTTTGTTTGAGGACTCTGAGGACTTGGGATTTTTCTTGAATGCACCATTGTCCTTTCTAGAGTCATATGAGGAAGAAGACTTACTATAGTGACTTATAATTGTCATCCCCATATTATGAGCTTTCGTTGCCAATTCCTAGAAGGTCCTTAGCTTCATCATCTCCTAGATATATAATAAATCCCACTCCATGCCCTGAGCACACATTTCAAAGGCTGAAGCTTCTGATAGATGGTACTTACACTCGAGAATAAGGGATCTCCAGCGATTAATGTGGCCAAGAACTAGCTCGTCCTTCCATTATCTTGTGTTTGTTAGCTCTGTCATGCTAACAACACGTTGAATGTTGTAGAACCGATTCAGGAACTCATGCTCCATTTGTTCCTAATTATCAATAGACTCTGGCTCCAAGTTTGTGTACAAGTCAAACGCAATCTCTTTTAGAGTACGGATAAACGGCTTCACCAGCCGGTCTCCCTCTGTGCCAGCATTACTGCACGTCTCAATGAAGTGAGCAATATGTTGTTTGGGTTGCTTTTTCCAGTGAATTGTTAAACATGGGAGGCTGATAGCCATGGGGTATGCGAAAAGCATCAATCCTCTTCGTATAATTCTTTGTATATAAGTGGGTCTTGCGAGACCCTCCTCCCAACTAAGCCTTAACTGTATTTGCTATTAAGCTCTGAATCTGCTCAATAGACATCAAGCCTAAAGAGTGGTCCTTCTTTTCCTTGTGCTTGTTGTTAGACTCTTCTCTGTGATTGGACTCGTTATCAGAATCTTCAGAGTCTGAACCTTTGTTGGAAGCTTCAGAGGACTTCTTTTCCAGCTTCTTCATCAGCTCAACAATTTGGTCATTCTGGTGCTTGATTTAGGCATTCTTTTCTTCACTTTCCTTAGAGATTCTATTCAGGGTAGCCTTCATGCTTGACAGCTCTTCAAAGTTAGTAGCCCCTATCACCATAACTGGTATGATGACAGTGGCAGAGGATTCAGCTTCAGCATGTGAGGAAAGTGATCCCTTCGAGGATGCCAAAGAGGGATCGCTATTAGAATAACCATCATCCTCAAAATTGAAGGGCTGGAAAGCAGGGTTGGTGTGGAGTTGGAGTTTATCCATCCCGCATAGAATTATTTACAGCATAATGAAGCCAGCAATAGATTTTTGCTTCAGAACATTTGAAGCGATTTGATTGACTCCATCAAATACCTTAGAGCCAAGGTTTTGGATCTTATCTGACTGTGATGGTACAGCCACAATTGATTGCTCTCTGATGATAGCGGTAGCAGCTTTTGTCATACTTCTCGTTATGACACTACCAAATGGAGTACTAGCAGTTATTGATCCTTGATATGCAGACCGAATAGCTTTCATTGAGGATTGGGTGATAGCATTCTTGGCGGCTATGTTATCTTCAAAGGAGTGCAGAGTTCGTACTTTGGAGAAAAAGATGAGAGGCAGAGAGGTCCCACCGAGCGTGCCAAAAATTTATAAACACAAATTTCATGCCTAAAATAAATTAGACAAGAAATTCGTCAACAAAACGAATTTTTGTGTTGATATTGTATATGTGGGTACAATCCCACTGTAGTTGTTACAGAACAAGTATAATAAATCCTCTTATTCAATCTCCTTAAATGTTCTTGAATGAATTTGATCTCAAAAGAGGGCCTAATAGGCTTAATTTCTGTTAAGCAAATAGTTTGATCTCTAATATTGGATGGCGCGTGTTTGGAGTGTTTGTGTCTTCCTCCAGAGAGGATTTTTCAGCTCTTATGAGTTTTTCTTAACGCCGATCCTAAAATGAGAGGAGTACCTCTCTTTTTATAGAGAAGTTGGAATTAGAGTTTCTTCCTGATTATCTCTAAAAGGGAATAACAATTTATTTCCTGCATCATTTGTGACACGTAGCACTTTCTAATTGGTCGTAATAATTCTCCATCAAATATTCAATTTAATGGACTGCCGTAATTAAATTTACACGTGGCGGAGTATAATTGGACGAATAAAAATATTTGATTTTCCACGTGACAAGTCGTGATTGGTCAGAGATTGTTTTGCCTCCTACAGGCGCATATCAAAATCACACTACAAAAGAATTAATTTCATCTCAAAATTACAAAAAGACTAAATAACAGCTTCATAGCGCCCATGGAACTACATTAAAAATTAAATATAAATTATCAAATCCATCCATTTAAAGTATATTAAAACAGAGTTCATATTAAAATAGTGGAAAAAATCTATTTCTTTCAAATTTCTTAGTCCAATCTATCAAAAAGATTTGACATTACTTCATACATCATCTATAATCAAACAAATTAATTAGCTTGGAATGAATAGTGATAAGTCTATGCTAAGTCAAGAAGAAAATTTCAACCTGTGCTTGGATGGCCTCAGTGATCCCAATATAATGTGCATGATTTTGGTTTAACTGTGCATTGTTAGCTGTGATTGTGCCTAGGATCACATAGTAGCAGTAATAATAAATACTAAATTGTAGGCAAATAAGTTGCTCGATTGACTCTTCAAATTGAAAAATTCCAAAACAAAGACAGAAGTAATTTCATTAGAAGCTCAAATGAATAGTATTTCTACTTTTATGCCAAAATTATTAAAATGGAATGAAATTATTGTACCTCAAGAATTTATTATTCGAAATAATATACTACAAGAAATATTGCTCAAAGCATATTCAATAAATTAAGAGAAGAAGGAGATGGGAAAATATTTATCAGATTCAATTCAATGCAAGAAAATCATCTTTCAATTTATCAACAAGAATGTCCACACTCTCCCTCTTCTATGTCTCCTAGATTATTCAATTATACTATGAAAGCTCCTTATATGGAAAATTCATATCAGGATTAGCATTATTACTATCTTAAAGAATATTTAATAAGCTCATAGAAATTACTAGAGAAGATACAATCCCATTTGATAAGACAACTTTCAGTCAACAATTTCATTTCATTAAACAAGAAGAATTTTACTATGCACTGAATTAATACAAAAAGGAAAGCATTAAGACCTTTTTGTGAAGCCTTTCTTCTTCCAAATGTAAAAGCCCCTTATGTCAAAAAATGTAGAAAAAATCCAAGTTCTAAAGGAAAAACAATATAAGAGTCAAACTGCACATGAAAAACCGTATTTCAAAAAGACAACTACTAAAAAAACTTATGACAAAATAACGAGTTACAAATGCGCAAAAGTTGGTCATAAACCCCACAATTGTGAAGTTAAAAAAAGGCTAGTGAAATATGTGCAGATTATCCACTTATTCAAGAAAAGGTGATATCATTATTTGAACTCAAAGATACTCCTAATCAATTAGAAAATTCATTGTTAAACAACAAAGAAGATGTTATAGATTAAATAAATCAAATTCAGCCTATGAGTCCTTAGGAAATGAATCTTTGCGGTTCTGTTATGATGATTGTATGAATATATTAACAACCAATAAAGATGAAAAAGAATTTTTATTTAACTTAATTGATAAATTTTAGATATAAAATTAACAAGAGAATATTTTACTAAACTTAGAACTATAATTAAAAAATATTCAATATCTCCCCCACCAACTATAAGTTTAAGAAAATTGTTTGACAAATTCAAAACACCAAATACATCAAAAATGGAATATATTTACATTACTCTAAAAATAAAAGATAGTTTTGAATTGAATACTATAGAACTTCTAAATAGCTGCATAGATTAAAATTGCATTAAAGAAAAATTAATTCTATATCACAATTATGGAAAGGCTAAAGAAAGACTTCATAATGCTAAGGGAATAGCGTTACAAATTAAATACAGACTATCAAATGCTTATATTTAGAATCATGGATATTGTTTGAAAACATTAATTGACACCAATTAAAGATACATGTAAAAAAGTTATTTTTGGAACTTCATTCATCACTCAAATCTATCCATTTAAATTAGATCAGTACCGAGTTCATACTAGAAAAATGGGAAAACCTATTTCTTTCAAATTTATTGTCGAATATATGAAAACCATTTGACATTATTTATAACGTCATCCACATTCAAACTAATTAAAACACTTATAACGATCAGTGGTTAGGTCATCCCAGTAACGGTGGTCCCAATTGTCCCAATATAGCATACATGATTTCTATTTAACTTTGCATTCTTAGATTTGATGGCATCTTGGATCAAGGGTCATATGACTCTTGGTGGCACTAATAGTAGTAATAGTATAGTCGTGAATAGCAGTGAGGTTGAACTTTGCATTCTTAGCTTTGATGGCATCTTGGATTTAGGTGAAATAACTTCCTGAATTGACTTTTCAAACTGGAAAATTCCAAAACAAAAAATTGAAAAAATTTTATGAAAATGGATAGGATTTCTACTTTTGCACCAAAATTATTAAAATGGATGCAAGTTGCCATCTCCTAAAGGATTTATTATTTGAAATAATAGACCTTGTAAAAATATTGCTCAAAATATATTCAACAAATTAGAGAAGAGCGAGATGGCAAAACTGGCCCAAAAAGGGCATTAAAAAATAGAAAAATTGTATAGTTACTAGTTCCTCTTCTAGAAGGAATTTAACGGCCGCTCCTAAATGGCCTATTCCAGTAACGTTTTTCAAAATAAGAAGGCCTAAACCAGAAAATAGTCAAGTCAAAATAGAAGATAGTAAAAAGATTTATAATCAAAATACTAGCAAAATATTGCACATAGTTTGAAAGCAAGTCAATCTAGTCTCTACTCAAGTAGAAGTGACAGCCAAATACAATGACATTGATTCATTAATAGAGCAAATTGGAAGATTTCAATTTAAATAAGGACTAAGAAAAATCAAAGCGATAATTCCTAGATGATATGTCCAAGCTTTATTTAAAAATTAGTCATGTTATCAGTTTATAATTACAAGACAAGAATAAACCTCTAGTTTTAAAAATAAAGAAATAATTGGACGAAACTACAAGTTCAACTAATATAGTAAATATTATGCAATCAATCCATACTGATAATGATACAGATTTTCAACAAATAAATAAAATTAATTAAAAAAACAATATCCATTCCCCTAGGACAACTCCCCTAAACCTTCAATTAGAAAGCAGCAAAGAATCAAATATGAAAACATATGATGAAAATTCACTTCATAATTGAAATATAGATCATACTTGTGAACATGAAATAATTACAACACCCCATGGGAGGCTTATAGCTTATAATGCATATTACCCATGACATAGGACAGATTATTTGTGTTTGATCATATAACTCTTTGATTTACTAGAATATTAAGAATTCGAGGGATTCATACTTTATTGAAGAAAAGAGAATTACACTTAGAGCTCAAAAAAATGCTCAGGTTATATTTAATGGTGTAGAAGTTTAATTCATACTATGATAATGAATTTTATAGGTAACCCAAAAGAAATTTATTCCTCTCTAGAAATAGGTCTAACTAATTTAAGATGTCCAACATTAGATGATTATAATTGGTGCAAAGACAGTTTCTCTACGTACTTATAAAAAGGAGAAGATTGTAGACAACCTTATTGGAGAGAAAAATTCTTATCAGGATTGCCCTTATTCTTTTCTTAAAAAATATTCAATAAGCTCGTAGATGTTGGTGGAAAAGATACAAACCCAATTGATAGGATAACTTTCACTCATCTGTTTGATTTCAAAAGAAAGAATTTTATTTTGTACTAAATTAAAATTGAAAGCAAAAAATTCTTCCGAAAAAACTATAAAAAGGAAAGCAATAGGATCCTTTTACGAAACCTTTGGTCTTCCAAAAACAAAAGCCGTAATCTGTAAAAAAAAAAATGTAGAAAATGCAAGCTGCAAAAGGGACATCATGCAAGACTCAAACTAAATGTAAAAAACTATATTTCAAAAAGACAACTACTAACAAATTTCAGACAAAATAACATGTTATACATGCAGAATAGTTGGTAATAAAGCTGATAATTGCATAGGTAAAAAAAGGTTAGTGAAATATGCATAGATTATCCATATATTCAAGAAAAGACAATACCATTATTTGACTCAAATGTAGTCCTATTCAATTAGAAAATTCTTCATCAGACAATAAAGAAGATGTTATGTGTCAAATGGAATCACATTAAGATTAGAGTCCTTGGTAAATGAATCATCAACATTATATTATGATAATTGTATTAATGTATTAACAACCACCAAAGATGAAAAATAAATTTTATCTAACTTAATTGATAAAAGTCAACATACAGGATTGAAGAGATAACATTTTAATAAACTTGTAACTATTACAAAAAAGGTTCAATATCTCCTCCGCTAACTATAAGTTTGGAAAAAATTGTTTCACATATTTGAAACACCAAATATATTAAAAATAATAGATACTCAATATTTTGAAAAACAAGAAATTAATATCATGTAAAAACGAGTGAAAGAATTATAAGAAGAATTATGTTCTCTTCAAACTAAAGATCTTGAAATAGAAACAAGACTGGCATTAATAGAAAATAAACTCTATTGCTCTTCCCTTGAAAAATCAGAAAACATTCCAATATCTCAACAGCAACCTACACATCAATAATATGTATCGACTACTGATCGTATTGATTTCCCACAATGGTATATTTGCATTACCCTAAAAATAGAAGAGTTTTAAATTGAACACTATAAAACCCCTTCATAGTGATGCACATAAAACTACTTTAAGGAAGAATTAACTCCATGTCAATATTATGATGAAATGACAAAAGAATGGGATCATAGTAGTTATGGAACTGCATTTCAAATCAAATACAAATTATCATACGCTTCCATTTGCAAACAAGGATATTGTTTTAAAAATTCATTTATTCTAGTGAGAGATATGGGTCAAGAAGTTATTCTTGGAATCCCATTCATCACTTAAATTTATCCATTTAAAGTAGATCAGTACAGAGCTCATGCTCAAATAGTGTGGAAATCTATTTCTTTCAAATTTATTAGTCCAATCTATCAGAAGCACTTGACATTACTCCATACATCATTTACATTCAAACAAATTAATATACTTAGAATGAATAGTGATGAATACATGCTAAGTCGAGAAAAAAGTGTTCCATATGTGTTTTAGGTGGCCCTAGTGGTCCTAATGTAGCTGCATGATTTTGATTTAAGAGTGAATATTTAGCTGTGATGGCAACTTAATCAAAGACCATTTGAGTCTTGGTGGTACTAGTGCTAGTAATAGTAAAATAATGAATAATAGGGAACTAAATTGCCCGATTGACTTCTAAAAATGAAAACTTCCAAAACAAATGATTGAAACATTTTTATTAAAAGTTGAAATGGATAATATTTTTACTTTTATGCTGAAATTATTAAAATGGAGTGAAATTACTATACTTAATGAATTTGTTACTCAAGATAATAAACATCTTGGAAATATTTCTCAAAGTGGCAAGATCCATCTTTTAATCTAGTCAATATGTTGAACAAATTAGAGAATAGCAAGATGGCAAAATATTTATCACATTCAAGTCAATGCAAAAATCATTTTCTTCAATTTATCGAGAAGAATGTCCATACTCTACCTATTCTATGTCTCCTAGATCATGCAATTATAAACCTCATGTATATAATACCTCAAATGAGGAATCTTCAAGGATTTATTTCAAAGCTCTTACGACTAAACGTATTAGTGATAATACATTGCCTATAACATCTCCAAACCATTCTATTATGAAACCTCCTTTCCTTTCATCCATAATATCACTAGCGACGGCAATCGGGTGGGTACGAGGTAGGATTAGCTATACCCTGACCCATACCAATTTTCAACATTAATACCCGTACCCATATCTATACCCACCGCATGTTGTAAAGCTATACCCATACCTATATTTACTAGGAGTATGCAACCATTTGGGTATATATAGATAAAAAAAGAATTAAACCCAGTTTACGTCATAGCCAATATGTCACATTAAAAAATCAGCCTTCCAACAACACATCATACCACACTAGATAGAACCAAAAGTTTGCATATCCAAGCAACAAATTAGCACTTGACAGTTACAGTTTCAAACAAAATGTCATGCCGGAGTCCTAAGCACAATTCAATGCAAAGCAACTAGCAAAATATCTAAGTCCAAGCAACGAACTAGAACTTTAAATTAATGGATATGGGTCTTATATTAGGCGAATATAGGGCGAATACATGTGATAAAATGGGTATGGAGGGTATGAGGTGGTGGGATCTACATGAGTAGCCACTCCCATTGATGTATATGTGGGGGGGTAAGTGAACCAAATCAAACTCAAATAAACCCAAATAAGAATTGAACCAAAGTAAAGAGAAAATGGAAGGTAGATTGAGATGGGATGAAAATAATAACAAAAAAGAACAAAGGATAAACAAGACCTTGCACTTGAGATAATCCTTCACGGAGCCACTCAAGGACTTGATCTTGGGCAAATTCTCTTGTCTTTACCAAGGAATCACTCCAATTGGAAAAAGGAAGAGAACCTAGAACACCACTTGAACTTGCCAAAATTCAAGATGTAGAACTAGGGATTTGGAACACTTTTGAGAATCACACTCAAAGGTATTTGTATTTCACTTGGGAAAGCTTACAACTCTGAATGATGAAATGCAACTACACAACCCACCTATTTATAGGCTAAACAAAGACAACCAAAAGACTTAAAAACTCCTAGTAATTAAAACTAGAAAATTGAAAAGACTTAGGAAAAATAAAAAGACTCATCATAAAAGGGGTGGGGGAGGTTACAAGGAATATTCTAGGATTTCTTAGCTGATTACACCAATCTAGAAGGCTCCAAAACGTGCACAATGTCAGCCACACAATCACATGTAACCGAAGACTCTTCATATTCCCAGAATTAATCCTTGCAACTGCCTCAACTTCAACAGTGCATAACTTCCAGAATACTCGGCCAAATCACGCGTTGTTGGGCTTGTTAGAAAGCCCTGGAAGTCTAGTTTCCCGAATGGGCTCATTTGCACAATTTGGATAAGCGTTTTAAAAGTTATGTCCCAAACAATGCACCTATCTCAAGCTGGACTGGATCAGCATAACGTATCTTTGAGTGATATTTTGCCCATCAAATGATGTCCAAATTAAAAAAACTTGGGCTTATTTGAAAGCTGAAATCTTAAGCTTAAAAAGCACATGGGCCCTCAAGTTGTGGGTCCACTTGAGCTTGTCCAAAAGTGGTCACAAAAATCGGGTTCCGCAGGGATGAATTCGGCACCAAATTTCTAGCAAAGCTTAACCTCTTTTTGACCTCTCCATAGTGTCGCGAGTCTTTGAACTCACTTAAGAAGACCAAATAGGCACATTTCCATGCATGATCTTCTTTGACCCTTTTCTTCTTTGAAATTGGACTTGAATAAAAATGATGCATATGGAAATATGCATCATACTCCCCGGGTTGTTTTGAGTTTGTCCTCAAACTCAAAGGGTTGGCAAGCCTCTCAAGAAAGGGGTCGCGCTTACAATATGGGAGCTTTTGGGGAAGGAGGTCACAGGGCATCACCTCTAGAGAGATATAGAAGAGGGTGAGGGGAGGATGATAAAACGGGTCATACCTGGTGAGGAGAAGAGGCGGAAGTGGGAAATCTTCTTTGGGGGCAAGGGTTTGGGAAGGATGAATGAGGGTTAAGGCTTGTCGGTCCTTTTGTGGCTTGGGGGGGTTGGGAAGGTTGAATGGGGGTTAAGGGGAATTCTTCTTGGGTCAAGAGTTGCTCAACTTCTTCAATAACCCCACATGCCTCCAACTCGGGTGCTTGGAGTTCGGTAGGGCGTACTTCTTGAATCAAGAGTTGTTCAAACTCTTCAGCAACCCTACATGGCTTCATCACTTCAAGGTCTTTAACTACATGCTCTTCAATTCTTGGGGTTATGCTCAAATTCACCTCATTATCTTCTTGGCACCCTTCTTGGGGGAAGGATTGCTCAATTTCTTGCACAATCTCTTCTTGCTTCAACTCGGATCTTTGGGCCTCAAGTTCAAAGGTCTCTTCATCACCACAGTCACCAAAAATAAGAGGTAGGTCAACTAGGCCCGATCCTTTTTCTCCAAGGATCTCTTCATCTTTGTTGGAGTTAAATTTCTCCAAATAAAATAAGGAAGTAGAGCTAGAGTTACAAGCACTCATTGGACTTCCCTTGTTGAAATGAAGGTTTTTAGAAGAGGAATTAAAGCCGTTTACCTCAAAGGAGACAAATGGATGCTTGTGTAAGTAAGAGGTTGGAGCGAAAGTATCCATTAATTTACCTCTTAACTTAACCCATGTTGTGATCTTACTTTTTCCTCTCTTCTTCCTCTTATACTTGTACCTTTCCCACCATTCAAGCGCATGGCCTCGAAGCTTCTTGATAACCACCTTAAACTTCTCTTGCTCATCAATATTGTAGCGAGTGAAAACTTGATCCACTTTGGAAATCCAGTAAGGGAAATCTTCTTTTTGGCCACAGAACTTTGGAGTTTCAAGGATGATCATGTCCTTTTCAATCAAAGCAATCTCTTTTCTCAAGTTCCCAAGAGAAATCATGATGGATGAAAGCTTAAGGGTTCTTTGTGGATTATGTGTTTAGGCTAGAAAAAGGCTGTTTTGGAGAAGAGGAGGGAGGGCATGGTCGTGCAAGGGGGCACTGGGGAACCGTGCTTGAGTGCTGTTTTGAAAATACTGAAAATCAAGGGTGGCACGGTCGTGCTAGGGAGCACGGTGTGGCCGTGCCAAATTGCCGCCCGCGGATGCTTGGGTTTTGCACGGTTTTGCTGGTTTGAGTTGTTTTTGTGTTTTTGTTTGGGAAATGTGTTTGGGCTGCAACCTTGGTCAAATGGCAACCTAGGCTCTGATACCAATTGATGTATATGTGGGGGGGTAAGTGAACTAAATCAAACTCAAATAAATCCAAATAAGAATTGAACCAAAGTAAAGAGAAAATGGAAGGTAGATTGAGATGGGATGAAAATAATAACAAAAAAGAACAAAGGATAAACAAGACCTTGCACTTGAGATAATCCTTCACGGAGCCACTTAAGGACTTGATCTTGGGCAAATTCTCTTGTCTTCACCAAGGAATCACTCCAATTGGAAAAGGAAGAGAACCTAGAACACCACTTGAACTTGCCAAAATTCAAGATATAGAACTAGGGATTTGGAACACTTTTGAGAATCACACTCAAAGGTAATTGTATTTCACTTGGGAAAGCTTACAACTCTGAATTGAGAAACACTTCACACCCCCACTATATATATGCAACAACAAGACAAGCAAAAGACACAAACTCCTAACAATTTAAAGCTAGAAAATTGAAAAGACTTAGGAAAAATAAAAAGACTCGTCATAAAAGGGGTGGGGGAGGTTACAAGGAATATTCTAGGATTTCTTAGCTGATTACACCAATCTAGAAGGCTCCAAAACGTGCACAATGTCAGCCACACAATCACATGTAACCGAAGACTCTTCATATTACCAGAATTAATCCTTGCAGCTGCCTCAACTTCAACAGAGCATAACTTCCAGAATACTCGGCCAAATCACGCGTTCCTGGGCTTGTTAGAAATCCCTGGAAGTCTATTTTCCAGAATGGGCTCATTTGCTCAATTTGGATAAGCGGTGAAAAAGTTATGGCCCAAACAATGCACCTATCTCAGACTAGACTGGATTAGAATAACGTATCTTGAGTGATATTTTGCCCAATCAAATGACGTCCAAATTAAACAAACTTGGGCTTATTTTAAAGCTGAAATCTTAAGCTTCCAAAGCATATGGGCCCACAAGTTGTGGGTCTACTTGAGCTTGTCCAAAAGTGGTTACAAAAATCGGGTTCCGCAGGGATGAATTCGGCACCAAATTTCTAGCAAAGTTTAACCTCTTTTTGACCTCTCCATAGTGTCGTGAGTCTTTGAACTCACTTAAGAAGACCAAATAGGCACATTTCCATACATGATCTTCTTTGACCCTTTTCTTCTTTGAAATTGGACTTGAATAAAAATGATGCATATGGAAATATGCATCATACTCCCTGGGTTGCTTTGAGTTTGTCCTCAAACTCAAAGGGTTGGCCAGCCTCTTAAGAAAGGGGTCGCGCTTACAATATGGGAGCTTTTGGGGAAGGAGGTCACAGGGCATCACCTCTAGAGAGATATAGAAGAGGGTGAGGGGAGGATGATAAAACGGGTCACACCTGGTGAGGAGAAGAGGCGGAAGTGGGAAATCTTCTTTGGGGGCAAGGGTTTGGGAAGGATGAATGAGGGTTAAGGCTTGTCGGTCCTTTTGTGGCTTGGGGGGTTGGGAAGGTTGAATGGGGGTTAAGGTGAATTCTTCTTGGGTAAAGAGTTGCTCAACTTCTTCAATAACCCCACATGCCTCCAACTCGGGTGCTTGGAGTTCGGTAGGGCGTACTTCTTGAATCAAGAGTTGTTCAAACTCTTCAGCAACCTTACATGGCTTCATCACTTCAAGGTCTTTAACTACATGCTCTTCAATTCTTGGGGTTATGCTCAAATTCACCTTATTATCTTCTTGGCACCCTTCTTGGGTGAAGGATTGCTCAATTTCTTGCACAATCTCTTCTTGCTTCAACTTGGGCCTCAAGTTCAAAGGTCTCTTCATCACCACAGTCACCAAAAACAAGAGGTAGGTCAACTAGGCCCGATCCTTTTTCTCCAAGGATCTCTTCATCTTTGTTGGAGTTAAATTTCTCCAAATAAAATAAGGAAGTAGAGCTAGAGTTACAAGCACTCATTGGACTTCCCTTGTTGAAATGAAGGTTTTTAGAAGAGGAATTAAAGCCGTTTACCTCAAAGGAAACAAATGGATGCTTGTGTAAGTAAGAGGTTGGAGCGAAAGTATCCATTAATTTACCTCTTAACTTAACCCATGTTGTGATCTTACTTTTTCCTCTCTTCTTCCTCTTATACTTGTACTTTTCCCACCATTCAAGCGCATGGCCTCGGAGCTTCTTGATAACCACCTTAAACTTCTCTTGCTCTCAATATTGTAGCGAGTGAAAACTTGATCCACTTTGGAAATCCAGTAAGGGAAAATCTTCTTTTTGGCCACGAAACTTTGGAGTTTCAAGGATGACCATCTCCTTTTCAATCAAAGCAATCTCTTTTCTCAAGTTCCCAAGAGAAATCATGATGGATGAAAGCTTAAGGGTTCTTTGTGGGTTATGTGTTTAGGCTAGAAAAAGGCTGTTTTGGAGAAGAGGAGGGAGGGCACAGTCGTGCAATGGGGCACTGGGGAACCGTGCTTGAGTGCTGTTTTGAAAATACTGAAAATCAAGGGTGGCACGGTCGTGCTAGGGAGCACGGTGTGGCCGTGCCAAATTGCTGCCCGCGGATGCTTGGGTTTTGCACGGTTTTGCTGGTTTGAGTTGTTTTTGTGTTTTTGTTTGGGAAATGTGTTTGGGCTGCAACCTTGGTCAAATGGCAACCTAGGCTCTGATACCAATTGATGTATATGTGGGTGGTAAGTGAACCAAATCAAACTCAAATAAATCCAAATAAGAATTGAACCAAAGTAAAGAGAAAATGGAAGGTTGATTGAGATGGAATGAAAATAATAACAAAAAAAGAACAAAGGATAAACAAGACCTTGCACTTGAGATAATCCTTCGCGGAGCCACTCAAGGACTTGATCTTGGGCAAATTCTCTTGTCTTCACCAAGGAATCACTCCAATTGGAAAAGAAAGAGAACCTAGAACACCACTTGAACTTGCCAAAATTCAAGATATAGAACTAGGGATTTGGAATACTTTTGAGAATCACACTCAAAGGTATTTGTATTTCACTTGGGAAAGCTTACAACTCTGAATGATGAAATGCAACTACACAACCCACCTATTTATAGGCTAAACAAAGACAACCAAAAGACTTAAAAACTCCTAGTAATTAAAACTAGAAAATTGAAAAGACTTAGGAAAAATAAAAAGACTCATCATAAAAGGGGTGGGGGAGGTTATAAGGAATATTCTAGGATTTCTTAGCTGATTACACCAATCTAGAAGGCTCCAAAACGTGCACAATGTCAGCCACACAATCACATGTAACCGAAGACTCTTCATATTCCCAGAATTAATCCTTGCAGCTACCTCAACTTCAACAGAGCATAACTTCCAGAATACTCGGCCAAATCACGCGTTCTTGGGCTTGTTAGAAAGCCCTGGAAGTCTAGTTTCCAGAATGGGCTCATTTGCTCAATTTGGATAAGCGGTTTAAAAGTTATGGCCCAAACAATGCACCTATCTCAGACTGGACTGGATCAGCATAACGTATCTTTGAGTGATATTTTGCCCAATCAAATGATGTCCAAATTAAACAAACTTGGGCTTATTTGAAAGATGAAATCTTAAGCTTCAAAAGCACATGGGCCCTCAAGTTGTGGGTCCACTTGAGCTTGTCCAAAAGTGGTCACAAAAAAATCGGGTTCCGCAGGGATGAATTCGGCACCAAATTTCTAGCAAAGCTTAACCTCTTTTTGACCTCTCCATAGTGTCGCGAGTCTTTGAACTCACTTAAGAAGACCAAATAGGCACATTTCCATGCATGATCTTCTTTGACCCTTTTCTTCTTTGAAATTGGACTTGAATAAAAATGATGCATATGGAAATATGCATCACCCATGCCTATACCTGTTTTAGCAACACCTACCCCATGCCCCTGTTTTTCCATTTTCGTCATTCATATCCACACTTGCTAGGGTGGGTTTTATGGGTTTTAAGCTGGTACGGTTTTTTGCTAGCCCTAACTATCCCCTCCAAACCCTTCACAATCAACTAGTAGTTTTTGAGAAGAGAATTTAATTCAACTAAAAATAAAGAACGTAGAGATTGGTTTATATTCCCTTTCAAAGCTCAAGGTCAGATAAGACAATCATGGTATTCATCAAAGGAAATATTTAATTAAATATTTCTTTCTATGCTTGGTTTACACTCTATGCTTCAAAACATAATCCTCTAAACACATATAGTAATAAAAGTATTAATATGAATACAAAATAGGGCACAAAAATGGGCATTAAAAGATGGAAAAATTATGCAGTTAGAAGTTCCTCCTGTAGAAGAAATTTAGTCACTATTTATGAAGTACCTATTCCCGTAACTCCTTTCAGAACAGGAAGACTTGACCTAGAAAATAGTCAAGTCAAACTAGAAGATATTAAAAAGATTTATCATCAAAATACTAACCAAATACTCGATATCATTTCAAAGCAAGTCACTATGGTTTGTACTCAAATAGAAGAGATAGCCAAAAACATTGACATTGATTCATCAATAGATCAAACGGAAGATCTTGATTTGAATAAGCACCAGGAAAAATCAAAGCCACAATTCGTCGATCATATATCCATACCTTACTTAAACATTACTTGCCCTATTAATTTACAAGACAGGGATAAGCCTCTAGTTTCAAAAATAAACAAAAAAATTTGATGAAATTCTAAATTTAAGTAATGCAATACATATTGCGAAATTCATTTGTGCTTATACTGATACATATTGTCAAGAAACAAGTAAAATTTATAAAAAACAATATTCATAGTACTCAAGGGCACTCCCAGACATTCAAATAAAATGTAGTGAGGAATCAATAATAGAACACATGAAGGAAGTTTAATTCATAGGTGGAATATGGACGGTAAAGGTGAACATGAAATAATTACAATGCTCCGTAGGATGCATACAACTTATAATGCTTATTAGGGAAAGACATGGGACGAATTATTAATATTTGATCTTATAACCGTGGGATTTACAAGAAATTCAAGACATTGAAGGGATTCATATCTCACTGAATAAAAGTGAATCACTAAGAACTCACAAATATGCTTAATATAGAGTTGACAGTGAAAATTTGAATTCATACGATTACAATGAATTATATAGGTAACCTAAAAGGAGTCCATGCCTCTCTTGAAACAGTTCTAACAAATTTAAGATATCTAACATTAGATAATTATAATTGGAACAATGACACTACTTTCCATACTTATTGAAAAGAGAATATTATAAACAACCTTATTGGAAAGAAAGATTCATATCAGGCCTACCTTAATTGTTTTCTCGATGAATATTCAATAAGCTCTGAGAAATTGCCGGAAAAAATATAATCCCCTTTAATAAGACAACATTTGGTCAACTATTTGATTTTATAAAAAAGAAGGAATTTCATTTCGTAGCGAATTAAAGTTGCAACCAAAATAAGCTTCCGAAAAAACTACATAAAGGAAAGCATTAGGATCCTTTTGCGAAGATTTTTGTCCTTTTAAAAGTAGATGCTGGTTTTGTCAAAAAACATAAAAAAAGTGCAAGCTGTAAAGAAAAATCAATGTAAGACTAGAACTAAATATGAAAAACTATATTTCAAAAAGACAACCACTAACATGGTTCCAGACAAAATAACTTGTTACAAATGCAGAAAAGTTGGTCACAAAACCGATAATTGCGAAGTTAACAAAAATGTTAGTGAAATGTATACAGATTATCCATACATTCAAGAAAAGCTAATATCACTATTTGAACTCAGAGGTACTCCTATTCAACAAAAAATTCTTCATTAGACAACAAAGAAGATGTTATAAGTCAAATAGAATCCGATTTGCCCTATGAGTCCTCGGGACATGAATCTTCAAGTTTATGGTATGATAATCATATGAAATATATTAACAACCAATAAATATGAAGAAGAATTTTATTCGACTTAAGTGATAAATTTCAAGATACAGAATTGAGGAGAGAATATTTTACTAAACCTAGAACTATAATAAAAGAAGATTTGATACCCCCCCAACTATAAGTTTAAGAAAATTGTTTGACAAATTCAAAACACCAAACATATTAAAAATTGAAGATACCTAAGATTTTAAAATGGAAATTAATTTCTCGAAAGAACAAGCAAAGGAATTACAGAAGAAATTACGCTCTCTTCAAAATAAAAATCCTAAAGTAGTAACAAGATTAGCATTAATAGAAAATAGACCCTCTTCCCCTTTCCCTAAAAAAGCAAAAGACATTACGATATCTCAAGAACAGCCTATAGATTGACAACATCTATTAACTATAATAAAAGAAAATTTGATATCTAGAACTATAATAAAAGAAGATTCGATATGTCCCCCACCAACTATAAGTTTAAGAAAATCATTTGATAAATTCAAAACACCAAATATATAAAAATTGAAGATATCTAAGATTTTAAAATGGAAATTAATTTATCAAAAGAACGAGCAAAAGAATTACAAAAGAAATTATGTTGTTGTCAAAGAATATGCTAGAGAATATTTTGTGAGAATATTTTATGGTGTTATTATTGGGTAAATTTGATACTAGAATATTTTATATCACTAGAATTATTTTGTTGCTTTGTTCATAGGCACTATATTGTATATATATAGAGTCATTGTATATGCCTTCGGGCAGGACATCGAAATACATCTTCAATTTGCATAAATCCTTTGCCTTCTAGCCCTCGTAATATGGTATCAGAGCATAGTTAGCCCCCCCCCAAAAAAAAAAAAAAGAGAGAAGGCTAGATAGAGGAAAAGCGGACATGTGAGCATGAGCTTTAGATGAGTAAAGTCTAGAGCCTCCTGACTCATTTCTTCCACTTAATTCATTTTCTCTTTCAAGTGTGGGTTCACTATATTCTTTCTCATCATATCTTGCCCTGTTCCAAATTTCAAATTTACCCAGCTCCATTCTTGCTTCTTCTTGCATGGATTTGCGTTCGCCGATTGTGTGGATTCACGGCAAATTCTTGCTTCTTCCTGTTGAATTTGACGTAGAAGCATCTTTATCCAATTTTAACCTCTTCCAATTTGAGGTTGTCTCAAGCGCAGGAAAATCAAATTTCTTCAATCAAACTAAATCTGTTCGTCGATTAAGTTTGTTCTCCAGTGTTAATCGAGCCTATCTATCAAGTGTGTTCAATCCTTTTTTTTCTTTGGTTAGTACCATACTGTCGCCATTTGATTACAATGGATAAATTGGATGTTGCTCAACCTATTCAAACCATTTTAGATGGTTCCAATTATGTGCCTTGGTCTCAAGAAATGTCTAGTTTTCTTAAGCGTTGAAGGCTTTGGCGTTATGCCTTTGGAGATATCAGCAAGCCAGTTCAACAAACTGGAGAATCTAATGTTAAATTTGCTGAACGTTTGGAGGAATGGGATAGTAAAAATCATCAGATTTTGACTTGGATTAGAAATACTTGTGTCCTATCTATAAGAATGCAATTTGGTCGATTTGAAATAGCCAAAGAAGTATGGGATTTATTGTCCAAAAGATAATCAACAACTGATATTGCTAAGCAGTGTCAATTTCATGAGACTCTCTGTACCATGAAACAAATGTCGGTTCAGTCGGTTAATGATTTTTTATCCAATATACAAGCCATTTGGGACCAACTGGCCTTGTCTGAACCTGTTTGGGAGTCCAGTAAAGATGCTGAAAATTTTATCACATACCGTGATAATCTTCGTGTTATGCAGTTTCTCATGGCTCTTCATAGTGATTATGAACCTGTGCGAGCCTCACTACTTCATAGAGAGACTTTTCCAAAACTTGAAAGTGTTATGGCTGAATTGTTATCTGAAGAAACCCGACTCAGTATACTTAGAAAGTTTCAGTTAGAATTTGCAGGACATGAAGCGGTACTGGCAGCCTCTTCCTATGGACGTCATTATAAGAAATCTTGTAATTATTGCAAGCGTTCTGGCCATGTGATATCTGAATGTCGGAAGTTGCAAGCTAAGCAAAAGAAGGAGCTGGGAAAACATTCAATGTCTTACTCTCATGCTTCTGCTATGGTTACTGATCCTCCACCCACAACTGAAACCATATCTCTGAGTGACTTACAAGCTATTCTAAATCAGATGAATGGTTAGTCAACTTCTTCAGTTTTTCCAGCAACATCATTAGGTACACATTCTCCTTGGTTTTTTGACTCTGGATGCTATAATCATATGACTTCAAATCCACACAGCTGATCAACAAAGCAGATGCAAGGTCCATTTCTGCTATCCATACTGCTGATGGTTCTAAACTGAACATTACACATACTGACGATGTCTCCGGTCTAAATTTATCAATATCTTATGCATTTCTTGTTCCCAAACTTGCATTGAATCTTATTTCCGTGGGGCAACTTTGTGAACTTGGCCTAGGGGTGTATTTTTCGAACCGTGGTTGTCTTGTGCAGGATCCACATAATGGCCAGGTTTTGGGAAAAGGTCGTAAAGTCGGGCGACTGTTCGAGGCTATCTCTCTCAATATTCCTGCTAATGGTTTCAGACACTCTTCTACTGCTGCTGCTATTTTGTCATCAGATATTTGGCATTCAAGATTAGGATATATTTCTCTTTCTAAGTTGCAACCTTTGATAACTAGTGGCATTTTGCGTCAAGTTAGGCAGAATAAGGTTGATTGCATCTCTTGTAAGCTTGCAAAACATCATGCACTTCCATTCAATAATAACAACTCTATTTCTAATGCCCCATTTGATTTGATCCATTCAGATATTTGGGGACCATCCTCGACCAAAACTATGGGTGGATATCAATATTTCGTTATTTTTGTGGATGACTATTCACGTTATGTATGGATATATCTTATGAAAAGTCGAGCTGCGTTGTCACAAATTTACTATGAGTTTGCAGCTATGGTGACCACCCAGTTTTCTCGTAAGATCAAAACTTTTCGATCTGACAATGCCATGGAATACAGAGAAAAGAATTTTATGGCCTTTCTTGCTCAAAATGGCACTGTTCTTCAACATTCTTGTCCGACTTCACAACAAAATGGGCGAGCTGAAAGGAAGCATCGTCATATCTTGAATACGATTCGAGATGTGCTTATATCTGCAGCTTGCCCGGAAGTATTTTGGGGTAAAGCAGCTCTCACTGCAGTTTACACCATCAATCGTATGCCATCTTCCGTAATTGGGAATCAATCACCATATGACCGACTGTATGGCAGAACCCCTGATTATAGTCAACTTCGTGTGTTTGGATGTGTCTGTGTCGTTCTTCTATAACATCATGAGCATCGTAAGGTGGAACTGCGAGCACAGCTATGTTGCTTCCTGGGCTATGGAACTGAACACAAAGGGTACCGTTGTTGGGATCCCTTTTCCAAACACGTTCGAATTTCTCGACATGTTGCTTTTTGGGAGCATAAATTATTTTCATCGCTTTCTGACTTTCAGGTTTCTGGTCATGGGAGCTCATATTTTATAAATCCATCCATGGAGTTATTTCCAGATGAGGGCAAAAATATTGGTACAGCATGTGAAGAAGCACACCTGTCCTCTTTGCGCTCTATGGAGTCCTCAGAGGCTAAGCCATCTGTACCATCGATGAGTTCGTCCTCACTTATCGTTGGTTAAACTAATGATTCAACCGTCCTTGAGCCTCCACGAGAAAACATCCATTGCAATAATGCATCTTCTGAATCCTTTGACTCTCACGAACAGCAACTTCGTCGAACTGATCAAGTACGACAACTCCCTAAGTATCTCAATGCTTACCAGCTCTATGCCGCTACAGCATCTATCTATGAGCCTGCTACATATAGAGGAGCAAAATCTGATCCTATTTGGCAGCAGGCTATGAAGGAAGAATTGGAGGCACTGCTAAAGGCACATACTTGAGATTTAATCGATTTACCACCAGGTAAATCTGCAATAGGGTCTAGATATATCTATAAAATCAAGACCCGTGCTAATGGCGAGATTGAGAGGCATAAAGCACGCTTAGTTGTGCTTGGCTCCAGTCAAGAATATGGCATTGACTATGAGGAGACATTTGCTCCTGTGGCTCGAATCACATCTGTCAGAAGCTTACTTGCCATTGCAGCAAGTAGAAACTGGGATTTGTTCCAGATGGATGTAAAGAATGCTTTCCTCCACGGTGATCTCCAAGAAGAAGTTTATATGCGACCTCCACCAGGTTATGATCATCCTCCGAACAAGGTATGTCGCCTTCGTCGTGCATTATATGGACTAAAGCAAGCTCCTAGAGCTTGGTTTTCCAAGTTTGGCTCTACAGTGTGTAATTTTGGTTTTTCAGCAAGTCCTTATGATCATGCCTTGTTTATTCGACACACCGGCAAGGGTTGTATCCTCTTACTTCTTTATGTAGATGACATGATCATTACCGGGGATGACATCAACGGTATTATGGAGTTCAAAACATTTCTCAACCAGCATTTTGAAAAGAAGGATCTTGGAAATCTCAGCTATTTTCTTAGCTTGGAAGTTTCAACTGACCCTACTGGATATTATCTCACCCAAGCTAAATATGTTGCTGATTTACTATCTAGAGCAGGTCTTACTTACTCTAAGATAGCTTCTACCCCTGTTGAGGCTAATGTTAAGTTTACTCCAACAGATGGTACGCCTCTTAAGGATTCTATATTTTACCGGCAACTGGTTGGGAGTCTTATATATCTTACTGTTACTCGACCAGATATAGCATATGTAGTCTATATTGTCAGCCAATTCATGTCTGCACCAAGAACAACACACCATGCAGCAGTGCTTCGTATTCTTCGATATGTGAAGGGGACTATGTTCCATGGACTTCATTTTCCTTCGATAATCCTCTTGAATTGACAGCATATTCGGATGCCGATTGGGCTGGTGATCCTACTGATAGACGATGCACCATCGGCTACTATTTCTTTCTGGGAAAGTCTCTAATCTCATAGCGCAGTAAAAAGCAAGGTGTTGTTGCTCGCTCAAGCACTGAAGCGGAGTATCGTGCCCTTGCTGACACTACTTCTGAACTTGTTTGGCTATGATGGCTATTAGAAGACATGGGAACTCCTCAATCCGCTCCAACTCCTCTTTATTGTGACAATCGTAGTGCTATTCATATTGCACATAATGATGTTTTTCATGAACGAACCAAACACATTGATGTCGATTGTCAATTCATTCGGCATCATCTTTTAGTCCATAATCTACGTCTCATTTCAATCTCTACACTTGATCAAGCAGCTGACGTATTTACCAAGCTTCATTTGCCGAAACGGTTTCATGATCTCATATCCAAGCTCAAGTTGGATTTTGCTCCAGCACCTTGAACTTGAGGGGTGGTGTCAAAGAATATGCTAGAGAATATTTTGTGAGAATATATTATGGTGTTATTATTGGGTAAATTTGATACTAGAATATTTTATATCACTAGAATTATTTTGTTGCTTTGTTCATAGGTACTATATTGTATATATATAGAGTCATTGTATATGCCTTCGGGCAGGACACCGAAATACATCTTCAATTTGCATAAATCCTTTGCCCTCTAGCTCTCGTAATAGTTGTCTTCAGAATAAAGATGGTAAAGTAGTAACATGACTATCATTAATAGAAAATAGACCCTCTTCCCCACCAACTATAATGAAATAAAGAGAGAATATTTTGCTAAACCTAGAACTATAATAAAAGAAGATTCAATATCTCCCCACCAACTATAAGTTTAAGAAAATCATTTGACAAATTCAGAACACCAAATATATTAAAAATTGAAGATGCCTAAGATTTTCATTTGGAGATTAATTTCTTGAACGATTTTCACATGTAACTTACCTTATTTTCCGTCTTTTCTCTTTTTTTTTTTGGTCCAGTCCTTTTTTTTTTTAATCTCTTGCCGATTTTATCTTCTCTTTCTCTTTTTTTCCCCTTTTTTAGCAAACTCTCTCATTTTTCTTGTTGACTAACTACTTAGATAACTAACTGAGTAATTTAATAACTTATTTGTCTACTAATTCACCCATTATTTTAAACTATGTAGCCTAACAATAAAATTCAGATACGCATCTTATAAACTAAAATTTTGTCATTTGTATAGATTTTCCTTCTCAACACCTTATTGTTAATGATTAGTTGCCTTAATTTTAAATCATCAAATTGCCGCTTGATAAAAGTTATAAATGGCTGCTTGATAAAAGTTAGACGCGAGGTCAGTTATACCATTCGAGCCGTACAACCTCTTCCTCTTTCCCTGAACAGCCAAAAAAACATTACGATACCTCAAGATGTTGGAGTATGAAAGTGAAGCATTATTCCACATTGATAAAATTCAAAGAATATGATAGTGGGTGTTGTTCCATATTGATAAAATCAAAGGGCTTGAGTATGTATATAAGCTTGTGAGTTACTCCACCCATTGCCAATTGGTTTTGGGATGGAACCTCATTTGAGTTTATGTGCATCACTCTTTGCTTAAAGCCCAATTGATATTAAAAATTTAACACAAGAACAACCTATAGATTGGCAACATCCATTAACTAGTGGTAATATTTTTTTTAAAAAATGGTATATTTACATGTCTGTAAACAAAAAGATGGTTTTGAATTGAATAATATAAAACTCCTTAGTGTTGGTGCAGATCAAAATTACATCAGAGAAGAGTTAACTTCATCTAAATATTATGAAAAGGTTAAAGAATTACTTCATGGCACTAATGGAACTACATTACAAATGAAATACAAATTACCAAATGCTTATATTTGCAATCAACAATATTGTTAAAAAGATTCATTTATTCTAGTTGGAGATATAGGGCAAAAAGTTATTAATGGAACCCCATTCGTTAGCCAAATTTATCCATTTAAAGTATATCAATAGAGCTTTCATACTAATATAATGGGAAAAACTATTTCTTTCAAGTCCTTTGGTCCAATATGCTAAAAGGATTTTCCATTACTTTGAGCATCATCTATACTCAAACAAATTGAAATTCTTATAATGAAAACTGATAAGTAAGTCAAGAAAAAATTTCAATTCAAGTTTATATGTTCGTAGTAAAATATTATTAGAAGCTGAAATGGATAATATTTCTTCTTTTACACCAAAATTATGAAATGGAATGAAATTACTATACTTTTAGACCAAAATTACTACTACGATTACTACTAATATCATCTACGAATTGTGGCATTGATTTTTCTTTTTCATGCTTATTTAAATTAAAATCATCTGTTTGCTCTGTTAATGAATTAATATCACTATTTTTGGGTATCACTTCTATTTGAGTAGAAACTTGATTGGCTTGGTTAAACTGTACAGAGTATTTCATTAATGTAATTATTTGATGAAAAATATTTTTAATATTTTCTTGTTAGGCTTGACTAATTTTAGGGTCATTTCTTCCTATTTTTGTAATAGCTTGAACATGAATCGCATTAATTACATCATTAAATCAAGCTTAACAAAAAGTAAACGCTTGCCCTTCAATTTAATTTTTGAAGCTCACATGTTTTACAGGGCTCAAGTAGCATAATTGACCTCGCATCTAACTTTTATAAGGCACCCATTTAGTTATTTAAGACTAAGACAACTAATCATTAACACTAAGGCGTTGAGAAGGAAAATCTATGCAAATGATAAAATTTTAGTTTAGAAGATGCATATCTGAACTTTATTATTAGGCTACATAGTTTAAAATAATGGGTGAACTTGTAGGCAAATAAGTTATTAAATTAATCAGTTAGTTATCTAATTAGTTAGCCAACAAGAAAATAAGATAGTTTGATTTAAAAAATAGAAAAAAAAAAGACAGAGAAAAAGATAAATTAGCAAGAGATATAAAAATTTGGACAAAAAAAAGAGAAAATAAGGAAAATAAGGTAAGTTACACGTGAAATGCAAGACAAATCCCCAAATATTCAAACCTATATTTCTCTCTCCGCCTTCCTTTTCCTCCTTCCCCTGCTTCCTCTATTTCTACCCAACAGCACCGCTGTTGCCACTGTTTGCCACACTTAAACACCATCCGTCACAAGTTTTGACGCCAGCAGTCGTCGGCTAATGGCCGGCCACCACCACTACACCTACCTCTCTCCCCCACTTGGCTGTCTTGCTTGGTTTTTTTCAAGGTAAAAACTTAAGTTCTTCCATCTCAATCCTTCATGTTTGTTTTGGGTTCTTGATTTAGTGAATAGAGTGTGTTCCTTTGGATATAAATAAGATTGTCAATGTAAATTTGGGGATTGATTTTGTTGATTTTGGGTTTATAGAGATGATATTTGATGTCCAAATTGAGGGTTGCAACTTGGAAGGCTGAGAATGAAAACTATCATGTATTTTCTTTTCAAATTTTAATTAAATAATTTGAGGTGAACATCCTCGCTATTGTTGGGAAGATTGAAGGTCTTGCTTGAAGTAATCATCGGCAAGTTTAAGGAAGAGCAAAAAGAACATTTAGTTGGGTACCAGATGTTGGAGAAAAGTTTGGAGTTTCGAAGCGAAGAAATGAATAAAATAAAATAGAACAGAATTTGAAAATAGTCGAGCATGATTTTTTATTTTTTAGGTCAAGCTAATATATATGTATATAGGTATTATAAAACCATATCATGGTTGAGGTTTGAGTTTGCCTGGACTAGTGATAGTAATTATAGGAAGATATAAAACTTAGTTAGTGGCGGTGGCAAGCTTGACTCTTGATGTAGTATAGTCATGAAGGAAGATTATTGTTTTAAGAGTTTAGCCCATCAATTTTGATGAGTTAAATGTGAAGATATGAAATAAAATTTCGATGAGTTTAATTAGATGATTTGAAGTGAACATCCCAGCTATTGTTGGGAAGATTGAAGGTTTTGCTAGTAGTAACCATTGGTAAGTTTGAGGAACAGCAAGAAGAAAATTAACTTGGGTAGAAGATATTGGAGAAAAATTTGGAGTTTCAAACTGAAGAAATGAATAAAATAAAATAGAACAAAATTTGGAAATAGTTGAGCTTTTTTTTTTTTAATACCTAAAGCTAATATATATTTATATGTGTATTATAAAACCATACCATGGTTGAGGTTTGAGTTTGGATGGACTAGTGATAGTCATCAGAGGGAGATATGATACATGGTTAGTAAAGTTGGCAAGCTTGACTCTTGATGTTGATATAGTCATGAAGGACGAACACTGTTTGAGAGTTTAGTCCATCAATTTCTCTGAGTTAAATGTGAAGGTATATAATACATCCAAATAAGCACATAAATAAAAAGAAAGTTTACTCGATATCCTAAACAAGTAACCTTCTCAGTTCTAGTTTTGAGTGTCGATAGCTAATTTGTGATGAAAATACATGTATAATCATTAACCTAATTGCTTTTATTTATAAATTAAACAAAAGAGCCGAGGTTAGCGATCTACGGCAATAAAAACAAGAAGAATAATAATAATGATGATGAAGAAGAAGATGATGAAAACATTAACAATAACAATAAATGGTAAAATAATAGTGGCCCCAGTACTTTTAGTAAGATAATGCTCACACTAAGCCTGTTTAATGTTAATCTAAATAAACAAATGTGTAATCATGCTAGAGTGCCAACATAAGAAACCCTAAATATAAGGAGGATAATATTCATTAATATGTGAACTATGGTTAAAAGTATGGAAAAATATGAGTCTGTAAGACTGTATAGGAAGGATTATACTAATATTGGTTGCTCCACTAATAATCAATAATAATAGTTCATTATAGTTCAGTATATATGTGTGAGTATATACTTATGTAGCTAAAATTATTATATGGAAATCCCCTAAAACTATTAATAATGCAAGTCCTCAATTGAAACATAAAGCGAGGCCATTTTTGTCTATTAGCCGAGCTATTAGTCAAACTATTTTCAAAGGACAAAGGTGTTTCAAGCTAATGTATGTTTACTGCCAATGCCCTTTAAAAACTTCACATGTCATTATAAATACCAAAGTCTCATAATATACAAGTATCTAATAAATCATTTCCAGGCATTGTTTTACCACACAATAAATTGGACCCACCAATTATTAATTCTTAGAGCTCAGGCCCATCAATTAACCCTGGCGGCTTCAACTCATGTGTTTCAATCGACTTAGGAGGTGCGCACCTATTCAATGACCGCATTGTACATATAAGGTCATCAATCTGGGTTCCGCTTTTAGATAATTACTGGTAATAGTTTTAATACATATCTTCCTCCCGCTCATCTCGAACTAAAATAAATTGAAATGCATGTACTCACTGAAAAATTAATTTCTATCTTTACAGTATAGGAGTAAACATATTAAGCTTTGGCTCATTACTAAAATATTTTTGTGTTTCATGTTTTAGACATATAAGGTGTGAAATTTTTACCTGACAACACCAGATGACATAGTGAGGCGAGGACACAATTAAAGAAGTTTAGACAAGCTCCTAGTGAAATTTCATAAAGTTGAGGGTCATCGGAGTGTAAGCTTCATAGGTTGCTAAACTTTCCTTTGAGTGTGGGAATGTATAAATTTTGCACCATTTTGTTTCTCTGTAAGCAGAAGTGAGTTATAATGTTTACGTTAAGTAAATTAGTTAAGTTTTATCCTCCCATGGATGACGGTAACATCCTAACCTTATTCCTCCATAGTATTAACTATGAATGTTTAGATAATTAAGGTTAGTCTGGTGACTACAAGCTGGCGCGTTACAATTTTGAAAGAAGTTGCCTTAATAGGTTCCTCAGAAGTGGTGACTAAATTTACTCTTGTGGAGGAACTAATAATTGTATAAGTTTTCCATAGTGTCCATTTTTTTGTTCAATTTTGTATTTGAATTAATAATTTTAATACAATAGGAGTCTGCAAAAATATTTTTTTTTAAGCATAAATTGAAGACTAAATAAAGAAAGGAAATTTTAGCTCAAATTTGTCTGTTAATGAATACATTGGTTGTCTTATGTGACCTGGGGCTTCTAGATCAAAAGAGGACAGAAACTAATCTTTGCATTCTTTATATTCAATTGAATTGAAGTCTCTTCCTAAATGCCCGTTGTCAATTGTGTATGGTTTGAAGATGACATAGTGGATGAATAGAAGGAGGTTTCATAGTAGAATGCATGGCTTGGAGATGTTATAGGTGATGTATTATCACTAATAGGTTTGGCTTAGGAGCTTTGAAATAAATCCTTAGAGACTTTTTTATTGTACTATACCTATGAGATTCATAATTGAACGATCTATGGGTGTTGTTCTTGATAAATTGAAGAAGATGATTTTTAAATTGAAGCTGATAAATATTTTTACATCTGGCTCTTCTTTCACTCTTCTCCAGTTTGTTGAATATGCATTTGAGCAATATTCCAAGGAAGTCTATTATTTTGAATACTAAATTCTTGAGGTATAGTAATTTCATATTATTCTGATAATTTTGGTGTAAAAGTAGAAATATTATGCGTTTTTGCTTTTAATAAATTGTTTTAATCTATTTGGAATATTCTAGTTTGAAAAGTCATTCGAGCAACTTAGTTCCTGCTATTCATTGTTTTATTGTTACTACCACTAGTGCCACAATACTTTGTTTATCTTTTATCGAAGACGTGATGAAAACTAAAAATGCACAGTTAAACACAAATCATGCAAGTTATATTAGGACCACTGGGGCGACTCTTACTGGGACCACCTAACCACAAATTGAAATTTTTTCTGATCTTAGCGTATACTTATCACTATTCATTCTAAGCATATTAATTTGTTTCGAATTTGATCTCTCAATTAATGTCAAATCCTTTTAAAGATTGGACTAATAAATTTGAAAGAAATAGTTTTCCATTATATTAGTATGAACTCCATACTAATTTGCTATGAATGGACAAATTTGAGTGAAGAATGGGGTTCCAAGAGTAACTTCTTGATAGATATCTCTAACAAAAATAAATGAATACTTGAAAAAGTATCATTATTTGCAAATATAAGCATTTGATAATTTGTATTTAATTTGTAATGTAGTTGTATTAGCAATGTGCGGTTGTTCTTAAGTATTTTCATAACATTGAGATAGAATTAATCCCTTTTTAATGCGATTTTGATTTGCACCACTATTATGGAGTTCTACAGTATTCAATTCAAAACTATCTTTTATTTTAGTGTAATGTAGAGATACTATTTTGGAGAAATCAATAATTGATACATATTGTTGATTTATAGGTTGTTCTTCAGATATTGGAATGTTTTTGGTTCTTTGAGGGAAAAGAAAGGGGATCTATCTTCTAATTCTGGTCTATTGTCTATTTCATGATCTTTGGTTTGAAGAGAATATAATTATTTTTGTAATTCTTTTACTTGTTCTTTTAAGATATTAATTTCCATTTTTATATAATGAGTATCTACCATTTCTAATATATTTGGAGTTTCAAATTTGTCAAGCAAACTTCTTCAACTTGTAGTTGGTGGAGGAAGTATTGAATATTCTTTATAATAGTTGAAACTTTATTAAAATATTATCTCTTTAATTTTGTGTCTTGAGTTTTCGTCTTTATTGGTTGTTAATACATTAATTCAATTTTTTTTGGACAACGGCAAAAGTATTGCATTCACCAAGCACCACATCCCCAATAGGGACACCCGTTTATACACCCATTGTAATAGCCCAATCCTAAATTATGTTTATTTATTTAATTATCTCATGCTAATAATTTTCTCATATTTATTTATCGCATTTAATCATCTCAGTGGAAAAAAAATTCATTTGGCCCTCGCTATGCAATTTGGGTTTTAGTTATCATAAAATTTGAGGAAAATCGATAGCAGCCCTCAACAATTATGGTTTAAGAAATTATTACTATTATTATTACTTTTAAAACCTCACAAAAATTTAATTTTGAGCTACAAAAATTCAATCGCATATGGTTTAATTTTCTTCTTAGACCTAAATTCCGTCAAGCCTATTTTAGGCCCAACAAGTTACTACTTGCTTTACTTAGTTAATTACTATCATTATGCCTAATTATTATTAGCAAAAAGTCACTTTATGGGAGGATAAAGCTTAGCCAAGAGATTTTTCAAGTCATTCTAGCCCAGCATCATAAATCCACACACATCTTTCTCTCTCTCCCTTTTCTCTTATGCCCACGGCAACCTCTCCCCTTTGTGCAAGCTGTTGCCACCAGGCCCCCCATCGGATCTGCCGCCACTGCCACTCCATGACCAACAACTTAGCCACCATCTCCTTCTAACCCCCACCCTGATCAACCACTTTTCTCACCCCTCTTTTAAGCATTAAATGAGTAACCCTAACCTTGTCCTCGATAATTTTTGATTTATGTATTGGTTTTGATTCTTTTTTGTCATTTTTGATTGTTGATCATGTTGTTTTTATAATAAATAAAAATTAGTATGGTGTTTTAATTGTTGGTGAAGCTTGAAAGTACATGGGAGTTAAGATGGTTCATGGTCATGCAAGCTTAGATTTAAGTGATGTTTATAGATTGTTTTGTGTTTGATTTGGCAATTTTTAGCTTCATCAATGATTATGGTGGTGTTAGTGAAGTTTGGAATGAGTTTAAGGTGAGTCCAAGTTGGCCATAAGCTAGGGTTTTGGCAATTATGCATGGTTTGAATTATTCTTGGCATCAAGCATGTTGTTTGGATATATTTTGATGCAAAATGAATCTTAGATGTGCTCTTTGACTTGAAAAAAATGATGTGGTGTGATTCTTGAAAAAGGGTTGGATTATGAGAAATTCCTCAATTGATTATAAAGGGTCATTTTGCTCATTTATGCAACTAAATAAGATCATGGATGTATTTTGAGTGGGTTTAAGAAAGAGAAGATTTGAAAATGTGATGTAGATGATTATGGAGTAAAATTGAGTAATATGGCTTTGTATGGTGATGAGAAGGACCAAGGGTCTATTGAATTATTTTAAAGAGTGGTTTTAGATGAGGAATTATGTGAAAAGAAGGGAGAAGATAAAAGCAGTGTGGCTATGAACAGGCTAAAAATAAGGGAGACTTTACCATTAAACTGGGAATGATTGGCCCATGCAAAAATTGTATTTTTGGTTGTTTGATAGGCCAGTGAGTTATCTTTCAAATGCATTTTGAATCACATTAATCTGAGCTCTGTGGAAAAGGTTATGGCTATTTTACTAGGACTACATAGGTTCAATCAAAACTGTCACCCTAGTGTTCTTGGTTAATTTTAGGAACCCTATGGTGGGAATCATGTTTTATTTTATAAATGAAAGTTTCGCGAATTTTTAAGCTTTCTATATTGGAAAATTAGGTCTCAAACGGAGGTCGGAAGATTAAGTTACGAGTAGTTTATTTTATCTTCTGTTAAACCTTTATTTTTTAACTGAAATTGTCAACGATAAATATAAATACAGTAGCTAACTATATATTCTTATAATGATATTTTTGTACAGAATCAGGGTCTAATCTATCGTTTTCTTCCCTTTTTGTGCATAATCCTACTCAGCGAATTTTCTTAAAAGAACCAGGTACGTTCATTGCCTGTATCTTTAGAAATCAGCACGTATTTATCAAAATTATAATATTTTGATAAGTACATCAATGAATCAGTTTAATCAATAATTTTTCACGTAATTAGTGGCCCCATCAATTGTCAATTATAGAGCATTGCCCTTAAATTATCCGCGTGGATTCATGCCAAGTCCCCAATCAGCTTGGCAGGTGCGCATCTATCTTCTGATCGTAACAGTTACTAGGGATTCACTATCAGATAATAATTGACTATGGAGTTTTATATTCATCTCATTCCCTATTTTAAATTAAAAATGAATTATAATGCAGGCCCAACCAGTATTTCAATGAACATTTAACAATACAGGAATGCATATACTGAGCTTCGGCTCACAGTTCGAAATGTTGTCATGTATTATTTTAGGGAAATGCTCAATGAGTCACCCTTAGGCTGGTAGGCTAACTGAAGATGATAAGTGAGTGAGAAAGTCTAAAAGGAATAGTGCTGTATTAGTGTTGAAATGCTTTCAGTACTGTATTGTGAAATATTCTAAGGTCAGAACTATATACTCTACAAAGGGTTACTATATTTTGGTGTAAACTATGAGATACTAGAAACTGTTTATGTATAATTTTGATGGTTTGTGATTGTATGAATATCTTGTGGTGATAAGCGATGTTCAGCTTAGTTATGTTTAATTATTTTTAAGCCAAGCCTTATCCTTTTTGGACGGCAGTAATGCTCCAATGTTTGGGTTGTCACTTCTAATTAGTAAAATTAATGGAGAGAATGCAGACATTGGATTATGTGCATTTAGGGTGTTACACCTAAGAGCACTTAGGTTATCAAACCGTGTACTGAGTTATCAAAATCTAAGCCTCGGCTATATCTATACAGTATTTTTGCCAATCAAGTTCCTTTACACTATTTTTTACTAAGTAGTTCATCCTTTGCTTTACCCGCTCTATAACATCTCTACTAGAAGTATCACAATTGTAGCACTTTCCTTGGAAAATGTATTCATTTCCAACCTTCCATACCTAGTACACGACCATCCCACTCGTACAATACAATAGATCCTTATCGGCCCCGGGAGGTTAGCATAGGTTAACCATCTTAGCCAATGAATCAAAGATGTAGGGTATTTCCTTACCTTCAGCCTGTTCAACACTCTTCATCTAAGTTCTGCAGCAAACTAACAATCAAAGAATATGTGTTGGCTTGTTTTAATGCTGTTCTGGCGTATGCCACACTCTTGAGGTACAGATGAATTAAAACTAGGCTAATCTACTTCTCATTGGAAGCGTATCCGGGTATAAAAGCCACATATGTATTGCATGCTTGGGTATTAGGCTCTTATGCTAGACAACTCTATTCCAAGCTATCCGCTAGTGTTCTCCCACAAGCCAAAGATAGGCATCCTTTGTTTTGTAGTCATCTTTAGCCCTAATGTTACATTAATTCAATTATCATATCATAATCTTGAAAATTCATGTCCCAAGGACTAATAATATAAATCTAGTTCCACTCGATATATAACATCTTCTTTATTGTCTTATGATGAATTTTCTAATTAAGTAGGAGTATCTTTGAGTTTAAATAATGGTATTATCTTCCCTTGAATATCTACATAATCTACACATGTTTCGCTAACCTTTTTCTTAACTTCTTAATTATCGGCTTTATGACCAACTTTTCTACATTTGTAACAAGTTATATTGTCTAGAACCTTTCTAGCTGTTGTCTTTTTGAAATGTAGTTTTCATATATTTGGTGCTCTAAATTTGTCAAACAATTTTTTAAAACTTATAGTTGTTGGAGAAGATGTTGAATCTTCTTTTATAATAGCTCTAAGTTCAGTAAAATATTCTCTCTTTAATTTTGTATATCGAACTTTATCACTTAAATAAAAATTCTTTTTCATCTTTATCGGTTGCTAATACATTAATGCAATTATCATAACATAATCTTCAAGATTCATTTCCTGAGGACTCATAGGCTAATCTGATTCTATTTGATATATAACATCTTCTTTGTTGTTTGATGATGAACTTTCTTATTGAATGGGAGTATCTTTGAGTTCAAATCATGATATTATCTTTTCTTGAATATCTAGGTAATCTGCACATATTTCACTAACCTTTTTCTTAACTTTATGATTATCACCGTTATCACCTACTTTTCTCTGTTTTCAACAAGTTATTTTGTTTGGAACCATGTTAGTGGTTGTCTATTAAAAATATAGCTTTTTATATTCAGTTTAAGTCTTATAATGGTTTTCTTTGAGGCTTGCACTTTTTTACATTTTTTGATAAAACTGGCTTCTATTTTTAGAAGACAAGAGTCTTCAGAAAAAGATCCTAATGCTTTTCTTTTGGTAGTTTTTTTCGAAGGGTATTTTGCTTGCAACTTTAATTCATTACACAATGAAATTCCTTCTTTTTTGTGAAACCAAATTATTGACCGAAAGTTATGTTATCAAACTAGATTGTATCTTTTCCAACAATTTCTCTGAGCTTATTGAATATTCATCGAGAAAATAACGAAGGTAATCTTGGTATGATTTTTTCTTTCTCATAAGGTTGTCTATAGACTTCCCTTTTTAATAAGTATGGAAAGCACTGTCTTTGTACTAATTATAATCATCTAATGTTGCACATCTTAAATTTGTTAGAACTATTTCAAGGAATGGATTTCGTTTGGGTTCCCTATAAAGTTTATTGTAATGGTATGAATTAAAACTTCTACGCCACTGCCACCTCTGGTATGGTATGATATGTAGTTGTAAGCTTTATTTTTTTGCTATGACATGTTATGTATGATGTAAAATGGGTTCAATTCTTTTTATCCACATATAAACATATAAAACCTGCATACCTGCTATACTACTATACCTAGTGACGATGGGTATGCATATAGCTTTACAACGCTTGATGGATATGTGTATGGGTATAAGTATGAAATTAATTTTGAAAATGGGTATGGCTAAAGGGCAGGTTTACCCAATTACCACCCCTAGTGACATTAATGGATGAACAAGAAGGACGTCTCAGAGTAGAATGGGTTGGAGATGTTATGGGTGATGTATTATCATTAATAGGTTCAACTATAGGAGCCTTAAAATAAATGCTTAAAGATATTCTTTGACACACTAGATCTATGAGGTTTATAATTGAATTATCTAGGAGACATACAATGGGTAAAATGTGGACATTCTTCTCGATAAATTAAAGAAGGGGATTTTTTAGCATTGAATTGAATCTGATAAATATTTTGGCATCTCACTCTTCTCTGATTTGTCGAATACATTCATTAGATCAAAAGTTGGGTGTTGCCTCTTTTTGAGAAATATTTCTACAATGTCTATTATCTTGAATAAGGAATTAATGAAGTATGGTAATTTCATTCCATTTTAATCGTTTCAGCGTAAAAGTAGAAATATTATCCATTTAAGCTTTTAATAAAATGTTTTTTAACTTAGATGGTCTTTGATCCAAGATGCCATCACAACTAACAATGCACTCTTAAACAAAAATAATGCAAGCTATATCGGAATCACTAGGGCCACCTAAGACATATTGAAATTTTTTTCTTAACTTAGTATATACTTATCACTATTGACTCGAAACATATTAATTTGTTTGAATGTAAATGGTGTATGGAGTAATATCAAATCCTTGTGATAGATTAGACTAATAAATTTGAAAGAAATAGATTTTCCCACTCTTTTAGTATGAACTCCATATTGATCTATTTTAAATGGATAAATTTGAGTGATGAATGGGTTTCAAGGATAACTTCTTGACCGATATCTCTAACCAGAATAAATGAATTTTTGAAACAATATCCTTGACTGCAAATATAAGCATTTTGTAATTTGTATTTTATTTGTAATGCAATTCCATTAGCATCATGAAGCTTTTGGTCTTTTCGTAATATTCAGATGGAATTAATCCTTCTTTGATATAGTTTTGTTATGCACTCATATTAAGGAGTTCTACAGTGTTCAATTAAAAACTATCGTCTAGTTTTAGACTAAGGTAAATATACCATTTTTGAAAATCAATACGATCAATAGTTGGTACATATTATTGATCTATAGGTCACTCTTGAGATATTGGAATGTCTTCTTGATTTTTGAGAGAAGAATAAGTGAGTTTATTTCTATTTATGCTAGTCTTGTTTCTATTTCAAGATCTTTAATTTGAAGGGAACATAATGCTTTTTGCAATTCTTTTACCTGTTCTTTCATAATATTAATTTCTATTTTTTAAATCTTGAGTATGTATAATTTTTAATATATTTGGAGTTCAGACTATGTGAAACAATTTCTCTTCAAACTCATAATTGGTGGATTAGATATTGGATCTTCTTTATAATAGTTCCAAGTTTATTAAATTGTTCTCTCTTTAATTCTATATCGTGAATTTTATCGATTAAGTCAAATAAAAATTAGTTTCTATCTTTGTTGGTTGTTAATACATTAACACAATTATCATAACATAATTTTGAAGATTAATTTCTCCAGGACTCATAATCTGAATATGATTCCATTTGATACATTACATTTTCTTTGTTGTCTGATGATGAGTTTTCTAATTGAATAGGAGTGTTGCTGAGCTCAAATAGTGACATTTTCTTTCTTGAATATGTGGATAATCTATACATATTTCACTTATCCTTTTTCAAGTTTGCAAACATCAGCTATATGACCTACTTTTCCACATTTATAACACGTTATTTTTTTAGAATTTTTGATAGTAGTTTTTAAAATGTGGTTTTTTATATTTATTTTGAGCTTTATATTGTTTGCTCTTTCCAACATGTGCTCTTCTACGGTTTTTGACAGAAAGGGCTTTTACTTTTAAGACAAAAGGCTTTGTAAAAGGATCCTAATGCCTGGATTTTTAATTTAGTGCATAATAAAATTCCTTCTTTTTTAATGAAACCAAATGGTTGACCGCAAGTTATCTTATCAAATGGGATTATATCTTTTCCAATAGTTTCCTAAGCTTATTGAATAATCTTTAAGAAATAATAAGCACAATCCTGATAAGAATTTTTCTTTCTAATAAGGTTTTCTACAATCTCCTTTTTTGTTTTGGGTAAGGATGCAAGGAAAACTCTTTGTACCAATTGTAGTCATCTGATGTTGGATATCTTAAATTTGTTAGAATTGTTTCAAGAGCGGCACAAGCAATTTTTGGTTTGCCCATAAAATTTATTGTCATAGTATGAATTAAATTTCTGCATCACTAAATATATCTTGAGCATATTTTTGAGCTTTTAATGTAATTCTCTCTTCTTTAATGAGATACGAATCCCACGAATTCTTAATATTCAAGTAAATCCCACGATTATAAGATCAAATACAAATAATTCGTCCTATTTCATGTGGTAATAAGCTTTATAAGTATAAGCTTCGCATAAGGTGTTGTAATTATTTCATGTACACAAGTATCGGCTATATTCTACTCATGAATTGAATTTTCATTATATGTTTTCATAATTGATTCTTCACTTGTTTCTAGTTAAAGGTTTAGGGGAGTTGCGCTAGAGTAATATGGATTTTCTTTTCTAAATCTTATTTATTTCTTGAAAATCTATATTATTATCACTATGAATTGATTTCGCAATGTTTACTGTATTACTTAAACTTAGAGCTTCATCCAATTTTTTGTTTATTTTTAAAACTAGAGGTTTATTTTTGTCTTGTAATTCTAAACTGATAGGATGACCAATTTTTAAATATGGTTTGGATATATCATCTAGGAATTGTGCGTTTGATTTTTCTTGGGCCATATATAAATTAAGATCTTCCATTTGCTCTATTAGTGAATCAATTTCATTGTTTTTTGCTATTACTTCTATTTGAGAAGAAACTAGATTGACTTGCTTTTGAAATTGCATAGAGTATTTTGTTATTATTTTCATGTTTATTGTTTTTATTATATTCTAATTTGGCTTCACCATTTTATAGGTTAGGTCTTCCTTGTTTGAAGGTGGTTGCTAGAATATGTTCTTTACACGTGTATGCTAAATTTCTTCTGAAAAGAGAAATTATTAGCTGTACAATTTTTCTATTTTTTAAGGTCCTTTTGGGTGAATTTTGTATTTGTATTAGTATTAGTAATACTATAAGGGTCTGGAAGATTATTTTTGAAGTGTAAATTGAAAGCCAAGTATTTAAAGTACAATTTTCCAGTAATAAATTTCCTCTAAAAGGGCACAAAAACCAATTTCAACGTTTTATTTTTAATTGAATTGAAGTCTCCTCTTATATACTCTTTGTTAATTGTGAAGCATTTAGAATTGACATTAGTGGATGAATAGGAAGGAGGTTTTATAGTAGAACAAGTTGGATATGTTGTGGACGATGTATTACCACTAATAGGTTCAGCTACAGGAGCCTAGAAATAAATCCTTGAAGACTCTTCATTGGAGGATCTATACTTACAGGGTTTATAATTGAATGATCTAGGAGACATAGAATAGGTAAAGTGTGGATGTTCTTGCTAAATTTAAGAAGATTAATTATTTGGCACTGAATTGAATTTCACAAATATTTTGGCATCTCGCTTTTCGCTAATTTTTTGAATATGCTCTTTAGCAACATTTCTAGGCGGTCTATTATTTTAAATAATAAATTATTAAGGTATAGTGATTTCATTCCATTTTAATAATTTTGGTGTATGATAGAAATATTATTAATTAATAAAATTGCTTTAAGCTTTAGTTATGGAATTTTCCCACTGGAAAAGTCAATCGAGCAACTTAGTTCCCTTATATTCATGACTTTACTATTACTACCGCTAGTACCACCAAGACTCTGATGATTTTTGATCCAAGATGCCATCAAAGCTAAGAATACATAGTTAAATAGAAATCATGCACACTATATCGGGACCGTTGGGACCACCCTTGCTGGGATCACCTGACCATTGACTCAAATTTTTTCTTGACTTAGCATATACTTATCACTATTCATTATAAGCATTTTAATTTGTTTGAATGTAGACAATGTTTGATGTAATGTCAAATCCTTTTAAAGATTTAAGTAATAAATTCACAAGAAATAGCTTTTCTGATTATATTAGTATGAACTTCATATTGATCTACTCTGAATAGATAAATTTAAGTGATGAATGGGGTTCCAAGAATTACTTATTGAGCTATATCTCTAACTAGAGTAAATGAATTTTTGAAACAATGCCCTTGATTGCGAATATAAGTGTTTGATAATTTGTATTTAATTTGTAATGTAATTTTATTAGCATTATGAAGCTGTCCTTTAGTCTATTCACAATATCAAGATCTTCACTTCCCATAAGTTTTCCCTCGCTCACTTCAGAATCCTCCTCTTCCATCCATTCCTCCTCTCCAGGCTCCTCCTTGGGGTCCTCCTCTTCAATCATTTCCTCTTCACTAGGATCCTCCTAGGGGTCCTCCTCAGGGTCCTCCTTCTCTACTCGACCAGCCTCAGTAGGAACATCTCTCTCATCCTTAGAATCTCTATCCTCATCAGTGAGCTCGTCTCCTGGGGTGGGGCATCCTCCTCACTAGCTGTGGATATACGCTCCTGATCGTGGGGTCCCTCTAGTCGTAGGTAGTTTATCAGGTCAACCACACTCATCCCCATAAGCTCCCAGTCACACCAACAACACTTCCCCTATAAGTGATGATCACACGCCGGGGGGTGGAACGTGTCAACTCGGTAGCACCACTTCAGGTGTCCCTTCAGGGTCAGCAGAAGAAAGATAACCCGATCTCCTAGCTAACTACTTGTAACACCCCCAGCCCCTAGGCCAGAAGCGTTACGTTTTTCCTAACTTCTTACTTAATTCCTGGGACGAAATGGGCAGAATTCCCCCTAAAAACTGACCATTTTTAGGCTAAAAGCCTTACAATAAGTCCCTGTAAATCAACGGAAGCGCAAACATTTGAAACATAGCTCAACGGCCACACGCCGGAGTTCATAACTCAACGAGCCACTCGCTCGGAGTACACCAACCAGATTGATTCATGAATAAAGAAGAAATGGAAGATACAACTCAATGGTTAACAAAATCGGAATATTAAGATTTACATCCCAAAACATAACTAAATTAAACCAAGAAGACATCTAACTAACTTGATGGTTGGCTCAGACGGCCATACAGAGCGACCTTTATACCATATGCATTACATGAACTAGAATAATCGTTTACAGACCTTTATTAACTAAGAGCACATTACATGACTTCATTAAACGTGTAAGATCCCTTTAAATGAGCACATATGACGCCTTGTAAGCAACAATAGGTTCCTTCTGGACTTATCTGACTCAACTTCTTCCCGTCAGACAGAAAACCTGGGGAAAAGGGAAAGAGTAATGGGATGAGCAACCACACGCTCAGTGAGTGTCCCCCAACCCCCTGAAAACCAAAACCGTTGCAAGCAATACTATCTTTACTAGTCACATATCACGTTTCCATACTTTACTATCATAATAGATATTCATAGAACCTTTATGGGAGGATCACTAAACATAAACTTCACTTCGACCCCTCAGTCATATTTCTAGGTTCCTTAATGATAGAGTTCTTTACTAGCAAGCGGTTAGGCACGTGAGCAAGCATCGAAGGCTAGGTATAAGGATATTTTCTTTTCATGACATAACTTCCTAACACTCCATCTAAACTATACATGAACCCTCAATCATATGATGTGCATATAAGGTTATCCCTTTTCATAAATACACATTTCTTGGCATTTCATTCATATAATATACACATCACAAACATAACCACATATCAAGCATTTAAGTACCTTTAAACATCATATTAAGCTATATGACACCCTCGCATGCTATTCACATATCAACGTTCATTCTTTTAGGAAGAGACGCCTTCATTCATGGAATTTTTAAGGTGCTATAACTTTCTTTCTCATCTCATACACTTTAAAACAGACAGATTTGCTATGGATAAGAATGATGCCACGTAAGATTATAATCCACGTTCAACCATACTTAAGAATCATTCATAATGCATCCCTTGAAAGCTTTCCTTTAATACATAGGCTAAGAATCCACATTCAAACATGCTTGAGGATCGTTTCATAATTCATTCATTGAAAGCATTCTTTCTTTCGTTGAAAACGTTTTCTTAGTCTTCAAAGGAAGTTTCATTTCATTTGGTCGTATAACGACCCTTATAGGCTTTTTATACATCATTCCATATAGCCTTTTGGGCCCATAAAAAGAACTTTCTTTCTTTTTTAATTGTTTAGAAATGGTAAAGGGCCAATTGCTTTTCTTATCTTAGTACGAAAGTACTTCTGGCATAAGATCATTATAGGGTGCTGATTGGGTGAGAACTATTCTCGACCCCATAGTAAGACCTAACGCTCACGCTTAAGCTCTTACTCCCGGGATGGCTACATAAACGTATTGGAACATTACCCTCGTCAGGGTCTTCTAGGGTTTCCTAGTACCAGAACGAAATCCCTAGGCAGTCAACATTCATTACATAGTGTCCACAGCACATCTTGGACAACTACCCTCGTAAGGGTCTTCTAGGGTTTCCTATTACCAAGACGAAATCCCTAGGCAGTCAACATTCATAACATAGTGTCCACAGCACATCATCTTAGCCACTTAAAGCGTATCGGCCATAACGGCTAGTAATTTTGTGTTTCGAGCAATAAAATCATTCAACGTATAATTCCCATCTCCCTTTTGTTAAAAACGTTTTGGGGATTTCTCCCAAACACTATTTGAATAGCTAAAATAGGCCATAGCTCGTTACTAGACATGGCTATTATTCATTGAAAACACATGAAAAGTCATTTGCTAAAACATCACCCTTCCACACACATATTACATTTTAGACATACAAGAAAAAGGGAATACACATATCACATTTAAATACTTTGTAATCATTTCAACACAATGAGCCACACATGGCCTCGCAATCCACACAATTGCGGTCAATTCACAACCCGAACTCCCTCCTCACAAGCACCGTACCACAGGGCCTCGAACGCTCATAATTCTTTCCTCAAACCATCCAACTACCAACTCGGTTTTCCATTTTGCAATTTAACATTCTAGTCATCATAACATACTGAAAAGCGATAGGTAAACTTACGTAACCTACCCATGCTTAACTTACGGAGTAAGCAATTAGCAATTACCAGTGCGCTGCAACCAACGGTTATATCGTACACACATTTATACATATAGACACTCATACGATCTCAATTTAGTAAGCCAAGTTAAACTAACCAGGCATGAAACATGATTACATTCATATATTTCAGTTAAGGGACATAAACACGCTTAGTTTATCATTCAAATATTATTTCTAGAGCTGTTTCATAAGTATAATTCAATCAAATAGTCAAGTATCGATTCGAAGTTACATTTAACCCCATTCATGCCATTCAGTCTTAACATGAATCAATCTCTATTTAAACATAAAACAATTCACTTCGAAGTTTATACTTAGACATGAATTAACTAAATAGTCTCGAATCAAGACTAAACACGTTTATGTAACTTCGAGATTAATTCCTTTAACATGCGATAGCTAATCTACTCGATTCGAAGCTAAACACATTTCATTAACCTTGAAATTAGTTCAGTTGCTTGCATCGGTTAATAAACTCGAATGGAAGCTAAACAAGTATAAACCACTTCGAATTAACATTTCAAGCATAATCCACCTAAATTGATTCGAATCGAAGCTAAACATATATAATTCGTTTCGAATTCAGAACTTAGGCGTAAATTAGCTATAAGCATTTGAATTAACGCTAAACGTATATAATTCGTTTCGAATTAAGAACTTAAGCATAAGTTAACTATATAGATTCGAATCGAAGCTAAGCACGTTAATATAACTTCGAATTTTAATTCTTTTTCACACGCTAACTAATTAACTTGAATCGATGCTAAACATATATAATTCGGTTCGAATTACAAATCTCAGGCATAAATTAACCAATGAATCGAACCTAAACATGTATAGCTCATTTCTTGACATTTCTAGTGAATTAAACGATTCCTAACATGACATACAACATCAATCTGCTGAAAAACATTTCTAAAAATAGTATTAGCTTAGGAGGCGAGAAACACCCACCTGGACTCCAAGCTAAAGGACCCGATTTTGGGGTTTTGGGGCTGAATTTGGACGCTTAAGGACCCGAATTTCGTCCCCATTTGCAGCTACTCTCAAACTCGAAGCAACCCAACCCAGACCTGATTTTAGCCCTTCATCGTTGGTGCTTCTGGTGGCTGTCGGAATAGAGCACAATCGCCGCCGGTTCACCGGCCTTGGATGCGCCGTCCGTCGACGGCTGAAGTCCTGTCGCGTTCCCCCCCTTCCTTCCTTCTCTCGCTCGACCCCCTCTCTCTCTCCCCCCTTGCGATGGGTCGTGGGTCGGCCATCGCCCAACTCGCCAGTGCGCCGCCACCGCCGTCCGTCGTCCCCAGCTCGCCGTCCATCGGGCCCCCGCTCTCTCTTTCTCTCTCTCCCCCGGGTGTGGAGTGTCGGGGCTGGGGTTTTTGAGAGACCCCCCTCGCGATTCTCTGCTCAGAGGAAGAAGGGGCTTCGGCCCCCCTAAAAAAATATATATATAACGGTTCGATTTATTAAACATCGAACGACTTCTAGGGTTGACAGCCTAATCGTATTCAGGAAACGACTAAATAAATCGAATAACGACTAAATTAAACTATCGATATAATTTAAAGGCAAAACAGCACGAATTCACTTTAAAATCAATAATAATAATAATAATAATTCCTTATTTAATAAAATTACTGCTCCTAAAAGTACATCGATAATAATTTAACTCACACAGCTACTAAAAATACAAATTTAGAACGTAAAAAGGAAATTCAGTTAGCTTAACGGAAAACAAAAATGCGGGGTGTTACACTACTCATGCAAGCAAGGACCTTGTACCCAACCACAATGCTGCGTACTCTCCATTCCTATGCAAAGTAATTACACATAAGATATGTATCTATACAATAACATGCATTTATTTAATGCTATATGTACATACATGCAACCCCTGCCCCTTCCTACACTCACTCTCTGAGCAGTCTTTAAGTCTATAAGTTTTACTACTTAGTTGTTATAGTCTTTTAGGTGAGCCTTCAGGTCAGTCAACCTGAGCTCTAATGCCACTTTGTAACGCCCCGAATTTCTACTTACCTTCTTTATTACTAATTATTAACCTATGTGGCAATGGAATCTAGTTTGGGGTATTACCGTAATATTTCCTTCTTGAAAATACCAGGCTGTGAATCAAATAACAATAAAGCGAATGTTTTTCAATAATACTTCAACTTGAAAGGATTCAGTTACTAATGAGCAACTACTAGACTAAAACAATTGCTCATCATAAACCTCTTCTTTTAAACAACTAAGGTGGTATCTTTGGCTTAAGTGTTGGGACCTCACTGTACCTTCAGTCCCCCAATCCCATACACAACTAGGTCACTTGAAAATAAAACATTTTACAAAAGTGAGGTAAACTCAGTAAACCATCACCCCTAATAGTCAAACGACGCACATAAATTCATTTTGCCAACATTTTAGGGGTAGGGGAACAACAAGACCACACTTATTCGCTTTCTATTAATGTAACCGTCTATACTTAAATGTCCTCAATGATGCACACATACATTCTAAGATCTAACTATGATAATCAAGTTTGAGGGTGAGCGACCCCACTAGGTCTCATGGCCTGCGCTTGGATTTAATGCAGCCACTTAACTTAGTCATGCGACCAGGACGGTTACTGCTTAACTATTTCCTAGCCTACCATCATCATGAATGATTAACGCTAACCTGGCCCACGTCCTAACAGGGCACGTGGGCGCTCACATGCATGCACTATTTTTCAGGGAAGGCTATTATCCTTTAGTTAACATAACAAGCTTACAGTCTCACCCATACTCAGCCTTTACTTTCATTATCATGCTTATCCCATTTACAGGTCAAGTTAACATGCATGGTTCATTCCATTTCAACCTGATCCCAAGGCATTACCATAGCACAATTTTCGTGTTTTAACTTAACCAATCCAACAACCAACTCTAGGGTCATAGCAAAATCATGCAATCCAACTATACAGTCATGCTCAGTTAACACATGCCATAACTTCATAAAACCCGCATTTAAATCAATTCTTACCATATTCGAGACGCACATTTTTCATGCAACTTTGGGGAAAGTTTCGGGCATGATTGTTACCTAGCATCCGTATAAATTATGGGCTCGGTTACTAGTTTGGGCCTACTGCTTCGTACCTGGACCAAAGCATCGCTCACACTTAGTCCAAATCCTTATGGACCATAACTCTGGCCCCTACCTAACTAAAGCCTAGCTCTAGATCTAGATTCAAATAGAATTTGGGCCCAAATTCAGAGCTAATAACTTTTGTTCTAGATGTCAGAATTTTAATTTCTTTCCTATTATAGAAAGGTCAGTCTGTCCTCTACACTTCTTATGTTTAGGGTTTTATTAGACTTTGATCTAAACTAGGTCATTTTGCCAAATCGTTTCATGGCATCAATGGCTGTCCCAATCTGGACAGTCCCCGATAATTTGGGTATCACTCGGGCTACACTACTCTGATTCATTCAATTCAAAAACTGGATCATACAGAACATCCTGACGCACCTACCATAACAAGTTCATTATTTTTAGGCTATTGCCCTGTCCTAGCCGAATTTTCAAAGACAGTGTATGTGCAGCCCCTAAACCCAAAAGGTTGTATCCATGCTCTTCATTCCCAACATAACCCCACGACCCGGTTTTTCCACCATGACGGGTCACCCATCTACTCGCCCATCCTACAGATTTCTAAGTCTCTTAACCTATGCAAATCGAGCTAAAGCTAAGACTTTAGAATAATGAATACAAAGAAAATCATCGTTCAAGTTATCTTACGTCGTTTTTTGGATGGAGGATGTTTCTCCTCTTACTTCCGAATCAAAAGCTGTAAAAATTTTAAAACTTTGTGTTAGAAATTGTACAAATTCGTAAGATTTAAAACCACACAAAGTGCTTGAAGGGTTCAAGGGAAAATTTTAAGGCCCTTGAACATGGGATAAATGGGTGTATAACCCATGCACCCTGGCGGTCCAACAAGGCCGTGGGCTTATAGGCGGTCGGCGGCTAGTGTCGGGGACCCAAGCGCACCATTGGGTGGCAGGTGGTTGCGGTGGTCAGCAAAGGAGGGTAAGAGAGAGAGCAAGAGAGAGAGAGAGAGAGATCGCGAGGGAGAGAGAGTTATAGAGAGAGAGAGTGTGTGTCGATGGGGGAGGAGAGAAAAGGGGTGTGGTGGCTGCTAATGGGGGTTTTGGGGGAGGGGAGGTGTAGTCACTAGGGTTTACGGGAAGGGGAGGGGTGCCCGACTAAAAAAAGAGGGGAGGGGAGCTTAGGGTTTTTTTGGGGGGGGGGAATTTCCAAATTCAAAAGTTCCAAATTAGGAAGGAGAATTATTTGCTAAATAAATTTTAAATAAAAAGGATTTAAACACCCAAATGTATTTGAGCAAGTAAAGGTGGAAATAAAACAAAATAAAAGTGTGAATCGCAAAATGAAATTCATTCCTTTTTAACCTTGGCCGGATTTAGGCCATAGTTTTAGATCAGCCCCCGTCATCAATAACCCAAAATGGAACTTAAATTTATGGGGTTTTACATACTACCCCTCTTAGGAAAGTTTCGTCCTCGAAACTTCGAAAACTCGCCCCTGTGCACTGGCTTACAAGAATAAAGTTTTTCTGGGGTTTTACATAAGGCTACTAAGGTGATCTTCTTTCCTCCTTTGGAGAAAGAGTATGCGTTTAGAAAACCATTATACATCACCTTTGATCACACAAATGACTCTAGAATTTAAATTTCCATAATTAGCTTGAGTAAGGGTATTGCTATTTCATTTTAAAATACTGCTTCCATTCCATATACTGGGTAGTATGGTGCTGCACCTATTAAAGTATGAATGGGAGTTCTATACCCTCATAAAGCGAAAGGTAGCTTCGCAGGCCAATCCTTATAGTTCTAAGCTATTTTTTAAATTATCCTCCTGATATTCTTCTTAGCTGCTTCCACTACTCCATTTGTTTGGGGTCGGTAAGGAGGTGACTCATGGTGCTATTTTTTAGTACTTTTTCAAGCAGAGTTCACACTTTCTTTCTGAAATGGCTTCCGTGAACACTTATCAACTCATGCCATACACCATACCTATATATGACATTATTTATGATGAACTTTGCCATAAGTTTTGAAGTAATTTTTACACAAGAGCATGCTTTTAACCATTTTGTGAAGTAATCAATTGCTACAAGCGCATATTCATGGCAACCTGTTTATTTTGGCATCATCTTTCTAGTTATATCGATTTCATAGATTGAAAACAACGATGGAATAGTGATTGTTGAGAGAAAAAAGGGACGTTGATATTGCAAACTAGTATTGATATGGCATTTATGGCATTTTGTTACATCTACATGCTAATATGCTTTCCTTTTAGACCAATAATACCCCATCCTTTGAACCTTTTTTCAGTTAACATTTGATTGTTCATGTGTCGCCCATGCTCCCTACAATGAACTTCATTCATCATTTTTGGCAGTTCCTCCTTTGTCACATAGAGTACGTTCATACACGTACTTGTTTTCTCATATAGTTTCCCTTTGTCCTCAAAATATTACAAAGCCTGTTACCCTTATATTCGGTGGGCTTTTAAGGATGACCGTGACAAGTATTCTTTCTTTGTTTAGCATAGGTAGATGTTGTAATACCAAGATGCAAGATCCATATTTCATACTTCAATGACATGTCAATAAGCTCGCTTATTTCTCCTTTCAACTAATACTGTCATCAAATAAATGTCATTACAAATGTTGATCATTGTAGCTAGCTCTTTTAAGGCATCTGCAAACTGGTTGTCTTCACAAGAATGGTAAGTGCAAGTAATATAAGTGAAGTTCTTGGTAAGATCCACTAAGCGAGGTTATTATGGCACCAAGGCTTCACTTCTCACTTTCCATTTCTATAAGATTTGATTAATTATCAAATTGAAGTGCCCACACCCATATGTCCTTTACTCTGATTTATATGGCAGCTTGTAGCCCGATGATACAGGCTTTGTATTATGCCACATTATTAGTAACATCGAAATCCAGCTGACAAGATAGGGGTATCTTCCTAGTCTGGAGATATTAAAAGGATGCCTCTATCTATCCTTTTTTGTTTGAAGCCCCATTAAAATACATTGTCTAGCTATCTTATTCTACCTAAAGAACTTCATTGTTAGGGAAATCAAAGGTTCCTTCCTTTTGATAATACATCAATATGCCTACTAAGAAGTCGAACATAGGTCTTTTCCTAATGGATTTCTGCGAGATATTGTGTAGCTCGAATTTTGATAGCACTATGATATAGCTAGCAACCTTGCTACTTATCCTTGACTGTTGTAGAAGATAGCTTATTGGGTTAATCGGTCACACTACATGCACCATGTGGGTTAACATGTAATGCCTATCATTTTTAGATGCTCAAACTAAAGCCAAAGAGGGTTTCTCCAAAGAGGTGTAGCAAATTTCGTATTTAAGAAACTTTTTACTCACATTGTAGATGGCCTTTTTCCTCTCCTTCTATCTTTTGGATGAACATGGCTTGATTTCTATATCATTTGTCGCTTCATCCTTGTTTAGGACACCTAGACAAACTACCATTGTGACTTAACGTTACTTGGTTCTCCTATCACTTTAGCTTAGTGCATGGGGTTAAAAATGGGTGAGTCTTCTAAGGGTGATGCTAGTTTTGTTGAGGATGATCTGCTTAATTGATTGAACCTACCTTAATTGAGTCATTTCTTAAGGAAGTTCCTTTGGGTGAGTATTCTAAAGGTGTGCTAGTTTTTAAGGGTGTTGTGGTTGGTGCCGCTCCTAGCATTGAGTATATACACCTTATTCTCACCAAGTCACTTGGCTTAGCCCCCATTTCATCCCCTTTGCGTCCCACCAACCCCTTTTATTTACATGTGTTTCAAGAGTCCCTAGATGGCATTAAAGGGTATACTCCCTCCTTTGACCATTATTGTGCATACCTACAAGACATGCTTAGGAAGATCAAGTGGAGTACCTTTCTTGATCATGCTTTTGATTTTCGTTGGCATCTGATAAGTTTAAGGGGACACTGATTATCTTCTCTATGATTTTATTAGTGTTCTCTTATTCACATCATTTTAAGATGCATGCAATAGCACATATAAGCTCTTACGAGCATTGACCACATCCAAGTTGAATACTTGTGTCTTGAGTGATGACAAGGAGTCTCTGATGCTCCTTAAGCCTCCATAGTACTATCTTAAAGGGGCATACTTTGGGTGTAATAAGTATCTGACCTAGTATAATTGTTCTAACTCTGCTCCCTTATTTTTGTTTTCTTGCTTTTTGTTTTTGTTTAATTGTGGATATTGGGTTGTGTTATTTTTTGTGATCAATATTGAGGTGAAAATTGGGATGTTGTGAAGCTAATTGATGGCTATGGTCACCTTTACGTGTCTTTTTTGCATAGTTGTGTTTTCTTATTAGTGGCACTGTTGGATTTGTATATATTTATTGTTGGTGATCTCGGGTTTGTATATAGGTGTATTCTTGTTGTCAATTGGGTGACGTTGCGCTTTTGGGTGAGTGTGTTAGCTTGCGTATGTGTGTGTTTTTGTTGTGTTTTGTGGTTGGTGGTGACTCCTCGGCTCCCAATGAGGACACTGTGAGATTTAGGTGTGTGGGTTGGGAAGCCATATACCCTTTTGTGCATATTTTTGTGAAAGTTTTACAATTTTTTTTAATTTTTGTATAATTTTTCTTGTTGGCTTTGGGGGACTTTTGTGTCTTTGTGACTGATTTTTGATTTTGAATAACTTGGTTGCTAGCTTGTATATAGGTCGAATATGTATGACGTAACACTTATCTACAATGTAATTTTCAATTTTTCATAATAACTCCATTTTACAAGTGCAGTTTGAACATTGGCTTTTGGTGTTAATTGTTGAAATTTGTGTTTGGGGACATTCTACCTCGTTAATTGACTTCCAACTTTATAACCAAAATAAGAAAAAAGAAAAAAATGAGAAAAACAAGAGTGTAAAATTGAGCTTAACTCCAGTACCTCTATTTAGGCTAAAATAAGTGCTTTGCACATCTAAGTAAAACCCTTGAAGAAGCCCAAATACGTACTAAGTTAGTCCTTTGAGACTTCAAGCCCCAATAAGCCAATAACTACTGATTTGGGTGAATGAGGATAAGGAGAAAAGCCAAAAAAAAAAAGAAAAGAAAAAAAGAGAACAAAAATGAGACCCAACAAAGGGAATCATGTGCCAAGTGGTGATGACCTTTTTGCTTAATTTTAGCCCAGCATTAAGAGTCAACACACTTTGCATGGAATACCAAGGTGTAGAAATCATGCCATTTTGTTGCATGGGGTAAAAAATGGAAGTCGGAGTGCATTTATAGCCTATGTGATTCTTAAATGCATGTTTTGTTTCTATATGGCTTCGTAGCTAAGTCGTTAGGGTGATAGAATCAATTTAGATGTGCACATCTTTTCCCCTTCGCCTTGCATATATGTTTTGCTTTTGAAAAAATCCAAAAATATTTCAAAGATTTTGTGATTATATCTTCTATAAACCCTTACGAGACCTCACTCGCCAGCTTGGGAACTCAAAGGGGTTTAAAGAGCTTGTTACATACGCTAAATGTAACTGTGATTATGTCAAAGTGAGTTAGGTTCTTAGGTCGGGTTTTTCTTTTGTTTTGTTCAAGTAAGCGCAAAAGATAGGTGTGGGGGTATTTTTTTCAATATTAAATTGTCGCTTTTTTCACGCATCTCTTGCCTAATTTAGCCAGCAAAATAACATAATTTTAGGATTTTCACTTGTTTTATTTAACTTTTGTAGGTAATAATTTCAATCGTGCAAGTGCTGTGGAAGGGTCGACGAGGAGTAAGGAAGTGAGTAAGAAGGTAAAGGACCTAAGAAAGAAGGGCCACGACGGGTGCTTATTGCCCAGGCGATGACCGTGGTGGCCACCTTATAGTGGAGACCACCATCCAGGGGGTGGCAACAGCCACCCATCGTGGTGATGACGGCTTGTTACCACTACACCATCTTCTGTGCCCCTTGTTAGTTTAACCAATATTAAAGGGGGGCTTCTTGGTTGGTTTCTAGGAGGCTTTGAGGGAGGTTTTAGGGCTAGGTTTTAGTTTAGGTTTAGCCATCAAAACCCCATTAGAGGGAGAATACATTAGGTAAACTAGTGTATGTTACAGAGAAGATTGTGGATTTCGCTATAGAAGACTAAGTTTTTCTTCTTTCTGTCTCTTTAATTTCATGCTTCTTGTTTTGTTTGCTACTTTATTAATTATTTGCTTTGATTTTCTTTTTCGATGTTTAGTTGTGATTAAGTTGTGATCTTCAATTATGATTAGCCCTTAAGATGGCTAGCTGATATTTTCTAAACCTTAGCCTACCTTCTTTATGTTTGGATTTGGGGTTTTCTCTCATGCCCACCATATGTTTGATGAAATGCTTGAAAGAGTTTCATTTGTGTTTTGGGAAAATTGACTTACATTGAGAGGTGAGATCGATTGTTTAGGTGGGCAGAGAGGATAACTATTGGTTGGACATCAAAATAGTCCGAATTCTACCTAGTTCTAGGATTTCTACTCTTGTAGTTTAATTGGGCTAACTTTATAAAAATAGTTGGTTAGAACAATTAAACTAGCTTTCAACCTTAAAAGAGGGCTTGGGCAAGCTTTTATGGTGCCAATCATCGTTGAATGCCAACATACCTTTGGATGGCGAGGGTTTGACCTTATTAGTTGGTTATATTGAGTTTAATTATAATCAAAGTCCTTTCTATTTGCCTTAGCAATTTATTTCCTTTTCCTTTTATTCCTTTTTCACTTAGCCTAGCTTAAAACACCTGAGCTGAACTTCGATACTTCAAACATAACTCCCAGAGTATGACACCCTATGTAGTTGGCAACAAACCTTGCATTTGAGGTTATAAATTTAAAAATTAAATTCTTCCTATCACCAAGTCACTTGCTTGTAGCATTTTGCATTGACTTCAGTGATGAAGGTTGTAGGGCTAGAACCGTTGTTAGGCATGACAAGGGACAAATGGCAATGGGCTAAGGTATTCTTATTTCTTGTAATCTTGCCTGAACAAAAATCAAAAGATATTCCTTTTAACTAGATGGGGCCAACCTTAGGTGGATCAGTCCCTTTTTACGGGAGAAAGTGCTTCCTTTTCAAACAGTTGGTAATCAATGAATATCTCTAACCTATGTACCCAAATTCCTTTTTCTTTTATACAGTGGGGTTTGGAAAAGCCATAGGATGGAAAATTGTCTCCTTCATAAAGGAATTACCCATTAAGAGTGAGAGGAGAAGGTTTACGGTGTAGTATTTCTAGTATCCCTTTCTCAAAACAACTTTTTCCACTCGTGCTTCTTGTCTAACTTTAGCCACTTGTTCAGGAGTGCATGATACCGCTGTCTAAATTTGTAACCCTCCTTTTAGGCTAAGAGAGAGGTAGCCTAGCCTTATGCTCTTCAGCTATAGCCACCCCGAGAAGTATCCCCATTTTTTAAGGATGACATCCACATTTAAGTTTGAATAGGGATCAAAGTCAAATGAAGCTTGGTCCTTCTCTAAGATTGCTACTATTTTAAAGTTATAGAGTTTCTTATCATATGATCTTCATTTATTAATAACATTGGGCCTGTGTTGGTGATGTTAGAACACAAGTTGTTGCCTTCAATAGTAACCACTTGCCCCTTTGTTATCATCATTACTTTCTAGTATAGAGTAGATGGAACTACCTAGTGCTTATGAAGTCATGGTCTGCCTAAGAGCAATTTAAAGGTAACTCAAATGTCTAGAGCATGGAATTTCACATTCCTTTGAATAGGGCCCAGATTAATAGGGAGGTGAACAGTGCCCAACACTAGCACCTTTGAGTTATCATATGCTCTTCGATGAGTTAGAGATGCTAAGAGTTGACTTTCCTTGATTCCCTAACCTCTTGGTAGTTCTCTAAGGGGGCAAACATTCACAATTGACCCATTATTGACCAGGGTAGTGGCATATGCTTTCAAAGGCATGTCACAGTAAGGTATGAGGCATTATTATGTACGAGACCCCTTAGTGTAAGATCTTCATTGCTAAAGGTTATCGTTCCCTTATCAGTAGTGATTAAAGCTATCATTTCCTCAAGCCTGGCTTTATGAGACAATTCAATCTTAGTTAGTTCATCTATAAGGAGTTGCCCATGTTTTTAAGAAGCCACTATGAGTTGCCAAATAGTCACTTCTACTTTAAGTTTCTTTAATTGTTTTAGCACATGATCCTCCTCTGGGACTGTCACCCCTTTTCTTTTTCTAAGGGCTTTTGTGGGTGTTCTTTAACTTGGAGTCATCTAGCTTTTGTGAGGTGTTGGACCTTAGCTTAGTATCCCTCTCCCTAAGAGTTATTTTCTTCATTTTGTTCCCACCAAATCATCATCAGTAGTTTTAACAAACTAGTAGCTTCCCTGAGTTTAATATACATCCTCTTCATCACTTTTCCATAAGTCATCACTTTTCCATAAGTAATGAACTTTTCAATACTATATAGGAATGCAAACATTTGAATTTGGCCTATGAATGCCTTATATGTGGCTGGGTATCATTCCTTTCTTTTAGATTGTTAGTAATAGTAAAGACGCTTTCATCATCCTCAAGTGGTTTTTATCATTGTTGGTGCTAAGTATGAAAGTAGGTGTTGTCTTACATTGATAAAAATTAAAGGGTTTAAATACGTACATAAGCTTGTGAGTTATTCGACCCGTAGCCAATTGGTTCTGGGTTAGATCCTAATCTAAGCTTATGTGTATAACTCTTTGTTTGAAGGCCTAATTGATATATAAAATTTAATGTGGTATCAGAAGTAGGTTACTCGACCTTGATTTGTTATCGTCCCTATTTTATTAAAATTATGTGCATGCGTTGTGCCTTATTAGTAGCCCACAGGTGGGGGGCATGTTATGGTGCGAAAGTGGGTGTTCTACATTGATAAAATTAAAAGTGTTTGAATATGTATATAAGTTTGTGAGTTACTCCACCCATAGTCAACTGATTTTAGGTTGGAATCTCATTTGAGCATATATGCATAACTCTTTGTTTAAAGGTGCAATTGACATATAAAATTTAACAGTTGGGCTTCTGACCTGCTTTAAGCAATGGTAGTTGCCCTAAACTGAGCATTCTTTCTAGCATGTTTTTAAAAGTCCGGCAGTTCTTGATGTCATTCCCTGAGCCCGATGGTATTTGCAGTAGTTTGTTAGATTATATGACTTGGACTGCCCAATAGCTTCAGTTTCTGGCTTAACGTCGCAAAGATCGATCTTTCCTTTAGCTTGTAATCGTTCCAAAGCCTAAATGTAGGTGGTCCCTATAGCGGTATACTCAGTGTAGTTATTTTATATATGCACTTTTTTAGAGTTACAGTGTTTACAAGCGCTTCTGTAGCCAATCCTTCTTCTTCAAGCATACCCACATTCCTCAGTGCAGTGAAATTTTCAAATGGCGTGAACTGGAAGTGCTACCTATATGCTAGTTAGAGGTTCTTAATGAACAATCTCACTTATTCTAAAGGTCGATCCTCCAGGTGAGCAACCTTTGCCCTCAACCTAGTAAGGTAGTCAAGAAATCTGTCTTTTTCTTCTCGCTTAATCAGTTCTTATAACACCCCCAATGCGCATCTCTCGCTGTTTATATACTCTTTAATCTATCCTTTGATTAGAATAGATAAACCTGATTGTTGTGGTGTTACCACCACTACAAAAAAGGTTGCTTCCCTCTACATTTAATTTTACTAATAACCACACTTATAAGTGTAAAAATAGCAATTATCCACACTTAGACTAAATGTGGGGAGGTTAAGTGTGTGACAGTGTTGTCCACACTTAATGAAAATGTAATAACCCAACCCTAACCCGTATTTATTTATTTAAATCATATTTATTTATTTAATTATTCATATTTATTCCTTTAATTAATCGTGTTTATTGATTCAATTACTCATGGTTATTTGTTTAAAAAAATCATGTTTATTAACAATTACACTCAATTTATATATTTACCGAATTACCTTATGTCATTTAAATTTTTTGCTTTCATTTATCGTATTTAATCATCCCAGTTGGGGGATATTTTATTTGGATCTCATTTTGCAATTCAAGTTTCATTGATTGTTAATTCAAGTTTCATTGATTGACTAAATTTCAGCTGAATTCATAGTAGGCCTCGATAATTATAATTGAACATTAAATTATTTTCCATAATGTCACAAAATTTTAAGTTTAGCTACGGAAACACTTGGACCTGAATTCATTTATTTTGGCCCAATTGATTGGGTCCAAATTATGGTCCAATTCCATTGGGCTCAAATTTTGGCCCGAAAATTTTGGTGCAATTAAATTACGCTAATCACTATCATTTGACCCCAATTTTAATTAGCAAAAAGCAACTATTTGGTGGATAAATATCAGCCAAATTTGATCTAGATAAGCATCTAAGTCATTTTCTTCTCACCAAGCAAAGACTAGTCTTATACTCTCCTCCACCTATTTTTCCTCCCCCCCACATGGCTGTTTGCTACTGTCCCGGGGCTATTTTAGCCAATTCTACCACCTTTCAACCACTTGCCGCCATCCATTGGCCACCAGGCAGCCACCCATAGCCACCCTAGCCACCCCCCATGCTCTCACAAACATTCAACACCACTTATACCTCTTTTTCAAGCATCAAAGTGAGTAAACCCTAACTTGATCTTGATGTATTTTTAGTTTTATGATTGTGTTAGTTATGATTCATACTCTTGAGATTAAAGTAGATGCTATCATGTAAATTTTATTGATTTTGGGGATACTGATCATGGTGGGGTTAAGCTTGAAGCATGTGAAGATTAGGGTTTTGTCATGATCAAGTTAGCTTAATTCAAGTGATGGATTTATATTGTTTTGTATATGATTTTGTAATATTTAGTTTATTGATGATTATGGGGATGTTTTTGGTGATTTGAAAAGATTTCAAGCGAGGATTTATGTGAAAAAAAGAGGAGAAAGCAGAAACAGTGAAGGCTAAAATGGTAAAAAACAGGGATGATTTTGAGATTAAACCGGTAATGATTCGTGCACTAAAAAATTATCATTTTTGGTGCGTAGATAGGTTAGTGTGTTAGTTTTTGAATCCCTTTTGAATTACCTTAATTTGAGCTCTGTGCACAAAGTTATGGTCATTTTACGAGAATTGTGCAGGATAGACCAAAACTGACACACTTCTGTTCTAGCCCATTTTAGGAACCCTATTGTGGGAATCATATTTTGTGTTGTAAATGAAACTTTTTTAGCACTTTTTAATATTTTCATATTGCGGTTTTAGGTCCCTATTTGAGGCCATGGGTGAAAGTTATGAATTTTTGAATTAAATTAACCTGCTTTGGTGTAAATTGGGCTGTTATTGCAATTTCTATGCAACGCATACTTAGAGGAAAATTTTAAAACTTTACTATAGATTGCCCATATTATTTTCAAATTTCCTATAAGATTTCATGAATTTGGGTTGAGTATTTTGAGTTTGATGATTTTTGGAAGCATTTTAAGCAATTGTGTAAAGAGCAATAATAAAAATTGAGTGAGATTGATCATGCACTCATTTCATATATTTTGGGCCAGGTAAGGTCACTTAAGGGGGAAATGAATATTCATGGACTTTCATAGAGCTTTTATTTTGATTAATGAGAAAGAAGGAGACAAGTATATAATTTAGGAGCTTGTTTATGAGCTTTGAATCACTTACGAATTTGACAAAGAAAATACCAAGTTTAGTGAGCTTAATAGCTTCTATTGAGTTCAATGACTCATTGGGGTAGAATTCTACATTTAATGAGCTTGTGAATGAAATATGGGAAGTGTGGAGAATTTTTGACTCAGAAATCATATTTATCAGACCAAGTTATTGTAGTTTATGCTATTTTGAATCAAGATATATCTCTCTTAGGATCAAACCTTTATTACTTACTCAATTCAAAATATATCAAATGTATTTATCAAGTCAATCTAGTGTACTCAATGTTATCTTAAACAAAGCTATATGTCAGCGAGTCTTAAACCCGTATCTGCAACCTATCTCAGAAAAGGCCAAAACCACTCTCCTATTTGTCACCATCAAGGCCTTTCCTTTGTAATCTCATTTATTTTATTGTGGTCTATTTTACTTTCATATACTTTATATCAGATTTAGTTACTTCCATTAATTCAGTTTTGAAGTTATATTGAAATACTAAATACCATTTAGTTATTCAATTTTTATTACACATACTTTTACTTACTCATTAATGTGAGTAAGGATCATTTACTAACCTAATAATATTTATGAATCAGATTCAAGGCCTAGTTATCGTTCCCTATTATGCATAGTGTTATCAAGTCAGAACATTTTTATCAAATCAGATGACATTTGTGAAACAGATGACATTTGTCAAGTCAGATGATATTTTTTTAAAGACTCAAGGTACGTCCATTGCCTGTATCTTCAGAAAGCAGAACATGTCCATCAAGTTACAACTCTTAATGAGTTTATCAATGAATCAATTTATACAGCGATTTGCCATTTAGCTTGTGACCCCGTCATTTATCATCTATAGGGTGTCAGCCCATCATTTACCCGCGCGGCTTCAAGCCAACTCTTAATCAGATTGGCAGGTGTACACCTATGTATAGATCATATCATTGCAAAGGGTTCACATCCAGATAGTAATGAGCAATTCAGATTCATATTACTTTCATTTTCATTGTTATTGCAAACCAAATGAATTGTAAAGGCGGGTACCCATCAACAGTGTTTCTATTCTCATTTTACAATACAGGAATGTATGTACTAAGTTTTAGCTCATATTTTCAAATTGTTATCATGTTTTTCATTTTAGGTGATGAAGTATTACATGTTTCTCCATTTAGCAAGCCCTTTTGGAAGTCATCAGATACTCATAGTGGATTCAGCATAGCATGAATGTTAGGATCGGTCTCATAGTGACGTTGGGTCTATATTCAATATACTTATGTAATGTGGAATGTGAGTTAGAACATGGTATGATGAAGTTTAATGGATATTATGATTTGGACATGAGTTGCAAGATTAAATGGTTTTGGTGTGCATTGTCCTTATTAGTACGAAGGTAGCACCTTCTATCATTAAGTCTTCTGCTGCAGTTTTTCGTAAGTTATGTCATTAACATTTTGGGGGCGTTATAGATTTGGTATCAGAGCTAAGGTTTTAAGGGCCACTATGAGCTATCAAGTGTTTATGAGTTAGCTATCAAGGCGTATATAAGTTATGTTGGACCAGTTAAATGAGCTATTGACTATAAGTTCATATGTATGGGCATATAAGGAGGAACCATTTCCATTTGGGTGACCCAATAATTTGGTAATATCCTAAGATTCGAGCATTAGCAAAGTGGAGTGTGTAACCATTTAGGCGAGCTATTAGTGTGCCATGCTCTCATTTATCTCGGAGTTATATTGTATATTTTATTTCTCTCATTTGTTTAAATTTTTGCAATTGTGCACTCCAAGTGTGTGACCCGTTGAGTTATGAACTCCGACGTGTGGCCATTGAGTTATTGAAGTCTTTCTCTCCATTTTAGGTATCTATTGGAAGGCTTTAAGTTGGGTTTTGGTAAGTTTTAAGGCGGAACTTTGTCCGTTTTACCCCAAGATTTGAGAGTTTTATTCAGGTGTGTTAATATACTTGATCTTGGGTACAGTGATGGTTGAAACCCAATGTGGGGATTCCATTTGCAACTTCTTAAGGGATTAATACAGTATTAAGTTACAGTGTCACGTTAGATGTAAACCTGTAGATAAGGAAATGCTTTATGGGGCAATATCTTTGAGGTGAACCAGTATGAGATGAACGTTACAACGAGTGCTTATGTCTGATGATAACAGTTAGTAGCTTACGGTGTGCTACTTGGCATTATATGGGTGGTATGAGTATGAATAAGCTGTCGTTCTTGACATTACGACCTTATCTCATCAATGCTCTCATTACTTCCTGTCATTAACTTATATCTACCCTAGTTACCTTGAATTTTCAGAGGCATCATTTCTTTGCCACTGACACTCTATTAATTCGTAATTAAGTGTTTATGGAAAATCTCATGTGTGGTATGTGGGGAGTTCTTTAAACATATCTAAGCAACCTTTCTTATAGGCGATTTAAACCCTGACAATCATAATTATTTGTTCTCTGTTTCCATAATGGAGCCTATAATGACCCCTGGTGTGCGTTACTGTGATTTGCAGTTCTTTATAAGCATGCTTGATCCATTCTACTTACATTTCAGTCACCACTATGTTCATATTTTTACTGTCACGTACTTTAACTCCTAGCTTCTATTTGGGCATTATTCATTTATTGCTTGCAAAGCCTTTGGTTGCTTCAGACCTAATCATTGAGCACCTTTCCAGCAATTAAATGTATCCATATTGTTTGTGTTTCTATAGCACTGTAACATCATGTTAACATACTACTCTATAGCCGTGACTGCATGCCATTACTCAAGTTATTTTAGCAATCCTTTCTTTACTAGTACAGCCTATCTTATTAATTATAAACAACGATTTTTGTTGTTTCTATCTGCCAGCATCTTTGGAGTTTATATACTTACCCAAGACTTCTATTTACTGCAGAATGTGTTATTGATGGATGCCATCATGTTCGGTCATCAGATTGACTCCTTCATCTTGATGAATTATCCTTTCAAACACTAGATGAATAAAATTTCCCTTCTGGTGGCGCTGGCTCTCATCTTCGTCATTTTACTCATATACGGGTACTGTATGACTTTTTAAATGCCCCTTTGGTAATCTGTTAGATTTCTTCACTTTTAGTACTTAATGCATCCTCTGAACTTCAAAACATCGTTCATTTACTTTATTATCATGACTATCATGAATAAACTGTATGTCTTGTATATATAGGTCATTTATATACCTTACCTCTTTCATTAGGATTCTTCATCCTTTCATTCATTCAGCTTACATGTCGGTCCTATATAACTAATAAAGAAATATCTTTGCAAGAGTTCATAGTGTGGTTATATCTCTTTACAATTTAGATTGTTCCCTTATCATTTAAATTTACTGAGACCAGTAGGCGATTGAATGTATTATCTTTTATAAATATGCCTCTATTGGTATTGTTGGAACCATATTCATTGGGCATTTAATTCAGTTTGATTGGCAGACCTTGTTATCATTATGGGGATGAATTGACTGTGTACATATAGAAGATGACTTGTAAAGATCTTAAGGTGAGCTTGAGAAATGAGGAAGGAGTAGACGTGTGTTTCTATAGATCGAGGGAAGAAAACCCTATTTCCACCCTGATTACACTGTGTAAACAAGTGAGTTATCGTGTCAGTAATGCATTGAATATTAGTGATATGCCAACCATACTCGGTATATACATATCCATAACTATAGTTTGTGAATTTAGAGATATTTCATTTGAGGATTTTCAGGGCTGTTTTCCCCAAAAGACATTGATTTTCAGATCAACCTAGTTCTAGGTGCTCAATCCATTTTCAAAGCCCCTATCATATAACCCCCAGCAGACTTTAAAGAACTAAAGATTTAGTATGGTGAATTGTTATAGAAGGGAATTATTTGACCAAGTGTGTCACCATGGGAAACCTAATTTTATATGCGTGAAGGAAGGCAGAACCTTATGGTTGTGTACTGTGTACAGAGAGTTGAATAAGATCACTATCAAAAACAAGTGCCCTATTCCTTGAATAGATGATTTGTGGGATTAATTTCCCACAACAAATGTCCTTTTCAGGAATGATTTGAGATCCGGATATCACACCTAAACCATGCAACCATAGTTTATTTTTTGCAAGAATACCCATTTATAGTAATTCTTGTAATTGTTTGCTTGTCTCATTATTAAAACTTGATACTATCCAATATTATTTAATCTTCCTTGCATTTCAACCCGATATTTCCTGTTCATGTGATCGTCCATGTCTTTGCAAACCCATTGTTAAATGTGTAATATATTTTTGTTCGACTTTATATAGTTTTAGGCATGGAAAATCTCGATCAACGTCCTCTTCTCCTGAGGTGTCGTGTAGGGACTTTTCCCGTCACCTCGATGCTCCGTCTGACACGTGTTATGTTAGTTACATAAAGCATGAATAAAAGTTCATCGGGACATTTTGTCCGGTTATGCTTCTTTCCGTACCTCTCCTATCTGCTTCAACTCCTATCTTATTTAACATTCTAGTGCTCTCGACCTTCACCATATTTATTTCATGATCATGAGTTGTAGTTCATTTTGCTGAGAGTTGATTCACATATCTACCTTACGTCTCATTTATTCATAATGATGAGCTCGTATAACTTGTTTTGAATTCATAATGTAATTTAACTCTCATTGGTGTGGGTAATTACAATTGTCATAATTCTTTTACTCTCTTTATTTTGAAATTCAACTCCCACACATATATGTCACATTCTCATAAATAAAGTTTTGTATTCTCTATTTAATCTTATTATTGTAACCCCAATTGGCTTCATATGAGCAAAGGCATTTCCCTATTATAGCTTGCTTAATCTATTTATCTATCAATTGATACTTTGCTCGTCCAATCCATTTATCTATCCATTACACCTTGTGTGTTCAATCTATTTGTCTATCTATTGCACTTTGCTTATCCAATCTATCTATCTATTTATTGCACATTGCTTTTCCCATCTATCTATTGCACTTATCTTGTTGCATGTGGCTATAAAGTCACCTAGTTGAAGCTTTGTTGCTTGTCATATCATTTTCAATTCATTAGTTAAACATGAGTATAACCCGGCCATCTTTCTCCTTGGCTGATTATTTATTGGACCCTTAATGATCCATATTTAGAAACCATAATTCTTGTGGCATTATATTTCAGAATTCATGATACACTTATGGTTATCTTTAATCTAACCTCCTTATGTTAATCCTCCTTTATAAATCTTTTCTAGTCTCATTGTTTATTTATGTTGTTCCTAATGACTCACTTGACTACCAATTCCATCATTTTCATCTCTAACTATGTTTATTCTAGCGTTCAATTCAGACTTACAGCAGATCTTAGACTGGTTTGATGAGGGAAGATCATGTGGTGTATTAAGAACATCAGATGAGGACTTTTTGATAAAGGCATAATCTCAAACAATGTATAGCGGTATTAGAGTAAGGATCGAGAATAATAAGACAGTTCAAGTACATGCTAAAGTGATACAAGGACTGCACAAAAGTCATATGGTCATTTTGAGCAAATAAGGAGACAATCAAAGTACAGATGAGATATAAAGTATTCCAAAGGGCTTTTCTAGTCAAGGGTGTCAAGAGACTGGATATCGGAGATAATTGAATCCTCGTTACATTGGGCTTTACAAGTCAGTATTAGAGTACTTACTAAGAAATGCAATGGTTTCCATACTTATTAGTGGTCAAGACAGAGAACCAGTAGAGTAGAGTACCTCTTTTGCAGTAACAATTTTTTTTTTGAAGAAAATATTAATTTTGAACCGAAGTAATCGAGCTAGTAAAGCCATTGAGGATCTAGATACTTGACTGCAGGATTAAGCAGCTATGCACCATGGGCTAATCATACCTTTTTGGAAGGAAGCAGTGAAAACCAACTATCCATACTTGAGGTGGCATTACATACATTATCAAAATCATAAGTTTTGAGGACGAAACTCTTTAAGGGGGGAAGGCTGAAATAACCCAACCCTAACCCATATTTATGTATTTAAATCATATTTATTTATTTAATTAATCATGTTCATTCATTTAATTAATCATGTTTATTGATTTAATCAATCATGGTTATTTGTTTAACCAGATCATGTTTATTGTTTCAATTACACTCAATTTATATATTTATCGAATTACCTTATGTCATTTAAATTTTCAGCTTTTATTTATCGTATTTCATAATCCCGGTTGGGGGATATTTCATTTGGGCCCCATTTTGCAATTTAAGTTTTATTGATTGTTAATTCAAATTTCGTTGATTAATTAAATTTTATGTGAATCAATAGTAGGCCTCGATAATTATGATTGAAGATTAAATTATTTTCCATAATGTCACAAAATTTTAAGTTTTAGCTACGCAAAAACCTGGGCCCGAATTTACATATTTTGACCAAATTCATTGGGTCCAAATTATGGCCCAATTCCATTGGGCTCAAATTTTAGACTGAAAATTTTGGTGCAATTAAATTATGTTAATCACCATCATCTGTTCCTAATTTTAATTAGTAAAAAGCCTCTTTTTGGTGGATAAATATTAGCCAAATTGGACTTAGATAAGCATCCAAGTCATTTTCTTCTCACCAAGCAAAGACTAGTCTTCTACTCTCCTCCACCTATTTTTCCTCCCTCCCATATGGGTGTTTACTGCTGTTCTGGGGCTGTTTCAGCAAGTTCTGCCACCATCCAGCCACTTATTTCCATCCCTTGGCCACCAGGTAGCCACCCACAGCCACCCTAGCCACCCACCATACTCTCACAAACATCCAACACCACTTATACCTCTTTTTTAAGTATCGAAGTGAGTAAACCCTAACTTGATCTTGATGTATTTTTGATTTTATGATTGTTTTAGTTATGATTCATACTCTTGAGATCAAAGTAGATGCTATCATGTAAATTTTATTGATTTTGGGGATATTGATCATGATGGGGTTGAGCTTGAAGCATGTTAAGATTAGGGTTTTGTCATGATCAAGTTAGCTCAATTCAAGTGACGGATTTGCATTGTTTTGTATATAATTTTGTAATCTTTACTTTATTGATGATTATGGTGATGTTTTCGGTGATTTGGAACGATTTCAAGCGAGGATTTATGTGAAAAAAAGAGGAGAAAGCAAAAATAGTAAGGCTGGAAATGATAGAAAACAAGGGTGAGTTTCAGATTAAACTAGTAATGATCAGCCTACTAATAAATCATCATTTTAGGTGGGTAGATAGGCTAATGTGTTAGCTTTCAAATTCCTTTTGAATCGCCTTAATCTGAGTTCTGTGGACAAAGTTATGGTCATTTTACGAGAACTGCGCAGGTTAGACCAAAACTGACATACTTTTGTTCCAGCCCCATTTTGAGAACCCTATTATGGGAATCATATTTTGTGTTGTAGATGAAAGTTTTTTAGGACTTCTTAATCTTTCCATGTTGGGGATTTAGGTCTTCATTTGAGGTCAAGGGTGAAAGTTATGAATTTTTTTATAAATTAAACTGACCTACTTTGGTGCAAATTAGGTTGTAATTGCAATTTCTGTGCAGCGTATACTTGGAGGAAAATTTTGAAACATTTGCTATAGATTGCCCATATTATTTTTGAATTTCCTATAAGATTTCAGGAATTTAGGTTGAGTATTTTGAGTTTGGTGCGTTTTGGAAGCATTTTGAGTAATTGTGTAAAGAGCAATTATAAAGATTAAGTGAGATTGATCATGCACTCATTTCGTGTATTTTAGGCCATGTAAGGTCCCTTATGAGGGAAATGAATATTGATGGACTTTTATGGAGCTTTTAGCTTGATTAATGAGAAAGAAGAAGACAAGTATATAATTTGGGGGCTTGTTTATGAGCTTTAAATCACTTATGGATTTTACAAAGAAATTACCAAGTTTTACCTGTTATTGAGGTTCATATGCATTTACTCAAGAAACAAGCCTCCACCATCGTACGTAGAAGCAAGAAACTGACCAACAGTTAAAATACAGTGTAACCTAACCCCTGGGTAAGTAATGTTAGTGATTTCTGGAATTGTTGAAATAAACTGACAGAGTTTCCCCTAAAAACACACCATAACTTAGGCTTATAGCCTTACAATAAGTACCTATAACAATAGAAACATAATAAATGTGTCGACCAGGCTCGACGACTATACACTTGAGATCACAACTCCATAGCCCACACGACCGGAGTGCCAACAATATAAAGGAAACTGATTCTATAATAAATTCTTTTCAGAATACAAAATGACGCGAGAGGAGGTTGATCCCAATTAAGGAAACTCAATATCAGATGGTTTCAATGTTAACTATCTCAAAGTTTACTGTGCAACATTGTTTTCGTATTCTGATATGTTCAAATGATTATCATATGAAAATGATCGCAAGCACCTATCATGTGACCAGTTCTACTTTTGCAGACGGGAATCTTCATTCACATTGGATAATGACATATATATGCGGTTTTAGTCCTTCAAAAGTGCTTCAGAACTTGAAAATGCTGTATCAAGCATATGTTTTATTGTGTTTGTATGTGTGGGACTATGGGAGTCACATTGAAGTTCCCTTTGTGATTTGCTAGCTTACTTTTTAATGGACTAATGGTGCACAGGACCTAATTTCAAAACCATTTTCTCTTTAACATCCCCCCTTCCCACAAAAAGAAGGAAAGAAAAAGAGGATGCAAAGTTGAGCTATTAGTGAGTTTCATATGCATTTACCTAAGAAACAAGCCTCCACCATCACACTTAGAAACAAAAAACTAACCAACACTTAAAATATAATGTAATACCCTTACCCCAGGGCCTGTGATGTTAGTGATTTATAGAATCGCAGAAATAGGTGGACAGAGTTTTCCCTAAAAACTGATCATAACTTAGACTTATAGCCTTACAATAAGTACCTATAATAATAGAAACATAATAAATATGTCCACCAGGCTCGATGGATACACGCGGCAGATCATTGCTCCATAGCCCATCCGGCTTGAGTGCCAATAACATAAAGCAAACTGATTCTATAATAAATTGCCTTACACTAACATTGTAGAGTAAACACACTTAATTAAATCCTTGCAAAATGAGATTGATCCCAAACAAGCTCTCTACAATTTAATTGTAGTGAAAAGTTATGTAAATTTGGTTATTCCCAGTTCCCAGCTCCTTTGCTAAATGCATAACTCTGGCTCATTGATTTAGATAGGATTCTACGACAAAAATCACTATATCAAGTTATCTTATAAAGTGTTATTATATTAATAACACCCCCAGTGAAAAAGGAAATATTCTTCATTTGAATTCATTCCAACTCATCGAACCTAACTAGGAAAAGAAAAATGTTAGCAGGAACTCAAATAGCACTCTTTTGCACAACACTTACCAAAAAGTTCAAAGCAGATGTCACATTCTTCTTTCAAAGACAACTTACATTGCACATTTAGACCCCACATCCTTAAACTATATAAACAAACCAATGAAACTTTTTTATTTCATAAAAAAGAACCCCGTATGCTTCATATTTATTTACCCAAAAAACAAGCCTCCACCATCACACTTACAAGCAAGAAACTGATACAGCTAGACTTTTCTATGTGTTGTGATTTTTGACCAACAACATGTATAGATGGCAGAGGCCTAAGTATATGGGATACTTTCACTCATAGACATCCAGGTACTTCATGCTTTATTTCTATTATTTTTTTTCCTGCCTAATTAAAAATAGCAATTACAAACAAAATACTAATTAGAGCACTTAATGATATAAATTTGTAAACCATACATGAAACTATGATGAGAAATTAAACAGGAAAAAAGTGCTAATATACTTGTGAATCATAACTAATCGTAGGAAGACATTGGGATTATGAAGGAATTAGGATTGGATGCTTACCGATTCTCAATCTTATGGTCCAGACTACTACCGTGTAAAAATGAATCACATAAATTCTCACTTAAGCTATAAGCACTTGTTCGTTATGAGCATTTAAAATTAATGGTTCATGGTTTAGAATAGTTTAGGCATTTAAGAGTCATTTAGAGTGGTTACTAGTTGCAAGATGTAGAGAGCTTATAATAGCCACACCATACTTAATATAAACAAAGTAAGCATACATGACTTACAAAATTTTTCCTTTTGATTGCAAAACTTTCCCTTTTAATTGGAAAACTTTGTGAGCCACTTGTATGTGCACGCAATTGCTTTCCCCTTACTCGTTTTCCATTAGTAGACCATTTCTATATAACAAAAAGTATTATATTGTTATGAGATATATTGTTATAAGGGTTGAGATGCCGAACAGTGAGTAGAGCAGTTAACAAAGCACCCAAAGCACGTGCTGAATTTGTGTGATACCACAAACACGGTCCTTGAGTGCAAATGAGAATAAGCTCATGATTCTTATAAAGAATACTATGTAAACTACAACCTTGAATTCTTTTCTTAGAAGTCAATGGATCCTTGTTTCCAGTTTTTCGTTAGTTTAAGGTTGTAGTTTTGGTTTTTGTTGAGCATGCATTAATTCCCGCATTTTGTGCGATACCAGCAACTAATCATATACTTGGGGAGTAAAAAAAAACCATATAGCTTCACCAAAGCATCTTTAAACATAGGACACCCAGACATAATGAAAGCAATAGTTTTTAAACTTACTTGAAACTTCTCCGAAAGGAAATAGTCGACCAAACCAACCCACATCTGGTTACCTACAGCAGGTAGGCGCTTACTTTTTTCTAAAGTGTATAATGCCTCTTTTGTGGTATCTTCTTTAACATACTTACATATCAAGGAATATTTGAGACCTCAAACCCTCTCCTCAACTAACTTTAGAATTTTCTAATCGACTTATACCCCATCCGGCAATAAAAACTTGCCCTACCAAAAAAAAAGTTCAAGTAAGCATTTGAATTAGTTACAATTAGATAACATGTATCAACCAACATGGACATAAATAAATGCTTACCCTAATAAACATTACGATCCGACCTCTAAAGTATTGTGGCACTAAGCGCCAATCCTTATAGTTAAGAGGACGTAGGCTAGGTCTCTTAGCAACACCAGTAAAGAATCTATTAAATAAACTCCCTCCTTTCTTTATTAGTTGCAACAAGTTGTTTAAAGGTACTATAATCCTCTCCGAAGGAACCAATTTATATGCCATGTTCACATTTATTCTCCCTTCGAACTTTCTAGCACTGCTATGTTCATCTGTATAAAAAAGAATATGATCATCATAATAGTAAGTAAACAGCAGCTATAAACCATTGTGCAAATAAAATGACTAAATGGGTAGTAAAGATTCATTTATCAATGACTAACACCTCTGTATCATCTTTAAAATCATCAGGTATGTTGATAAGAGCGGGATTCATATTAATCAAAACTCTCGATTCGAAAATATTCTCCCCAATATGTTTGGCTTCTTCTTCTTCCAAATCGGGAATCATGTCAATATCATCTAAAGACACATCTTTGCCTGCTGCATCTTCATGTTGAATAGACTTAAGGTACTCTTCTAAGGTAATCCTGGATCAAAACATGATTATGATTCTTCAAGGCTTACAAGGAAAGCTCATGTTAGTTTATGATGCAATTTAAGGTAAAAATGGTTAAAAGTAAAATTATACATGCTATATTACAAAAGTCAAACATTATTTACCAAGGGAAACTACGTAAACAAAAAAAATCACATACACCTGTGTACTGATATTCCTTGCTTTTACTTACTTGGCATGTGAGGTAATTAATTAAAGCTTGAAAATAACATAAATTTAAGTCAAAACATAATAATCTGGTGTACAAACATTTGTGCACAGGCTTGACCCCTGAGGTTCATATGACTAAAGGTGTGAATCGTTGTAAGCTTTAACTATTATGTCAATTAGAAGTAATATGATAGTTACTTTTGAAATAAGAATAAAATACAAAGATCTGTAAATGCCAACACATGACAATGAAAAAATGAAAATTATTCCTATCCCTCACAATCAATAGCATCCTAGTTTATTAGATCTCTAAATGCATCCTCTTTTGATATATTAGGAGGCATGCATTGAGGATACAATTCATCCTCATATGCCATGGTTGCTCCTAATTCGTAACTATCTCTTGGTGTAAATCTCACAACATGAGCACAGCCTTTGTCTTTCTCATCTTCAACGTAAAATACCTGATTGGCTTGCGATGAAAGAATATATGAATCATCCTTCAAGGAATTTTCTTTATGTATCTTATGTGAGAAATTCAAGAGAGTGAATCCTCTATTGTCCACTTTCTTCGATGATTTGTAAAGCTTAAGCAGTCTAGGAATGAGAGGGAAATAGTGCAATACCTTAGCTGGCAATTTCTTTTCACTATTCCTCCATCGTGGAGAACCACACTTGTCACATGATTCTTGTCGTTCTTTTTCACCCCAATACAATATGTAAAGGTCTAAGTCCTTAAGTAATTGCTTACACTTGCTCCAAGGAATTACTGTATGACGATAGGAATGGGTCTATATGGGAAAAAACAGAACTCAAAAGCTAGAGCATCATATTAAATGATTTAATAGACCAATCATACATGCATTTCAATTGGAGTAAGTACAACAGAAAAGAGAGTTTTGAAAATTTTGAACCTTGATATAGCTCCTGTTCAACTTGTTCTAGTAATCTTTCATATCCAGCATCATTGCCTACCATGGAACTATCACCCTCATGCCCCTCATCCTGGCTCACCATTGTCTTCTTCATCCATATCACCCTCTTGATGAAACATGTGTTTCTCACGATTTTCATGCATCCCAAAAATATCATTAAGTATTCTCATAGTATCAATGTCACCAAAACCACTTTTTAAATTGGTATTAGTAGTATTATGGCCTTTGTCACAAAAAAATAAAGGAGGTTCAGAAATTTCCTCCCCATGATGCACCCACTCTTTATAGTATGGCCAAAAATCATTAAACATAAGATGGTGTGCCACTTCTTCTTTTGTGAAGTAATGATTATTTCTAACTTTGCATTTATTGCAAGGGCATACAATTAATTTAATACCCCCAATATTGCAAAAAGTAAGTTCCAAACATGAGTCAACCCTATTTTAAGCATATGAATCCAACTTTTGTCGATTATAATTTCTAAGAGCCCACCCATAAGGTCATCACATAGGTCAAGATAAGCATTATAACTAAACATTGGTAACCATTAAAGGAAGGGGGAAGAAGAATCACAAAGATCACACCAACAGATCAAAATCATGCTCTTAGAGTATACTACCCCATAAGAACTAAGCATATTTAAACCACTAGCTACAAATTCAATCATATTAACAAGCCAAATACCAAATTCAATCATATTAACAAGTTAAATACCAAATAAGAAGACATGAAAAATAGAGGGGAACACAAATGTAATATCTGTCAATATAGGATCAACTGCTTCAGTACATTAATCAACATATCCCTGAAACTTGTTGATAAACTAGTTTATTTAGAGTATGACATAAATATTGCAAACATAGAGCATCCAAGCTCAATAAATATATCACATATTCTGTTATTTCTTTGAAAAAGTAGCCTGAAAGTACAGATTACCCAGAAATATTCATTTCAGAGCTAAAACTTGTTATTTTTACGGCACTTTCACACCTAATTTATGCTCGTTATAATCGTTATTTTTAGGTTTTTATTTGATTTTATTTTGTTCTGTAGGTTTTGAATATCTTGGAAAAGATGCGAGAAAGAAAGGATGGAAAAATGCCGGAAATGAAGATTTGGGCCGGCTTGACTGAAACTCCACCCAAATTGTTAGGTCCAACATCTTCTTTTACCCAAAAGAAAAAAAATAAAAAAAATAAAAGGAAAACCTAAATAATTCTACCCAACCCGGCCCACATGCTAGGCACGTGACATCCAAACACCCCGCCTCATTTCACCTTCTCTCTCCTCTCGGCTAAAGACCCTAAACCAGAGAACTCGAAAGTGCTTCCTCGCTCCATCATCATCATCTTCCTCATCTCTATATCTCTCTCTTCAGCCATGCCAGCACATCCACCATCCTCACCCATCACCGGGGTTCACGCTAAGGGCGCCAACACCACACACCAGTGGCATCATCTTCATCGTCCACCTCATCTGCAAATCAAGGGTAGCAATTGAAGGGCATTTGAGTATATATCACCATCAGCCGACACTAGTAAAGAGGTTAGAAGGTCTTTTAGGTTGAATTAGTTTTGATTTTCGAAGTTTTAGTTTGGATTTCATATGGATTTTTCGATTTTTCGAGATTTCGGTTAGGTTTTGATGTTAGTTTGGGTTTTGGGTTCGAATTTCATGTAATTATGCTGTAATATCATGTTTTTTGGTTGTGATTCACGAACTTAGCTTGTTTTTGTAAGAATTGGATGATTGTTTTGTTGAATTTCAGACCCAACCCCCCTCCCCTGTTTTCATCTAGTTAAACACGGTAATGGCGTCTTTTTCATTAATGGCGATGGGTGAAGATTGGTTTTGATTATTGGCTGAAATCTCATCTTCTCCTCAGTTCAAGGCTCTGCTTTGCTGTTCTGCCCAGGGCATGGTTTGGGTATGCATCCTAAACTTCATTTATACTTTATGAATAATAGTAGCTTAGTTTTCAATTTTGATGGTCTAGATTCTGATAATTATGCTTTTGTTCTATGAATGGTTCCGCTAAATGATGATGACGGTTTGGTGGTTGGATGCATTTAGATCAAGCTATTTGCTATGGTTTTGTTGATATTATGGTTTTTTTTTGTTGATATTATGGTTTTGTTGATGTATTATGGTTTTGGTTTTGTGGATATAGTTTGGTGGTTTTTTTGATGGCTTTGTTCGAATATTATGGTTTAATGGTTGTTCGAGTGCTTTTAGTGATATGATTTCAGCTTGACTTAGTTTGCTATGGTTTCATGGCTATTCTAATGTTTAAACTATATTGGTTTTGTTACATAGATGGCCTGATATTTTCAACATGGTTTCATTGTTTACATGGCATGAACAATGGCTTAATATGGTTAGATTGCTATTTGGTTTGGAACGTTTTGATAGTTCGAATGATTTACTTTGTTGTTAGTACTCGTTGCTCCATTTAGATTGTTTAAGGTAGTTTAGTTGCGTTGATCTATGCTTAGTTTTTCTTGTTGATTATTTCTTCAAGTTTATTTCCTTAGGTTTAGGTAATGTTAGTTTTAAAAATTTCAGTGACCTAAGTTTTTCCATCATCCCTAAGGAAACGATCCTCAAGTACTACAGCAAAAGTTGTACGCTTACGGCATTCTATTTTACACTCAAATTTATCAAACAAGTTTTTGGCGTCATTGTCGAGGATCATGGTATAAGATTAGGTCATATTTTCATTTTCTTAGCTAATTTCTTATTAGTTGCATATGTTATGTCTTACTTTGTTTATTTTGTTATTAATTGTTACTTAGCTTGGCCATCTCTTGAAATTTCCCAAAATTCAAAAAAAATTAGAAAAGCCTAAAATCCAAAAAAAAATTAGAAAAACTTGAAAATCACTAAAAATTAGAAAAGCTTAAAGATTGAAAAAAAATTTTTGAGAAACTTAAAAACCACAAAATTTTTTATAAATTTTTAAAAATTCAAAAACAAAATGACAAGTTTCTGTTTCCTTCAGTTTGAACATTTTTCTTTTTCTTAGTTATGTTCTTATTAATTGCTTATACTTAGACTCACGGTGCTTATTCGTTATTAGTTGAGATTCATTTAGTTCATTCCTTGAAAAATCCAATATCCATAAAAGCATAGAAAAACTTCAAACTCCCAAAAAAAAAAAAAATTTTGAATGAAGAGCTCTAAAAAACAAGTTACTTAGAATTGAATTATAGTTTTAGTTGCTTCATTTTGTAGTTTTAGAATTTAGTTTTATTTGGGAATTGTCTTATTTTTATTTTTATTTAGAGATTGATTAACTTTTTGATTTGGTTACCTTTTGTTTGTAAATCGTCTTTAGGGTTGAGTAATATTTTGATTTGATTTTGTACTTAAGAAAAAAAGAAGAAAAAATTACAAAATCCAAAAATCCAAAAAAAAAACTAGGAAGAGAAAAAGACTAAAAGTCAAACTTTTTAGTGAAGGTGTGGAGTTTATATGACTAGTTCGGTTAGAGGCCCTGAAAATCAAAGACTCGTTAGGAGTGAGCCCGACCTTGACTTAGAACCCGACCCCGAACCTGAGCTTGAGTTAGGGAATATGGCACAAAAAAAGACTTTAAGTGATATTTTCTATCTTCCTAGGATTACTTTGCCATTATGTTTTGTTATGCCTAACCTTACATCAAATGTGACATTCGAATTAAAACCCATTATAGTCAGATGCTCCCTAAATTAATAGGTTTAGAGGATACTTATTTGTTTTTGAGGGAATTTGAAGAAGTTTGTTCTATGGTGCATTTCCCTAATATTCCCATTGATGTTGTGCGAACGAAATTAATTCCTTTTGCTTTGAAAGATTATGCTAAATGTTGGATGTATGGCTCGGCTGCTGATTTTGTTACTTCTTGGAATGATTTTGTAAGATTGTTCTTAAGAAAATATTTCCCTAATGCCAAGATTATTAAGCTGAGGAATGAAATCAATCAATTTTTACAACTTGATAGGGAATCATTTTTGAAATATTTTGATAGGTTCAAAACTTTGTTGGCCCAATGTCCCCATCATGGTTTAGACCAAGGACGTTTGTGCTAGATTATATATGAAGGACTTGACCAACAGACTAGGACCATGGTATTATCCATGTGTCAAGGTGTCTTTCTTTTTAAGAACCCCAGATCTGCTTGGGAGTTTTTAGAGGACTTAGCTGAGAAATCCATACAGTGGAAAACTGCTCGTGATGACAGCCTGAGTTTTAGGTTTGCAAGGGGTGGTTTGCATTCTGCCTCTGATGTTAGTCACTTAGAGTCTAAGATTGCTGTTTTAGAAAATATGTTGAAGGGATTATCTCCCCAGATGTCCCAGTTATCTCAGACCTCTACAGTGTCTTGTTCTCATTATCAGGCCCTAGATCATTCTTTGAGTGCTTGTCCTTATTTTGCTCATCAGTTAGCAACTGAACAAGAGCAAGCGAGTATAGCCTTCTAGAGACCTAAGAATGATCTCTTCTCCCCTTATTACAACCCAGGGTAGGGGAATAAGCCTAACTTTTCATAAAATAGTGGACCAAATGCTATGGTTCCTAATTTTCAACATGGGATGTTTCCTGGAAACAACTCCCAACCCATCTCTCACCCTTCAAATTCCTTTAAGAGACCGGCTTTTTCAAGTGTGCCTAATGCACCTAGACCTCCACCTCCCATAGCTCAAGTTCAACCTGCTCCTAGTTATGCTGATATCGGTAAATTGGAGAGAGAATCAATACCAATGTGGAGAGAATGACTAATGCTAACATGGAAAGAATGATGAGAATGATGACTGAACAATTTTCCTAGTTAGCATCATCTTTTAGGGAACCAGGTACTTTCCTGAGTCAACCTAAGGTGAACCCTAGGGGTCACGCCTCCCCTTCTTCTGGTAACCCTAATGAGCCTGTGAGGAAAGTGAATGCGGTTATATCTCTCCGTTCTGGTTGAGAGATTGATAACCAAGAGAGAAATCCTAATGAACCTCGCAGCTACCCTCACCAAATCTTCCAAAATTCTTCTCCCTCTCCTTCCAGTCAGTCAGGGGATACTACTAATGGTATTCCCAATGCTTTAGATAGTCCTTCCTCTCCTAAGTCACCTTCTAAGAAAGTGGAGCTTCAAGAGAAAGACTCCTCTGACTTGGCAGGTTCTTCACCTTCTAGGGGTTCTTTCTCCCCTTCTTCTTCTGAGAAAATCCAGATGCCTTTGCCTCTTTTCCGTATAGGCTAAAGAAGAAGGATCAAGATCATATTGAGAAGATGAGGGATACCTTCTCTCAAGTTAAGATCAACATTCCCTTTCTCGATGCTATTCAGTCGATGCCTCCTTTTGCTAGATTCTTAAAGGAACTATGTACGATAAAGGGAGCAACTGGTGTACCTAAGAAGGCTTTCTTGACCTCTGGTGCTAATTCTATCCTTTCTCAGATCTCAATAAAGTATAAGGACCCTAGTTACCCTACTGTGCCTATAGTCATAGGAGATCAACCCATTCACAAAGGATTGCTTAACCTAGAGGCTAGTATTAACTTGATACCCTTTATTGAGTGTGAGAGATTAGAGTTAGGTGAGCTAAAAACCATTAAGATGGTCACTCAACTAGCTGATAGATCGACTAGGGTGTCAAGGGGAATAGTTGAGGATGTGCTGATTAGAGTGGGTGAATTTATTGACCCAGTGGACTTTGTTGTGATTAAAATTGAGAAGATGTCCAACTTAGCTAGTCAAGTTCCTGTGATTCTAGGCCGTCCTTTCTTAGCCACTGCCAATGCCCTCATTAACTACAGGAATGGTATGATGAGACTGTCTTTTAGCAACATGACTATGAAATTAAACATCTTTAACATGCAAAGATAGCCCTCAGGATTTGATGACAAGGAATTTTCTACTCGTAATTAGGTAGGGGATTCTATATTCGATGATCCTTTTGATGATGTATTTGCTACTAAGTATGAATCATTTCTTATAGATGATGAGCCTGAATATAATGTGTTTGAGTTCGATGACTTGTGCTCTATTGCTGAGTATTTGCTCACTGCTGTGTTTGAATCTACCACTGAATCTATTTCCCTTGTTGCTCTTAAATTGAAACCCCTTCCTAATTCTCTTAAGTATGCATTCCCAGGACCCGATGAATCCTTATCTCTTATAATTGCTTCTGGTCTAGACCGGGACTAGGAGGACAAATTAATTTCTTTACTTAGAGAGAACAAGGAAGCTTTAGGATGGACTTTAGGGGATATTAAGGGTATTAGTCCTTCTATTGTGCAACATAGAATTCATTTAGAGGACAATGCTAAGCCCTATCATGACCATCAAAGGCGTTTGAATCCTACTTTGTAGGAAGTAGTTAAGGAGGAAGTGTTAAAATGGTTAGACCATGGGATAATTTACCGTGATTAGGAATGATAAGAATGAGTTATTCCGTACTCGAGTTCAAACTAAGTGGCGTGTGTGTATAGATTATAGAAAATTGAATGCTGCCACTAGAAAAGACCATTTTTTCCTCCCCTTCTTAGATCAAATGCTAGAGAGGTTGGCTAGACATTCCTTCTATTGCTTTTTAGATGGATATTTCGGTTATGCCTAGATCTCTATTGCTCCTGAGGATCAGGAGAAAACTACTTTCACTTGTCCATTTGGAACATATGCCTTTAGAAGAATGCCGTTTGGACTGTGCAATGCCCCTTCTACCTTTCAAAGATGCATGATCTCTATTTTCTTAGATCTAGTTGAGCAATGTATGGAAATTTTCATGGATGACTTTTCTGTGTTTAGATCTTCCTTTGATGCTTGCTTGTCTAATCTGAGAAAGATATTGGAAAGGTGTAGGGAGAAAAATTTGACTTTGAACTGGGAGAAATGTCACTTCATGGTTAAAAAGGATATAGTCTTAGGTCACATTATTTCTCAAGATGGAATTGAGATAGACAAAGCTAAGACTGACCTAATTGTTAATCTCCCCCCTCCCATTTGTGTGAAAGAGGTGCGGTCTTTTCTTGGACATGCTAGCTTTTATCATCATTTCATTAAGGACTTTAGTAAAATTATAAAGCCTTTGTCTAATCTGCTAGCTAAAGATGTGCCATTTCATTTCTCTGAAGAGTGTCATGAAGCATTTTCTAAGCTTAAGGAGGCCTTAACCTCCACTCCTGTTCTTCATCCTCCCATTTAGGGATAACCATTTGAATTGATGTGTGATTCATCTGATTATGCTATTGGGGTTGTGTTAGGATAGCGTATTGATAAGAAACCCCATGTTATTTACTATGCTAGTTACACGTTGAATGATCCCCAGCTAAATTGCACGGTTACTAAGAAAGAATTTTTGGTTGTGATCTTTGGCCTTGAAAAGTTTATATCTTATTTGATTGGGTCACATGTGATTGTTTATACTAACCACTTTGCCCTTAAGCTCCTTCTTCTTAAGAAGGATGCTAAGCCTAGACTTGTGAGATGGATTTTGCTTTTGCAAGAATTTGACTATGAAATCAAGGATAAGAAAGGTTCTGAAAACCTTGTAGCTGACCATTTGTTTAGGATCCTCTATGATAGAGAGAGTGAGTCGAGTGTTTCTGAGTACTTCCCCGATGAGTAATTATATGTTGTTCACCCTGATCCTTGGTATGCTGATATTGTGAACTACTTAGTTGCTGGTAGGATCCCTGAGGGTTGGACTAAGAATGACAGAGATAGATTCTTCCACCTTGTAAAGCTCTTTATTTAGGAGGACCCTGATCTGTTTAAGTACTGCTCTGATCAAGTCTTTAGGAGGTGCATTCCCGGCCATGAGGTGAGAAGTGTTCTTTCTTTTTGTCATGACCAGGCATGTAGGGGCCATTTTAGCGGTAGGAAGACAGTAGCTAAGGTTCTTTAATATGGTTTTTACTGGCCTACTTTGTTTAAAGATGCATTTAAGTATTCTAAGAGTTGCACTAGATGCCAACAGCTGGGTAGAATAAGCAGAAGAGATATAATACCACTGAATCCCATCATTGTTGTAGAGGTTTTTGATGTGTGGGGTATTGACTTTATGGGACCATTTCCATCTTCCTTTTGGAATGAGTATATTTTTTTAGCCATTGACTATGTTTCTAACTGGGTTAAGGCCATCCCTTCTAGGACTAATGAAACTAAAGTTGTTGTGAAATTTCTTAGGGAGAACATCTTTGCTCGATTTGGTATGCCCAAAGCTGTCATTAGTGATCAGGGTACCCATTTTAGTAATAGATCTTTTGATGCCTTACTAAAGAGGTATTCCATAGTCCATAGGCTTGCTACTCCCTACCATCCCAAAACCAGTGGCCAGGTTGAAGTGTCCAATTAGTAGATCAAGCTAATTTTAGAAAAAACAGTGAGCAGGAATAGGAAAGACTGGGCTGATAAGCTGGTGGATGCTCTTTGGGCATATAGGATAGCTTTTAAAACTCCCTTATATATATCACCTTATAGGGTAGTTTATGCTAAACCTTATCAGTTACCTGTGGAGATAGAGCATAAAGCTTGGTGGGCCATTGAGAAGCTCAATTATGACTTGACTGACGCAGGTGAGGAGAGACGACTGGAACTGAGTGAGCTTGATGAGATTAAAGCTGAGGCTTATGAGTGTGCTCGATCTTATAAAGAGAGGGCAAAGTTGTTTCACGATTGACATATTTTTAAGAACACGTTTGCCCCAGGAATGAAAGTACTCTTGTATGACTCTAGGCTCCATCTATTTCTAAGGAAATTAAGGTCCCAATGCACAGGCCCTTATATTGTCTCACATGTTTTTCCCTATGGCGCAGTTGAAATTCAGGATCCTCAGAGCAGTGCCACCTTCAAAGTGAATGGCAAGCGTTTAAAATAATTTTTAGAGCTACCGGGCCAAGAAGATATGGAGTGTTTGATACTCCACGAACCTAGCCATGATCGGTGATTGATCTGGAATAGCTGGAGTGTACTTAGTACCTGACCTAATTTGCTAGAAACTTCCTCTCTTCTCTCTCCTTCTCTCTCTCTTTTCTTCTTTTTTTTGTTTTATTCCAGTTTCTTTTTGTATAGTTGGTTGCTTTTCTTTTCCTAGGATTAGTTGTTTTGTTTTTGAGCCTTGTTTTTGAGCATATGTTTTCGTTTTCTTTATGTGTGTGTTCTACTCCTAACAAGGACATTGTTAGATTTTGGTGTGGGGATGGGGTACCCATTTGTATATAAGTAGGATGTGCGTGAAAATCCTCCAATCTCAGTGTGACATTCTAAGCCCTAATTCTAACTCCAGTTGTTCAGTATAGATTATGTAATCCAATCCTTTTTTATTCCTTCATCATTATCTTTAGGTCTTATGCTTCCATGAACGATTCTCCCACTTTCTTGTGACACAATTACTCAGGAAAAAATGAAAAAAAAAGAAAAATATATTATGAATAAAGAAGAGAAAAAGAGGAAAAAAAAAAGATGGAATAAAATTTGGAATGACAAGTATCCTTTTGAGGTATGCGCTACTGGGTGTTACCCTTTGAGGTACGTGCTATTGGGTGTTACCGTTTGAGGCAATATTGCTACTGGGAAAGCTTACTTCCAATGTTATTATGTTAATAATGTAGTTGTCAGTCAAGTGGGATTGAATCTGATTCTGATAAATCTAAATCTTGGGATGATGATATACTTACACACGAGCACTGAAATGGATTTAGAATCTTGATGTACAGTGGGATGAAGAATTAGTGTTTTGAGGTCATTTATGGGATAGAGGACTTTGAAGTACATTCTGTGCAGATACAGGTCAATAATTTGATTACATGGGTGATTTAGTTGATTAGAGCGTGTGCATATCTTCCCCAAATTCTGCACATATTAGCTTTCAGAAAAACCAAAAAAAAAATTTTTTTTCTTTTCTTTTGAAATAATTTTTGTGAGTATTTCACTTGAAAACCCTCATGAGAGCTCACTCGTCCACTTAGGAGACCGAGGGGTTTAAAGGGCTTGTTGCATACGTTAAATGCAACTGTGATTCCTACGATAGTGAGTTAGGACTTTCTTTTTCTTATTTTTCATTTTCTTTTAGTTAGTTTAGCTTGTTTTACTTGAGGACGAGCAAAATCTTGGTGTGGGGGTATTTATTCGCGCCAAAAATGTGTTATTTTTCGTTACTTTTATACCCGATTTATGCTCATTATAATCGTTATTTTTAGGTTTTTATTTGATTTGATTTTGTTTTGTAGGTTTTGAATATTTCGGAAAAGACGCGAGAAAAAAAGGATGGAAAAATGTCGGAAATGAAGATTTGGACCGGCTTGACTCCAACCCGACCAGAATGGCTAGGCCCAACCCCTTCTTTTACCCAAAAGAAAAAAAAGAAAAAAAAAAAGGAAAACCTAAATAATTCTACCCAGCCCGCCCCACGTGCTAGGCACGTGACATCTAAACACCCCCCTTATTTCACCTTCTCTCTGGTCTTGGCTAAAGACCCTAAACCAGAGACCCCGAAAACCCTCCCTTGCTCCATCATCATCTTCTTCCTCATCTCTATCTCTCTTTCTCTTCGGCCATGCCAGCGTATCCACCATCCTCACCCATCACCGAAGTTCATGCTAAGGGCGCTAGCACCACACACAAGTGGCATCATCTGCATCGTTCACCTCATCTGCAAATCAAGGGCAGCGATTGAAGGGCATTCGAGTATAAATCACTAATAGCCAGAACTAGTAAAGAGGTTAGAAGGTCTTTTAGGTTGAATTAGTTTTGATTTTTAAAGTTTTAGTTTGGATTTCATATGTATTTTTTGATTTTTCAGAGTTAGAGTTTGGAGATTTCGGTTAGGGTTTGATGTTAGTTTCGGTTTTGGGTTCGAATTTCATGTAATTATGCTATAATTTCATGTTTCCTGGTTGTAATTCACGAATTTAGCTCGTTTTTGTAAGAATTGGGTGATGGTTTTGTTCAATTTCGGACCGAAACCCCCTCCCCTGTTTTCATCTGGTTAAACACAGTAATGGCGTCCTTTCCATTAATGGCGATGGCTGAAGCTTGGCTTTGATTATTGGCTGAAATCTCATCTTCTCCTCAGTTCAAGGCTCTACTTTGCTGTTCTGCCTAGTGCATGGTTTGGGTTTGTATCCTAAACTTCATTTATGCTTTATGAATAATAGTCGCTTAGTTTTCGATTTTGATGGTCTAGATTCTGATAATTACGCTGTGTGTTCTATGAATTGTTCGGCTGAATGATGATGATAGTTTGATGGTCGGATGCGTTTAGATCAAGTTATTTGCTTTAGGTTTTGTTGATATTATGGTTTTGTTTTGTTGATATTATGGTTTTTTTAATATATTATGGTTTTGGTTTTGTGGATATAGTTTGATGGTTTTGTTGATGATTTTGTTCGAATATTATGGTTTGATGGTTGTCGAATGGTTCTGTTGATATGATTTCAGCTTGACTTAGTTTCCTATGGTTTTGTGGCTGTTCTGAAGTTTAACCTATAATGGTTTCGTTGCACAGATGGCTTGATATGATCGACATGGTTTCATTGTTTGCTATGGCATGAATAATGGTTTGATATGGCTAGATTGCTATTTGGTTTGGCATGTTTTGACAGTTCGAATGACTTACTTTATTGCTAGTCCTCGCTACTTGATTTAGATTGTTTAAGGTAGTTTGGTTGCGTTGACCTATGCTTTAGTTTTTCTTATTGATTATTCCTTCAAGTTTATTTTCTTAGGTTTAGGTAATGCTAGTTTAAAAAATTTCAATGACCTAAGTCTTTCCGTCGTCCCTGAGGAAACGACCCTCAAGTACTACAGCAAAAGCTGTACGCTTACGGCATTCTATTTGACACCCAAATTTATCGAACAGAAATCTCATTTTTGAGAACGTGAATTAGTGAATAACTAATTACAAGACATGAACGGAGCACACCCCCCTCCCAAAAAAACTACATGGGTGAATTTTATCTTTTTTATTTCATGTATATATCATTATATCTACACCTATTTCTAAGTTATATTATGATTTTCATGTTTTGAAAGTTGCACGCAGTCAGACTATTTTCAAATTATTAACTATATTTTTACATCTAAATAATCTTTCCAATTTATATTATGATAAGAGGTGCACCACAATCAAACAGAAGGTTCAATTTGAATGGCAACCTATCTTACGTACTAAATGTACTGGGTTGGCTCATGCTGCTGCTAAATGTGACCAAGTGAAACATCAAAAGGCTAAGAGATATAGGAAAAGAAAGAAACAAAAATTGTAGAGATAGGAGACAATTACTGCAGACCAAGAGCTAATCAAAAACCATCTCAAATTAAGATGGGCATATAGTAGAGCTAAATTATTTATCAGAGGCATAAGGGGAGGAGTGGGCTATTGTAAGAACTCAAAGGCCAATTCGGCTAGTGGCTAATTGTATATCAAGTGAGGTACTTATTCTAGCTGCACACAACTCCTTCAGTATACTTGAGCAAGTGCTTAGGGGTCGAGAGTATGATGATATCATTTGGGGGGCAGAGGAGGTGTAAAGACGGACCCACCCCCATGACTTTGCTTATCCGGAATGTTAGGGGCCTTAACAAGGCTCTGAGGCAGAGAGAGGTCAAAAAATTGCTTCTAAAGCATAAAGTTGAGATAGTGGGGCTAGTTGAGACTAAAATTAGACTTACAAAAGTTGTACATATAGCAAGGCGGCTTACACCATATTGGAATGTTGTTACAAATGCTGCTATTTGGAGCAGAAAGTAGAGTTATGGATGTTGTAGAACATAACTATAGTGGATGTGCAAATAACCTGTGTTTATGAGCAATATGTACATAGCAAGATCAAATTGGGGACTGCTGAGTTTACATTTTCACTCATCTATCTAGCAGTACATAGGCAGCATTATGGGATATCCTTTGTGGATGGCAGATCATAATGTCTTAGCTCATTATTGGAGGTTTAAACACAATATTGCACCTAAATGAGAGATTGTGAAGAGATAGACTGGATTATTATATAGAGTGTGAGTTGTAAACTATCTTTGCTATCATTAGATTGATTGATATTCGAGCAGTGGGAAATGAATTTACATGGCACAACAGACATAAGTAGTTGAATCTAGAGTGTACACTCAGTTGGACAAGGGAGTTAGAAATATGGATTGAACGGTCACTTACTCAACGTAATAGGCCCGTATCCTACATACAAAGGCATGTGATCATTCTTAACACTCTTCTTGATGACGGAAGATATAAATCAAGCGAAAAAGCCTTTTAGATTTTTCAATGTGTGGACTGAGCAACCTAACTTCAAACAAATAGTACAGAATGCATAGCCGATCCAAGTGAAAGGCCGCAATAATTTTAAACTCTAGAATAAGGTGAAGCATATGCAACTTCAGTGGAGATCTTAGGCAAAATAAGTTTCTATAAAGTTAGCCAATAGATTGCTACTACAAATGGTAAAATAGATAACATTCAAAGAACGTTGCAAAATGAGCCATTCAAATAGGGGTTGATTATAAAAGAGTAGTTACTGCTTGAGCAGATACATAATCTCACTAAGATTGGGGGAAAAAATAGTTAAATAAAAATTAAGGCAAACATGGATTAAAGCTAGAGATGCAAACATCAAGTTCTTCTATACAAGTCTAAAGGTAAGGAGAGCACACAGAAAAGTTACACAGATAATAACAGAGACAGGGGCTCTAATGTAAGACCAATAGCAGATAAAGGACATGTTTGGTAACTTCTTTATTAGGAGGATACGCACTTGTCAAGACGCGATGCAAATGTTTAATCCTACTACAATCCAAAAGGGAAAAAGAGTTACTAACAAACGTAGCTTTGCAAATTAGTAACTGAGATCAAAGCCGGAGTACAAGAAATTTGTGAAGATAAAGCCCCAGGAATTAATGGCTATATCATTATTTTCTACAAGAATACTTGGGATATTGTGGGGAGTGAAGTTGTGGGTATGGTAAAGGAATTCATAAGCAGCAGTAGAATGTTAAAAAGCATAAACTGCAACACCATTCCCCTTGTACTCAACATACCATGCCCTATATAGGTGGGTGATTTCAGACCTATTATGTTTTGTGTAGTTCTTTATAAAATTACATCAAAGGTGCTTCCTAATAGGTTTAAAGTAGTGCTTCCAAGTAATGTGCAGCACAATATACTTTTATACCTATAATACACATTGGAGATAATATCATGCTAGCATATGAACTGGTAGAGCATTATGATGGAGCAAATGTTTCTCTAAGGTGTATTTTCAAAGACGACCTTAGGAAAGCCTATGATTCTATTGAGTGACCATTTTTTAGGTAGACAATGATTGTTTGGAGCTTTCTTAAGATACTGACAATTCGACTAATGGAACCATGTTTCTATGGAGAAAAACCTATTCTTTACAAATTCTTAGCCCACTAATCTTCATCCAAAACAACTTCTGTTATTTTAATCTCTGAGGCTATATATACTAGCATGCATTTTACGCCACTATTATTCACATCAATAAGAAAGATACTATGTTGGCATTTCAATGTTGCATAGAATGCAAGATTAGGTTCAAACAAATTATTTCAGCCATAGCACAACAGAAAGGGAGAATCAGACAAAACCATTCCTGATTAATCCTACACATTTTGCCCTTAAACAACACATATTAAGTTTAGCAAAATCAAGAACAAATCATTGAAACAACCCAAAGAAAATAAAATCAATTGCCAAAATATACATCATCAGGAATGAATAATGGTACATACTCGTTTATATGCTTCCAATAAAATCTACAGGGGTATATGATAAGTGATTCTAGGATCATATTCAAGCATTGCCTTTAAACAACACATATTACTGGAAGAAATTGATTTGGGGATCATATTCCTTTCGTCCTCTACTTTTTGCCCTTAAACAACACAAATTAGGTTCAGCAAAATTAAGAACAAATCATTGAAACAATCGAAAGATAACTAGAGTTAGAGGATTGAAGAATTGTTCCTATTTTTCTCAAAATTTCAGTAATTCCATATCAAGTGGATGAAACTAGGTTGCCAATTCAGTTACCTTGCTCTTATGCCATATGAACACGAAAGCCTGACAATTGTTGATTCTGAAGCTTTTGGATGAAACTCAATTGCCTAATTTAGTTTGATGCTCTTACGCTGCATGATTCATAGGCTTTTAGAGAAATCGCTAGCAAATTTGTCCCCAGATTTGTAGTAACACAAATAATGGAAGATTTAGGGATTTCTGTGGTGATGATATGCACGCTAAATGCAATTCATTGGGTGCCCAGTGAAAACTGGGATGCGCATATTGGGGCTAACTGTGTTCAGGCCAGTGGTATTCACGTAATTCCTTTTTTTTAAAAAAAATCGTCTAGCTATATATTAGGGGTGCTGTACATGAGCAATTCTCTGTATTCAATATTTTTTAGTAAATAACTTTCATTAGTATGATAAAAATAGTTATTAAAGTTCTTTTTAATGCTTAAGAATTCATAATAAGCATATATATGTAGAGGAAAAGTTTTATGATTTTCTCCACACTTATTAAATGTCGAAGTGAGAAAACCAAAACATTTTGTCATTCCTTTCCCCACATTTCATCAAGTGTTGTGGCATAAGTGTAGAAGGATGCATTGTTTTTTGTAGTGCGCCATCCAGAAGGGCAATGCTTTCAGTATGTGCACTAGACGTAACATAGTTAAGCATATATTACAACCATACACATTCAAACATTATGAAAACTATATACAAATAGCCGCTAATTACCATAAGATTTACCAACCATAATAGAGTAATTCTTCATAAAGTTCACAAAAACATCAATTGAAGATCGCAAAATACAAACTCCCAAAATATTCATGAACTAATATTACTACTGATCTATCCAAATTCCCTTGCTCTCTTATTTTCATCAGCTGGTTTCCTACCATGAGGGCGACTCACTGAGCACTTGCCTAAATCAAAACATGACAAATATTTCGAAATGCAAGCCGAAGCTCAATATATGCATTCTTATATTGTTAAATGTTCACTGAAAAATTGGTTGAGCACCTGCTTTGCAAGTCATTTTGATTTAAACAGTGAATAAGATCAACTTAAAATTATATTGCTAGTTATTATCTAGTAGTGAACCCCAGGTAACTGTTACAAGCTATAGATAGATGTACATCTACCAAGCTGATCGGGAGAAATGGCTTGAAGCTGCACGGGTAACTAGAGGGTGAGTGCCCTATAGTGATAACATACGGGGTCACTAATTAGGTGATAACTCACTAAATAAACCAATTCATTGATATGCTTACCAAGACACAATATAACTTTGATAAATACATTGTAATTTCTAAAGATATGGACAATAGACATATCTGAGATTTTTAAAATGCAATCTCACTTGATAATGTTTATGCACATTGGGGACCAATAGACTAGGCATCTGCTTCAAAAATGTAATCATAAGTATATGTAGATAGTAAACAACACTCACTCTCATAATTTTTAACTTTAATATAAATTTATTAATTAAATGGAATCCATAACTCAAACAACTCAATATAAAATAAGTTACACCAATATGATTCTAAAGCTAAATAAATTAAGGTAATTTAACTAGAGCTAAAATTATTTGGAATAAAATAGACCAAAATAAAATAATTGAGGTTACAATGGAAAGGCTTTGATGGTTATAAACGGAATATGTGTTTTTCACATTCCTGAGATGGATAATAAGGGTTTAAGGCCAAGGGGGGTATAGTTAGGTTCAGGATAGTTTTAATTGCACTAACTTAGCCCAACAACCACTGTTCTTTAGTCATTACTCTCCCCACTTTTATGATTTCATTCACGTGTCCATTTAGTTCAGTTTTCCAATCAAAGTAAGTTTCTAAACGCAATAAGTTGTTAAATTTAGTGACATTAATAATCATCCAAAATTATTAACAATATTTTTAATTTTTCATGGTTTCTTTCTTCTCTTATAAATCATGTCAATTAACCTTTGTTTCTTTCTTATCCTTACCTTAAGCCAAAACACTCAAAAATTACTTCATGATCAACCTTACATATTTTTTAGTACTTTTTTTCACATAATCCCTCAAAGTGCTCCCATAAATTCACTTACTTGCATTATTACTCCAAACAACCTCTTTTGGTCACTTATGAGATTTTCCATAATCCATTAATTTTGGCAAAATTCACACAACATGATGTTTCAAGCCTATGGGTATCTGACCTCTAAAATTCATCTAATTCAATCCAACCTTACTCATGCATGATCACGAAACCCTATGTTAGGCCCAATTAAACTTTTCATCCAAAAATCATCATCCACAACACCTATGCCACTCTTTATAATGAAGATCACAAAATTAAATCAAAAAAACTCAAAGTTCATCATTTTCAACATCAAACTTACATGATCATGTATCATCCCATTTCTTAAGTGCTTCCAAACTCACCCAAACATAATAAAACACCAAACTAACTTTCAATTTTATCAATATAACATGATCCATAATCAAATCATTCATAAAAATACAAAATTAAACACGAAAAGAGTTAGGGTTTTACCTCACTTTAGAGAGGAGGGGGGAGTGGGAGGTGGTGCTAGTGGTGACTGGTGGTGCTAGGAGCAAATGGAGGCGGCAGCAGCTGGGGAGAGTGTCCAGAGATGGCTGGAGGAGGCAACAGCAGGGGAGGGAGGACCCATGGGTGAAGGAGAAAGAAGGAAAAGAGAAAAGGATTTTGGCTTTGGCTAGAATTTAGGTTATACTTTTGGTCATAAATATCCCCCAAAAAGTAGCTCTTTACTAATTATAATAGAGCACAAATAATGGTAATTAGCTTAATTCACTTGTACCAATTTTTTGGACCTCTAATTGGACTCAAATAATGTGTGCTTAGAAAAATAGCACTCCATTGCGATAAAATTTTTGTGTAGCTCAAAATTAAATTTTTATGATGGTATGTAAAATAATTTATTAAATTTTTGTGATGTTATGGAAAATAATTTATCACTTAATCATATTTATCGGGTCTACTATCGATTCACTTAAAATTTTTACGATAGTTAAAACTTGAATTGCAAAGTAGTGCCTAAAATGAATTTTGCCCAACTGAAATGATTTAATGTGATAAATAAATATGGAGAAATTAATAACATGGCTTAATTAAATAAATAATTATGATTTAGGGTCAAACTATTATAGCCTTCCCCCTTAAAGAGTACTTGGCTTTCATATCTTCCTCGATTTCGCAAGTGGGTTTTGAGGGGGTATGATTTGTCCAAAGTACTTTGATTAAAGGTATCTGCTTGTTGTGTAGCTACTTAATCCTGCGATCTAGTGTATGGAGTGGGTGCTTTCCATACACTATATCCTCAGTGACTGCAATGAGCTTGGTTATGACAGCATGATCAGGATTGGGAATCTTCTTCCTGAGTTGTGAGATATGAAACACATCATGTACGACTTTGAGTTCTAGAGGCAGATCCAGTTGATAAGCTACATGATTCAACCTTTCAATAACTTCATATGGTCCAATATATCTTTGGCTCAATTTGCCTCAAACTCCAAACCTCCTTATACCCTCAGTTGATGAAACTTTCAGAAAAATCTTATCACCTACCTGAAACTCCAAAGGTCCCCTTTATTTGTCAGCATAGCTTTTCTGTCGGCTTTGGGTAACCCAAATATGCTCCCAAATCATTGTTATTGTTTTAGTAGTTTCTTGGATCAGTTCTGGGCCCAAGGTCAATGCCTCCAGCACAAAGGGGCTCTACATTTTCTTCTATATAGAGAGCCTCAAATGGGGCCTTTTTAATGGCGAACTAGTAACTGTTGTTTTCAGAAAATTTCACCAATGGTAAGTGATCTTTTCATTTCCCTTAGAACTGCAGTACATAAGCTCTTAACATGTCTTCTAGAATCTGATTCACTCTTTCAATTTGGCACTCTTTCAGTTTGGCAATCTGTATCAAGATGATAAGAGTTGTTAAAATTTAATTTAGTTCCAAAGGCTTTCTGAAGCACTTGTAAAAAATGGGTTTGAAATCTGTGATCTTTATATGACACTATGTCTGTTGGAATTCTATGCAATTGAACTATCTCTTTAACATATAACTGGGCTAGTCTCTTAAATACCTCAAATTGGCAGAAAATTGGATGATTTAATGAGTCGATCAAGTATCACCCAGATGGCATTCTTCTTTGAAGGATAAAGGGGTAATCCTCTGGCAAAGTCCGTTGAGATTGAGTCCTACTTCCAAGTGAACATTTCTAAAGGTCGCAGTTCACCCATGGGACATTCATGCTTAGCTTTAACCTTGTGGCAAATCAACCACTTATCTACATGATCTGCGATCTCCTCCTTCATTTTATTCCACCAAAAGTATTATCTTATGTCTCTATACATCTTGGTGCCTCCTAAATGCACTGAATATTGAGTGTTGTGAGCCTGCTCTAAGATCCTCTTCCGTAACTCCATATTTTTTAGTACAACCAAGCGATTCTGAAATCGCAAGGTCTCATCTTCATAAGCAACAAATCCAGGCGACTTCCCTCTCTTTAGATTTTGCTTTATCCTTTGGAGTTTAGGGTCATTTTCCTAGTTCGCTCGAATTTCGTCCACTATGGAGGGTTGTAAGGTAAGTGTTGACAATTGAACACTTGCTTGCCCATGTGACACTAATTGAACACGCAAGTCCTTAAGCGCTCTCAAGAGGTTCAACTGAGTAACGACTATAGTGTTCAAGCTATATTGTGCCTTCCTATTTAGGCCATCTACCATAACATTTGCCTTTCCTAGGTGATATTGGGTCTACAGATCATAATCTTTAAGTAATTCTAACCAATGACTTTGTCTCAATTGAGCTCCTTCTGAGTGACGATATACTTCAAGCTTTGATGGTCAGTATAGATCTTGTAAGGTACTCCAAGCAAGTAATGTCTCCAACTTTTCTATGCAAAGACCACAGGCACTAGTTTCAGATCATAGGTGGGGTAATTTCTCTCATAAGGCTTGAGATGTCAGGATACATAAGCTATCACTTTATCCTCCTGTATCAGAGCACACCCCAACCTATTCTTAAGTACATCACTGTAGATAATGTACTCCTTACCTTCAATTGATAGTGTTAGGATTGGGGTGGTAGTTAATTGCTGTCTTAATTTTGGAACTGCCATTTTACACCTCTCTGTCCACTCAAACTTAGTAGCCTTTTTTAACAAATTGGTTAGGGGAGATGCTATCTTCAAAACATCCTCCTGAAATCGAAGGGCAAACCAAAAAAGTGAATTAAATTTTAGAAGACATGTTAAGAGCAAATGTATTAGAGTTCTAAGGAAAGTGGGAAGATGACTTTTCATTGATGGCATTTTCTTATAATAGTAGTTACTAGTCCACCATTAAAATGGTCCCGTTTGAGGGTCTATATGGAAGGAAATGCAAAACCCCTTTATGCTGGAGTGACCTAGATGAGGCGTGGACTTTGGGCCCAGAACTGATTCAAGAAACCACCTAAACAATAAGGAAGAATTAAGAATGTATTCGGTTAATCACATCTAATTGAAGAGTTATGCTAATAAAAGAAGAAGGCCTCTGAAGTTTTAGGTAGAAAATAAGGTCTTTCTAAAGGTTTCGTCAACTAAGGGTATCAAGAGATTTGGAGTACGAGGCAAACTGAGTCCCAGATATATTGGGCCATATGAAATTATGGACAAGATGAATCTCGTGGCTTCTGTGGAACTCAAACACAAGTATAACGTGTTTTATGTCTCACAGCTCTGGAAGTACATTCCAGATCATGACCATGCAGCCATAGTGGAGCCCATTGAAGTTGATGAGGATCTAGTGTACAAAGAGCACCAAGTACAGATACTAGATCATAGGATTAAGTAGCTACACAACAAGCAGACACTTTTAGTTAAAGTACTTTAGTCAAATCATACCTCCTCAGAAGCCATGTGGAAAACTGAAGAAGAAATGAAAGCTAAGCACCCACACCTATTTGAGGTAATCCTACATTTTATGTCAACACTCATAAGTTTCAAGGACGAAACATTTTAAGGGGGGAAGCTAATAGCCCGATCCTAAATTATGTTTAATTATTTAATTAAGCCATGTTATTAATTTCCTCACATTTTATTATCGCACTTAATCATTCCGGTTTAGAAAATTCATTTTAGACCCCACTTTGCAATTTAAGTTTTCATACCATAAAATTTCGAGTGAATCAATAGTAGGCTTCGATAATTATGATTTAAGAGATTAAAATTATTTTTCATGACAACATAAAAATTTAATTTCAAGCTACCAAAAAAAAAAAGGATCGCAGTGAGGCATTGTTTCTTCCTGACCCAAATCCATTTAAGCTCAATTCAAGGCCCTTACCCTTGATTTAATTAATCATTATTATTTAGGTCTAATTATCATTAGCAAAACAAAGGTTAAATATTAGCCAAGTAAATTGAATCAAGACAAAACATCAATAAAGTAAAACACTCACTTCATTTCTCCATATTTTCTCTCCACCCACTACTATCTATCCCCTGTTTCTGCTACCAGTCTGCTGCTACCCAACCTTGCTGGTGCCACCTTCTACCACCAGTCGGCCACCCCTACTGCTATTAGCCACCCCCAAACCCCCTCCCTCATCAGACACCACCTCCATCCTCACTATTTATCCTACGAGTAAGGTAAACCCTAACCTTTGTCTTGTTTAATTTTTGTTTTTATGGATGTATCATGTTGTATTAATATAAATGAACGCTATTTTGATGTTTTATTTTATTTGGGCGAGCTAGGAAGTGGACAAGGCTTGTGAAAAGTTGAATCCATGCATGATCATGTAAGCCTTATGCATAAAGTTGATAGATTTGAGTTTGTGCTCTAATTTTATTACCTTTAGCATAAAGAATGAATATGATGTTGGGTAAGATGATTTTGGATGAGTTTAGATGTAAATTTCAATTGAGTATAACCTAGTGTTTTATGATCATACATGATCTAATTTGATTTTTGAATCAACTATGCTTATATGGATTGAATTAGATGAAAATTCAAGGCTCGTTATGTTAAGGACTTAAAAAAATGATATTACATGAGTTTTATCAAATTTAGTGGACTATAGAAAGTCCAAATAGTGACCAACAGATGTTGCTTAGATTGATAACACAAGTAAGTGAGTTTATAGGAGTTTTTTTGTTAAGAGTGGATGTGAAGAAAAGATTGAAAATATGTGCATCAGGGCCGTAAACAGACCCAAAACAGGGTCCCTTTGGGAATAACTGGTATTGATTGGAGGATCGAAAAAGTACCATTTTTTGTGGGTAGATAGCCCAATGTGTTATCTTTCAATGATCTCTAGAATTACTTAATTTTAATCTTTGTGGACAAAGTTATGATCGACTAATGGATATAGTGCAGAATAAATTAGAGTTGTGTACGGTTTTGTTTAAGCTCGGTTTTAGAGGTTGTGTGGTGGTATGTTTTAGACTATGAATAAACGTGTTGCAGGACTTCTTAAGCTTTTCATATTGGGGTTTGAGGTCTCAATTTGAGGTCGGGGTGAAAGATATGAATCATTTACCATTACACTTATGAAGCCTCTACTTTATAACCTAAATTCTTTGCCATGATCCATTTTCACTCCAAATTATCTTACCTTTGTTTAAACTAAACTGCCATAATTTCCATAGCTTTGTATCATATCAATGTAACCCATCTTATATTTACTCATCGAAGTCTAAGTGCCCTTTTGTAATCCATTTCTATTAAAGTCACCAGTTATGAGAATGAGAATTCTTTACTAACTATTTATATCTATAATGACATTTCTAAAACAGAATTGGGGCCAAATCTATCGTTTTTCTTTTGTCCAGTGAGATTGCATTAAAAATCCTAGGTACATTCATTGCCTAGATTGGAAATCAGTATGTATTTATCGAAATTATAATGTTTTGGTAAGTACATTAATGAATCAGTTTAATCAGTGATTTGTCACATAGCTAGTGACCCCATCAGCTATCAGCTTAGGGCATTCGCCCTTCAGTTATCCTCGGGGGCTTAGGCTAGGTCCCCTGATTGGCTTGGCAGGTGTACACCTATCTACAGATTGTATATGTTCTCCCGGGTTCACTACTAAATAATAATTAGCAATGCAGTTTTACATTCATCTCATTCCCCATTTTAAATGAAAATGAACTGTGAACTGGGTCTAATCAATGCTTTAATTATCATTTAATAGTAACGAATGCATGTACTGAGCTTTAGCTTACAGTTAGAACTGTTTGCTATGTTTTGTCTTAGGCAAGTGCATAGTGAACCACTCCTATGCTAGCAAACCTGCTGAAGATGATAAGTGAGCAAGGGACCATGGCTGGATTAGTAATGGTGTACTGCACTTATGTTTTTGGAGATTTATTTTGAGTTATCTTGTGGCTGGAACTGTAACAACAATGGTGATGTGGCTACTATGATGCATAAACCATATGTTCGTTGTCATCTACACATGTATGATTTTAGATGGTGTTGATCATTTATGGCCTTGAATTATGCTCAACTATAATATCTGCTGTGTAATTGCTTTATTCCTTGTCCTTTTTAGGATGTGTTGATTGTGTATAATTTCATAGAAAATGTTGTTTGGATGTGTTATTTAACTTGGATAATGCCTTGGGATGATTTTTGCACAAAGGAGTGAATTATGGAAATTTCTTCAATTGATAACAGGAAGCGATTTTGTATATATATGCAAGCAAGTGAGATTAGGGGTATGTTTTAAGTGTTTTTGTAAAGAGAAGAATTGAAAACTAGGTAAAGAGCATTATAGAATAAATTTGAGTAACATGGCTTTGTAAGATGATGATGAGGAACAAGCCATTGTTTAGTGATTTTAGGGAGGGAATTTAGAGGCAAATTATGCAAAGAAAAGATTGGAAAACATCAACAATAGGGCTATGAATAGACCTGAAATAGGGGTCTCTTTGTGACGAAATTGGTACTGTTTTGCATATTTTGGTGAATCGATACCCCAATAAGTTATTTTTCAATGGTCTCTGGAAATATGTAATTCTGAGTTTTGGGGACAAACTTGTGACCAATTTACGGAGACTGCGCAGAATACGTTGAAGTGGTGCACAATTTCATTAAAGTTTTTATAGCTCAATTGGAGGTCGAAGGTGAAAGATATGAATTTTCTAAAGTAGACCTTCAAGCGGTAATATAAGGGAAGAAAGAAATCGTAATATTTTGAAATATTATCAGGAGTTTCTCTATAATTATGAATATTACAAAGAAATTACAAAGTTTAGTGAGTTTAACAACTTTGATTATGTATGTAAGCCTCGTTGGGTTGGAAAACCGAGTTAAATAGGCATGATAATTATATTTGAAAAGTGGGGAGGGTAATGACTTAAGATCGGTATCTATCAGGCCATGCCAAGGTTATGTGAGCTTTCTTGAACCTCACAACACCCTTCTTGCTATTAAACTTTTTATTATCCATTTCAGAGATGTCAAAACCCATATCCCATTTATATAAAGTCTTTTCATTATCACCTCAATCATTTTATTTTGGTCTATTTTGCTTCAATTTGTTTTACTTTGAGTTCAATGACCCTAACTTATTTATTTTTCAAATAATTTTGGTGTAATTTACCTTATATGGAATTGTTTGAATTGTGGATGCCCTTTTAATTAGTCAATTTCCATTAAAGTTACAAATTATGGGAGTGAATGTTACATACTAACCACATCTACCTATAATTACGTTTGTTAAGCAGAAAGGGGACCTAATCTATTATTTCACAATGTGCATATGTGTTATGAAGTGAGATTGCATTTCAAAGACTTCAGGTACTTTCATTGCCTGCATCTTTAGAAATCACAACATATTTATCAAAATTATAATGTTTTGGTAAGGACATCAATGAATCAGTTTAATAAGTGATTTGTCACATAATTATATCTAGCAACATGATCAGGATTTATTAAACCAACGGGGTGAGGAATGTTACCGTGAGCTTGCGCATTGGTTGAGGTTTGGGATGTCATTTGAGGTCGGGTTAGTACTTAACTTGAGGATCCAACCTCTTTGATACTCCTTTACCTCTTGGTGGGTGCCATTGTTGCAAAATGAAATAAAAACCAAAATTAAAACCTAAATAAGAACATTTGAAGAAGGAAAAAAAAAGAAATTATGTAAAAAGAAGAAGAATAAGAGAGGGAAAAAGATGCGTATGTGGATGAATGGAGTGAGATGAGTTTGAAGAAGAAGAAGAAGAAGAAGAAGAAGAAGGAGATAAAATTTGAATGAAAAGAGGAATGATTAAGTAAAAAGGGATGAATTTTGGTGAAAATGGCTAAAAATTAAGAAGAAATGGGGCAAGAATGAAGGTTATAGTTATGGAGGTTTAGAGAGAGAAAATGGAGGTATAGAGAGAGAGCCATGAAGAAGATGAAGTGTGAGGGAACATGAGGGGGCACCACGGTTAAAACCTAGGCCGTGGGCTGTAGCAGGTCACCATGGATTGTACATTTCACAACGGTCCATCCGTGGTGTTTGTTGACTCCATTTTTTTTTTTTTTTTGGGTTGCACCTCATGGCCGTGAGTATCCTAACGATGGTGCCAAAACATTTTACATATATTTTTTTGTTTCTCTTTTTTTCCTCTTCTGTTTTTTGTTTCTCTTTTTTTTTCACAAACTCTTTATTCTACGCTTATTTCCCTCTTTTTTTGTTCCTCTCAATTGGTTCATTTTTTTTTCTTTTTATATTGAAAAACTACAAAAATAATGAAAATAAAGCTAAGGAAAAGGGAAAAAAAAGGCTTGGGTTGCCTCCCAAGAAGCGCTCTTTTAAGGTCAAAAGCTTGACCCTTCTTCTATGCTTGTTCCGGGACAGTAAATGTATGGACGTTGGCTTTATCACGGACCACAAAGTCAAACTTTCTTAGTCGAAAGTACCATCACAAAAGCTCGGGTTGAAGGTCATTTGTCTTCATCAAGTTACGCCATAATGCATTATCTGCATACAAAACAAAGCGCACTTGTAGCCCATCGAATGCGCTACTATCAACCTGTTCAAACCCCAAATCTAAATCTGCATCCAATCCTTCCATAAGGGGCAAAGACGGAATAGCCTGGGCAAACCTACAATAGTCAGTCATAGGAGACTTATTAGAAACATGGGCCTCAACCTTGGGCATGTTAGGTGGTTGTAGAAGCAACAAACTCCACGTTAACGTACCTTTGGTTGGGTCCTCATGAGAAATCCAAACAAAGTCAAGAGGATCTTCACAATTTAAGACATCCTCTATATCAATCTCAGGGGAAGGGAAAAATTCATCCAATAGAGAAGAATTAGGAGAAACCACTTTCTCCTTCATATGACAAAACACAGCGTAGTGCCCTTCCACCTTAAAAGTTATGCGACCCTTTCTTACGTCAATGTGGCAACCAGCTGTAGCCAAAATGGGCTAACCTAGGATAATTTGAGCATCATCGGTCTCAAACATATCAACTATAATAGAGTCCTCCAACACCTAAATATCTCCTATATTGATTGGCACATTATCCAATTTTCCTATGGGTTACGTCTCAGAACTATCAGCTAACTATAGTGAAAAGGGTGCGGCTTCTAATGGTCCTAGGTGAAGCTTATGAAACAAAGAATATGGCATTATACTGACGCTTGCACCTAGGTCACTGAAAGGTCTCTCAATTTCTACCTTTCCCATAATGCAGAGGATAGAAAAAACTAACGATTCAGGGAACTTAGGTGGAAAAATTGTGGGGATTTCCATAGTGTCATTCTCTATCAATGTGGCAGTCTTGCCACCATTATTCCTCTCCTTACTTCCAGCCATGATTATTTCCCTACCCTCTTCCTTTGCTACATGCTTAGGGTCAATAAAGTCCTCTACTTCTTTCTTCATGGTAACACAATTACATTGCTCACGAGGGTTAGGTTCGGGCTTGCTAGGAAGTCTATCTTGGCATGTAGATGAAAAGCTAGCTTATTGGGAAATCTAGGCTTCCAAGGTCTTGTTGTGAGCTATAAGCACATCAACCTTAGAGGCTAATTCTTAATGTACTTATCCTGTTTTTGTTATGCCATAAGCATACTTTCTATCATCGCTTCTAAATTGGACTTTTGGGGTACTTAAGATGGGAAAGGAGGTCTTTGAAAACCAGGAGGTGGTCTAGCATTCATTGGGGGCATATTCAAAGGGCTTGGATTAGACCTATATGAGAAATTCGAATGATTCTTCCAACCCAGATTCTGGGTACTAGAGTAAAGGTCATTGGCCAGTCTCGAGTTAAAGTTTTGAACATAGTTAACTTCACTAGGGTCTTAGAAAAAAGGGCTCCCAACTTGACAATTCAAAGTCACATGCTCAATAGAACCACAAATTTCACAAGGGGAAGGGGCACTAGAATTCACAGCATTGACATTCATTCGGTCCAATCTTTGGGTCATGGCATCTACTTCAGCAGAAAGTAAAGTAAGTGCATCAACTTCAGGCTTGCCTCCAACCCGTTTGGGTTGGCCTTGTTGGGTGGGCCATTTGAAATTGTTAAGTGTCATCTCCTCAATTCTTATATAGGCTTCATCCTCAATTTTGTTCATCAAGGTACCTCCTATCATCGCATCAATAGTGAACCATACAGGTTGGGTCACACCATTATAAAAAATCTAGATAATCATCCAACATTGAAGATCATGATGGGAGCATAAGCGCAACAAATCTTTAAACCACTCCCAAGCTTTGTAGAGCGTCTCTTCATTTTTTTGCATAAAGTTGGTGATTTGATTCCTTAAGCTAACTGTTTCGCTCAGAGGAAAAAACTTCGTGAGGAATGCTCTTGTTAACTCATCTCAAGTGGTAATACATTCCGGTGGTAAAGAGTGTAACCAAGCCCTTGGTTTATCTCTCAATGAGAAAGAAAATAAACTCAATGGATGGTACCAGTGGAGACTCCATTAAGCTGCAACGTGTCGCACACCTCTAAAAAGACTGAGAGCTATAGGTTCGGGTCTTCCAAAGAAGTTCCTCCAAACTGGGATTGCTGCACCATGGAGATGAGTGCCGGTTTGAGCTCGAAATTGTTGGCATCAACAGTAGGGTGAGTGATGCTTGAGGCGATCCCTTGCATTCCAGGGGTAATGAAATCTCGAAGTATCCTTCGTTGGTCACCTCCTCCTCCCACCATGTTTATTGGATTCCTTCTTGCCTCGCGTCTTTGTTCTTCAGTCTTTTGCTTCTTCCTTCTTAAGCGGAAAGTCCATTCAATCTTGGGATCGCGTTCGTAAAAAGTTTGACTTCATAAACGGAAAAAATTCCTACAAGCACTATCACCAACACCACTAGCACAATCAAACAAGAAAATAAAAGCAAAATAAAGGAAAAAAGCAATAAAATACTTAGTCACTTTCGTAAGACTACCACAATAGTTAACAGATTGACTCCTCCGTAATGGCGCCAAAAACTTGACCACTACCACAAGCGCATAGGCAATCATAGTATAGATTAAAAGATCGCTCCTCAGGGGCCAATATAATCTATCGAGCTTTGTCTATCAAAATATACTAAGTAAAATTCTAATTCAAGGGGTTTCGGCTTAACAACTTTTGATTCACTAATTTTAAATCAATAAAGAAACAATGTCTTGGAATTCAAGTAGTTACGAGAGCTGATTGAATCAAAATGATAAGCATGTGCTTTCTCTAATCGGTTAATCTCGGGAATTGCAATCTCTTGAAAAATTTAGCCTATTCTTTCGAAATCAACCAAATTTGCCTAAACTAAACAAAAGTCATTCTTTTAAATTAATTTATCTCAATCCAAGTTGAATATCTTCTATTACACTCTATATCCTCCAAACATGCAAATCTCTCTTTTGAGACGACATTGTGGCAGGTCTTATCAAGCAGTCTAATCTTCAAATGTCACCTTTTAGTTTTTCACTCAATTGTTTCAAGTGTACAAGTAAACATTGGTCAAAATCCACTCACAACAGGATAATAACTTAGTAGAATGAAATCAAACCAATCATGAAATAAGCACAATTCTATAGATTAAAACATGATCCAATACACTTTCATAAACTACTAAATCCATTGATAAAATAAAATATTCACACATGATTAAATATTAGATAACTAACCAACATTTTGGCCGAATCTGAAAGGAAAGGCTTGACTGAGATAGCCTTTCAACCAAGGGCTTCAAACCGCCTTAAAATCAAACGCTCACACTCAACATTTCCTTCTAAAATAATAACCAAACTAAAATTCTTAACTAAAAGAGCAAAATTTGAGAAAGAAAATGAACTATGCTATCTAAGCTCTCTTTTCTATTCTTCATTCTGCTGCTTGAGAAACGAGTTTTTGTAGAAGAACTCGGATGATTTCAGCCACACAGTGAAGGAAAATGAAGACACAATAGTTTTACACTTTACCACTGTCTGTGGCAAGCACCACGGTCCAACCGTGGTCTTGGTTGGTGCTGATTTTCTACTCTTTTCTTGCTCCGCGAGCGTAGCATCACATGGGTGTCCATGAGGGGAGGTCAAAATACATTCAATAAGGGTTAAATGCTAGGTAAAAAGCCCTAAAATCCTGCAAAACACATCAAACAACAATACCTGAGCATAAACCGAGAATAGGAGTATAGATTATGGTATAAAGCACATAATTCTCCTAAAAATTTAGCAAAATAGCAATAAAATAATGTATACATTAAGCAGTTATCAACATTGAACTCCAAAGGATAATGCAAAATCTTAAGAAAGGAAAGTCACTAGGATTTTTTGTACAAAAAGATGGAACGTTGCGATTTCGAATCACCTGTGTGCACCTAAAAGTGTGGAATTAGGGAAAAAGATCTTCAAGGAGGCTCCCAGCACCCAAACTCGATGCACGTAGGAGACAACAAGATGTATAGAGACCTGAGACAATACTTTTTGTGGAATGATATGAAGAAAGAGATCGCAGAGTAGGCAAACAAGTATCTGATTTACCAAAAGGTTAAAGTTGAGTATTAATGTCCCATTGATGAATTGCGATCTTTAGAAATTCGTACTTGGATGTGGGACTCAATCTCAATGGACTTTGCTATGGGTTTTCCTTTCTTTACTTCAAAGAAGGATGCTATCTAGATAATAGTTGATCGACTCACTAAATCTACCCATTTCCTCCCAATTCAAGATACTTAGGGAGTTGAAAATCTAGCCCATCTATATCTTAAGGAGATTGTTCAATTTCATGGAATTCTCATAGGCATAGTGTCAGATAAAGATCAGAGATTTCAAGCCTATTTCTTTTGGCAAGCACTTCAAAAAGCATTTAGAACAAAATTGAACTTTAGCAGCTCTTATCATCTTAAAATAGATAGTAAACTAAAAGAGTGAATCGGATTATAGAAGACATGTTAAGACTTTGTGTGCGGGTGTTCAAAGGGAAATGGGCAGATAACTTACTATTGGTGGAGTTTTCTCATAACCATAGTTACCAGTCCACCATTAAAATGGCCCGCTTGAGGCTCTATATGAAAAAAAATGTAGAACCCTATTGTGCTAGAGTGGCTTAGAAGAAGCATTTGCCTTGGGGCCAGAACTGATCCAAGAAACTACTGGAACAATAAGGAAATCCAAGAGCATATATGGGTTGCCAAGATCTAACAAAAAAACTATATTGACAAAAGAAGAAGGCCTTGGAGTTTCAAGTAGGTGATAAGGTATTCCTGAAAGTTTCACCAACTAAAGGTATAAGACATTAAGAATGCAACACAAATTAAGCCCAACATATATTGGACCCTATGCAATCATTGAAAGACTAAATCCCTAACTTATCGACTAGATTTTCCTGTAAAACTCGGACATATACATAACATGGTTCATATCTCATGGCTCAGGAAGTACATTTCAGATCCTGACTATGCTGTTGTAACTGAACCCATTGAAGTCACTAGGGATCTAGTGTATGAAGAGTGTCCAGTCTAAATACTAGATCACATGATTAAATAGCTACACAATAAGCAGGTACCTTTAGTCAAAGTACCTTGGACAAATCATACCTCCTCAGAAGCAACTTAGGAAACTGAGGAAGAAATGAATGCCAAGTATCAAAGCCTATTTGAGGTAATCTTGCATGTTTGACAAAACTCATAAGTTTCGGTAATGAAACCCTTTGAGGGGGGCAACAATAGCGCGACCCTAAATCAAGTTTATTTATTTAATTAATTCATATCATTAATCCCCTCTCATTTACTTATCGTATTTAATAATTTCGATTTGGAAAAATTCATTTGGGGCCACATTTTGCAATTCCAGTTTCAATTATTATCCCAATTTTGGGTGAATAGATAGTGGGCCCTGGTAAGTGTGATTAAACGTTAAATTATTTTCAGTAACATTACAAAAATTTAATTCTAATTTACATAAAAAGATTTATCGCAAAAGTGTGCTATTTTTCTAGGCTCATGTCATTTGGCTCAATTTCAAGCCTAAAAAGTTGGCGTATTCGTATTAGACCCGATCAGTGAGTCGAGAACCCGCTCAACCTGACCCTCAAAAATGAGGGTCAAGGTGGGCTGTTTTTGTCTCCAATCCGCCCTGACCTTCAAATTGAGAGTACCCGACTATAATGAGGGTTCAGCTTGGGTAAAAGTTTTGACCCTCTGACCCGACCCATTGACCGTCACTTTTTTTAAAAAAGAAAAACAAAAATAAAAAAACATCCCCTTGGTTTCATTTGTTCTAAACTTTTTTGTGTTCACTTTCCATCTCCCTTTAGCATCTTCCTCCCTATTCACCTCACGGTCCTCACCAAATCTCATTGGTTCATACCTTCTAATGCTCCCTTCTTGATGTTTGGAGTGGTAATTTTAGCGAACTAATTGGTATATTAGTTTAATGCCTAAATTACGCATTAGAGTGTTTGTAGTTGCGATGCGCTTCATTGGAGCATTATATTATCATTTGGCCTTTTATTTTGTAAGCCGTTTAATGTTAACCTTTATAATAAAAAGAAAAATTAGTGAAAAATCTTATTTTTTATATCGGGAGGCTTGAGGGTCGAGTCTAACCCAATGACCAGAGGGTACCTGCAGGGTCAGGAAGTTATGTTGACCCGCATGAGGGTCGGGTAGGGTCAGGGTCGAGAAAATCCTGTCTGCTGATTCTCATGACCTGACCATCAACCCAACCTAACCGTCAATTTGATTAGGCCTAATTTGGATTGACTTAACTGCCATGGTTTGTGTCTAATTACCATTAACAAAAAGCTACTTTTTGATGTTAAATATCAGTCGAGTTAATAAGATAAGTTCAAAGAAATTTTCAAGCAAATAAAGCCACACATTTTCCTCTTTCTTTTCTCCTTTCTTTCTTCCCTCGTGATTTTGCTGTTGTTGAATTTTGGTGGCTGCCGCCACCTTCTCCCATGAGCCAGAGCCACCTCCAGCCACCAGCCCCCACCCCCAACATCACTAGACAGCATCCCAAACTCCTACCACTACCAAACACTGCCTCCATCACCTTATATTCAACCATAAGTGAGGTAAAATCCTATCCTAATCATGTTGTCTTTTGGGTTTTTATGTTTGATTTGATTATGGATCATGCTATCTTGATGTAAATAAGTGTTAGCTTAATGTTTCATTGAGTTGGTCAACTAGGGAAACATGTAAGAATTGTAATTGTACATGATCATACGAGGTAGATGTTGAAAATGATGAACTTTGTTTTCTTAGATTTAGTGTTGTGATTTTTGGTATGAAAAATGTATTTAAAGTTCCTGATGGTCTGATTAAATCTATTTGTGGAGAATAAGATGAAAGCTTGAATGTGGCATATCCTAGGGTTTCACGATTATGCATGATTAAATTTGCTTCTTAAATCAAGTATGTTATTTTGATTGAATTAGGAGAAATTGGAGGTTGCATGTGTAAGCTTATGAAGAATGATGTTATGTAAGTTTTACAAAAATTAATGGATTATGAAAAATCCTAAAAGTGACCAAAAGAGGTTATTTTGTTTACTTATGCAAGTTAGCGAGTTATGGGAACATTTTGGGTGATTATGTGAAGAAGAAAATTGAAAAATGTGTAGCGTTAACCATGGTGACAGTGTTCAGTGGTTGGCAAGAATAAGGTAATTACATGAAAGAAACAAAGTTTAAGGGTCTTTAAAGAGGCATTCAGCTTAATTTATGGGAGAAAGAAGGAAAACATGAATCTTGGAAGCTTAAATAAAAGTTTATAAGTAATTATGGGCATTGCAAAGAAGATATGAAGTTTAGGGAGTTCATCAACTTTAATTATGGTTAAAAACTCAGTTAGATAGGAAAACTGAGTTAAATGGGCACATGAATGAAATCGGATAAGTGGATATAGTAATAACTCAAGAATAGTGGGTGTTAGGCCAAGTTGGTGCGACCAAAGCAATTTCGAACCCAATGGCCTTAAACCCTTGTTATTCATCTAAGTAATATGAAAACACAAGATTCTACTCATGACCATTAAAGTCTTTCCATTATAACCTCAATTATTTTATTTTGGTCCATTTTGTTCCAAATTTGCTTTACCTCAAATTAAAGTACCTTAATTTATGTAGTTTTCAAATAATCTTAGTGTAATCTATCTTGTATTTAAATGTTGAGTTATAAATGCCATTTAATTAATCAGTTTCTATTAAAGGTACAAATTTTGCAAGTGTGCATTGTTTACTGGCTACATATACCTATCATTACATTTGCCAAGTATAATTAAGGCCTAGTGCATTGTTCGTCATTGTGCCTAAATACTATCAAGTGTGATTGGATTTTAAATGCCCCATGTATGCCTATTGCCTTTAAATTTAGAAATCAGAATGCATTTATCAAAACTATAATGTCTTGGTAAGTATATTAATGAATTAGTTCACTCAGTGATTTATTCCTTAATCAGTGTCTCATTAGTTATTATTTATAGGGCACTCGCTCTTCGGTTACATGCGCAACCTCTAACAAGGTCTCCTGATCGGCTTGGAAGGTGTACACCTACCTATAGATCATAACAGTTACAAAGGCTTTGATACCAGATAATAACTAGCAATATAGCTTTACGTTCATTTCATTCACTGTTTTAAAGTAAAATGATTTGCAAAGCGGAAGCCCAACTAATTTTTCAGTGATCATTTAACAATATAGGAATGCATTTACTGAGCTTCGGCTCGCATTTCAAAATATTTGTCATGTTTTATTTTAGATAAATATTCAGCGAGTCACCCTTATGCTAGCAAACCAGCTGAAGAAAGTAAGTGAGCTAGGGAATATGGATGGATCAGTAATGATGATGGTTCAAGATTATTTTGGGAATTGAATTTTGAAATCCTCAATTGATGAGGTTGTAAATGCTATGGAGAATTACTGTATTGTGATGTGTAAACCTTATAGTGGTTAGCAGCTGTTTGATTATGATTGATAATATCTGGATGTGTATGATTGTGATCTATGTTTACCTATGTTATATCTAGTTCTCATGCTTAAAGCTTCGCCCTTCTGGATGGCAATAAGACCCCAATCATCAGGTTATCAATTTTAATTAAGCGTTTAGTTAAAGAGTATGCAAACAGTGAGACATGCCCATTGGGGGTGTTGTAATTTCAGTTTGTTTTGCTTGCCCCTAGTGAAACCTTATCATTTTTTAAACACATGAGATGAGAGCTTCGTATGACTTAAAATAAGCTAATCATTGGATGCTCATCACTGAAAAGGTTGCTACAATTGCTTGACTTTCATTTAGGAGGACCAAGGGCCTCGATTATGTACCTTATATATGTGCCAAGTGTATCTTTGTCATTAGGGTGAGTTGTTGACTTAAGGAGTGCATTTGATTCCAGATGGATGCTGCTTTGTGAAAATTTGTTAAAAAAAACCAAAAGAATTTCTATTTTTCTTTCTTTTTTATTTTTATTCAAATATTTTGTTGGTATACCGTCCATAAAACCTCATGAGAGGGCACTCATTCACTTGGATAATCAATGGTTTTAAAGGGCTTGTTGTGTATGGTAAATGCAATTGTTGCGCCTATAAAAATGTGCTTTTCGAGGGTTTCACTTGAGGATGACTGAAGTATAAGTGTGGGAGTATTTGTTCGATCTCCAACTGATTCATTTTTCGTACCCTCAACACTTGATTTGACTTATAAAAAACCCTTAGATTAATAATTATTAGTGCGTTGTGTGCTGCAAGTTGATTATGAAGAAGACGCTAAATGGATTATTATTTTGACCACTTTGAAGCTTAGGAGAATAAATCGTGCCAAAAAAGGGACTTAGTACGTGCCAGAGCAGCCATAATGTGCCAGGCCAAGAAAATTTCAAGGAACAACAAGGTTATGAAGCGTTATGGGCATGCCACCACCTTTGTTTTCCCCGAAAAAATGAAGAGGTTGGACAAATTAGGCAGGTAGAGAGATGGCGCGGCCAGCCTTGCAAAGTGTCAAACCCATTCCAATATATGGGACTATGACTTTTTAAAGAATGATTAGATAATGAAAAATGAGGTGGTGACATTTTTTAGGGTATATCTTTTTAGTAGTAGCTTTTTCTCACTCAGGACTGATATTTTAGACTCTTAATTTGCATTAATGAATGTCATTCCTTTGATTCAATTTTACCATTGTTTTTATGTTCTTCTTTGATTAAGTGCAAATCTTATTTTCTTTCCTAAATCTTCATCAATTCTATATCTTTAGACATTCAATCTCACCTCTAAGTCATGAGTTTTGATGAGCAAGGAGTTGAGGCGAGATTAATGGTTTAATCCCGAAGGATTTCAACGTCTAATATACTCCTCAAAACCTTAGTCATCCCATCTTGCAAAATCTTTTTCTCAAACCCTTCTTCATTAGTTTAACTATGCATTATGCATTTCAAGGTTCAAATATGATCAATGGAAGTTAAATAAGAGTTAATAGTGCTTGTGGTCATTGATTGTTGAATGAATAAACATTGACCAAGGCAAAACCATCATCAAGTGAAATTGATTTTTGGGTAATTTTCTCTCCCTTCCTATTTATCGCTAATTGTTAGCTTACATAATTTTTAGTTTTAGGATGGAGTTTTCTTTTTAGGTGATATCTTGTAAAAATGTTGGGAAATTGTGATGTCCATGTCATGTCACGGGCTATGTTGAACCCCTTGATCACCCTTTTTTATGCTATTTGTTAATTGTTTGATTTCTTACTTGATAAGAATCAAGTTAATTTAGGTCTATTTATGTGAGTTGAGGTGTAATTTCATTAGTGAGCTCTAGTTTGATTAGTAACATAGGTGTTTTAGAATTCTATCTAAGGTAATTTAGATTAGTTGATTAAACTAAAACGCTTATCATGATCGACTCAATAACTTAGCTAATCCACCAACATCCCAATGGATGACATCCTTGTTTTTTAGCCCAAAAATCATAACAGCGGAACCCAATTTGCTAAGTGAGTTAATAAAAAAAAAGAAATTGACATCCTTTTTTCTACGGTATGCACGACATAACCAAGATCCTAAAGCTCCTCATAACGCTTCACCCATCAAAGACCTATACTCCCACCGAACATCTTCATCAATTCACTTCATGCCTCCACTATATAGAGAGAGAAAGAGAGTGAGATAGAGGAAGAGGAATAGAGCGGGTATGAGAGGGAAAAGGATCCCTGACAACAACAATGGGGTAAGTAAGATGAACAGGCAGAAAAATAGTAGTAGCAGGCATGAGTTGACCAAAATGAGGATCCCAAATTGCTTAAGCAATATGTTTTATGTGTATAGGGTCCCATACCCATAACTCAGAATTTCCTTGCCAAGCGACCTGAAACAGATTTCTAGAAGTCCACGAAAAAATTATTGCTAATTGCGCAAAATGAAATTGACGATGAAATTATCAATGAGAAAGAAAATGAAATTTATAAGAAAGAAAAGAAGGAATTTTCGATGATAAGAAAGACATTTTTGGTCACAAATCACTAGGCTACCCTAAAATTAGGCCTAAAAGTTTCGATTCAAGGTGGGTGATCTTCAATTAAAAAACTACTACTAACTTTAGAATTTTCTTTGAAATCAGCTGTGGAGTCTCCATTGAATTGGCAAGATTATAGTACTTTGAGGATTATGCATTATTAAAAGGAAAAGAGGCTAGAGTGAAATTATGGAACATTAAAAATGAAATAACTTCAAATTGATGATTATATTTGGGTAATTATAACATTTGAGGTTAAACTGAGGGCAATGCTAAATAATGGTGACTAGGGAGTTTGAATTACGAGCAGTGATGAGGGTTGTCTTTTTCTTTATGTTGTGATGTGATTTCTGTGCATTCAAGTCAATTGTTTAGTTGGGACAAGAAAATAGCTTTGCTGGCCCATAAGAAAGTACGTTAAATTTTATCAGCTAAATGAAGGGTGAAGGAGGGTTGAGTTGAATGAATGCGTGAGATGTTGCTGGTCGATTTCAGTAGCCCGGTGCAGCCATGGGCTAGTTCTGTGAACCTGACAGTAGCTTACCTTAGTTTACCCTATTCCCCTATGTTGTCAGTCTGTGCTTAGTGGGTTTGTGTCGCCTGTGGTGGGCCAAAGAAGAGGGTATCGCTGAATAGGTTCAATGCCCTGATCTAATTGAGTGCTGGGAACTAGGTAGTAGCTCACCTTGGTTTGGCCCTACCCTCAACTCATTTATTTTATACATGTGACACTATCCCAAACTACAATTTCCAATTGTTTAGGCTTGCGAATGATGAACCTAACAATAGTAGGGTCTTACATGGGTCGTCATAATTGGTTATCTAATTTAATTTAGCCTTAACCTATTATTTTAGGTTTACTTATTGACATAAAGCTACGTTTGATTAATTCTGCAGCCACCTTAGAAAAATCATCTTGTTCAAACTATCCAAATAGCCCTTTTAAGTGAATCAACTAGTCTCAAGTCATTTAAATGGTATTCGGGATTTGAAATAGGAATTAGAAAGTCCTTTGGGATTAAAAAAAAACCAATGCAACTATTTAATATTGTCAACCCAAGCCAAGTGGTTCAAGCGACATTCCATAATTTGAAATGAATTTTTGGAAGTATACTTTCAATAAGTACATTGGTGATTGTTTTGCTACTTCATGCTATTACAAATCAATTCACGAACCTTTTAATGACTATATTTGTTCCTAATCCTCCCTATAACTAAGGCTTGTTATTTTAAGGCCATTTTGATAAAGCTAGAGTTGTTCTTACATTTTTGAGAGCGAATTGTGCTTGAGATGTTTTGGGCTGGGAGAATGGTGCTAATTATAAGGAGCTCAGTCTAAGGAGTAAGCTTCAAGATCTTGAATAGACCGCGAATCCTAGTTGCAACTACCCTGACGAAGGGAGTTCATTTACTTTGAGAAGCCTTAGGGGCACCCAACGCCGTGAGTTGTGATACGTACTTAAGGAGAACATAGACTGATGAATCTAATTCATTGAAAAGCGCTTTTAATCTATTATGTGTTGGAAGCTATCTATTCGTAATTACTTCAGTGCATGGTTTTTAAAGGTGCAAGTACTACTTGAAATGCTTTCAACTGAGTTAGAAATAACTTTCCTTATATGAAATGGTTTCATTTTAACAAAGATGACTTGATTTATGATTTTGAAGACCTTTAGCCTTTTGTTACCAATTTAAAACTTATGAACTATTATAAGTTTGTAACTTGGCTAAACCAAAGTGTCTATGTGATGCCTTAATCTAGAATGATTTACCTCGTCTAAACCTCTGGTGCTACTAGTAAAAAGTGAGGTGCTAGTTGTTTGTTCCTCAACTAATATGCTATTATCATCTAAAGAGATATGTGTGGTTGCTACTTATTATACTATATGTAAATACTTTGTTTGTTGGGATACAAATTATCCACTAAGCGTGTGATAGCTCATGCTCTTTCTTATTCCTCTTTTCCTATGTTGAACTCTTCTTAAAAGGCATGTGGAAGTTATTGATTCATGAAAATGAGTTGATTTCTGTTAGACACTCTATTAATAAGTGGTAAAAGGATTATATCTATACCTCAGTCCATGAGTTAAATAGAGCATTGAAGTTGATTGTAAACTCGTTGGATACATGTAAGTCTGAAATTTGAGTTCATGTACTACATATTTTCTAGTTATCACTTTGGATGCTGATGTGAGTCATCCATTTGATTAGATAGTCATTTTTTAGTTACTAGAGTTGAATTGTTTTGGGATTTTCAATCGTAGTGCTTTAGGTGTGATCTATTGAGTTGTATTTTTCATTTCATCATTTGTTTAAGTTCTTAGCTAGTGTGCTCTAGGCGTATGACTTATAGAGTAGTTTTCTCTGGCACGTGGGTGCTGATTTCATTTAGAATTGCCTTTATATTTTTTATTGCAATAGTTGCTAGTTTAATGCCATAAGCTAGCAGTTATGGTCTTATTTTTAGGCAAAACCTTGTCTGCTTTGTTCCAAAATTTCATAAATAATGAAAGCCATTAGACCTATGAGTACGGTTGCTATGAGTTTCATCCCAAAAACTCACACATACCCAATCCAATACATGAATTATAGTACTTGGATCATATTTCCTCTTTTGGTTCCCATGCTACCTCAGTAGTGGAATGGTTAGCCTAAGGGACGTCCATTAATGGGACCATTTTCTTGCGAAGCTAATTTTCTCCGCAATCTAAAATCTCAACTGGTTGTTCCTCATAGGTTAAGTCTTCCTATAGTTGTAATAAGATCTCAATTGGTTGTTCCTCATAGGTTAAGTATTCTTAGAGCTATAAAGTTCTAGTTCAGCCACATGAGATGGACTGGGTTTGTATTTACACAGTTGGGACACTTAAAAGAGACTATGGACTCTAGAGACTTCTTCTATGATGAAATAAGGACCAATATACCCTAGATGAACTTGCCTGATTACTAAATCACATTATACCCTTGGTGGGTAGGAAATCTTGGTCTTTGACCACAAATTCCAAAGGTCTCCACTGCTTGTCTGCGTAACTCTTCTAATGACTTTGAGCTGTCTTCATCCTCTCCTGGATCACTTGAACCTTCTGTTTGGTTATCTGAATTTGTTCATGTCTGACGGCAACAGGATCATTAATCACTTACCAGTATAGTGGAGTTGTGCATCACCTACATATCGTGCTTTGAATGTGGACATTATTATGCTTAAATGATAGATGTTGTTTAGGAGAACTCGAGTCAGAGTTAGCTGCTCATCCTATGCCTTTTGGAAATTGAAACCACAGGCCTATAGCATATCTTCTAGTGTTAGAATGGTACACTCTTGTCTTCCATTAATAGTAGCCTGAAATGAACTACTGAGGTTTAAAGTTTCTATCAGAACCCTACTTGGGACCTTGTGTCTCGATTGGAGACAATAGGACTAGATACCCAATATACGCAAAAAAGTCTCGACTAGATAAGTGGGAGCAAGTTGATCTATGGTTCAGGTATTTGACATGGGTATGAAATGTGTGGAATTGACAAACATATAAAAAATCAACAAGATAGCTTTGTTCTTACTCCTTGTTTTTGGAAGCCTTGTCATAAAATCCATTAGAAATGAGCCCCATTTCAACTCAAGGACCTCCAATGGTTGTAGGAGCCCTCTAAGGCACTAATGCTCCTTTTCTAGTCGCTGGTAAGACGAGCACTTAGACACATAATTAGCTACTTCCTGCTTCATTTTGCTATAGTAGAAAGTCCGCCTAAGGTCCTTCTACGGTTTGTCCCCACTAGGATTATATAGAATTGGGAGTATTGTGAGCCTCAGATAGTTTCCTATTAAGCTTATCCACTATAAGGAGATATACGAGGTTGATCTCTTGGGCAACTCGAATCTGCTATGTGAGCTTGGGTTGCACTATCATTGCATATAGTTACATAGACTTCCCATTTCTTACCACAAAATTGATCTCCAACCTCTTAAACTTCTGAGATGACTTTGTTAGTGTAGGGAGTAAATGGTTGAGAGTAGGTATCATCTATAGCACAATTTATCGGCCATTACATTCACTTTTTGAAGGTGATATTGGAAGGCACATCATGGTCCTTAAGAGACTTTAGCCACCATGTCTGGCTTAAGTTTAATTCCTTTTTAAAAAACATATACTTAAGACTTTGTTGGTCGGTAAATATCTCATAGCGTACCTTGTGGAAGTAAGGGCTTTAGATTTCAAGAGCAAACACCACTGTCGCTAATTCAAGCTTATGGGTTGGGTTGTTCCCCTTATTGGTGTTTAGCTATCAATGTACATATACTATAACTCATCCATTTTACAAGAATGTACACCCTACATTATTGTGAGATATAACACTATAGACCACAAACCTTTCAGTTAGGGCCAATATGGGTTCAAATATATGTCTCCTCTTAAGTTCTTAGAAGGCTTGCTCTCATTTCTCTATCCACTAATATTTCACAATCTTTCTAGTCAAGTTGATGTCGCTATCTTAGAGAAATCTTGGATAAATCTTGAAAAATACATTATCAATCATAGAAGCTGCACATGTCCGTAACATTATTTGGTGTGAACCATTTTTTGTTGTCAGTCTAGACTCATCCTTAGAACCATTTTCCATAGAAGCAATTCTTCGTAAGGTCATTGAATTTTATCCACCTCAATCCATACTCAGTATGCCTATCCTTCAATGTGGGCCCTCATAATTTAGTTTCCCCTTTGAGATAAAGCCCAACGCATCCTACGCTCTACTTGTTGGGGTATTGGAGAACATAAAATATTTTCTCTATGTCTTGGATCCACTCCTGAAAAGCTTGAGCATTAGCTGCCCTGTTATAAGATGGTAGGTGGAGATAATCCAACTCCTTGAATAGGTTGGAGCTGTCATCCTCATCCTTATTTTCCTTCTTCTTACTAAGGATATGTAACTATTTCCCCTACTTCTCTAACCAATTAATAAGCAGGAAGTTGGTGAGATCGACTTCAGTAGGTGTAGTGTTCTACCCCAATTTCTAGTATGAAGCAACCAATTGCTTCCTTAGGTTAGCCGTCATAGGAACACTCCCATGGTACTGAAATCCCATTGTTTTCTGACATTCTAAGGAAAAACACGTCTAAATTTATGCTCTAACTTTATAATCTGCTCGGCTCCACCCTAGTAGTTCTCTACTAACATACAAGAGGAATTCTCAGTGCGCTAACATTTTTATAACATAGGGCTACTTGCCCCTACTAGTAAGAAATCATAACACTTGCTCCTTGGCATATAGGCCCACATATATTGGCAAAATCAAGCATAAAATACACATTAGGCAATGTTTCTAATTTAATTACATATCCAAGTATTTTAATGCCATCCAATAATCAAAAATAGGGATCATCCAATTCAAACCCAAGCATGTAGAAAAGCAAACAGGATAATTCTACTTTTATTAATATAATCAAAACCATGACTAACACTCATAATAGTAAGGTTTGTAGCTAAGATGCTCCCGTACGCTTGATTTTAGTGAAAACAATATTTCAAGCAAAATTAGGTGCTATGAAGGAAGGAGCTCATCGCGCCAATAGCACCATACATAGTTATCCAGAAGCATCATAAGGAAGCAAAGCACCTTGTTGCCTTCATCACCGTAAACAACTATTCGGGAAATCGTCGAAGTGACAATTGATAGCCTCTCAAGCTTGAATAATGTAATCAAAAATTGAGTGTCGTGGAAGTTTGAACAGGATTCGATGAAAATAGGTGCTGTGGGAGTGATAGCGCCACATGCTTTTCATCATCCTATGAAGTAAACATGAAATTTACGAGTGTTTAGTGCAACTTTAAGAACCATGCATCCCTACTACCGAGCACCATGCTCAAGCCCAGGTAAAATTGCTTTTTCCACAAAGTTTAGACTTTTATTCCAGATATAGTATCTGAAGGGAACCACTAGGTTAAACCTACAACTCTAATATCATTCTATGACGACCTAAAATTCTAATTCATTTTCTTTGTAACCTTTAACTGATATAATACGACAGAATAACCTTGTTGTGCACTATTGCCATATTTAATTATGAGATAAAAGTCAAAAGGGGATTTATGAATATAACCAAAACAAAATCAAAAGTAAACGTTCCAATGTTCAAATGGTCAAACTTGGTTGAATTACACAATCATTTATTCTATCCCTTATAAAAGTTTAACTTAAACTTCCATTTTGGCCCTACTCATATCCCATCCCCAAATAACACATTAGCATCTTAAAAGAAAACATTTCTAATAGTGAGGAGGAGCACAATAATGCCTACCCATAATAGTAAAACACTATTTAAATTTGTTTTAAACATTTAGGGGTTGAGAAATATTTCAAACAATTCAAAACAATGTTGGTTCCTAGTCATTTTAAGATCTTTCAATTATAAACCCTTAGCAACTTTTTAGTTAACAAAAACAGAGTTCACTTATTGGCAGGCGACCACATTAGAGGGTCTCATGGTTTTCCCAAAACAACCTCAAAGGTTCCAAACCTATGATATGCATGAGTTGGCACACATCCAACAACCATGACATGCACTCAGTCAACCACATGCTTTAACGCACGGAGACTATCTTGTCTCTATATTAGGGTAATCCAGCCTTGATCCTGATAAGCATCGTTCGACAAACAAGCCTTAATATTTCACATTACGACTTAGTATTTTATCAGGAGGTCCATTTCACTCCATTTAAGCCTAACCCATCATATCAAAGATTCTTTATCTTAGTAAACCACCTTTAAACATGAAATCCTTACTTGAAAATATTCAATCGTAACATATATGGCTCATTCAGAAATTTGTAATGAAATACCATATCGTAGTTCAAGTTTCACCTATAAAGTCCCCTTGGATAAGAACATTGTATAAATAATTTACAAACATCCAAAATATGTTTTAGGGGAAACTAAAGGGATTTCAGGCACAGACATCACCTTTATGAAATAAAATAATCTAGCTTAAGCTCAATCCTAGAATGTTAGGCTTAAACAATAAAATAGTGTGTCGTGAGATAGGCCAGCAAAGGCAGATTTCATAGCCCAATAAGCTTGTTTTTCCAACCCAATAGCTAAGCAAGCTATTAAACTCGCATCCATAGCTAATCCGCTGGCCATTTATTTTTGAGTATCTATATGACTTTTAGTAATTATATTTTATTTAAGAGACCATTAATAAACTTTTAACTACATTAGCGCTTATAGGCAGTGTCAGGTTAGTTTTGCATACTTGATTGTAAAGGCTATAGGTTGACTTAGAAATATCAAATCAAAGTGCATGAGCATAATCTGAAAATGTATTAATGTCTACCACAACTTTTGTTTTATGCACAACAATAAAAAGCCGTAAGAAGTGTCCTAAAATTGCATGTTTCTCCAACTGGGGAGATTTTGGACTTTGCTCACTTGTACGTGAAAAATTAATTTCTCTACTGTTTCAGTTCCAAAATTAGTAATTCAAAATTACTAATAAAATAGACCGATAAATCTACGTCTTCGAATTTTCTCCCTGATTTTGATGCAGGTATGTAATTCAATAAAGTGTTTTAATTTTGAGCCACTACAAGTCAGCATTCTAATCTCTTTAAAATCCCTTTTCCATCACCAAAGTTTGTACCCATTAATTAACTAGTCAAGTAATTAATCTTGACCATTCTTAAACGTAAAATAGTTCGCCTAACCACCAATAAATCTAACCAAGCCCATCTAAAGAGGTAGAAAAGAGAGGATTACGAAATGTACCTCAAAAGCGGGAAATGGATGAATAAGAGGAGACGTTTCTCTCAAATATAACACATAATCTGAAATTTAATCCATAAGGATAGACTAGGAGGATTACGAAATGTACCTCAAAAGCTAAGGATTTGAAAGAAAGCCCTAGGCCCCTAGACTTGTAAACACTTTCCAAAAGGAAGACGCAAGGAACAGAATAAAGGGTGTGGCTGCGTGTGGCAACTGTAATAGTGGTGTTCGTTGCTTATAGTGTCAAGGCAGTGATGGCTGGACACTAGTTGCAATGCCGGTAGTGGTTGGCCAATGGTAGGGGAGAAAAAGAGTGTTGAAGTATAAGAGACTTGAAGGTAGGAGTGGGTGGTTGTGGGTGTGCTGACCGACAAGAAGGCTAAAGGGCCATTGGTCGCCGGTGCTGACATCGACAGTGGATGGTTATCATTGTAGTCAGGCATAGAGGAGAGAGAGGAAGTGAGGGTGTGAGAGAGACAATGTGCAACTTTGAGAGAGAAGAGAGTCCTGAGATGGATGGGGGTTGTTGCATTGTTTACATAGAATTTTTTGTTTTCTTTTTTGGTACCTAGTAAGGAGGAGGAAAAAAGAGATATTCACGGGTGGGACTCGGGTGATTAGGAGATATAGGGAGATTTTCATTTCCATTTCCCATCACCAAATGGATCAATAAATGTTGAATTTTAGAAGATAAATATAAATAATTAAAATTTGAATTTTATTAAATAAAAATTAATTATTTTCTTTATGCATCATTTTGGCCCAATAGATGAGAGCAACAATGGTAAATCAACACATATGGTTTTTCGCCTACTTAAACTACTCCATCACATGTAGCCGCATACTTTCTTTGATGAGAACCTCATCCAAAGCTATCAATCTCTAAAATTTGCCTTAATTGTCTTCAAAGCCATGTATATTTTTGTATGTTTGATGAGAGGAAAGAGGCCTTCATTGCATGTTATGAACTACATAAGCGAAAAGCCACCCTATGTGAATAATTAGATCCCTTGCTAACTTATTGAGCCTTCATTGTTATCATGTTTTAGAAATCACTCTTTTAACTCTTGGGAAGACACAATTTCCATGCCCAAATAAGACTAAGGAGTGTCACTTTAAAGAGCACCAAAGGGATGTTGGTAGGTAAGAGCATTCGGTGGCATGGTTGTACAAGCAAAAACTGGAATAATTAGTGAAAGTTATTTTGCATTTTTATGACATGAGTAGAGTTATTTGTGTGCAAAAGTCATTATATCAAGTGTTTTTGGCTTAACCAACGCAAAAAAGGGAGAAAATCCTTGCAAAAATTTTAAAAAAAGAGGAATGAAAGGGTTGGCATGGAGCTTTCATTTTGTGCTTAGGCCATGTGTGGGATGGCAAGATCACATTTAGGAGGTGTTGTGTTTTCACAGTTCACTTCTCAAGTCTCAAAGCATTTGTCTCCCTCTTACCTCCTAACTCGGGCCTCATTACAACCTATGAAAGTCTTTTTGATGATCAACTTGCATAGAGAACGAGAGCTAGGTCAAACTTATGGTATAGTGCATCTTTCAGAAAAAGTTTGAGTAGAATGCTAAATTAGAGTGCTCTCTAGCCCATTTTGAAGCATTGAAGAAGGAAACGTGCCAAATGGAAGCCTATAGTGTCCAGAGTTTGTAAACCACACTAAGTCAAAAAAAAAAAAAAAGGAAAAACCAAAGCAAGTTAGAAAAGTGGCATGAGCTGCCCATGGGACCTTAGTTTTTACAGAAATTAAAGAAATCCACAAAATGAGGTAAGTTGGCAAAATTTTGGAACAATCTACCCTTGGCACATAGCACAACATTACGAAGTCAGAGCTATGGATATTTAAATCATGTCTAGACTAACAAAAGCAAATCTTCACATTTTTGGGCTTTTTCTTGTTCTCTGTAAGGCACTCCTATAGATTCAGAATTTCATCTATAGAAGGTTGATATTTTTGATTTAGTTTTGTTATTTGACTAAGCTATAATTTCACTGTTCTCTCCTAAATCTCCCCTAATTCTCTATTTTTAGTCAATCAAACTCAGACCTGAATAGTGATTTTTGATGAGTAAGACCTGAAGGAAGATTAAGAGTTCAATTCCAATGGATTCAAACTTGTAACCTACTTCTCAAAACATTAATCATGCTATTTTCTTCATTCTCTTTTCATTATCTTCTGCACTTATTTCACTTTAGATTTTGCAATCTCAAATCTTAATTCACCTTAAAAAAATCTAGAATAGGGTTGATCAATGCTAATTGAGTTTGATCGGAGGTGGAATGAATGTTAATCAAGCGAAAATTAATATCAAATGCTAATGGATTTATAGGTAATTTTCTCTTTTCCTCCTTCTAGTGCATTTCGTTAGATTAAATAGTTGCTAATTCTGGGATAGATTTTCCTTTCTGTGGTGATCTTTTAAGAAGAAATTTGGGAAGTTAATGTGCGAACATGTCAAGCCATTGGCCATGTCACACCATTGATCACCTTTCTAATTTGTTTGTGTGTTGTTTGTGTTGTCTAATCCATTTAATGCTAGATTAATAGAAGTTTACTTGTTTGTGGTAATCTTAGATTTTTCTTGGTAGTCTAGTTAACTTATGAGTGCATTCTAGATTAATAGTTGATTAGTTGATTGATTTTGATTCCCCTCTTACAATTTAGTTGCACCTTAAGCTAATTCACCAACATCCCTAAAGATGACACCCTTCTCATTTAAAATTACTAAACAATATCACACCTTCCCAACTAACCTAAGGACGTAAAATTGCTGAAAACATTGCTACCAATAATATCAAGCACATTGTCCTCACAACCCATATACAAATTATTTCTATATATTGCATGACTAGTAATGGACTTCTTAATGTAAAATTTTGGGGAATGGGAGGTTGGCGGACAAAAAGGGAAGACATACAAAGGGTCAAGGGCTTATCAAAACCAAGGGTAGGGGAATTCTTATGCACGAACTTATCAACTGACCCTCTAAAGGAGTCACAGCTAGATCATACGCCACATCAAAAGTATCTTTTAACTCAAAACATGCATTAGGAACGTTAATGTACAACATAGTCAGAAGAATGAATCAAGTAAGGTTAGGACAACCACAGTATTGTGTCAAGGTGATGTAAACTTAGGTTTGGCGAAAGCAATCACAATAAGAACATGAATGTACAACATAGTCCAACGAATTACACATGTGACACCCAAAAAGCGACATAATAGAAAGCCTAAGGATAAAACATCTAGCAAGATAACTAGCTTTTTGAATTTTGAACGAATCCCACCCAGTCATCAATGACATTCCATGCTTGCTCAATGCTTTTTTCGATAAATGCCCAATTTTCTAAAGGAGCTCAATTTTTAGCATTTATATGCTTATCAACAATTCCCAATATTTCCCACCTACCCACGCAATAACCATATTGAGCAAGAAAAGCTTTAAATCATTAAAGTAACTTTAAAATAATTTATCCTCAAATTGGAAGAAATGGAACATTGCCATTGTATTTTAAATTTTTTTGAACTTTTTATTCTTTAGGTTTTTTTCCAAAGAAAAATAAACTGCTTGGTCAAACCTACTAGCCAAAACCTCATATTCCAAGACCAATGATTGAAATATCAAACAACTTCTATAAGGCAAACAGAAATTCTTAAATCTAATCAACTGCCATTTCTTAAGGATGTTTATATACATCTAAGATCATTGAAAATGAGATTACCAAACTTTAAGGGAACGCCTTCTCAGGACCTATCACACTTAAATTGAATCTTAGTTTTTCAACATCTTTTTATTCCTTCACCAAACATCTACATTAAGTGGAAAAGTTGATAAGTTTCCTACTAGGAATTTTGAGCTATGAGATTTAATAGAGTAGACACGATAAATCACAAGCGCTTTTAGATCAACACAAGAATTGGATTTGTCTTATGAATTTAACAAAGTTCAAGATTTAAACCTAGAAATTAACACAAATTGCAAACCATTGCAGAAAGCATGAATCTATGAGAAATGAAAAGAGAACAGAAGAAAATTGCTCAACCAATATCATCCTTGAACTATCGTCCAGACCTAACATGGAATCATTGCAAAATTTACAGGTCGGCTTACTCTAAGCTCTCTCTAATGGATGTAACCTACTCTTAGATAATGGATAGAAGATCGATCGATACCCAAAAAAGCCAAGAAATGTGCCCTATAAAGCAGAAAATAGGAAGTGGGTCACAAAAGCTGAGAACAAACTAAGCCATTGTGCAATACTAGTCCAACAAAGCCGTGTTGTGCATCATATGCAAGTGATGCTCCAACACAGTCACGATGTGTTGGTCACTACCTTGCTCATTCTCATGTGAAGTTTCTGCTGCGTCGTCCCTGAACTTCTGAACTATGTTTATGGGCACCATTTGACCATGCATCTTGTCCTTTAACCTATTTTGCTTCCATCCTTGATCAACATGATCTCAAAAACATCATTCTACTCATGCTCCTCGGTTTTACCTGGTCAAAATATGCACAAACATACTAAGCCAAGTGTAAAGGACAAAAGGGGCTTAAAATGCTCAACTATGAACAATAATCCTCTAAAATGGAAAGTTTAAATTGTGAAAATCCATACAAATATGGCACTCATTCGTAGTTTAACTCGAGAATAAGCAAAATTTAAGTGTAGGGGTACTTAATCAATTCAGAAATCTATACATGTTTTGTACCCTTTACACCTCATTTCCTAATAAACCTTAACTTAGGAGTTTCAGTTGATATTATTGAATTTCCAAAAAAACATAAAATATTAAAAATATACAATAGACTCTGTTAATAAAGTCTACAAACGGTGTTTACTTATGTAGAGTAAAAACATGCAAAAATTTATAGCCCATGATAGAAGGGTTAAACACAAAATAGCTAAATTAATCCATAGCCCAGTCCCATACTTTGATCAATAAAGAAGGAAAACAACCAAGATCCACTCAATTATCATGCGATCTATCCTCCCCTCTACTTTTCTCTCTCTTATTTACAGGTTTAGCGATGATCTAGCTCCCCCAACCATCAAAATTCAATCCTCCTCACTCTTCTCCAACCTTTTTGTACACCCCCATACTCCTAGACATAATTGATGATCATAAAAATTCAACAAATTTAATTACACAAGCACCACCTCACAACTCATGCTCAATATTCAAGTTCCTCATGAACACTAATAATACTTACTCCTGTAAACACTAAAAATCATCATGATGAACTCTAAATTATCATAAATTAACAGTTATCCAAGCTAAAGTAACACACTACTAACTGGATTAGAGAATAAAAAGAGTAAAAACAAGTGAGGGAGAAGGTAGGGTTTACCTCCAAAACAGAAAGAACAAGGCTTGAGGGAAATGGTAAAGGAGATGTGACAGTGTTGGGTGCTGCTGGGCTCAGTGATGGCCCACGAACATGGGCAGACACGAAGGTGGAGCAGGGGATGGTGGAGGCTTGGCATGGGAATTTCGGGAGGGGGTTTAGGGGGGAATTGAGCCTTAGTTTATTAGTTTTGATTGTTGTCAAATAAATAATTCTAGATATTTTTTATTTATTATTTTCTTTTCTATTCTCTCTCTATTTTTTTAGTATAAAAACTCCTCTTTTTAGTATTTAGGATTATATTTAGGATATTTTTACTATGGTCTCTTTGGAAGAACAATTACAAATCTTATCCTTTTTGATTAGCATCTACACTTGCATTTATTAGTATTTCACTTATTCATATTATGGCTTATTTACATATTACAAGTGAGCAAATTGTGTATTTATATATGTCTTGCATCATTGTCCAGTTTTCATGGTTGTTCACTTTTATAAATGGGCTAATTTTTGTTTATTTAATACTTACGTATGCATTTATTTGTAAGTTCTAAATGATCCAATGCAACGTATGATTAAATTTCATTTCGAGGCCACTTCGTTGTTTCCACCTGTAATTACACAAATGCTTTGAATCGTGAATGAAAATACAATGCTCAACTTAATAAATTTAACAAAGGTTGATCGAAGTACTTAGCATGAGTTAGGTCTAGGCTATTACAGTCTTTCCCCCCTTAAAATAAGTTTTGTTGTTGAAACTTGTAAATTTCAGAGAAATCTTAAATTTACCCCAAATAAGTATGGGTACTTATTTTGCATATCCTCTTACGTCTCCTGTGTGGCTTCAAATAAGATATGGTTAGCCTATAGAACCTTGCTAGAGGAATGTTCTTTCTAGACTGTTGTCTAATGCTATAATCCAGTATTTACAATAGGACACTCCTAATAAGCCAGGCTAGTAGTAACTGCTATAGGCTTTGTCACAATGGCATGGTTTGGATCTAAAATCATTCTTTCTGAGCTGCGAAATATGCAAAACACTGTGCACATGCTTGTGTTCCACTGATAAATCGTAGAACTTTTCGATGGCTTCGTAAGGCCCAATGTACTTAGGGTTGACTTTTCCTTGTACATCGAACCTCTTAACACCATTGAATGTTGATACCTTTAAGAATAGTTCATCTCCAACTTTAAACTCTATAGTCTTTTTATTTTATCAGCAAAGCTCTTTTATCAGCTATGGGCAGTCTTAATGTGTTCTTGAATCTTTATTAATGCCTACCCTATCCTCACTGCTTCATCCAACTTACTTAAATATAGTTAGGTAGTTTTCGGGATTTTACTATTATTAAAAGGGTCACCATTTGTGTTCCTATTTGTATTATAGGCCCACTATGGAACAAATTATGGCCTATCTTATGAGATTTGGTCTCATTCTATGACTTGAGCCTATGATCTCCCTCGGACTAGCATTGAAGAGATCTTATGTCTTATAGCTACTCTTGCTTATTTGCTTAACCGTCCCTCATTGGACTAGTCAAAAGTTTGCTAGATCTAAATTAGCGATAAAGATGAACATGTCGAGGGTAAGAATAACAGAAATGGTGGCCAAGTAAGTTATTAATCAAATAAGAAATAAATAGAAAAAGTATAAAATGATTGTTGAAGAAGTGATGGTCATGGGATGGATACAATAAAGATGGTTATGAGTGTATCAAGAATTCAAAAATAGAGGGCCACACGTGATTTCCAAGTATGAATCACGAGAGAAGCAACATAGTCGACACTTATTAAGCTATGTATATGACAAAGGCTATTATTCCACACCATCACAATCACAAGAGAACCAACAGAAGGTTGATTGATATATCAAATTGTGTGTTTATCAAATAACAAAAGATTAGAGTATCCAAAATAGGAAGGTAAATACTTTTTATAAAAATTCTCATTGCTCGATCAAGCTATACATACTCTCACATGAATGAAAATGAATTTGGGGGTTTTTGAGCCTGCAAGGAGTAGACGATGGATTGTTCCTACAATTGTCACACTTAAGTGTGGTTAAATGATAGAACTGTAAGTATAGTACTAATATTGTATGGAATAGGATAATCATGATGTCCAACATATGGCAATAGATAACGACCAAATAGGGATTTAAAGGGAAAGGTTCGACCACTTAAGTGGAATTTAAAACCACAAGTGGAATTTGTATTCGAACAAGCGCAGTGTAAAACAATCAATATAAAGCAAGTTTAAGTAAGGCAATAAGATTGCATAGAGAAAGATTAAGTTGAATTAAAAGCAAGAAAATTGGTAGGGTTACAACAATTAGTAATCCCCTGCACTAGTGAAAGCTAAATTGCATCTCTAATTCAAAACAAGTTACACGAGCTTACTACCATGAACAAACACGGTACAGAGTATATGTATAAATACACTTTCAGCAGAATGAAGAATATGATGATGAAACTCGAAAGTATCAGAATATCAACAACCATTTAAAATCGAATAAGAACATATTTAATATTTGGCAACAAGTCTTAAAGGCATGTTGAATCATGCTAGAAAAAAGATATAAGATCTCTTGATGATCCACAACGTTCCGAAGTTTCGAAACGAAGAGGGAAAGTAAATAACGTTGGAAGGAAGCAAATTTTCAAGATAAGACAAATCAAACAAATATGAGAAATGATAGAAATAATGGCATTAATATAAAAGATAAATTATTCAACAAGGTTAATATGTCAATTCATATATTTTAAGCAAATGCTCAAGATCAAGAATAGATAAAATACCAAAGAGATGATGCCAATAAACAAGTCAAGATGATTAAAGGAGAAGCTGATTAATTACTATGAATAATAAGGATGTTGCCGATGTAAGATCTTAATGGAAGGAACAAATGACAGATTTTGAAATTATGGTTAATGGAAATAGTACCATAATGTAGATATAATCAAAATAACTATAAGTGCAAATAATTCAGAAAAGGAGGACAATTGTTCCAAAAATTAGTTACATAGGGACAAAACATTCAGCAGTAATTTGAAAGCCAGACTAATGGTAAAAATAGGCAATCTATATAGTGATTGAATGTTAAAGGCAAGTCAAATATCATTATTTTCAAAAGATAGTGTATACTAAGGATTAACTCAAAGTTAGACGATGAAATTATCCATCTACAAAAACCTCTTAACTGGATTTCACAAAGGTGCCCTTCACCAATTATGCAGACATCCATGTGTAGGATGATGTGGATACATGAAGAAAAGGCAAGATGATTCATAATTTATCCTCTAGGGTTAGGAGAGTAGAATAAAAGGTTAGGGTGGAGCACCAATAGGAAGGTGACAAATTAATAAAATAACGAACGAGGTTATCTCATATCGAAGGTGTCGCCATAAAGGTTCAAGTCACACTAACAAGGACGCAGAGTGAGCAACCCTAAAAAGGGATAAGAGAGAGTTCAAAGCATTACAAATAGGGATAAACTTTGTTAATCACCATCCTTAATTTAAATTCACTTACATGTTTGGGGGACATCCTTTTAAATGTAATGGTTTCCAGAATAGTGGAAAAATGAAATAACAAAAGTCAATGTCGGTTATAAGCAAGAAAGACCATGTTATTGCTAGAAGGGTGGTTGCAAAAAGTAAGCTCAATAGAGATAATTAGTGAAAGAAAGACAGACATATCTCTCCTTGGTCATAGAGAATCCATATAAAAATTAATATCATGAGGTAACTCAATGATGGAAGGATATATAATGCAGTACTGGTGGGGTGATCAAGCAAATTTTTGTATAGAAAAAGGACAAAATATGATTAAAAAAGGAATTACTAGTTAAATTGTGTTATCTCATAATATGACTATGGCTAGCTCTAAGGTACAATCAAAGAGATCAAAGATTCACAACAAAGACTTACAAAATTATGTAATGGTGCCTTATAAGGAAGATCTATTGTCAACTAGCCAAAAGTCATAACAGTCTCTTTTAGACCAATCCAGCTACTCATGCAGCTTGAGTTAATAGGTTTGATACATTCAAAAGAAAGTTGCATGGGCCTTTAACTTTATGTGAACACTTCCCATATTTTATTGCCCGATAATACTTTATTATTGTACATGGAGTTGGGTCTTAGGAACACCCTCTTTTCTTTGTTTTCCTTTTTTCCCCCAATCCTTGTTAATCCCAAAGGATCTGTTCACCAAATCACCTGTTAGGCTCTTATACTACATAATAAAATTATGTCCTTTTAATTTAATTTACCTATCTAATTAGTATAGCTCGACCACCCCCTAATCCACCAAAATCAAGTAAGGAATCACTTGCACCATTCCCTTTGAAGCCCTTATAAATAGCTTGGCACTAAGGTCCACCTTTAGTGATTTTCATGTGCTTTTAGAGTATGTTTCATTCTCACAACAAACGTGCCTAACCACATTTTATAATCCCGAATCCTTAGAGTAGTTTTCCTTTACACATTTAAAAATTTTCAATAACTATTATCACCTAGACCAACGCATATTTATTTATATAGTATGAGTCAATGACCCAAGGTCGCAATGTTAACTAGTAACCTAAATATAAATATCCTTCGTATCTTCGTTATATATTACCTCTATCATTGTATAACATGCTTTAAGGTATAATAACTTGTATATACCTAGCATACGGTAGCCAACATCAATGCACGTATTCTAGAAACACATGTATTGGAAACACTTCCCTCATGTGACACTATGTCATGCCATATGTAACACATATAATGTCAAGTGGCAAACCATAAACTACTGGACTACCAACACATGATTCATTACACTAAATTATAATTGTAGATCATCCATGACAGTGTGATAGGCCCTTAAAAATATGCATTAATACACTATTGTACTGGTTATTTGAGCTAATCTAACCCAAGGATATTGCTATATATACATACATACATATATATATATATATATATATATATATATATATATATATATATATATATATATATATATATATCTATTATATATATATATATATATATATATATATATATATATACACACATACACACACACACACACACACACATACACACACACATACACACATATATATATATACTTACATACGTACATACATATACATGTATACATACATACATACATGCATACATACATACATATATATATATATATACATATATATATATATATATATATAATATATATATATATATATATATATACACACACACATATATACATATATATATATATATATATCTACACACACACGTACACACGCACATATAATATAATATATATATATATATATATAGTATATATATATATATATATATATATATATATATATATATATATATATATATGTATATATATGTATGTATTTATGCATTTATGTATATGTATGTATGTGTCTATACACACACACACACACACACACACACACATATATATATGATTCCGGATTTTCTTCCGAGGTAGTGCTGATGATGACGTGGGATGAAGGAACGGGTTTATTTGACAGCTTTGAGAGCAACTCCTGACGTCCTCTTCTCCAAGTGGCCCAACCTACAAAAAGGACACCCCCGGGTTGTGGGCCGGGAAACGCCTCTCCAACGGTCAAGTCAGCCCAAGGTCCAAATTAAAGATTAAAACAAAGAGAGTATGCAGTTTAAGTTCAGTACATCGGCGTGCCAACCCTTTTCTCAAGGAGGGTAGGTGGCTATTTATAGTCCCTTCGGTAAAGGGGTAGAAGAGTAATCATCCCTGGAGCACCCCATATGGGCCACAAGTCTCGGCACGGAAGGGCCCTAGGGGGAGCCCCTAGGGTTGCATCTTAGCACCCATTATCCAGGAAATGGGCCCTGTTCATAGGTCTAGCTTGTATGGGCCCGCTTAGGAGAAATCGAATTTTTCCCAATCATTTAGTCCCTCACATTTTACCTGCACGTTGAGCCTGGTGAGTAGCCAGGTAGAATGTGGAGAACTGTCCTTGGTTGGCATGCATCCCGAGGCCTTTGAAAATTGGGCCCATACGACGGACGGCCTATGGCCACCTACCATAAGTGGGCAAGTTACGAGACTTAGATGGCGGTTTCAAGAAACTGCCTTCTTCATAAGCATAAAGGGCTTCTGCCGAGGAGGGGATGTCCCATCCTTTATCTTTCTATAACAATCGTTATCGGGCGTTCCTTTTGTGGCTTTCCCATGCTCCCTCAACACTAAGGAGATGGCTAAGTACGTCGTCCGCCACTTCACCTGGGATCGATGTGGGACTGCCTTTCCCCCGTCACCTCTCCCGAAAGACTTTCAGGCCTTATGCCTGAGCTACAAGCTGGCCGTGGCCGAGGAGGCTGTCGAGGACTATGAACTCCCAGAGCTACCCCAAGTGATCTTTCATGCAATGCTTCTGAATAAGGCTGAAAGGCTTGGGGTCTTGCATTGACGACCCCTTTGAACGTTGGAGTCAGCCCTCACTGAGCTACGTTGGAGCACCTTTGAATCGTGGGTGTGGCTGTACTGATGGAGACCATCATGAATGGCCCAAAGACCATCAAGCCCAGCCCAAGGAAGACCCAATCAAGCTTCAAGAAGTCAAAGACGTGGCAAAACTCTGTAGAAAAGTTTTATTCCTTCCGGAAGAATTAGTGCCCGATTCGTCCCTGCGGAAGGTAATTTCTGTGGCAACTTTTGGACAAGCTCAAGTAGACCCACAACTTGAGGGCCCATATGCTTTGGGAGCTTAAGATTTCAGCTTTAAAGTAAGCCCAAGTTTGTTTAATTTGGACGTCATTTGATTGGGCAAAATATCACTCAAAGGTACATTATTCTGATCCAGTCCAGTCTGAGATAGGTGCATTGTTTGGGCCATAACTTTTAAACCGCTTATCGAAATTGAGCAAATGAGCCATTCCGGAAAATAAACTTCCAGGGCTTTCTAGCAAGCCCAAGAACGCGTGTTTTGGCCGAGTATTCAGAAAGATATACTCTGTTGAAGTTGAGGCAGCTGTAAGGATTAATTCTGGGAAAGTAAAGAGTCTTCGGTTACATGTGTTTGTGTGGCTGATATTGTGCACATTTTGGAGGCTTCTAGATGGAGATAATCAGCTGATAGAAATCCTAGAATATTCCTTGTAACCTCCCTTACCCCTTTTATGATGAGTCTTTTCATTTTACTTAGTCTTTTCATTGGCTAGTTTTAATTGTTAGGAGTTGTTGAGTCTTTTGGTTGTCTTTTGCTGAGCTTATAAAAGAGGAGGGGCGTGTGATGCTTGTCATTCAGATTGTATGAGATTTCCAAAAGCAATACAAGTACTTTGAGTGTGTTTCTCAAAAGTGCATCTAAAATTCCTAGTTCTATATCTTGAATTGTGGCAAATTCAAGTGGTGTTCTAGGTTCTCTATCTTCTCCATTGGAGTGATTCCTCGGTTAAGACAAGAGAATTAGCCCCAGATCAAGTCATTGAGTGGCTCCGTGAAGGATTATCTCAATTACAAGGTCTAGTTCTATCCTTTTCTTGTGTGGTGAATATCTTCTTCCATCTCATCGATCTTTCATTTCTCTTTTCACTTTGGTTTGTTTTGAGTTTGAGTTTGATTTGGATCACTTTCCACGCACACATACATCAATTGGTATCAGAGCAAAGGTTTTTCAGTGACCCACATCACACCCAAATACATCCCAAATGTCAAAATATAAAAACACCCCTGCAACAGCTTCACCCACAAACTCGAACCTACGCACGGTCGCCCGTGCCAAGGAGCACGACCGTGCCTCCTTCAAAATCTGCATTTCACAAGTCGAAGCAAAGCACGACCACCTCGTGCCTCACTGCACGCCCGTGCCACCTTCCCCAGCAGCATTTTTTTCCCCCAAAGCACTTCAACATGTCTACTAAGTCTACAAGAAGCGATCAAGTAAGAGTAGAGGCGTTGGAAGCCCAGGTTACATATCTCCGGACACAACTTGGCCAACTCTTAGAAGAGAAAAGAAGGTGGGTTCATAGCCCCGCATTCTCTCACCCTCATGAACCGGTGGTCGAATCTGAAGAGGAAGTCCTTCACTCCCGTGCCAATTCAAGTGATGAGGAAGCCCCATGGAGGCGAAAGCAAGGAGGCAATATTGGTGGTGTCCGAATTGACATCCCCGAATTTGAAGGTTAACTTGACCCGGATTTGTTCCTCGATTGGTTGCATACCATTGAGCGAATCTTTGAGTACGAGGACATCCCGGAGGACAAGAAGGTAAAACTTGTAGCCCTTAAACTCAGAAAATATGCTTCAATTTGGTGGGCTAATCTTGGAGCTAAAAGAGCAAGGAATGGAAAGGGAAAAATCAGAACTTGGGCCAAAATGAAAGAAAAGCTTAAGGCCAAGTTTCTTCCCTCTCACTATGTGCAAGACAATTATCTCAAGCTCCATCGACTCAAGCAAGGATCCAAGAGTGTGGAAGAATACACTCGGGAGTTTGAACAACTCCTACTCAAATGTGATTTGAAAGAAGACGACTCACAAACCTTGGTAAGATACTTGACCGGTCTTGATGAGTCCATTGCTCATGTAATTGAGTTGCAACCCTATTCATTCCTAGATGACTTGAGTTCTCTAGCCTATAAGGTAGAGCAACAAAAGAAATCTAAGGGAAAGAGCATCTTGTCCAAACCTCTTTCTCGTCCCCACTCCACACAAAGACCTCCCTGCTACCCTCCTAAACCTCAAAACCCTCCACAAGTCAAAAACACCACTCCAACCCCTCCTAAGCCCTCCACACAAGAGCCCAAATCCAAGGACAAGGTTCGATGTTTTCGTTGCCAAGGAATGGGGCACTATGCCTCAGAGTGTCCAAACAAAAGGATTGTTTCCTTAGCAGAATATCAAGAAGCATGTGAAGAACATGCATATAAAGAAGAAGAAGGAGAATATTTTGAAGAAGGAAGCTTGGAAGAAGTTGAAGAAGGCCCTGATGAAGGAGAATTGCTAGTCATCCGCCGGGCATTGAGTGGATTTGCCACTCAAGAAGACATGGAGCAAAGAGCAGCTATATTCCACACAAGGTGTACCGTGGGAAACAAGGTATGCTCCCTCATTATTGATGGTGGAAGTTGTGCCAATGTTGCTTCCAAGACTATGGTTGATAAGCTCAAGTTGCAATTCTCTCCTCGCCCCAATCCCTACACCATTCAATGGTTGAACCAAGGCAAGGGTTTACAAATCACTCACCGATGTCTTATTTCTTTTTCAATTGGGAAAAATTATAAGGATGAGATATGGTGTGACATTGTCCATATGGACGCTTGTCATATTTTGTTGGGTAGACCGTGGCTATTTGATAGAAGTGTCATCCATGATGGCCGGATGAACACTTATTCTTTCCAAAAAGACCACAAAAAGATTACCCTTACTCCTCTCAAAATTCCCTCCACCACTAGACCCAAAGACAATCCTCACTTGGATGTCTTTCTCACCACTCTCCTCAAATCCGAGCACCATGAATTTGAGTCTTTCAAAGACTTGATTCTTCTATAAGAGGAACCTAAGCCACCATCTCCCACACATCCACTACTCACCCCTCTCCTTCAAACCTACCATCATGTCTTTCCACTAGAGATCCCACATGGCCTTCCCCCTCCTAGATCCATCCAACACAAGATAGACCTCATTCCCGGTTCCGTTCTTCCCAACAAGCCGGCCTGCCGGATGTCTCCTAGTGAAACTCAAGAAATCCAAAGACAAGTAGATGACCTCTTGTCCAAGGGTTTAATTCGGGAGAGTTTGAGTCCATGTGCCGTGCCCGCCCTCCTTGTTCCTAAAAAGGACGGTAGCATGCGCATGTGTGTGGATAGCCGGGCTATTAACAAAATCACTATCAAGTACCGGTATCCTATTCCAAGATTGGAAGATCTACTTGATGAACTCCATGGAGCCGCTATCTTTTCCAAGATTGATTTACGAAGTGGCTACTATCAAATCCGGATCTTTGAAGGTGATGAATGGAAAACCGCCTTTAATACTAAAGGAGGTTTGTATGAGTGGCTTGTGATGCCATTTGGGCTTACTAATGCCCCTAGCACTTTCATGAGGCTTATGAACCAAGTTCTAAAGCCCCTCATTGGCATTTGTGTTGTTGTCTACTTTGATGATATTTTGGTCTATAGCAAGACCGAAGAAGAGCATGCCCAACACTTGCAACAAGTTTTGGAGATCCTTTCTCAAGAGCAACTCTATGGCAATATGGAGAAATGTTATTTCTTCACCCCTCAAGTGGTATTCTTGGGTTTCATTGTGTCCGCCCAAGGTCTTCAAGTTGATGATAGCAAGATCAAGGCTATCCAAGAATGGCCTACTCCTACATCTATCACTCAAGTAAGGAGTTTCCATGGCCTAGCATCATTCTACCGGAGATTCATCCGAAATTTCAGCACCATTGTGGCTCCTATGACCGAGGTAATTAAAGGCAAAGAATTTTCTTGGAACGAGCAAGCACAACAAGCCTTTGAAGAGATCAAGAAGAAACTCACTAGTGCTCCCGTCCTAGCCTTGCCCGATTTTGCCAAAGTTTTTGAAGTTGAATGTGATGCATCCGGGGTAGGAATTGGAGCTGTCCTATCTCAAGAGAAGAGACCCATTGCCTTCTTTAGTGAGAAGCTCAACGATGCCAAGAAGAAGTACTCCACCTACGACAAGGAGTTTTATGCTATCATTAGAGCATTGGAGCATTGGCGTCATTATCTTGTTGGAGGAGAATTCATTCTCCATTCTGATCATGAGGCTCTCAAGTACATTCAAGGACAACACAAACTCAGCCCTAGACATGCTAAATGGGTAGAGTATCTTCAGTCCTTCCATTTCACCATCCAACATAAGGCGGGGACTCTCAACAAAGGAGCCGATGCACTCTCTCGTCGGTACTTGTTACTCTCCACTTTGAGTACTAAAGTACTTAGTTTTGAGATTGTGAAAGACTTGTACTCTAAAGATGATGATTTCAAGGATATTTTTGAGAAGTGTTCTAAGCACCCCCATGGGTTGTTTCACTTAGAAGATGGGTTCCTATTTAAAGGCTCACGCCTTTGCATTCCTCAATGCGGATTTAGAGAGCTCCTTATCCAAGAGCTACATGGAGGAGCCCTAGCCGGCCATTTCGGTGTAGAGAAGACAAGAGCAATGTTGAAGGAACACTACTATTGGCCAAAGCTGTCAAGAGATGTAGAGCATTTCATCAAAAGATGTTCTACTTGTCAAATGGCTAAGAGCCATGCGTTGCCCCAAGGCTTGTACTCCCCTCTTCCTATTCCTCAAGCCCCTTAGGAAGATATTAGTTTGGACTTCATTACGGGTTTGCCTAGAACCCAAAGGAACAAGGATTCCATTATAGTAATTGTGGACCGATTTTCCAAGATGGTGCATTTCATCCCTTGCCACACTACTGATGATGCTACCCAAGTGGCTAACTTGTACTTCAAGGAAATTGTGAGACTACATGGCATTCCTAAGAGTATGGTATCCGATCGTGACCCTAAGTTCCTTAGTCACTTTTGGGTCACTTTGTGGCGTAAATTGGGTACTCAACTCAAGTTTAGCACAACATGTCATCCCCAAACTGATGGACAAACTGAAGTCACTAATAGGACTTTGGGTACTTTACTACGAGTCCTTGTGAAGAAGCATTTGAAGAATTGGGATGAGTTGTTGCCCCATGCCGAGTTTGCATTCAATCGAGTGCCTAGCAAGTCCACCCAACTCTCTCCTTTTCAAGTTGTCAATGGCTATAATCCCAGGAGTCCGTTGGATCTTATTCCTATTCCCACTCCTACAAAACTTAGTTGGGAAGCCAAGAAACGAGCCAAGGAAATTCAAGAACTTCATGCTCGCGTTCGTGACAACACAGCCAAGGCTAATGAGAGAGCCATGCAAAGCGCCAACAAGCACCGGAAAGAGGTACATTTTCAGCCTGGAGACTTGGTTTGGATTCACCTGCGAAAGGAACGCTTTCCTTCTAAAAGAAAATCTAAGTTGATGCCTCGATCCGATGGGCCCTTTGAGATCCTTGAGAAGGTTGGGCCTAATGCTTACAAGGTTGATCTTCCTAGAGATTATGGAGTTTCAGCTACATTCAATGTCTCCGACCTTAGCCCCTATTTTACTGATGAGCCCCTTCCTAGTTTGAGGGCAAACTTTCACTCACCCGGGGGAAATGATGGAGACCATCATGAACGGCCCAAAGACCATCAAGCCCAGCCCAAGGAAGACCCAATCAAGCTTCAAGAAGTCAAAGACGTGGCAAAACTCTGTAGAAAAGTTTTATTCCTTCCGGAAGAATTAGTGCCCGATTCGTCCCTGCGGAAGGTAATTTCTGTGGCAACTTTTGGACAAGCTCAAGTAGACCCACAACTTGAGGGCCCATATGCTTTGGAAGCTTAAGATTTCAGCTTTAAAGTAAGCCCAAGTTTGTTTAATTTGGACGTCATTTGATTGGGCAAAATATCACTCAAAGGTACATTATTTTGATCCAGTCCAGTCTGAGATAGGTGCATTGTTTGGGCCATAACTTTTAAACCGCTTATCAACATTGAGCAAATAAGCCCATTCTGGAATATAGACTTCCAGGGCTTTCTAGCAAGCAAAAGAACGCGCGTTTTGGCCGAGTATTCTGGACGATATACTTTGTTGAAGTTGAGGCAGCTGCAAGGATTAATTTTGGGAAAGTGAAGAGTCTTCGGTTACATGTGTTTGTGTGGCTGATATTGTGCACGTTTTGGAGGCTTCTAGATGGAGATAATCAGCTGATAGAAATCCTAGAATATTCCTTGTAACCTCCCCCACCCCTTTTATGATGAGTCTTTTCATTTTACTTAGTCTTTTCATTAGCTAGTTTTAATTGTTAGGAGTTGTTGAGTCTTTTGGTTGTCTTTTGCTGAGCTTATAAAAGAGGAGGGGCGTGTGATGCTTGTCATTCAGATTGTATGAGATTTCCAAAAGCAATACAAGTACTTTGAGTGTGCTTCTCAAAAGTGCATCTAAAATTCCTAGTTCTATATCTTGAATTGTGGCAAATTCAAGTGGTGTTCTAGGTTCTCTATCTTCTCCATTGGAGTGATTCCTCGGTTAAGACAAGAGAATTAGCCCCAGATCAAGTCATTGAGTGGCTCCGTGAAGGATTATCTCAATTACAAGGTCTTGTTCTATCCTTTTCTTGTGTGGTGAAGATCTTCTTCCATCTCATCCATCTTTCATTTCTCTTTTCACTTTGGTTTGTTTTGAGTTTGAGTTTGATTTGGATCACTTTCCACGCACACATACATCATGTACAGCGATCGAATTTTTGAAGCTAGGTTCCGAACGAGGGGGCACCAGAGGAGAGTTCAGGGGCTGGCCTACAGGAATAGGGCTCGGAGGTGGAGTCGAAGGGTGAGGGCTCAGCCCGTGAGGGGGTTGCCTCCCCTTCTGACGATGACAAACCGGCGTGAGGCCTTTAAGGCCCTGAACGCGCGGCCTCTCCCCCCAGCTTTTTTTTTTTGTATCACTTATGTGATAGTAATAAAAGGACTGTGCTTTTATACCTTCCTAAATAGTCATTACTCTGTTTATGTTGGTCCCACTTGGTGTTGATTGGATGGTCACGTGGCTGAAATGGGTTGGCCATTGGGCTCTTGGGTGTACTTCCCTGTCTCCCAACTTTCCTATGCCCCCACTATAAATACAACTTCATATTCCTATGCATGATATGAAGGTATCTATCTTCGAAGAGGAAGCGATACAACGGGAGAGGAAGGAGGGCAAAGAATGATTAGTACGCTCATTTTCCCTTTCATTATGGTGTTCCTCCCCTTTATAACACTAGGTAGATGGCCGATTATGTGAGGGAATCCTTCATCTGGCGCTGGAGGAGGGCCACACGTCCGCCTCGCCCCCTCCTAAAGATTAATGCGTGTTATACCCACGCTTTTTATTGCCTGAGGCTGAGGGACCGGCGGCGGACTTTGAGCTCCCTAAAATGATACAAGCGATATTTTATGCTATGTTATTGAACGAGGCCGTGGAGTTGGGTGTGGTACATGGCTTTATAGGCAAAGGCCTGAGGCCGGCCCTAGTAGGTTTGAGGTGGTCAAGCTTTGAGGTCTGGATGAGCTGTGTCGATCACGAACTGAGAGAAACGCAGCTTCGACAACATGCCGTCGTGTGGGAGGTCCGCAGTCCTTCGGACGGTCAGGAAGAAAGCTTGGGATCAAATGGCCCCCGGCCCCTCTAGTGACGAGGAGTAGCCTTAGTTTAGTCTTGGATTTTCTCTTGTATTGTTCGCTTTCTTTCTTTAGGCCGCCCCTCACGGGGGCTTTTATGAATAAAGTGGCATTTTTTGTCATGAAGAACAGTTTCCTGCCCACTTTACGTTATGCTTTGTGATGAATGACGGGCTCCAGGACCATAAAAATATTTGCCCGCTGCTCCTTCGGGAGTTGCACCTCCCACGACATCGGTTTTGTCTCTTTATAAAAGAAGGTGAGGTGCCCATAGGAGTTTATATTTTCCCTTTCGGATGGATAGTGAGAAGAGAGAGAAACTGGAAATGAACCTCTTTCTCAATTTCGCCAGCACAGAGCAGGCAGCCGAGTACGTCTGTGACCACTTTCGATGGTCATTGAGGGATCCCTCAGATCCCAGCCTTAGGCCGCTTCCGCCAGACTACCTCGACCTCTATCCCCGTTTTGACTTCGGGGTGGCGACGCGATATGCTCATGATTCCAACACACTAGAGATGGTGCTGAGAATCGTTTACGCCATGGTTATACATGACGCTGCTAAGTTGCGCCTCTCACGCAGGCTTACCGTGGACTGCGTGATGTGGGCCATGCGGAAGTTAGACTGGGGCCCTGTGGAAGCGTGGCTCGAGGACAATGGCTGAAGGCTCCGACGAGCCCAGGCTTCTCATCCAGCTGATCCCTCGATAAACCTCGTGTTAGATGGCGGTCCCTCAAGGGGGAGGACGACCTCCTCTCCTTCCTTCCATGGCATAGCGCACGCAGCGGAGTATGTTTGGGACAACCTTCACTAGTCCGTGAGGGAAATGTCAAGCCCTCGTCCGAACTTGCTCCCTCTGCATTTCATGGCCTACTGCCCCAACGTCGACCATATTATGGCAATGCAGTTTGCATATGCTGCCCATATCCTTGAGATAGTGCAGGCCATCTTTTATACCATGGTGATCAATGACGCGGCCAAGCTGAGGCTCATTAGGAGGGATATCGAGGAGGGCCTAATATTGGGCCTACGGAAGCTGAGATGGCACGTTATTGAAGCGTTGCTGTTGTCTATTGAGGACAAGCTCAAAGATGCCTAAGTTTCTGCGTCTGGTGGAGACGGTGTCTAACCCTCGGCCATGCCCAACGGTGACTTCGAGGCGGAGGGAAGTGCCCCCTTGTCGAGCGAATTAAGAGCAGTATTAGGATTCCTTTCCCCTTGTACTCGCCTTTTGTGCTCACAGGAAAGTTATGTGTTGATCAAGCAGTGCCATAAGGCCGTACACAGGGACCCTTAGCCCCTTAGCCCCCACTGGAGCTAAGGGTGCAGCGATCGGCCATCAGGCTGTGCTTAGGGGCCATCAAGCTGTGCTTAGGGACCCCTAGCCTCCATCGGGGCTAAAAGTGTAGCAACCGGCCGTGAGGCCATACTCGGGGACCCTTAGCCCTTACTGAGGCTAAGAGTGTAGCGACCGACCGTGAGGCCATACTTGGGGACCCTTAGCCCCTATTGCAGCTAAGAGTGTAGCAACTGGCCATAAGGCCATGCCTAGGGAGCCTTAGCCCCAATTTGGCTAAAAGTGCCGCGATCGGCTATGAGGCCGTGCTTAGGGAACTCTAGCCCCTACTGGAGCTAAGAGTGTAGCAACCAGCCATAAGACCGTGCGGAGGGACCCTCAGCCCCCATTGTGGCTAAGAGTGTAGCGACTGACCGTAAGGCCGTGCTCGGGGACCCTTGGCCCTTACTGAGGTTAAGAGTGTAGCGACCGATCATGAGGCCATGCTCAGGGACCCTTGGCCCCTACTGGAGCTAAGAGTGCAGCGACCGGCCATAAGGCCGTGCTCAGCGATCCTTTACCCCCATTGGGGCTAAGAGTACAGCAACTGGGCATGAGGCCGTGCTCAGGGACCCTTAGCCTCTCCTTGGGCCAGATGCATAGCGAGCGGCCGCCAGGGAGTGCACTCAGAAGACCGTTCTTCACCGAGGTCCAGGGTTTTTTGCTGATGATGAGGTGATAACAGGTCACCATGTAGCGCCGGTTGGAAAGGTTTGTGCTTGTTGGGTGTTCTCTGGAGGTGTGTCCTACCTCCTCACTCTATATAAGGGTGAGGACTCCGTAGAAAGGGTCGTTTGCTCATTGTATATTTCAGCCGCTTAGAGAGAGAAACGATTTCTAGAGAGAGAGGCTCTGCCCCCTTTTCCTATTCTGCGTTCAAAGTCACTGTAGTGTCTCAAGCTCCCCCGTTGCATCTTTGAAGGCCGTGCTTAAGTATTCATCCTCATCTTCAAACAACCTCTTCGAATGTTTATGTTCTGTAGGTACACCCTCGTACCCTTTCGAAGCATTGTTTGTTGTACTTATAAATTATGTCGTCTTCTTGCTCATCCAGTGGGGACGTCTCTAAAGGGTTAGTCAGTCCCCAAGTGGTGGGCCGCCATCCGCAATTCCCTAGCCTGCTGGCCTTTGTTGATGGACGAGAAGTGGCGGGCGTTCCCCAAAGAATAAATGTAGGGAACCCAAAAAGATTCCCTATACGGTGCCTCTTTTTGAACTAGGCACTCCCTCCTGGTCCAGCAGCGAGTACTCCTCCACCCCTAGCATCCTCAGTCTTGAGGTAGAGGTCTCACATCCATGGGAGATCACCATAGCTGAATATATGGCTGATTTCCAGGTACGAAGAATGACGAAAACCAAGTCTACCCCTCGCATCAGGTCTACAGACGAGCTGTTGGCCGAGTGTACACAAGGTAATCTCTGTTCTGCCCTAAGCTTATCAAAACTGGGGGCCGAAGTGGCCTCCACTAGTACTAGCTCTACCTCGGGAGACACCTCCTTCTCCTCTTTCTACGGCTCGCCGAGATGTTCGTCCTCGGAGGGGGTGTCGACTAGCTTCTCATCCCACGAGGGGCTTCCAGCTCTAGGCTAGCTCCAGAGATTGTTGCGGAGGGACCAGAGCTCCCAGGGGCCCAAACCTAGTCGAATTGGCAGGACAGTCTGGGCATTCACTTCCCTGATCCTGAGGTCGTTTCTACACTAAAAAGGACGGCCTTCGAAAAATAATACCTCCTGCTAACTGGACACACCTTCGTAATCCCCGAGGCGGATGCCACCGTGAATGAGCCGCCTGGCAAATGTATAGCTGTTTATTGCGCGGCACTCAACTATGGTCTCTAATTTCCTCTTCACCCGGTGATTAAGAAGATTTTGAACAAGTATGAACTAGCACCCGTGCAGGTGCTGCCAACATCGTGGCACAACATCTGCTCTTTCATCGCCACTTGCGAGCTGCGCGGCCTCACCTACTCAGCACGAGCATTTAGTCTCGTTCACACCGCCCAGAGGGCCCCTAAGGATACCGGGGACTTGGGGTGGTATTGTTTCAACAATAGGTTGGGATTCATGACGGTCACTGAGAAGAAGTCAAAGGTGAAGCATTGGAAATATGACTTCCTCTTTGTCCATCGAGAGTCGGGTTGGGGAAATGTTCCTGACTGGAATGAGGGTAAGCCTGTCAGGAACCCCTTTGGGGAGCCCATGGCCGAGGAAAGAAAAACGGCCCATTATTTCTAGTTCTATATACAAGAGGACGATAAGCCCAGGCCCATCCCCAAGTTTATGGCTCAGGCGATAGAATCTGTAAAGGGCCTTGAGAAGGGCAAGAGCAAGTCTAGTGATAGGGAACCATTGAATTAGCTCCCTAAGTTGAAGTTTTTTAGGAACGACTTCTTCCTTGCCGCGGTGGGCCTTTTGATCCTTAAGAATTTTTCTAAGGGTATTAGTCGCCCCAATGTTAGTCAGCTTTCCTACTTGGCTCTAACCTGACCGTTAGGAAGAGGAGAGGTAACGCCTCGTTAACCAACAAGCCGAGAAGGTACGCTCTATGACATTATTCGCCCCATTTCCCCGTGATCTCTAGTTTGACGTAATCTAATTAAGTTATTTTGACTGCAGGCACCCTCTCTAGCACCGCGCGGAAAGAAACCAGCCATCTGCTTGCTGGCCCACATGGGACAACGAATCGAGGGCCGGCCAGATGAGATCGCGGCATCTGCCCCTACCCATGCAGGGGAAGTAGGAGCTGAGCGGTCTGCCCCTCGGCAGTCTGGAAGTCGGTCAATCGGGGATCGCGCCCCCGGCCTCTAGGAACAAGCTGCCGCCTCCAAGGCCGTGGGAGCTGCCTCTCAAGCCATCGACGGTTCTCCCACGGGTGTCCAGTTACCGTCCACCAATTTTATCAAGGCGGATCCTGCGGCCAAATTTTCACTTGTCCAGGACTTAGTTAGGTCTTAGAATTTGGCAACTTCAGGCACCTTAGATTCCCCTAAGATCACCAAGGAGGAGGTGATAATGGCCGAGGCATTCGCTTGGGGGGTGAGAGCCACGAGGGTTACCGAAGGCTGGAGGGGCTGGCGACCCAATACCAGCGGTGCTGGGAAAAGCTAAACATTGATTTGGACGCCCGAGGGGCCGAGAAGAAAGACTTGCAGTGCCAGCTAGAGGACGTGCTTGCAACGGCCAAGGCTAAAGCGACCGCGGGGGCTGAAAGGGTGGCTCAGTCCAAAGAGCATGGCTATCAGCAGGGTCGTGCCGATACCTTGGGGTATCTGCGCAAAGTCCTAATGACGCTGGCTTAGGAATTTCAAGAGGATAGCTACTTCGAAGTCTATATCCACTATGTAGGTGAGCGCCAGCGAGCCGAAGACGAGGGTCGTGATCCCGAGAAGGTGGAATTTATTCCTTCTCCTGGCGAGGGCGAGGGTGCAGGGGATGAGGCAACTAACCCCTTGGATGCTGAGGCCGAGGCTTCTGAGGAGGAGGGTCATAAGGATAGTGGAGAGCCTGACGTGTGACCCCCCCTTTTTTCCTTATTCTTTCTTCTTCCTTCCTCCTTTTTTTTTTTTAATCAGAGGTTGTACTCACACTTCATTAATGAAAAACGTTCATTTCTGGTAATCAGCTTCTTTTTGTTGATCGCTTTTACGCTTCGCACTTGTTCTTTTGTTTTAGCTTGTGTTTTCGTTCTTCATGTGCCATAGGGCAGTAGCCCCCAATCAAAAGAACAAGTGATGTGTATTTTGGCCAAAGAATACGCAACTCGTCCTGTGACCGGCAGGGAGGCCGTGGTTATGGACCCTTAGTCCCCACTAGGGTTACGAGTGTAGTGACTGGCCCTAAGGCCATACCTAGGGACCCTTAGCCCCCATTGGCACTAAGAGTGTAGTGACCAGCTATAAGGCTATGCTTAGGGACCCTTAGCCCCCACTGGGGCTAAGAATGTAGCGATCGATCATAAGGCCATGCTGATGAAACCTTAGCCCCCATTGGGACCAACAGTGTAACGACCGGTCATGAGGTCGTGCCTAGGTACCCTTAGCCCCCACTGGGGCTAAGAGTGTAGTAACCGGCCGTGAGGCCGTACTGAGAGACCCTTAGCCCCCATTGTGGCTAAGAGTGTAGCGACCGGCCAGAAGGCCATGCTCAGGGACCCTTAGCCCATATTGGAGTTAAGAGTGCAGCGACTGGTCGTGACGCTGCTGAGGGACCCTTAGCCCCCATGGGGGCTAAGAGTGTAGCAACCGGCCAGAAGGCTGTGCTCAGGGATCCTTAGCCCCTGTTGGACCAAGAGTATAGCGATCCGCCGTGTGACCGTACTGAAGGACCCTTAGCCCCATTGAGGCTATGAGTATAGCGACCGGCCAGAAGGTTGTGCTCAGGGACCCTTAGGCCCAATTAAGGCTAAGAATGTAGCGGCCGGCCATGAGGCCGTGCTTAGGTACCCTTAGCCCCCATTGTGGCTAAGAGTGCAGCGACCGGTCAGAAGGCCATGCTCAGGGACTGTTAGCCCCTATTGGATCTCTGAGTGTAGCAACCGGCCGTGAGGCCGTGCTGAGCGACCCTTAGCCCCCCTTAGAGCTAAGAATGTAGCAACCGGCCAGAAGGTCGTGCTCAAGAACCCTTAGCCCCTATTAGATCTAATAGTATAGCGACCAGCCGTTAGGCCGTGCTGAGGGACTCTTTGCCCCCATTGGGGCTAAGAGTGTAGAGACCGACCAGAAGGCTGTGCTCAGGGACCCTTAGCCCCTATTGGAGCTAAGAGTATAGCGACCGACCGTGGGGCCGTGCTGAGAGAGCCTTAGCCCCATTTGGGCTAAGAGTATAGCGATGGGTTAGAAGGTCGTACTTAGGGATCCTTAGCTCCATTGGGGCTAAGAGTGTAGCGATCGGCTAGAAGGCCATGCTTAGAGAAAAGGAGGGTCGCAAATGAGGGCAAATGTGGCCACTATGGGCTGTGATTTTATTACTTCTAATCAAGGAATACATATCTGTTAGAGGAAAAGGAAAAACATGAGCCTAAGTATAATACTTTCTCAGGTTGCTGCTGTGCCAGGTTCGTTGCATGGTAGAGCCGCTAATGGTTTCGAGGCGATATGTTTCGGGACGCACTTGAGAAGTAACTTTGTATGGACCTTCCCAATTGGCAGTGAGCTTTCCATACTCCCCCGTGCGAGCTACAGCCTCTATGCACCGGAGAACGTTGTCACCGACCTGAATTGGTTGCAGCGACACTAATTGGTTGTGCAATTCTCTCCACGGATGGAGGAGAGGAGGTCAAGAGCTTCTCGGAGTCCGGTGTTGTTCAATTCCTCATGGAAAGTTATCAACCGATAAGTGTAGAGGGTGACCTCTATGGTCAGAGCAGTCTCAGATCCATAAGCTAACATGAAAGGGGTTTTGCCAGTAGCGGTTTTCTCAATGATGCGGAGGGACCATAGGGCTCCGTGTAGTTCTTCCACCTATTTTCCCTTCGTGTCATCAAGTTTCTTCTATAGGCCATGGATAATAGACTTGTTGGTTGCCTCGGCTTGGCTGTTGGTCTGGAGGTAAGCCACAGCGGTGAACCGAGCTTGGCAAGCCAAGCTACTGAGATAGTTTGTGAGCCTACTGGTGTCGAACTGCCTGCCGTTATCGAAGATGATGGCACGAGGAATGCCGAAGTGGGTGATGATGTTCCATCAAATGAACCTTCGTACCTTAGTAGTGGTTATAAAGGCTACGGTCTCGGCCTCTATCCATTTGGTAAAGTAGTCGATTGCCACAAAAAGGTACTTACGCTGCCCCGTAGCTTTGGGGAAAGGGTCGAGGACATCTATACCCCATGTGGCGAACAGTAGGGGGGTGATGATTGGCGTCATGGGGGCGAAGGGGACTCGTTGGATGGGGGCGAACTTCTGGCATTTGTCACAGGTCCGTATTAGTGTCATGGCATCCTCCCATAAGCTGGGCTAGTAGTAGCCCGTTCGAATGGCCGTAACAGCTAGGGCGCGGCCTCCGGCATAAGTGCTGCAAACGCCTTCATGCAGCTCTTATAGTATCTTTTTTCAGTCTTCTGGGGTCACACAATGTAGGAGGGGCTAGGCCTAAGATCTCTTGTATAAGATGCCCTCGTATAGGATAAACCAGTTCGACCTCTTCTTCACTTTATCCGCTTCTTTGGGACCCAAGGGAAGGGTACCATCAGTAAGGAATGCGCGGATAGGATCCATCTATGTCGAGCTTCTGTCTAACCATAGCACTTCATGTGGATCGATGCTTCTCTTCGTTAGGGTCTCCCACTGTATGTTTTTAGGCTTCCCATCATCTAACGAGCTAGCCAATTTATACAGGGCATCAGCCTGTCGGTTCTCTGAGCGAGGGATGTGTGTGATTGCAAAGTGCTTTAGTAACTTAGTTGCCTCTCGTACCCACCGCACATAGGTGGCCATGGTGTCGTCCGTTGCTTCATATGCGCCGTTGAGCTGGCTGATGACTAACTGGGAGTTAGATAAGGCTTGGACAGAATCCGCCATTGTGGTGTAATATAGCTCTATTCCTACGATGAGGGCTTCGTACTCTGCTTCATTGTTAGACGCCTTGAACATGAACTTCAGGGCGTGCTCATACTGTGTCGCGATGGGACTTTCAATGATGAGGCCGGCCCCACTTCCACCCTTGGTGGACGAGCTGTCCACATACAAGTTCCAAGGTTGCGGTCGCAAATCTCCTTCCCTGGTCGGCATTGTATTCTCGGCCAAAAAGTCGGCTGATGCCTGGGCTTTGATGGCCTGTCGTGGTTCAAAGGCCAAGTCGTAGCGTGAGAGTTCGACGGCCCATTTCAAGAGCCGCCCTGAGGCATCTAGCTTCTAAAAGACATTCTTTAAGGGCTGATCGGTTAAGACCAGGATCTTGTGAGCCTCAAAGTACGGCCTCAGCTTCCGACTGGCCATTACTAGGGCATAGGAAAACTTCTCAATAAGAGGTAGTTCACTTCCGCCCCTGCCAAGGCGTGGCTTACATAGTACATAGGGATCTGCTTCTTTGCCCTTTCTAGTACGAGAACTGCACTGACCGTGTGCTCTGAAACAGCCAAATATAGGACCAAGAATTCCCCTTTTAAGGGGCTAGCGATTTTCGGCAGCTGAGCCAGGCATGTCCTCCAGGCCTGGAAAGCCTCACCCGCCTGTTGGTCCCAACTGAAGTTGGCCCACTATCGTAGGACGTGAAAGAACAGCTAGCACTTGTCTGCAGACCGGGACATAAATCGGCCTAAGGCGGCGATGCAGCCGGTTAGGCATTGCACTTCTCTTATATTCTGTGGCGGCTTCATGTCGAGGACGGCCTGGATCTTATCCAGGTTAGCTTTAATTCCACGGCTGCTGATGATAAAATCGAGAAATTTGCCCGATTGTACTCCAAAGATGCATTTCTTGGGGTTAAGCTTCATTGCGAAGGCCCGGAGCATATCGAACATCTTCCTCAAATCATGGCCGTGATCCCCATCGATCCTGGTTTTTACTATCAGGTCGTCGACGTGAACTTCCATGGTCTTGCCAATAAGGGGTTTGAACAGTTTCTTAATTAAGCGTTGGTATGTGGCCTTTGTGTTTTTTAATCCAAAGGGTATCATCGTATAAAAGTGGAGGCCAAGGTCTGTGATGAACGCAGTCTTTTCTTGATGTGCCGGGCAGAGGGGTATCTGGTGGTACCTGAAAAAAGCATCCATGAAGCTCAATAAGGTATGTCCAGCCATGGGGTCCACCAACATGTCAATTTTCGGCAGCGAGTAGCTATGCTTCTGGCAGGCCTTGTTCAAATCTGTGAAATCCACACACATTCTCCAAGTCTCGTTGGGTTTCTTCACTAACGCTATATTCGAGATCCATTCATGGTATTGGCAATGTTGAATGAACCCAGCTTCTAGCAACTTCTGCATTTCACCATTGGCAGCAGCCGCTCCCTCAGGGCCCTTATGGCGCTTTTTGTGGATGACCGGCCTATGATGAGGGTCCATGTTCAACTGATGTTCCATCACAATTGGGGCGATGCCGAGCATTTCTTCAGGTGCGAACGCGAAGACATTTTTATATTCCCATAAGAGGGAGAGTAGTGATTGCCAATCAAGGGCCACGATATCTTGACCCAGCTGAACTGTGCACTCAGGCCGTTCTTCTTCAAGTGAAACTTGCTCTACATCACCCATGGCCTCTGGTCGAGGCCGTGAGGGTTCCGTCGAGGTGAAGGTGTGGATGACCAATGCTTCTGGGACCATGGTGGCTAGTCCCGCCCTTGCACGCTTCTCTGCCTGGGATAGCACATTAGCCCCATGCTCCTACGTTCGTTCTAGTAGGGGTCTGATGCTGACCAAGTAACACTTCCGGGCTGTCCGTTGGTCCCCCCGCATTTCACCGATGCTACCGTGATCAGCCTCAAATTGGAGCTGGAGGAGGTACGGGGCGATGAGGGCTTTCACCTTGTGAATGGTTGGACGTCCTAGGATCACATTGTAGGCCGTGGACGCATCAACGACCAAGAAGTCGACCTCTAGATTCTTGGACTTGAGCTTGTCACCAAAGCGTACAGGGAGGCGGATCATCCCAGTCGGATTCACCTCCTACCCGCTGAAGCCCAAGATGGGGTGCACTAAGGGGATGATGTCATGTCCAGGGTGCGTGAGTTTCTTCAAGCAGTCCCAGGTTATAATATCAACAGAGCTACCCGTGTCAATAAGAATGCGTCGTACAATCGCACTTGCTATCTTCATCTCAACGACTGAGGGATCATTGTGCGAAGAGGCGAATCGCGGGGCTTTCTTCCCACCAAACACCATTGTGGGCACCGTTGTACGGGGTCCTTGCTCAGTGGTAAGCACCTACTGTGCACTTTTGAGCTGCGCTTTCCAAGCTGACCGGGTCATTCCTTCCGTATAACCCCCAGCAATTGTGGCCACAACCTCCGTCGAGCACTCCTCATCCTGCGGTTGGCATTGTGTTGGCTCTTGTTCTCGTCGAATGAACCGGGGCCCTCTCTTCAAAATTTGGTTGATCTAACCCTTGTCTACCAATTCATGAAGGGTTTTCTTCAGCTCTTGGCACTTAGTAGTGGTGTGTCCACTTTGCTCGTGAAACTCACAGTATTTCCTGGCATTCTGCGGCTTCAGGGGTGCGGTCATGGGTGGATGTCTTCAGAGGATGGGATGTCCCCTAACCTCCATGAGGATGCTTCTGGCGTCCATAGTAACCCGAGGGGCGATTGCCTTGAACGGTGACCTCCTTTCTCGGGGGGCGGGACTCCTGTCACCACGATTGAGATTCTTATCCCCCCGGACCCTAGCCTTCTTTGGGGGGTCAGAATTTTTAGCATAAATTTTTGCGCCGCGAATGAAATCTGCGGCTTTCCTCAGGGCCTCTGCCAATGTGATCTTTTTCTATTCCACCAAGGAGAACTTGAAACGACCACTCCTGCGACCGTTCAAGAAAGAGGTGTCACCCACCCCATCTTCCAGGTCCGAAATCAGCATCGCCTCCTGATGAAAGCGCTTGATAAATTCGGCGAGGACTCTTGTGGCCCCTGCTTGATTTTGGACAGGTGGATACTATTCCTCTTTTCCTTCTGACTGGCTATAAACTGGCTAACCAATTTGTTAGTCAAGTCTTAGAAACAAGTGATGCTTCCCGGGGGCAGACGATTAAACCATGACTGCGCCTCCCCCTTTAAGGTAGAAGGAAAATAACGGCAACAAGTCATATTGTGTACGTCCTGCGCATACATCTGCGCCTTATAGACCCCCATATGCTCTTCGGGATCTGTCATCCCATCGTAAAGCTCTACCATGGGTATCTTGATTTTCCCGTAGCGTGGAGCATTGATAATTTCTATGCTGAACAGGGTGGAGAAAAGAGGAGGGGTT